>JAWNOQ010000073.1:25282500-26482500 GCA_035045865.1 Drosophila austrosaltans
GAGGAAGACGAACGACGCGCGACAAGCAAGGCGACGCGCTCACCACAAACAGTAAGACGAATAAGTAACAATTAACGACGAAATAATTTAAGACAATACAATATTAAACTTCTTACCAATATTTCATCAAATTTAACTATTCAGCTATTAAAATAAACTGGACTACTTGTATTTATTCCAGGCAATAGGTGCGCTGGCCCACATATTTTGAAATGCTACAATCTTAAATATTTAGTTTGATTTTTTAAACTATTTTAATGTTGGTAAATATGAATTCTTGAAAGTTTTATATGCCTTATCCAGGTATTAATTCCTCAGTTCTTGGTTTTCTCTTCTTAGTTAGACTTAATATTCTGAATCTATTTGTAAATATTCTTTCTTTTTTATAACCAGCTAATAAATTATTTAAAAAATAAAATATTTTATATAAGAACTCAAACTTTACATGGGAGGAGAAATACCATATTCAATAGTATAGTATATTTTGTACTTATAAACGATAAAAATCTATAAACATTCTTAAACTTTAATATATGTACATTAAAAACTCTTCCCTCTAGTCCCTTTCACCACTTCCCTCCTGTTTCATTCTTGTCTATTATTTACTTATATAAATAGCCATTTCTCAGCCTGTCATTATATAAACGTCTTACAGCATATTTTTACCATTTTTTTCTTCATCGTTTATGCTTATATCATAAATATGTTCACATTTCACAGGTCAGTTTAAGTCAGACTAAGACCAACTTTTCAATTACGCCCACAATTGAAAATATTTATTTATAACTTTGAAGATTATACACAGATTCAGAAGTTCTTAGACGACACTGTTGGTCAGTTTTCGAAGAAATATATAAAAAAAAAATAAAAGCAAAGTACTTATGTATTTAGAAATAAGTATAAAAGTCTTTGTTTCTAAGAAACTTTAGCCTCAACTTAAGTTTTCATATACATCTTTAAGTTTAAAGAAACCGTTTATAACTTGTTAACTACCCTCAAAATGGTAACTGAAATAGATACATATATCTTCGAAATAGTATCTTGTCTTAATAAAATAAGATTTCATCCATCAATATTCATCACATACAGCAATCTGAAGTTCATTCCCCGTCTAAGTCTACTCGTCATTCATTTACAATGTCTACCAACCACTAAAAACAGAATTTAATTTCGCCTTTCACCCCAATAATATGAAATTTTCTTTTTTGGGGTTAATCAACCCGCCTAAATAAAACTATAAAAATCCAAGTGGGAGGGCTTTAATATTATCTAAGAATAAAGTATAGAAATAAAAAATATAAATTTTACATTTGTTGCTTTGAAATTTTTCTATGCTTTGAAGTTTCTTCTTTTGTTTTAGGAAAAAAAGATTCATAATTCTTTTGTAAACCTTGTAAAATTTTTCTTGAAAGGAAAAACAACTTTTTGATTATACTTTTTTAAGGAAATTTTTTGCTCTCTTTTTTTTTGTGGTAATATATTCGGGAAAATTTTTCTGTTCGTCTTTTATATGTGCTCATTTTGTAATCAATGCCAAGGGCTAATGAGTCTCATGCATTAGGCAAAAGCTACTTGTTGATGATATACACACAAACACACACACACACAGATACACAAATACACACACAGAGAGACGGGGAAAATGTTGCTTTCTTCCTCTGCCTCCTTGTGTCCCATCTCTGTGTTGACTTGCTCAACAAGATAAGTCACTTCTGTGCTACGGCTCCCTGGCTCATAAAATGCCGCATCCACATCCATATCCTCCAATTCTCTTTAGCTTCAGTTACCCCAACTCACATGCCAAACCAACCCACCCCCACCTTTAGCTTCAATTAGCAGGCGGCGTTTTTTTCCCCTCTTTTCCTTTTTTTTTTTTTGGGGACCTTTGAGGGTTGCCTGGGTGGTTTTGGAGGTTGGTATGCTGTTGCCGTTGTTTTTGTTGTTGTTGTTGAAATCAGCCGTCTGTAGCTCATAAAAACTTTCGTCTATATTTATACAATTAACACGAGGAAAAATGTTTAGCATTTATGTTTATCTTAAAGGCGCCTCCGGTCTGTGATTAGAAAATTGCGAACAAATAAATTAAAGGCATTTAGTGCCATACATTTCCCCCCTATCTCCAATCTCAAATTACAGTGCGCTTTTCGTCCTTAACGGAAGGACCTTTTTTTCCTGTGTTCGTCTTCTTTGTTTTTCTTTTGTTTCGATTTCATTTTCAATGTTCCTTGTTGTGCGTGTGAGTGTGTGTGTGTGAGTTTGGCTCTTCTTACATCTGTTTTTTTGTTTTGTTTTTTCTGCCCTTTGACTTTCAGTTTAATGCTGATAGATGATGTTGATTGCAGAGACTGATGTCATGTACCAATAATCAAGTCGGAACCATTGCCAGTACCCAACGGTTGCTTCCTAAGCCCTTCCTTTTTCAAAAAAGAAAAACAGCGCGTGCCGCAGCTCAACAAAAAATAACCCAGAGAAATAAGAGAAAAAGAGAGAAGCGAAAGGCATGGCAATTCGAAAATGTTTCCTGCCAAAATAATATACTACAATGTGAAGAATAAAGCGCGACCTTTTACCACTGACGCACACAGAAAAACTTCAAAGTAAGTGAGAAGCGGAGGGGGCAAGGCCAACACAAAAACGAAAAGTGAGTTTTCAGGGAAGAGGTCGGGTCGAAGGTACGTTCAAGAGATGTGAGGTAGACCAAGAGGAGGTGAATAGGCCACAAGCCGCAGAGTGTTTTGGCCCTGGGCCGTTCACAACAGTATGTACATACATACATATATACAATGTACTTAGATTTGAGTGCCCTTCCAAAGAATTAAAACCAAATGATACCAAAAAAGCAATAGTTAGAGGTTAAATTCTTATATTCCGAGAAGTGGCAAACTTAATTGAAAATTTGATAGTTATAAATCAATTTATTGTTATTGAATCAAGACTTTTACCAAAGGGTATAAATACACTTGGATAAATTTTAAGTGTCAGAGAAATCGGTAATGTTGGAGTTTCTTTACAGAAACATCAGCTGAAATTTGATAAGTTAAAGACTCCAGTAAGCACAGAATTTTAAACATAGTTTAATCTTTAAATATTTATATATAAGGTTGTCAAAAAAGTCTTGCGGTATTTTCACAAGCTTGTCTTTGCAAGCGCGTAGTTCTTGTTGTATTTGTCGCATCGGTTCACGCTAGACCGTTTTGGAAAGCTCTTTTCACGTGCTAACACTGCTGTTTTATTAATTGTTGTTTGTTTTAAGTCGTTCGTGAGTTATAGCGTCGCAAACATGGAGCAAAATAAAGAGAAAATACGGCATATTTTACAGTACTACTACGATAAAGGCAAAAATGCATCACTTGCTGCTAAAAAAATTTGTGCAGTTTATGGACCCAATACAGTTTCCATTTCCACCGCACAACGATGGTTTCAACGTTTTCGTTCTGGTGTAGAGGTGATCGAAGATGCGCCACGGTCCGGGAGGCCTGTCGTCGATAATTGCGATAAAATCGCTGAAATGATCGAAAGAGACCGGCATAGCAGCAGCCGTAGCATCGGCCAAGAGCTGGGCATGAGTCACCAAACCGTTATAAACCATTTGAAGAAGCTTGGATTCACAAAGAAGCTCGGGTGCCACACGACTTGACGGAAAAAAACATTTTTGCCCGTATGGATGCATGCGAATCGCTTCTAAATCGCAACAAAATCGACCCGTTTTTGAAGCGGATAGTGACTGGCGATGAAAAATGGGTCACTTACGACAACGTGAAGCGCAAACGGTCGTAGTCGAAAAGCGGTGAAGCTGCCCAGACGGTGGCCAAGCCTGGATTGACGGCCAGGAAGGTTCTTCTGTGTGTTTGGTGGGATTGGCAGGGAATCATCTACTATGAGCTGCTCTCCTATGGCCAAACGCTCAATTCGGACCTGTACTGCCAACAACTGGACCGCTTGAATGCAGCACTAATGCAGAAGAGGCCATCTTTGATAAACAGAGGCCGAATTGTCTTCCACCAGGACAACGCCAGGCCACACACATCTTTGGTGACGCGTCAGAAGCTCCGGATGGGAGGTTCTTTTACATCCACCGTATAGTCCGGATCTCGCACCAAGTGATTACCACCTATTTCTGTCCATGGCGAACGAGCTTGGTAGTCGGAAGTTGTCCACAAGAGAGTCCTGTGAAAATTGGCTCTCCGAGTTTTTTGACAACAGGGAAGCGAGCTTCTATAAGAGATGCATTATGAAGTTGGCATCTCGTTGGGAACTCGTCATCCAACAAAACGGCGCATATTTGACTTAAATCGCATTATTATAACCAATTTTATGAACAATTGAAAATTCAATAAAAATACCGCAAGACTTTTTTGACAACCTTATATTACGTATAAATTTTTTAGGAATTTTAATATGTGATTCATTTGTAAAGAAATGGAAAATAAAAAGACTTAGCATCATGCATTCTTCAACCTTTTAAATATTTTCAAATTTCTTGTATTTTACAAACATATTTTTCAAATAGCTTTACATTTTCAGTTCACATTTTCACTTTATATTTCCATAAGAACAAGTCAATTAAATGGAGTTACATCCACGCAGCTGCTGGCTTCGCCTTGATAGATGGAATAGATTTTGAATAATTGAATAAACTCCAAATATTTTAATTAAAAAACTATTTAAAAGTATTTTATACTCTCTAAGTTATTTAGCTATTTACTGGAGAGTTCCAGAACCAACGCAGCAACTGGCTTAGTATTTGCAGGTATGGTTCATGCTTGTCAACAAATAGATGTAAAAAAAGAAGATACAGTTATCTAGTCAACAGTTAAAATCCCCTCTCCTATCGATTGGATCGATGAGTCTTGAAAGTTTTTCATGTAGAAGGATGTTAATCCTTTAGTTTCTGTTAATTAATACAGTTATAATTCACGAATAAAAGATTCATTAATTAATATTAAGATTGATTAATGATAATTTACTTATTATTTGTTGAAGATAAATGAGTCATACAACTTCTGTTTTATTAAAATTAATAATTTTATATGTTGCATGCAACATCTACGCAGCAACTGACTTAGCTACAGAAAGTTTAGTACGCAGCAACTGGCTTGTAATTAAAAGTAAAGAAAATACATGATAGAAAAGTGAGTTTGATTTTTCAAGAAAAGTATAGAAAAAAAAACTATTTAAATTTTAAGAAAATTTCTTTGTCAATTCTCTACGAATTCCGATTTCTGTAAATGGTTTCTTTTTCAGTTTTACTTTTTTTTTTCCTTAACAGGGCTTTTGTTGTTTTGTCCCCATCATTTATTTCGTTTTCGTTTTGGTCCTGTTATTCATAGCTTATAAAACAATTCCCTTGGCTATTGCGCTTTAATGTTGGGGCCACAGTCGCCCCTTGTATGCCATCACCGAAAAGAGAATAAGAAAAAAGGAAGAACAACAAGTCGTATGACGACTACTTAAGGTAAATAGATGGCACTACCCACACAAAGACACACACACACACACATATATATATACAGCATCATCCCTGGTCGATTGCCCACCACGCCCAGTCACTACTCCTTACCACCCTACCGCCCAGATGGCAGGTCCTGTTGCTGATGATGATGTTGCTTATGTTGTAAACATTTTAAGCAAATTGTTTAGGTAAATAGATAAGACGTGACCTTTTTTTTTTTTGTTCTCTGTTCCCTTGGTCCGAAGGACACACACAAATGCATTGTCAGTGTCAGGGGAACGTTAGGTTTGGGCGGCTTATGTCTGGCTAATGTATTACTTACCATTATTATGCTCTTTGCTTTTCTTTCTATATATCTTTTATGTATTATTGTCAATTATAAAATGGCGACACAATGCAATCCACACACACACACACGCACACAGAGGCACATATATAGAACTTGACTATTGTCCTGGTTTTTATCCTGGAGGCTCTGCCTGTGCCTTCTGCTCATTGTTGTTGTCGTCGTCTTTAAGTTGAAAAATATGCAAATAAATAAACATAAAGTAGGTAAAATTGTCTGGCCAATAACCCAAAGTGAAGCCGGTGTGGGAAGTGTAGGACTAGCTAGAGGATAAGTAGACCCCAGAGATATGTCCTTAAAGTGTTAATGGTTCAGGGGAGAATGAGAATATCTAAGGATGATGGGTTCAACTCCTATGTGACCCCAGGGCTATATGTATGATGATATGAGCAAAACCTAAAAGCTGACAACATTTGAGAAATTGAAACCTGACTATGCGGGTTATGAAAACGAAACTTTTGCTAACGAAAAACACAAAAAAAAAATAAATAAAAGGGAATATTTTTCTTAACCCACACCCACATTGATTCAACCAATCAGGCCACGAAAAAAAAGCCGCACAAAAACCGCAGCAGAAATAAAAAAAACAAGTCCAGGCTAACAATTTTAATTGAAATGCAATGTCAAAGCCTTTTTGCTCTTCATCCTTTTTTTTTTCTTTCTATTTTTACTGTTGTTTTTGTTGTTTTGCCTAGGCCACAAAAGCCCCTTTTTTTCTGTTAGCTGGGGCATGCCACATATTAATAGACTAGCTGCCAAAAGGCCACACTGTCCTTGACCTTACCCCTTATCTAAACATGGGTGTGGCTGATAAACTGCTAATGAATTGGTATTAAAGTAACATCTGCTCTTTGCTCTTTGAAGTCTAAACTGGAAACGTGACTTTTGCAAATTAAGCTTACGTATACAAAGGTGCTAAAAGAATTAGTTACAGTTACTAAAACCGGATAGAGCAATTCGTTTAGGTAGCTTTAGCTTGCCAACATCTTCTAATCCACTAACAGGTGTCTCTGCGAGATCTTTGCAAAGTCAATGTTCTGTATACCAGTTTAATTTTGAAAGAAAATTGTAAGCTTTTCATAGTTCATCAATGTTAGAAGCAGGGAATTAAACTATTACTTGATATTGTGACTTGACGGGAGCCCAAACAAGAGTAAACAATTCAACGAAACTTGGAATAAAGTTATCCATATCAAATATTCAAACCCATACCTATACTAAATCGCAATATTAACCTTTTAATGCCTTCAACTGTGTAAAAATGAAAACTTTCATACTGATTACTCCCCCGTTTATCATTCTGGCTACGCTCATGCCCTCTACTTCTCCCAGACTCGAGCCAGCCTAGGACTCTTTCAAATTGCAGACAGAGCAAAATGGGAGATATAAGGCAGGAGGTTGGCTGTTCGTGGCAGAGCAACTCATTGTAGCGCATAATTAGCTCGAATAAATGAAAGCCAACAAAAAAAAAAAAGAGGAAGAGGAAACGAAAAAAAAAATGAAAATGAAAATAGCACGAGAAAATGAAAAAAAAAAAAAGCAAACTCACTCACTGGGCGTCCGAAAAACCACTTTAGCTGTGAATTTTCTTGTTTTCCTAATTGAAGATTTGCACTTGAAATGATTTTGCAACTGGAAGGCGGTTTGGCTGTTAAATGGAAACCTAACTAAACAAATTTCATCGTCTTAATGCTAAGTAATAAAATGTGTAAAATTGATTTGCATAATGAAAAGTTGTTTTAAAATTGCCTCACAAATTACTTGTTACAGAAATTTAAGTCTATGTTATCAAACTGTCTAACGGTCTGTCTGTCACTTCTCACGTATTTCGTTAAGTTTTTCTTCTTTTTCTTTTTTCTCCCATTTTGTTTTTTCAGCATTTGCATTTTATCGAAAACTGTAGAAAAAGTGGCGGATCTTTGTAATAAATTACGTATACGCCTAGCTGTGCGAACAGTTTCAATTGTATGGTATGCCGTCATCCGTTTGGGCAAATGGCATGGAAATGTCTCTGGTCAATGGTCGATTCGAATGACAATGGTCATGTCAATTGGTTTTACTGGTCCTTCTGCTTGATTTCCTAGGTAGGTTTATTTTAGCTTTTAGGCATTTTCATTGTGTTTGTTAATGCCAGGCTAGCAGTTACACAGCAGTATCACCCATAGATTACACCAAATAGCTAAGGGAATGGGTAGCATAGTGTAGAGTGGCAACTGTTACATGTGTCCAAATATTTGAGCAGTAAAACAACAAAACTGAAATTGCAGTCTGATTGATGGGTTAGTTTCCTATCACATTGACCTAACTTCTATTATCAAATTGAAATCATTTAAGGAATATTTAAGAGTGAATCATATGAAATATGTAGAGAAATACGATTTAATAACGATAAATCTATAAATTGATAACTTAGTTTGGGCTTAAATACTCTCTATATCATATGAATTGTTGTTAACTCAAATGGCCATTGAAAGGGGGCACACACACACGCAAAATAAACTATACTCTAGCTAACCAATAAATCACTGCATACAGTGGCTGCCAAAAGTTATGTGCCAGTCCATAGCAAACTGTCAAACCAACTGCTCATTACGCCCTATCTAACTCATGTCCCTGGCTTCTCCCTCGCACTCTGTTCCCCATCATGGTCAGCCTTTTGCGAAATGGCCAGTTGCTGGACCACATATAGAAATGACCAAAACCCATCAGGGGTGAGTGCTCATTATACTTTGACTTCTTTCTTTTTTTTTTTGTCTCCCCTCTATTCTGGTTAGTTGGTTTGGCGCCCCAGTAGTGTGTATGTAGTAGAGAAGCGACCGACCATATGCTGCTGCAGTTAGGATTCGATTCAACGACCATAGACCATAGAATAAGGCAATGTGCAGGAGCAGCAGTTGCAGAAATCCCCCCATCTGTATGTGTTGGCCAGTTGGTCCATTGTTGTCATTGCTGCTCATTGCTAATATTGGTAGCTGTCGGGGTTTTTGGCTCTAGTGTTGGTCTGTTGCAGCAGCAGCAGCAGCACCAGCAGCAGTCGATGGCAGTGTCAGTGGCGTTTTTCCATTTCCATTGCCTCATTCATGTGTTTTATTGCCAGACACACACACACACACCACGAAATAGCCGCACCGGAAGCAACTCGGAATCAGAGAGAAAACACCATGCACACATACATACATACATACACACAAGGAACATATCACAATACTGGCCATATATTTATGCTCCATATGTTGGTGCCATATCTTCCATAAACCACAACTCAACGATGACCACAAAACGGAACTACAGCAACAGCAGACAACGAAGCAACACCACCAACAACAGCAGCAACAGCAGCCTGGCAATGTCAGAACTAAGATTCAAGCTAAGCCTTATTACCCCTATCAGCGATGACTTGAATTCAAAATCAGTATCTCAAAAAAAAAAAGGATTTATAACTTTAAATGAGAAGTACAACAAAATGTTCGAATAAATTTTAAAGTTTAAAGGAAAGATTTTTCTCATTTTCTTTTATTTTAAAAAATAAACAAAGTTTCTTAGAAAAGAAAGCACTTTGCTGCTTTTATGTTACATCGAAGAAATCAAAATTGGAACAAAATTGAAAAGAAATAAGTGAAAAAGTAAAAATTAGATCGTAATCTAAACAATTGAATAAAAGGGCCAAATAATTTGTCATTTTATCAATAATAAATAGCAATTACTTTAAAGGAATTCAGAGATAGAAAAAAGCTTTATGGGAAAATGTTTTAGAAGAATCCTGGAAAGGAAAAGTTTAATCTCAAATAAAATATCGAAGTGAATGGAATTTTGATACAATAAATTAACTAAATCAAATTTAAACAGTCAGTTTTTCATACCCATTACAAGTAATTTTGAAACAATCAATCAAATGGGTTTTATAACAAGTATTTTATATGATAAATATTCGAATATTATCGCCGCAAGAAATATCAATTAAATATTGAAAAGATTTCTTTTTATTTTTGATACAAAAAGAAGAAAATTCAGAAAATTATTGGATTAATTTGTATTCAATGACAGATATGTTTATGGTAAAAAAAAGACAGGTATAGTCAGTCATATTAGACTAAATATTAATTAGTAAACTTAAATACAATCATTTTTATTTCAATACTCAATATATTTTGCTATGCTGATAATTTTTTAAATATAGAATCTAAAATCTTTTCCTATTCCAATTTAAAATCAAGTTTTTGTTTCAACTTTTTCTGTTGATCTATTATCTAATATATAAGATTGACTGTCTGAAACTTTTCATGCAATAAAATGAACCAGAAGACAAATTGAACTAGTAGAGAACTAGGTCAAAAGATTTGCCATCTGCATTTAACAAACCAAGACGAAACAACAACCAGCATCAGTAACAGCAACAACAACAATAAACAACCAAAAATGACTCACAAATGGGCCGAAAAAGCAAAAATTTTGCTGTCTGTTGATGCCACTGCCACAGCCTCTGCTGCTACTGATGACCCAGTCCAAGCCATGACTTGGGTCAGGAGTTTTGGGGGTTTTAATCAAATTGCCACAAAAAGTTCAGCTTCAACTTCAGCTGGGGGGGGGGGGGGTTTGTTCAAGTGCAAGTTGTTTTGCTATGTTGTTGTGTTGCGTTGTGTTTTGTCATTTTGTTGTTCTTTTCCTATGTTTTTGGTTGCGTCGGGGTTGAGTTTTCGGGTTTTTTTTTGGGTTTGAGTTTTAGCCATAAATCCAATGCCATGCAGCAGTCAGCAGACAATAACATGCAAACGTCAGCCAAAATTTGTTTGCCAGGCCAGAAACAATAATAATCATAATATTTATGTATTATCATATTTTCTATACAGAAATAAATATCTATTTATACATATATATCGATATGAATGTGTATATTTTGTGTGTGTGTGTGTGTATTCATTTTCACATTTAAATTGAGTCGCCTAATAAGCTGCAGTAATAAATTATAAACTCATGCAACAAAAATATACTCGTACATAAATTATCCACAATTAACTAGCAAAAACACAAAAAAAAAATAAATAATGAAAATAAATTTTTTGCATAAAATGCACAAAAATGAAAATATTTTAAAGCCGACAACAAAACCCAAAAACTTTCGCTCATATTTTTGGCAACAGATAAAGAATTTTTGTCGGAATGACTCTAAAATACAATGAAAAACAAACAGTGAGTTGATAAGCCGATTGACTAATACTCTACAGTAACAATTGTATTGTTCGAATTGTTTGTAAAGGTTTTAAATAATAGAAAAATTTTATGCTTTGATGGAATATGGTTTTTCTAATTCATGGCATTTTATATACTTCATTCTTTCGCTTTGCTTTATTACCTTTTGCTGTTACCAATATTTCTTCTATTTGTATATACCCAAAGGGTTAAAAGGGTAATGAAAGACATTTAATGATGTCACACGGAATGAATTTAAAATTTTATAGCAAGTGTGGAAAATAAATTTGTTTGCCTGTTTTTTGAATGTTTGGCATTAATTGTTCTATCATGAAAATAAAAACTTTTGCTTTATTGGCCAACTGATTAAAGTTGATTATGGTTTTTACGTGAGTGTATGTGTATGCGTGTGTGTGTGTGTATAGCATGTAGACAAATGTTAATTTATATGGACAATAACTAAATCAAATCAAAATGATTGTTATGCAAAAGACAAAAGACGAAAGACCTTGTTGATTCACAACGATCTTACTCAGAAAGTGTCTTAAGTGAATTTTTATGTGCAAATAAAACTGAGAGATTCATTTGATGAGGCCATGACAAACACAATATTAATTGCCAAAAAAAAAACAAAACAAAAAGAAGAAAAAATATGTAAAACAAGCAAAAGTTTCGTATCAGTGCACCCTACACCCTGCCCCTGCCTCTCACTCTCTCTCTTCTCTTTGTCTCTGTTGTTGCCACGAATCTCGGACCTGCATTTAAATTTATGTGCAACTTAACGCTTCAAAATTGAGTGCAACGAACGCCATGCTCCTGCAACAGTCGCATCAAGTATACGCCCTGGCAACCGGAAGCTCAACTTGGAGTGTTTGCCTGACTCTGACTCCACCATCCAGTTCATGTAGTAGTAGTAGTCCTACACCCCACACCCACACCCACCGGCAAGTGGAGCAACAAAGCGCGACTACAACAAGGATGGCTGACTGCCTAGGTTCATGTTTTCTTTGCCGCTTTTAATTTCAAAAATTTATGCGCTCGCGCCACGCTAAGCGTAAAATAACGATGCCCGAGCAAAGTCGCAGAGAACAACAACATTGTTTGCATATGCCCTTAAAACATTGATTCGGTTATACCACAAAAATATATGCATTTTGTTTTTTAAACTCCTCTACTACAATCCATGGGTTTCATTTATTGAAGCAATATCTCAAATTAATTAAAAATTTTCAAACTCGTAAAATAAAATCTAAATCAGTTTTTATCTTTACCATTTTATTGCAATACTCAAAAAACAAAATGAACATGAATCTTTGCAATCAAAAATTTATAGTCTTTTCATTGATAAATATATTTATATATCTTTCAGCTTTTTTAAGAAACTGTTGAATTCTTTACATTTGCAAGTCCTTTAAACTTATCTTTTAGATTTCATATGAGCAGTATTTAGTTTTATTGTTACTAAATATTTCAGAAGCTGCTGCAATTTCAATGCGTTTTCTGATTGTTTCTAATTATAAACGCGCTATTCAAGGATTTTAAGAAAAAAGTGACTAAAGTAAGACTAAAAAATAAAGTAAAGTGAAACGTATTCGCTTTTTCATTTTTTGTGACAGGCTTTTTCCAGGGTTTTTGAAAAGTAAAAGGTAGAACATTTTACTCCAACTTTGGAACTATGTTGAGCTCAAACAACTGTTCTGTTTCTCACAAAAAGGGAATGCCAAAATCAAAATCAATCTAAACCATCTTAACCTAACCATCTTAGTAAATTTAATATAAAAACTTTTTGAATTTTATGAATTTTGAAGAGTATAGTGCTAGATATAGATATAGTACGTATTTTAATATTTATGAAAGAAGAAGACCATCAGTCTCTCAGTTGTCATTTATTCAAGACTCTTTAGACCCAACATTGGCCCATTATCAAAAATTGTTGGAATTTTTTGTACATTTCGTTGCTGTAATAAATCTTTTAATTAAGGTTCGCTTTCTAACAACATATTTGTATTGTCATCTTTATGGCTTCATTAACTGTAAATTCTGTTTTTTTTTTTTTATCCTTCATTTGATTAATAAAACTTTTGAGGTTTTTAATTTCCAAATTAAGCTTCAGTTAACTATATTATATTATACATATACATACATATATACTTTAGAATTCGCTTTCTATATAGCTTTCTTAAAATAGAATAAAGTTTTCAATTGCATATATTTAATAATCTTTTGCTCGTAGCTCACAAACATTTCCTCGTCTATGTGAAAGCTTTGCTTCATTTTAATTAAACAGTTTTCATTGAATTGTCTTTGAGTGTCCCAATTTTCCTTTTTGGCATGTATGTAGGTAAGAGCATGCACTTCTCGTTCTTTGGGTATTAAATTTTTCCACTTGTTTTTCTACATTTTTGCTTTGTTGTAACTTGTTCGCTCTCGCTCGTTCTCTCTCTCTCCCTCTCTCTTTCCCTCTCTCGATGACTCCCTTTTCCTCTTGCCAGTGTTTTTTGGTATGTACCTTCCACTCCGCTACTCTCTGGTAAGTTGATCCTTTGCCGCCATTTTGCAACAAAAACTCCCTCAGCATGCACTCCATTAAACTCTGCCGTTGACTTTGTTGCTGCAACTTGCAACTGCAACTCGCAAATTTTATTTATTAAAAAGAGGGTAGCATACAAGTCAAGTGGCTCATCTCGAAAACAATTAAAATGAAGTTTTCCAAGCTCACACACACACACGCACGAACAGAAATCTGTGAACCGAGCATCAGATCTAAACGATTCCCTAGACGATATATTTTTTTGGGTTTTTTTTTTTTTAATTTTTCCTGCAGGTTTGACATGCTCGTTTTTCCTCACTTTGGCAAAAAGAAAAACACAAATCTTTTTGGCATAAAAGAATGGCATAATTAATTGCTACCAAAAAGTAGTCAAAAACCTGAGGTAAATGTTGCATGCAAATGCCTGGCATTGAGAGTGAGTTGTAACCTGCGTAATGTAACGTAACGAAGTGGGTTTTTTTTTTCTTTTCTTTTCTTTTCTTCTCGTTTGTTACCCTTTGCATAATAATGATTCTCTTATATGCCAGTGAAGAACACAAGATGAACTAGTTTCATTTAATAGGTAAAACTTTAAATTGGTTCACCAAAAATTTAAAGAGCAAAAAATAAGCAAAAAATTATAATGATAAGCAACCAGTTTACTTGAAACCCCAAAAAACAAAACTAAAGTCAAACTTCAGTTGGTTAAATGTTGAATAATTTGCACAAACGTTGACAATTTGTTCAGGTGTAACAACATTAAGCAGTTAGCATAGTTTCGCTGTCAGTTCTCTAGAGGAGCTTTGCTCCTTTTGCCCACTTAAAGAGGTCCCTTTCCTTCCCCCACAAAAATATTTTTGGTTGTGACATTCAACGAGAACAGCACAACAATTACTTTTACGAGCAATCTAAGCACCCTCTGTCATCCAAACTCCATGGTGTAGAGGGTTGGAGTGGGGGAGGGGAGGGCGTGAGAGCTGTTTGGCACACTAATTTCTACAAAAGATAATCAAGAGTGATAATTATTTTCGTTTGGACTTCCACAGATACGCAGAACCGCAACAAAACGAGCGAGCACCTGCTGGGTGAATTACTTGACTTGGCTTGGCCAAGCACTTTCCCTTTTCCCCCCTTCTCTCTCTCTCTCTCTTTCTCTCTGTCACTGAGTTTGGGGTTACAGATGATAACCAACGTTTTGCCATAACCGTTTTATGTACCTTTATATATACATATATATGTAGATATCTGTATGTATATATAAAGCAGAGAGCCAAAAACTTTTGTAATTACATAAAATTCTGTCGAGGGTAAATAACTTTGAACTACACCAGATGAGAGAGAGAGAGAGAGGGAGAGAGAGAGGGAGTATTAGACTAGAGGGGGCAAAGGGGAAATTGGTGCGTACTATGCTGCTGGTTACGGCTGCGGCTATAACTGCTGCTACTGGGCACCTGCCAGACCAGTTCTTGGTTCCAGACTCAGACATAGACCCGCACCCGATACCCGGCTTGACCCCACAACAACAACAAAAACACAAAAAAAAAATAAAACTGTTCACTAAGTGCACCCGCACATTTCAAGTAATTAAAATTTCTGTTTATGTTTCTATCTCAGTAAACGACAAAGGCGACGACAAACGACCATGAAAAATTCAAAATATAATTCTGGGAAAACTGAATTATTGAAATGAGCATACAATTGTTTTTTTTTTTTTGTTTTCTTCTACTTTGTTTTTATTGTTATTGTATATATAAGCGCACATCTTTCACGCTATGTCAAAGTTCTTGTGAATTGAGTTGAATCAAAAATACATATTAAATAACTCTCTTGAGAGGGTATATGAACCATGTGAAAAGGTTTACGCAAAATGATACTTTTTAGTAAACAAAATGGTACAATTCATCATTACATTAAAATAAAGTTGTATCCTTTAAGTTGATATCCTTTTTTAATCTAATTTGGCAATTTTATTAGATGTATAAACAAAAGTTCTTTTAAATTGTAATTTAAATTTACTTCCAAATGCTTTCTACAACCAAAAGTTTTCATTTTTTAAGAGTTCCAAGTTTATTTAATTTGATATTCAACGTTGCTTGGAAAAATATATACAATAAATGTATGTCTAATATATTTTTCAAATCCAAAAAGAAAGGCGTGAAGTCAAAGAAGGAAAATTATCTATGTAAGCTAAACCTTTAAAAGTTTAAATTTGTTTTAACTTTTGCTGATAAACAATGTGGGCATTTTTTAGACTTTTTTTTCAGGTTCTTTAGGTATCAGGTATTCAAAAAACCAAAAGTTTTAAAAGAAACTTAAAAGCAGTTCAAATCGGTAAGCTGCATTCGAAGCATTATCTATAAGACACATCCAATCTACTTCCAATAAATTGAAATTCAAAATATTTTGTGGATTGAAATAGCACTCTCCAAATAGCACTCTTCTAATAAGTCTCATACCAATGAATACCAACAAATGCACATAAATTGAAAATATTTTCATTTTAATAGCTCTTTAAATTCTCTAAAAATTTTGACTTAAAATAGCCCCTAGAACTGTAATCCTCAGAACTTCAATATAATTCATAGACTTTTAAAGCCGTTTTCGCTCCTAAACCCAAAACACAGACAAAAACTTGAGCAAATGTGAAGGACTGTACAAGTAGAGAGACAATCCAAATTTCAGAGGACTCCTACTTCTTAGAAAAACTCTATAAAAATCAACTTCCATTTATGTATGTCCTCTCTCTTTTCCTCCCTTTCTTGTAATAAATTCTTATTATTTGCGTAAGAGCATTTCAAATTTCATTTTATATATAAAATATTATACTTCTCTGATTTCTTTTGCATTTTATTAAACAGTCAGAGAGCACTCATCGTTTCCAATGTAGACGACGACATTTACGGCTGACCATCAACTTTTGACTTCTCCTTTTGCCCACTCCACTCCACTCCAATCCTCTCCCCGCCCCCCCCCCCCCCCTCCAGATAGACAGTTGAATCACTTGTTGTTGGTTGTGTCTGTCTCAATGTATTTTTTCTCTCTTTCCATTTCTCTATATATGTATGTTGTTTGTTGCTTGTTGTTTGCAATGAGCACGCGAGGCGCGACAATTAAATTAAAAATAATTAAAAATTATGAAAATGGACAAGACCAAGAAGCGACTTGCAACTCAACTTTATTCACTCCATCCACACCTTCTTCTTCTCGTTCCTCTTCCTCTGGTCTCTGTGGGCCATTGACCCAAAAGGCCGCGCCCCATGGTGTGTCCTGCCACTTTACATTGGAACTGAGTATTTAATGAAAATTTATTCTATGCAATTTGCAGCTGAACAGCGGCACAAAGGGAAAGAGGGGGAGTTGTTGTTGGTGGTGGTCAGCGGCTGCTCCGATTACACAGCCCGTTTGCTTGTCTCGTGTCAATCCGACTGTCTTTTGCCTTAATTAGAATTGCTCATCATCATGGTTGCATGGTATGGGGGGGGGGAAAGGGTGGAGGAAACAGAATGAGTCTAAAGTCTCAGGCGGAAATAATTTTATGCATTGACAGCGGGCAACGCCAATGGGAAGTATATGTAGTACTCAAGGCCGGTGAGGCGGGGGGGGGATATTGTGGGCGAGGTCGGCTACCCTTTGATGCTGAATATGTCGCCAATGAAATTGTCGTCCATGTGGCGTTATGTTTTATTGCAATTAAATGGGCGTGGTCGTTTTTAGTTTTGCGGTTCCTCTCCATCCTTTTCTTCTTTTCCAATGCGGTTTTTCTTTAACTGCCCTGCCTGTCCGCCTGCCTGTTGATCTTTATCTAATTGTTGCCGCCGCCAGACTGACAGTCGGACAGTCGGTTCAGGCTAACTGCAATTGCAAAAGTCGCCATCACTCATCACCCATTGATGTGGTCCCGATGCGTCCCGTCGTCTTGCGGTAAACGTTTATAGTTACACTGTAGCTCCAAGTAGAACTAGAACTAGGGAGGAAGGGCTTGGGACGAGGACGACGACGACGACGTGGTTTCCAGCTGTGTCAAGGTGCGGTTTATTGTCCACAGGGACAGTGTGCCAAAGGAAGGCAAGATGCAAGGCTAGATGACTGTCATGAGCAGTTTACCAACTTTTGCTCGTAAATGTCTTACTCGATGGAAAATGTTAGTCCAAAAGGGGGAGGGGGTGAGGGGATGCGACTGGGTCTTGGGGGACAACAAAATGAAGAAAATGCAAAATAAACAAATGGGTTTCTTTCTTTTTTTCTCTCCTAGCCAAGTTGTTTGTGCAACTATTAAAAGAAAATATTGAGCAAGTGTGACTACAAATATTGACAGTTGGATAGAAATATTGAAAATGGAATTTTCCAACTAGAATGGAAAATTGAAATAGGAAAAAAAAGGCGAACACAACGAACAGGAATGACATCAGCGCGAATTGGTAAGATGCCTGTTCCTCCCACAATTGTTATGTAGTGGAAAAGTTTATTGAGCGGTCAAATTGAAGTCGGGAAAGAAATTTCCTTAGATTCTTTGAATAAACGAACACTCAATTTTTAAGTGATCAGAGTTTGGCGTTTCTATGAAACCGTTTGCTTTCAAAAACACTAAGAGAACCAATCTATGTATGACCATTAATGTATGTATATACCTGGTATAAAAGCTGGATTTCTTCGTTTCAGGAGTAAAATATTTGGGTTTAAGAGATTGAAATTTTCTATTAGAATAACAATCCATCGATCTTTATATCTATCTTAGTAAACACATTGGTTTAACCAACACCAGCACGATTTATTATTAAGGATAAATTTTAACATTTAAATATTTTCAAGAACGATTAAAGCTAAGGTTATCAAGACCTATTGACTACTGATCTTTTGATATAAATTCAGTACCTAAATATAATATTTAGTCCAGGTTCTGAGCCTTTACAAATCAAATATATGTATGTTTAGCAATCAGTTTATATGAATTATAAATTATTAATAATATTACATAATTCATTCATTACAGTCAAAAATAAGTAAGCTCATGTTCGACATAGGAGTGGCTTTACTTTCCATACATTATTTGATTAATATTATAAATTGATTAATTAAACTTTAGTTTTTCAATGAAAACAAAGTTTATTCCATTTTCTCATACAATTCAAGTATGAAATTTTTTCTTGAATGTCAAAGATATCAATATATTATCATAAGAAATTCAGTTACATAAACTGAAAGAAGTCACGAAATGTCGTTCAGGTCATAATTTGCTGCCAAGAAAAAGTCATCACATCCTTGAAAGGCTAAGTAAAGCCCAACTGAATCCTTTCCCTGTCACATTTGTTAAGAAAACTAAATGCCCTTAAAGCCTCTGAAAAATGTATTTTAATTGAAAAGATTATACAACAAAAGAAGAATTTGCCTATTAGGGCAAATGTACATACATAGAACATAAGTTTATATGCTAAATTCCATTCATTTAGCATTTATAGTAACTTCATTTAATTTCAAGACATCAAAAACAACATTTTTTGCATTCTCAATTCAATTATCCGGCAAAGACAAATACTTGCAACTGTGCAAAAATTCGATTTTGTGTGACATTCTTTGATGTTGTTGCAGCTCTTTTGTTAGTAACAATTAATTTAATTAAGTTTTATTAAATGGACAGTTATAGATATATATGAATATATATCTCGTTACGATAGATAACAAGAGCAAATGCTGCTGCCACATGCACATTTTCAAATTAAACAAATGCATTGACATTTGAGTTATGGCCCAAGTCATTTAAAATTTTTAATTTGTACATGCAACGGCAACGGCAACAGCAACAGCAACAGCAACATGAATATGAAACATAAATCAAACAGCTGACTGCTGTCGACATTGCACCACATTACCCTAACCCTAAGGGTCACAAAGGCAAAGAGACAGAGAGAAAGTTGGGAGAAAGGGGGTGTGGGGTAAGAGACAGTACCTATGTAGTCATATTTAGGGTATGTTCCCTTTGTCCTGGTTTATGTATAACCCAAAAACCATTTGCACCTCAGCAATTCTGTGACAACCTGTGGCTAAAAACTGGACTAGCCGGAAACACATTTGGTCAAGTGTGCGTGCGGCCAACCATAGTGCAGTGGGGCACTAAGGGGCAGGGCGAGGGCGTGGTCATTTTAGAAAATTGCCAACTAGCCGAGACGAGACGAGTGCCTCGTTATAAATTTGTTAACCACAACAACAATTTAGTGTAATTATATTGCAACCCCCCCACCAATCCTCTCCTTACTTGTCGTTGTTAGACTGAAATGTTTATACTCTATATGCATATGTGAAAAGAAAAAAAAAGTGCACCATATTGAGGCACAGGAAATACCAAAAAATGAGTTTAAGTTATAGTTATACAGAATCGAAATTGAAAATTTTATATTGCATTATCATATGTGGCTTGCGGCCTAATTTAACTAATTCAAATAGGCGGCATAAAATTTACAAAACCATTTTCTAAACATCAAGTTCTTCTAACTATCATTATCAACTAAAACTTAAAGATGTGTTTGACTTATCAAAACTTATACCAATGTTTGACGCTTTAATTTGGTTTAAATAAACTTTTAAATTTGATGCATATTATTATTATTATTATTAAAGTATAGGATATAGTTATAAACTATCAACCTTACTATATTTTACAAGCACTGGCAACTAAGGCCTTTGGCTTAGACGAAAAACTACATCCATACACTAGCCTGGAATTCGAACCCGGATCCTCGTTGTTCAGTTGACTAAATGACCGAGGACTGCAGACGGATATATGTATGTATATGTATATTGAACTTCAAATGACTATCAAATATTTGTAGAAATATCTTGGTCTATAAATTAAGCTTTGCAGTGACTGTATGAAAAACTTCATTCATACTGTGGAAATTGATAAAAATTAACTATTCATTTGGATGCCCCACTAGTCCATATTTTAGTAATCTTTAATAAAAGCAGATATACATATAATGTTATTATTAGAAATTAAAAAAAAAAATCTATATTTACTTATTTAGAATTGTGGTGTGTAAAAAGTTAAAAGAAACTACTGTTTGTAGGACTGAGTATCCTTAAATATTTTACCAATATTCTTAAGATATTCTTGTGATTTAAAGATATTTAGAGTTGGAGAAACACAGAGTTGTAACTTGTTAATTACAGTAAAAGTTACAGTGAAAGCAGAGCAATAAGGAAGTATTTTCTTTCATTTTAAGTTCTTTAATAATGCTTGAGAGTTCGAAAGTTTTAATTCCAATTTGGATTCCTAAAAAAATCTGAAAAATTTAAATGAAATTGATATCTTTTAGAGAATATATATATATTTTTTTTATACATTGTATACATGAAACTTTAAACTTATTTTATAGTTAAACAAAGCATCCAAAGCTGTAGCTAAATACTTTTTAAAAGTAACTAAATATATAGCAATTGCTTGCGTTTTATGAAAATCTTCTTTCTTTTCACCAGGTTTGTTCAAACAAAAGTGCTTTTTCTTTGAATTGTTTAAAAAAAAATTTACAATAGTCTAGTAAAAGTTTCATAACTCAGGGTATTCAAGCTAGTCGATGTTTCTCTACTTTTATTTATATCAAAATACATTTATTTTCTGTTGTTGGAGTGTTTAATTCCCTTTCATGTTGTAGTTTTCGTGTCATTTGGCTTTCTGCCTTTGCTTCTGCCTCTGTTGTTTTATGGCATGTTATTTGTTATATACGAATATTATTATTTGTGTTATTATTATTATTATTCTTGTTGGTGTTGTTGTTGTTGTTGTTGTTGCTACTGCTCCTGCTGTTGCTCCTGATGGTGTGTTGCTGCTGTTGCCATTGTTAAATGCATTGTTATTTATGTTTGGCATTATCCCGCCTTTATCCTGATGCCAAATTCAACTCAATTCATATAACTTACACATGCCGACGACACAGACATTTAATTAACAAAAAACCAAACCAAAACGAAGCCGGACCTAGGTCAGAACCAACCAGATGGGGTAGAACTCCGTTTCTTTATATTTTTTTTCCACAAGCCAATTAAATGAACAAACCGAAACCCTCGAAATTTAACCAAAAAGCGTACCCACAATTGCAGTCAAGCGCAGTAATTCTATGGTAAAGAACCATGAATCTGAAACGATCATTAAATTTGGCCATAAAATGAATATACATGCACTTACTTACTAACAATTAACAATTCGAGGGCGGCAAATGCAGGAAATATGAAATAATTTTGTTTAAAAGTTCTACTTGAAGGCATAGGGAAAGTGAATCCACATGCAACATTTGGTGGTAGGGCTGAAAAGGGCAATATGCCTGTTGCCGTTCCAAAATATGTATTTGATTTTGTTTAACAATGTGGCATCACTTTTGAGGGCATTACAGTTATAGGAAAGATAGTGGAAGTACAGTTGCTGCAACTATGAAAAAGCTAAGGAGCGATTTATAGTAAAAACTCAATAAATATTGAAATAAACTGAAAAGATAGATAATATTACAGATAATTGATTGATATTAACAAAATTAATGCGTTGCTCACATAAAATGTAGTCACTAAGTACCTTTATCCCAATAGTTAGTTAATTTATTGATATTGTAGTTGCTAGAGTTGCCACCGAACTTAATTTTTTAAGGGGTATTCAAATATGTATATTGGAGCCTTAAACAACAAAAGTTCAAAGAGTGAATGCTTTTTGATGTTTTCTGTGGATTCAGGGATTCTTTTCAAACGATTCTCGGTGAGTAAATGGTAGTTGATATGATTAAGAAATGATTGTATTTGATTTAACAACAAAAAAGTGGTAAAATAAATAAAATATAATATTAACCAAGGATTCTTGTTGCATGTTTATCATTAGATAAAGGAATTTAAAGTGAATTGCATTAGCAGAGTTCAATTTTAATAGACATTAAGTCGCCAAAGATATGGAAAAGTGAAACATAAGCAATCCCACTTTAACTTCACCTTTACGGAATTCGTAAAGAAGTTTGCTTTCTTATTTCAATTATCACAAACTTGGCCCACATAAGATATTATTTTAGCTAAAAAACACCTTAAGTATTATGAACCTCTAATAGGAACTGCTTAAATCGTATCTTTTATTACCTTTTCATTACGACTTCCTTATGTTGTGGTTACCCTCACTCTTTTAACACAATAAATGATCAACTCTAATTGCAACACATACAAACATGTTCAATAACCTTTTTTTTTTCTTTTGATTAATATTTAAATAATATAACATCACTTATTCCCATTGTGCATGAGATGGCTAACAAGCAACAACAAAATGCAAAAACAGATGAGTAGGTAGATAAACTTTTTCTTGCTGCACTCAACTGCGTGTGTAATCTGAGCCAACCAACAACAACAACAAGAACAACTGGCAAACGAGATCGAGACCATGATAGTAAGGAGGGGAGTTGGGGGAAGGGTACGGTAGCAACTTATGCTCTCAGACCGACCAGGGCCAGGCCAGTCAGTCACCATACACTGGCTCATCAAGGCTCAACACAGGCAGCCAGCCAGCCGTTTGTCTGGCACGTAAAAAACCAACGAAAAATTGACAGCAACAGGAGCCGTCGTTGCTGTTGCTGTTGCTGCTGCTGCTGCTGCTGTTACTGATGTTGCTGCCGGGTAGCTTTCAAGTGCCCAACTGTCTGGGATTTTGCAACAACCCCCTGACCTGCCCTGCCAAGCCTCCATTACGCCCACCCACTCTTCAAACCATGTGTACGTGCCATGTCGCTAAAAATCATGGCCCGCATTTCGTATTTTTTTGTAAATAAACAGCAGCAACAGCAGCAGCAAACGGCAACAGCAGCAACATCAGCGACACCAACAGAAAAAAATTTCTTTTTGCTTATTTATTTGTTTATTGCAGGCAAAATTCTCTTTACACCCTCCTACCTACCCCGCTACCTTTCTGGTCATATAATGGTTGATTTCTGCTTTTGCTGATTTATATCAACAGCTATTTAATGTCCATGGGAGGGAAAATATATATAGATATATATATATATGTATATCGTGGGTATATATAAAAACAGTTGCCTACATTTCTGTGCTGATGGTGTGAATAAACGTGAGTGTTGGCCAGCAATTGGTACGGTTCGGTTCACTTTGGATTGGATTGTGTGGCTTCAGTTGGTGTTTGATGCATTCGGTTGGTTCACCAAAAGCCCAGCTAGACATACTGACAGACAGGCACAGATGGACAAAGATTTGCATGTATATGAAAAGCAAAAATACAAATTTGTATATATATCTATGTATATCAAGTGGCACTATATCAAAACAATTTTATATAAGCCTTAAATCTGCACGATTTGATTGATGGCACTGCTGAAGGTTGCTTTGGGAACTAAATAAATAATACTGCTCTCTTTTCTTCAATCAACATGACAATCATAATAAAAGTGTTATTCCACTGACTATTGGAATGGACATCAAACAAAATCAGCTTTCACTTTAGATGTTGCATAAACTTTAAATCGGATGTTTCATTTGCAAGTTGATTTGCTGTTTCATCCAAGTATTAGTTTTCAAAATGTCCTCTAATGCAGAGCATCAGTAAATCAACTCTTTGTGAATGGTAGATTACCAACAATAAACTCCATTGCAATGGCAAAATGGCCAACAACTTGGCTAACTTCAGGATAGGGCCCCCTCTGAGTGATATATGAAATAAGTCGGTTGACCACATTTGAGAGGACTGCTCTAGTTTAAGACCAAAAACAGGTAAGGGAACAGCAGGACAATGATTGCTTAGACCTTGCATAAAACTAGTAGCAATAAATTCTCAGAATTCACTCCAAAGCAAGAGTAGAGTAGACCAATTGTCAGTTTGCTGAACCAAATGCCTAGAAAACCAGGATGTTAAGACCTACTACCAATATCAGCTACAGAAAATGCACAAAAACGAATGTTGTGGAGACACTGGAAAAACTGAAATGCATTACCAAAAAAAATTGACTTGAAATCCTTTTGAGAATCACCATGGAGACTTCTCAAAGGAGTTAGCTTTTGCTTTTGCCAAAGAAATTAAACATTCTCAATATCTTCAACCTTTCCGATAATACCAAGAAATGCCAGGAGCTATAATCAGTTTCTGCTGTTTTGAGACTTTAAATAACAGTTAACTAATTAAATATTTACTTAAGTTAGTCCTTAATGCTTTTAGCCTTAGTGACTTCCCACTAACCAGTCAACATCCTCATCATTCTGCGCCCACCTTTGTCTTTATTCATCAACTAAATTGAATATATATTTTTTTTGCTAAATTTAATTAATATTTTTTTCTACATTGCCCTTAAGGATTTGCCAACCCTGATTTGAGTATTTAAATTTTTTGATACATTTGGCCTGGGGTTCATCAGAAACAGGATTTGCGTGGGCAGCTAGCCAAGCGGCGACTCGCTTAGTGGTCAGACAACGTACACACGTAGTCAGAAGAAGAGACAGGGAGATGGTCGTTTGGAACCCCAAACCCAAATATGTACGACGGCATCGTCATCGACATCCTTTCGTAGCAGTGCTATCCCAATCCAATCTAGTCCGATCCAATCCAATCTCATTCACATCTCACCAGCAATTTCCATTTCCAAAATGGGTTGTGGCCGGGCTGGTTGACTCTTTGCTCTGGCATTGTCAGGCATTGTCTAGACTTGATTCGAGTGCTGGCGTTGATTTATAATTATTGTGTGTGTGCCAGGATTGCTACCACTAGGACATTGTCAGCCACACCTCATAGGACGCCGACACACAGAGCTCATTCCGCCCACGCCTTACCAACCCACCAACCCATCGACCACCGCCCACCGTTCTTACCGCGATTTACTCATTCACTCACACAGTCGCTTAACCATTGTCTTTTATCATTCGTGGCACGCTGACTAATAACCAAATTTCATTTCCTCAATTTTTGATTTCCTGCACTCGGCGGTTACGTACGACAATTTTTGGAGCAAGGACTCGCAGCATCCTATACCAAAAATATATATCTGTATATGTATGTGTATATATATTTTATGATTTTAACACGCGCCAGTCGAAAATTTTTGGCACGCACCAGAGCAAAACCTCCTACGGGGCAAAGGGTTAACAGCTGCAGCCACGCCCAATTGCCATTTTAGTCCTTGCCATTTGTATGGAGTTTGTCAAACGAACAAAAAATGTCCTTTTTTTGCTTTTATTATATGGCAAATGTTTGGTGCTGCTGCTGCTGCTGCTACTCTTCTTTGCTATTGTTTGTGTTGCCAGAAATCATATTCATAAATAAAATTTGCATTTGGCATTGGCTAAGAGATAGAAACAGACTATGAGAGAGAGTTAGAGCGAGAGGAGGATACAGGATAGGGGCTAGAGGATAAGAAGGAGCAGCATCCATGTGTTGCCAGCACTTTTGGTAACGAGGACGAAAGCAAGGACAACTGCTGTGTTGCTTTCTATGCTGTCTGCTAACTGCCCGACATTATGGTCACACAATGGAATGTCCTTTTTCTTCTATTTAGTTACGTGCCAGGCTAATATATATCATAAATATGGTCACCCAACCAACCAGCCATCCAGCCAGCCGGCTAGTGACCTGACCTTTCCTTTTTCATAATGCTGTCAATTCGTTCGCCTAACTGAACACAAAATGCTCCAGCCAAATGTATTTTTCGCTTTTTTCCCCCATATTGATTGAACTGGGAATACTCTTTGGCAAAACGGTCTGCCAATCATGCCCAATCAAAAGCTACCAAAAGTAGGACAAAATAAATTTAGCATTTTTTTTTTCTTTTTTTGAAAAGCAAATCAAATGAATTCATGAAGAACATACCAGAATATTTTTAGTTTATCTCAAATTAAGTTAAAAAATTGTCATACCAGAATGGCAATTATTTTTTAAGAGACATCCTAAAAGTAGGCTTCGAAATATTTGGCGTTTTAATGCTAAAGATTAAATGATTTCTTTAAAGATATATCCCTCAATCGATTATATCAAATCGTTTACTTTTCTTTAATATCTCTGCAGCCAAGTGGAATGGCAAATCATTTATGCCTAACTAGTATTTAAAGTGTATGCCAAGTTTTGCACAATAATAATGGAATTATGAATATTTGATATAAAATAAGATTCCTAATGTATTTATTTGGGTATGTTCGACCTAAATATTAAATTCAAGAGAAATTATATAAATAAATATAAATTAGGTAAATTTTATTGGGTTTTCTGTTGTTTATTTTTTGCGACAATTTTAGTGAAAACAATCAATAGACAATGTGATAGACATATATGTATATGTAGAATCGAAATCGGATTACAGGTAAGCCCCCAACTGTCAGAGGCTGTCAGTCAATAGACCAAGTTGATATGCCAAAACTAAAACTAACACTAAAATATTCAAACAGCAAACTAAACAAAAACTCTCTTTCGTTATATGTATGTGGAAAACTTATACAAATAAGTATGTCTCTCAGTGTGTGTGTGTGTGTTAGTTGAGAAAACTGTCATAGAAAGATTTTGAGGCACAAGTATGTAAGTTGCACTTTCAAGCCAGAATACAAAAGTTTTAGTGACAAGAAAAATAAAAATTTCAACAACCAAATCGCGGGGACGACTGTGTGATACCATTTCGGGTTAATAAATATACAACAAGCAAGTGCCGGTTAGAAACAAGAGCAAGGACTCGGACTTGGACGTTGGAGTTATCACTTTCTTGAAATTCTAGAAACTAGCCATAAGTCCTATATAAGAATTAGTTCCTATTCAACCAATGCACTTGCTTAAGATCCCCTTTGTCCTTCAATTCCAGAGTATCGTTAGGACAATGGGCCAATTCAAATAACTGGAGATCGACAGGAAATGCTGCTTCAGAGCAACTCAAATGTTTCTATCCGACTCTAATGCTTGTTTTCAATACCCTTTTAGATAGAGAATATCAAAACGACAATGGGTCAATGGCCATGTAAATAGATACGAAACTTATCTGTGTTAAATGCAATAGAAATTTTCATGTAAATTTTTGCAACAAAATTAAAGCTTTCAGAAAAGTTGAAAAACTATTACAATATCTAAATGGGCATGTATGCAAGCTATTTTGGGTCAAATTCAAAGATATCTGCCACTGTCAGCATTGAAAACTAGCGGAAATGGAGCAGAGGCAACTCTCTCTCTCTCTCTAAGTCTAAGAACATATCAAAAGTTGTACCGCGACTTTAATTAAACTTTGCAACGGAACAGAGCTGAACTCTGGGTGTATATCTTAGCATATAGAAGAAGAAGAAGAAGGAGGGTTTAAAGGAAGTGAAGTACTTTTGGCAGTTCAAGCACACACACACATGCAGAGAGGCAACAATAACTAGGCGGGGCGCAAATGCAAAAGGCAATGGCAAAGGCAAAGGCAACTCGCATACAATGGCTGTGTCTAGTAGCGGGTTAACAATGCCTGGGAACTGAAGTAACACAGGACTTGGCTGCACACCAGGTGCCACACAATGTCATCGTCGTCCTAGTTGTTGCTGCCGCTGCTGATGCTGCTGCCGCCTCGGCTCCAGCCTGTTATCCTTGTCGTTGTCTGATTTGAAACAAACTGTTGATGGCTTGTGGCAGGCAAGAGAAGATCTTGTCTCTTTCTCTCTACGACTGTGTGTGTGTGTGTGTATTAGTGTGACACCCAAGACAGTTAAGGATTAAATAGTAAAATACCACAAATTGTTGAAAATGCCGCAAAGTTTGTAAAATGTACTGCCTTGTCTTGGCCCTTGCCCGCTGCCCGAATTTGCCCTAAAGTTCTCCCCCTTCTAAACATTTGCGATTCTTTTGTCGTTGATGTTGATGATGATGCTGCTGATGGCAGATGAAGTTTCTGCATGTCTCTGTCTATGCAACAATGTTGCAAGTGCATAAACATAAAAACAAATAAAAAATTAGTCTTTGCCTTTTAGTCTCTATTGTACATATTTATATATATATAGATGCACTTGGCTATTGTTCGCCCATATCCAAGCATTGTTTAGCAGCAGAACAAAATAAATAAAAGGAACGTCTGGAAAATCGCTAATTTTGTAAGCTTTTCCACTGAAATGCAGTGAAAACTTTAATGAAAATTGTTTAACAAAGAATTTTTAACCAAGTATTTGGCGCTAAAACTTCAATTTTGGCAACTGTGGAAAACAAGCTGTTGGAAGTTTGATGAGTTCTTGCGTTTTTCCTACTATCTCATTTTCATTATACACCTCCTCTATCCCACCACTCCTTCTCCTATTCTAGGGATATATGTATCTCCTGAGTTGGCAGCACCTCATTGCGTGCTAAATGGTTTCACGCCGCAAATTTTCCTACACCAAAAACAAACAGGAAGACAGACTGTTACGGTTTCTACTCCTACTCCTACTCTTACTCCTTGGTCTTATTGCTACTCCTGCTGCTCCTACTCCATTTTCACTTTGCTTACGGAATTGGGTTTGAAATTGAAATTGGAATTGCTTGGCATTGGTGTGCGGCCCGGCCTGGTGTTTTGGGGTCTTTTTCGCAAGGCTCTGCCGTGTGCCGTATTTCATTTGTAGTCAAATATTTACTTAAGGCAGAAACTACCTCAAAAAACGTTACTACAATATACCTTAAAGAACCAGTTAACTAGTTGAAAATAAATTAACCAATGGCTATCCTTACCAACAGTTAGTCTTTGTTGGTTTTGCAAGAAAGTTAATGAGAAATGAATATATATAATACTCTTCTTCTCAATCATATTATATTAAGTTGAATTATTGTAGTTACAAAAATATTTAAATCGTTCAAATAAGAACTTTAATTCCTATTATTGGACAATAATTTTACAAAACACTGTTAACAAAAAAGAAAGTTATTTTCATACATTCAAGGGCAACTAAATTTTATTTGACTAAGTGGACCAGTCATTTAGTCAACTGAACAACGAGGATCCGGGTTCGAATCCCAGGCTAGTGTATGGATGTAGTTTTTTGTCTAAGCCGAAGGCCTTAGTTGCCAGTACTTGTAAAATATAGTTAGGTTGATAGTTTATAACTATATCCTACACTTTAATAATAATAATAATAAATTTTATTTGAGGCCTACAAAAATTGCTTAGGTTAAACTAAGTTTGTCAGAAAATACATACATATATAACTCTGATTTTAAATAACTTTGTATATTTTCTTCTAAAATCTTAACCAAATATTATGTTTCCTTAGTTTTGGATATCTTAAAGTCATATTTTTTGAGTTAATTTATGGCACAAGAAAGTCCTTGTTTAGGTTTTGCTAATGTTAACTTGAGACTTTTGTACTTAAGATTACTTGAAACCTAAATAAATGTTAATTCAATTAATTGAAGTGGTTAACTTTTTGTACCCTTAATTATATGGCAGACAAAGTAAAGAAGTTGAAATAAATGAAATATTATTATTTTTTATGAATCTATTAAGTATTTTTGCATGGTAAAGCTAAGAAAAGTAAGTTTTATAACTATTTCTTTCTATGATAGTAAAAGAATGTACATATATTAGATTCCAGTCCGTCAGCTAATTTTTGATAGAGAATATATGGGAAATCATTGATTCTGTTAGACAGACTTCTTCCCGAGTTATATATAGACATGACAGACTCTAAAATCGAAACCAATTATCAATATTCAAAATGAAATTCAATTTCTAACTACTTAACAAAATTCTCAAAGTTGTTGCCACCATAAATGGATCTTTACAGTTCTTGCAGCTGATTAAAACTATATATACTATATATATATATATATATATATATATATATATATATATATATATATATCTTGGTCCATGCACTTTTCATGAAAACTTTTTCAAACTTTCACAAAGATCAGCCTAGGAGAGAAAGAAATAAGAGTTGTTCTGTTAGCCCTTGCCATTTTAGACATTCCATAAATGGCTAAGGCCAAAAACATTTGATGGGGCCCATCGTTTTACCACCCCACCCCCAACCCATTTCTTTAGCCAATCTCTTTGCATAGTTGTTAAGTAGATACACTTTTCGTTTTTGTTTCTTCTTTTTGCCCATTGCCGTTTGGCTCTTTTGTGTATATGCCGAGCATTTCCGCCAGTAAAAGAAAGTTGTACTTTTGTTTATTTGTCGCTCATTTCAGTTGATGTTGAAGTTAAATTTTTTTTTTTTTCTACATTTGCAGCTGCAGCGTTTGCTTTTGCTACTGCTGTTGTTGTCGCTCTCGTTTTTAAATGAAAGCTAATTAAGTTTGTTTTCTGAATGGTCCACCATGCCAACTCCACACCCCTTTGCCACCACATCTCTTGTCTGCAACTTCTTTTACTTTGCTGCCCGCACTTTAAGCAATGTCCGTCCGTCCTTTTGGTCATTACAAGTTGATTAACTCATAAACATTTACTGACAACTGATGTCCGACAAGGCGACGAGGAGGAGGAGGAGGAGAGGTGGTATGTCTGACAAGTGGCAACTTTGTTAGCGGCCAGAGATTTTTTTCCCGCTGGCTTCACTTGCCCTCTCTCCTCTCCGTTCACTACCGCACATTGAGTCTCTTTTAACTTAACTTTACTTGATTTCTTTATTACTTATTTAATTCTCTTTTGCGTTTGGCGCATTGAAATGAATTTACGTTTTCCGGAATTTTCTTCTCTTCATCGTTTTTTTTTTTTGCGTTTTTTTTTTTTTGTTGTTGTTTTTGCCTTTCTTTTTGTCAGTTGGAAATTTAATTTCAAAGAGCCAATTTTTTTTCCTCCATTTTTCTGCACTGTCATTTGCTGCAATTTTTTTCTACTTTTTTTTTTTTTTGGCATCGTGTGAACCCATTTAATGGATTTTTGTTGTTGTTATTCTTTTTTTTTTTATTTTTATTTTTATATTTGTATTATGTTGATTGTTTACTTGGTTGACTTTGATTACGAAATTGTTCAAAATAAATACAATTACCGCTCTCAAAGACGCTTTTAATTGAGTTTTTCTTTTTTTTTTCCTTTTTGTAGGCGGCGGGGCGGGAGGGTTTTGGTGTCTTGGGTAATTTTCTAGCTTTTGGACAGATGTTCCTGATAAGAAACTCAACGAAATAGAGGAAGTGGCAAGCCGAAAAGGGAACAGGAGAGAGATAGAAGGGCGACAACTTGGCCAAAATAAAAAAAAAAAAGGTAAAGGCTGTCAGACTTAATTAAATTGTAACCTGGCTGATATGATCGGGTCAAAATGAACGTTTTTCAGCAATTATGTAACTTGTTAATTTAATTTATAGGAAATTTAGGCAAACATTTTAAAAATCAGTCACCTTGTTATTATAATAAATGAAATATGGTTAAAAATTAACAAATCAGAAAGCCTGAAACAACTCGCCTTTAATTCAATTGAAGTTTTAAAAATTTATATTTCGATTTGTTCAATTTGTAGTAATTTTTAATTTTCGAAATGTTTTGAGTTTTAAAAAGGTTTACGAATGAAATAAAGTCAAGTTAATCTCAGAAAAATTGCGAATATTATTTACATATTCACATTAACATTTTGGTACTTTATCTTCTCACTTTTTTTAAACTTTTTGGTTCTTAGGTATCTTTAAAATATTATGATAGTGTTATTTGGTATTGGTTTTTAAAAAAGATATTGTACGAAACTATAAACTAAAATATTTTTAGCTAATCATACAAAAGAGTTTAAACTTTGTTTAGTTTTAGTTCAATACTAAAGTGAGATAAGTTATTACCAATATATCGATATTTTATACGATTGTCAATATATGGAAGAACGAAATAAAGATAAAAAGATAAAATAGGTAGAATCTCATCTATATAATATTATTGTGATAAAGCCTAATAATAATCCCAAGCACTGCTATAATTTATATTCCACTTGGATACACCAAATTGTCACATGAACACCGATTCCTACAAAATCCCCTGAACTATTACAAATGCTGCAACACCAACATCGATATGAGCATAACCCACATCCTTAATGAATGTACCTCCCTCAAATCATTTTGTAGACATATCCCACACCAAAAGTATACCCTACTCTAATCAAACCCAACACAGGAAAACTTAAGAGAAATCAGAAAAAAACCTAAATGCAACAAATTAACACACCTCCTATTGAAAAACAGTTTACAGGCTAATTATAAATAATATTGTTAATTAATTAAGTTTTAGTTAAGTAATTAAACTAAGACTCAGCCGAAAGTTCCTGTAGCTATGGCTGTCCCCCCTAATGCTTTAGATTTACCCACTAGTCCACAACACATTTTGTTATATCACCTTTTATAATATATGTAATATAATATACATATAATATATGTATTTAAGGAATATTAAAAGTAACTATTTCTAGTAAATATATCTAGTAGATAAGTTATAGTTATAGAAAAGACAATACGCAGAATGCGTTTTGGGATTTTAAACTTTCTTATTAACTTATATAAAGGTAATATATTCATTTTATAACTTTAAAACTGATGTATGTATAATCAGGATAAACGATTAAAATACTTTTCTAAAAAGCTTATTGGGCAGAGCAATAAGATAGAACTACTAACACCGTTCATCATCAAGAAGAGTATAAAAAAATCATATTTGAAAACATTTTCTTAAAATTTTTAAATTTTATGCAGAACCTCAAAAAAATTATGACTAATTAAAGCCTATTAAGGCAATTTACTTACTAGTTTTAGTACAACTTTACTTTACTAACACAATTCAATTCATCTTAGATAAGTGCATTTACTTACTTCTAATAAGCTAAACCACACACACACACATACACACATGTGATGGGTATACACTAACACATCTAATCCATTTATTTTCCCACTCTCCTTAAAAACCGAAAATCCCCAACAGCTTCTGGTATCAATGTTTCACATCATTTTTCCCAAGAGTATTAATGAAAAAGAGAAGAAAAAAAAGAAAAAATTTCAATGAATGTAGATATATGTATGTATATACCAGAAAACGTATAGCATCTCTTCTATATATAATAATAATCATGGTAATTAACATGCAAACGAAATTATGAACCAAAGAGAGCAAAAAAGGTAAATAACACAAGAAGCAGCAGCAGCAGATGATGATGACGACAACGACGACGACCTGAATGAAAGGGCATTGTGGTGTGCTAGTGTTGTGCTGGTGGGTGCAATGTTTAAATAAACAAGATACTTACAAATAATACACAACAACGTGGCCCAAAAAAGAAGAAGCAGCAAGCGAGTCTGAGAACCAAGTTTCTGAGTACGTGATGCGGTCTATTGGCATTGTCATTGTATTGTCATTGTCATTGAAAACGGGGCAATGATTGGCAAAGTCAAGTCAAAGTCCCGCTCCCGTCACGACCCTTTTATATATATGAACATACATACGTGCGTGCGTGTATGTCTCTGTGACACTGTGACTCTGTGTGAGCGCGTTAATTAAGCAAAGTGAGCGCGTCACACGTAAAGGCAAAGGGATGTAGAGAATATATGTATGTTAAGGGACAGGGACACGAACTCAATGCATTCAAATGAAAATGCATGGGCACATCAGACACATGCAAACCCTGAGACATCATCGACCCACCACAGCAAGGTTAAGAAGCATCACACACAAAGGACGCAACCAAGACGGTGACGGTGATGGTGACGGGGACGGCGACGTCAACCAGATTGTAAGGCTATTGCCTGGCGGGGTTGCTGTTGCTCTCGTTATTTTTATTGTTGTTGCTCTCTCTCTGCTGTCTACCTGGCAGGTAAACGTCTCAAAGGAGTGGCAAAGTGTAAGCAACGACCATTGTATGGCCTGTAATTAAAAAGGTTTAACCAAATATGTAAAGAGAGTTTTATGCGATTATAAAAAAAAGCAAAACGAGAAAAAAATTAGTCTGATTAAAGATGGTTTCTTAATATTATATGATCAGGTCTAAAGGAATAATTTCTATTAAATCTATATACAAATTTGAGTTTCGAACTCCTGATTCTGCTGGAAAACGTTTCGGATAGAAGACCTCATCAGCTGTAGTACAGTTACTTAAGATATTATAAGATTTTGTAACTGAATTGATTTAATAATTTATCTTCTCAAAACTCTTAAAAACTTTGAATTCTAGGAAACTCATTATAATTAAATTTGACAAAAGCCATTTAAACTTATTTATAAAGTTAGTTAAAGTCATTTGATTAAAATTATATTCTAAGTTGATATTATTTTAAATTTTTGTCAAATCTAATTTATGTACTAAAAGACATTTTAAGTTATGTGAAAACCATATCATTGAAATTTCATGATAAGGATAAGGTTCGCTAAAAAGCCTTAGCTCTCTTACAATTTTAGAAAACTTTCGAAATCATTGTTGGATCAAAAATTTACTTTAATGTCATTTCTAGTGCTTTCCTTAATTGCCACATCCAAAAGGATCTTTTAAAGAGTTCTATTGCCACCTAAATAAAAGACTAGATTAGATTAAGTAACACTTTATATTTTCAAAACTTCCTTAAGGTCTCTATAAAAAACGACAACTTTCACTTTCGCTAGGCATTTCAAAGTATATTTTCCACCTATGGGAGCTAAGGCGGCTTTTCTAACGGAAAATCATTTTCCAACCAAGCTGTTACCTATTCAGCATAAATTTTATACACCTTTCTTAGATCAAATATACATATAGCAAATTCCGTGAAAAAAAAATATATAAAAAAAATTTTTGTTGTATGGCAAAGAGGCATTCAAGCGTAAGTCAGTGATAATCACGGCAAACCGACGCCTCAACACGTAAACCATAATGTCAAATGCCACGACACCGACGACAACACCAACGACGACGATGACGATGGCGACGACGGATGAAAAGCAAAGTCAAAGTCAGATTGTCAGGATGTCGGGCAGGCACGCAGGCAGACAGTCAGTAAGTCAGACGACTGGTGGAGCGAGGGGGCAAAGAAGAATTAGAAGCCATTGTCATATACCCCTAGCTAGTGAAAATTGCACGATAATCACAGCAACTTGAGTTTTCAAGTGCATGCCAGAGGGGTAAAAGGGAGAGTGAAGAGAGAGAGAGAGTGGCTGCTCCCCCACTCCCTTTTCGGTGTCTGTTTATGCGTGGTAAGCCAATTTTTGATATGGTAGAACGCTAACCAAAATTCAGTAGCACTGAACTTGTAGAACAGGCAGCAGCAGGGTCGCAGGGAGTTAACTGAAAGCCGAAAGGCATTTCTACTCTTTGTCCATTGTCTAAAGTGCAAGCAAAGTAAAGTCATCAGAGGCAGGAATGAGATGCCTGTGGAAAGGGAAATGGAGATAAAGAAAGAGAGAGAGAGAGAGATGGAGAAATAGAATAATGACATGAATCTCTTGTGGAAAAAAGGGAAAATTCTTTAAAGACTTCATCGCATATCTGAAATGTAATAGAAAATTCACTATAGATTTTTTAATTACATCAGCAATTTTCATTTTTCAATTCAGATTACAATTTTTGCCGTCTGTCTGACAAAACCAAAAATTGTAAAATGAAAGACCAACAAAATTTCACTTGAAATTCTTTTCGGCTGCATTTTTCAATTGGAAATTGAAGCTTTAAAATCTGCAAACAAATGCCTGAGCAATGCAATTGCATCATTGTTATTCCCCTTGGTAAAGGCTTTCACATAAGCCTATATGAGTTTATTTGTCGAGTTGTGGAAATTCTCTTCCGCTTAAAGTAGATAGTAAGCAATGACTTGTACATTTTTCCAGTGATGTTTAATTTAGGATTAAGCAATCACATAACAATTGAAAAGTAATGAAAACTTGTGAAGACTCTATTTAAGTAGTATTAGAGCCAACAGAAAGTAGTCTAGAAAATTTTTCGAGGTTTTCTAATAATACTGAGGGGATTGAAATCTGTTGAAACTTGTAAAGAATTTACTACTATTCAAGCTGAAAATAGTTTAACCCACATAACGTGGTAGTGTAGACTTGTGAAAACTAGTGGAGACTTTTGTTTCGGGAAAACCTGTTTGTGGAGACTTGATGATTTTCACCTATACCTGACAAAACTCATTTCTATCTAATAAATAGCAGAAATTAGACTTGTGGAGAGTTCTGGAGAGTTGTGGAGAGTCCTGGAGAGTTGTGGAGACTTTGTAGTAATAAAGTCAAGCTCAGTTTTCTGCTAATTTAAAGTAAAGCATAGCTATTGGGTTACAGTACGACAGCTGGAGAAACGTGGAGACTTTAAAAAATATTTGGAGAGTTCTTGGTAACATTGTAAAACTCTATTTTTAACTAATAAATAAGAAAAACAAACATTCTTAAACATGCTTAAACAAGTCAGTTGGACTTGGCGTAGATGTGAAAGCGTTTTTGGAGACTTTCCACGAAGTTCTAATTTTGATTTATTTTTAAAGGTGATTCCTAAAAATGTGTGTTTGTATATTAATCTTAAATTTTTTAACCGATTTACAAGATAGAATAGGCAGAAATATTATTGGAGACTTCTGGAGACTAGGGTACAACTATAAATATTTCGATCTTTAAGATTTAATTATTGAAAAACTTTTCAAAATCAAATAAAACATATATATTTTTATTAGGAATAACAATTAGTTTGAAAGATAGTACTATTGGAGACTTATAGGGCCTTGAACAGTCTACTCTACAACTATACTAAATTATTTTATTTAAGTTGGCCGACATTTTGGAGACTTTGCAAAGTTGCTCTATAAGCTTTCAGGGTATTCTATAATCGACTCGATTAACTTTCCATTTGTGAGTTTTTTTGCTGGTAGCTGAGGCAAATTGAATGAAATATTTAAATAATATGATGAATATATTTTTCAATTTTCCTTGCAAATATTGTTTGCTTATTCATATTCATTTTTATACTTATATTTATATAGATATATATGTATGTACGCATGTATATCTATCTCTTTTCATTTCTTTGTTGTACTCGAAATCGTTATTTCATCTTTTTGGGCTTACAATTTACATTTATATTCATATTTATTCCATCTGCTATTAGTTTTTCTCCGACATTTTTCACATTTTCCTTCGTTTTTTTTCTTTTTTTTTGCCGTCTGACATCTTTACTCTTCCCCTGCGATTCATCTCGATTCTCTTTGGCTTTCCACGCGTTGTCAATTTGATCTGCCCTAGTGCAATTTCCGTAAATTGCGCGTAAATCGTTTCAAATTTTCACTTGTCTACATTTGATTTCCCCCTCTACACACACACGCACACACAGAGAGAGAGAGAGAGAGAGAGAGAGAGAGAGACATACACTCTCATATAATTCCGCAAACATTTTTTCCCATTTTCTCTGGTAAACGACTGTAAGCCAAATAAATCAATAAAAAATTATGCGAAGTAATGTGTGTATAGAAAGAAAGAGAAAGATGGAGTAGAAATGGCAAATGGCATTGGTATTACATTGAAGAAGATGAAGCAAACGAAGCCACAGTGAAATGAAAAGCAAACTCGAATAAAAAAAAAAAAAAGAAATGGAACTGGAGTCCAAGTGTTTTATATATTTTCAACACCCTTTAATCATAGACAAGGAGAAAAGAGGGCATATTGACATTGAGTAAAATTATGAAGGAAAAATATATATGGTTTTAGACATACATATGTAATTAACTGACAATCAGCTTGAATCTATACAATTAGATCTTACTATAGCGAAACCCTGATAAATCGTTTCTATGGGAACTATGTGACATATAATCCAATTGCAACAAATTCCAATATATATAAGAAAAAGAGTTGAGTTAGCAAATTGTTTTTTAACTGCTGAAGAAATAATTTATAGGTATGTAAAGTTAGCTTGGTAGTTCTGATCAAGAATATATAGCTTTAGTTTATACAGAAAGGTACCCTTTTTTCTCCAAGTCTAACTGAACGACGCATAGATTCCTGACTTCCAGGAACCTTTCAAGATTGTTATCAATATAATACTAAAGCAGAAATCGATTTGAGTCGATCAAAGAACAAATATCCACTTGACAATTCATAAACATTAAACAAATTACAAGCCCCAAGCAACATTTCTTACTTTACTATTTTACAGGGTATGTAAAAGTTTGTATTTTCACTTTGCTTACATATAAAAAAAAAAAAATTGTTCCTTCATTGCTTTCGCCGGCGAAATTTTAAACGGCATCTAAAGCAGCAAATATGAAACTTATGGCAATAATATTGATGTCGTCTTGCCAGGATACCCAGGATACCAGCCAACCCGCAAAGAAAAAAAAAAAAAAAACCCGCATCAAAAACATGGCAAATGCCAAGGGGGAAAGGACAAACGAATTGCGATAAAGATAAATAAGCAGCGATACAGTTGATGATGTTCTTGTTGCTCTCTTCTTGCTTACTTGTTGTTGTTTTTGTTGTTATCCTTGCTGGTTATTATCTCCTGTCTCTCTCTCTCTCACTCACTCCCCTTTTTAGTGCCTTTCTCTCTCACTCTCGTACTCCTTCTAGAGCTGGCGTTTAGATTTTCCTTATTCCCTTTCGCCGATGGCCTCCCCTTCTATTGTATTATTTAAATTTGATTTTATTTCATGAAAATTGAGTTTCGCTTTGCGGGCTTGTATTTTCTTTCATTCTTCTTCTCCTTTTTTTTGCGTTTCCTTTGCCACCCTTCGCATTTTCCTTTCATTTCCGTTTGTTCCTATACAAAAATGGAGGCGCGGCATTCCTTGTTATCGTTTATATATTATTCCTTATTTTTTCCTTTTTCTTTTCTTTTTGCCTATTTATTTATTTTTTTTTTTTCTTGTATTTTTGTTGGATTTCGTTCGTGGCAAAGAAAGTTGGTAAACAAATTATAATATTGAACTTGTCATAGATACGCGCATTTGATTGTCTTTCCCCCCCCCAAGAAAAAGGGGCCTGGACAAAATAAAAATTGTGGTAAGAAGGGAAAGAGCATACAAAGGGCTTGTATAGGATAGCTAAAGGGCCATTGCGTGGGTCAAGAATTTGCTTATGAATGTATTTCAAAGTATCTATTTATTTTACTTAATGTTAATTTGGCAACAGAAAACTCTTTCAATTTTACAGATAATCTGAATTATATTGGAATTAAAAGGATATTGCACATTATTCTGAAGACGATATCTTATAGATATGTATGTATATTAATATATCTACATCTATATACTTGGGTAGCTCATTAGTGAGAGAGCCAAAGTGAATGGTTCACTGAACTGTGCCACTGAGCTTGTTCATTCAATAGGGCTCAGTTTGGCTCACTAGCTCATTTTGGCACACTAGTTCTTCCTAATTGGCGATCGCAAAGTGAACTGCAGGTGAGCCAGTAAGCCATATGAGTAAGTTGGCTCACATCAAAGAAAAAGAACGAGTGAGCCGGTTCACCTCAATGAGCTGCTTTTACCCAAGTATATCTCATACTTTTACTTCTGAAATGTTAAAGAAGAATTTTCAGTAATAAAAGAATATTTATTTGAAAAATATCAATTTCCATCTACCATTTCCACTTCAAATTCTGATCAAACAATATACACCAAAAATAGTTTTATCCAATACTTAGCCACCTTGCGCACAATGGCTAAAATCGCTAAATACAACAATCAATGCCAAATACTAAAAATGTTTCACTAAGCTGCCACAAGAATAAAAATACTACTTAAAAAAACCAAGAAGAGTGGGAAAATAAATCCGCTTATGGCATTTCTACTGCATCAATTAGATTTGTATGTATGTTTCAGTTTCAATGAGGTACAAAACAATTCGAAAACTGAAAAAATCAACAGGAAAATCCTTCTCCATCTCTGTCTTTCTCATTCCATGATGCTGCAATTCAATGGTGGAAAAATCAACAGAACGCAATAGACCAAGTCAACGAAAAAAAAGTCGGAAAAAAGGGGGAGGAAAGCTTATTAAAAACTACTTGTTAAGTTTTGTTGGCCAAATTGGTGGTGCAGAAAGAAATTTCTCATATATAATGTGAAATTTAAACTACCCTGTAAAAATGATTGTGTTAATTTAGCAGCAAAATTTGAGCACTCAATCGAAGCGAATTTAATATTTATATGAGTTAATAAAAGGAAAAATATTTTTGCAATTTTAGCTAAGCGATAACACTAAATAAATCCAAGAATTGTTTATTTAAATTATCTGTAAATAAATCAAATTTCCATAGAGTTGCCCATGTTGCCTTCAGGCCATGCATAGTAAATTAAATCAAATACTTATCAGGAATACATATATACATATATACAAGTTTATATTTAACAATCACAACAAGTTCCTCTTTTGTTTGTAGGGTATATATACGAACCTGAAAATATTGCAGTATATAATTGTTGCCGAAGCATTTTCATTGTTTATTATTGTTTTGGTTTTTGAGGGGGGAAGGGGGTTGGAAAAAGTTTTTCCTCTAGCATTTTTTTTTCTAGTTTTGATTTTTGATTGAGTCTTAATTGAAAATAAATGAAGCCAAGCTGCCTTCCCTTCTTGCATTGTTTATGTTTAATGGGCATGAAATAAAACAGCAGCAGAAGGTTAAATGTAAGGAATTCAATTTGAAGGATCTCAAATTTCAAAGCACCAAAAGTGAAATGGACACACAACACTTTGTAATGAAAACACAGTTGAAAAAGGGAAAAGTTGGAATTGTAGAAGAGAGAGAGAGAGAGCGAAAGAGAGGGGAGCAAAAATATAGTGTGCTAGGCGCCATAAACTAACAACTAACAGTAAAAGCAACAAAATGAATCCTAAACGGAAATGTCGATATTAGCATGGCAGAGAGCAGCATCAGCAACTACACACACACACACACACATACACACACACAAACATAAAGACAGACAGAACGACAGTTAGCGACACAGTTCCAGTTTACAGTTTGCACATATGGCCAAAAAACTAAAAAAAGGAAAAAAAGAAAAGGAAAACAAGAAAAAAAGTTCACTGACCATCAATTAGAGATGTAAACGTGAAGGGTCTTTTAACAATTTGTTGTATCACAAGTGAAGAAGAGGAAAGATTTTCATTCAAGTACAGTTATGGCAAAATGTTGAATAGTTTTTCTCTTAGTTAATCTGTTTTAACAGCAAACAAGTTCTGGTATAGTTACCACAAAAGGATTATAATGTTTCAAATCTAACAGTCAAAATATACTTTAAATATTGTAATAAACTCAAGCATTGTTTACATTTTGAGAATGAAATTAAAAAGTTATACGAGAAAGAGAAAATAATTTACGATTATTATATTTTTTTCTTAAAAATATAAGAACATGTAGAAGAGTACTGTTTTTTTATTGATTATGTTCGAATATTAAAGTTAAATCAGTAAATTTTAAAGATAATGCAGCTTGGAATAATATGCATAGTTCTATTATTAAGTGAAATTGTTCTTACATATGTATATTATTATATTTTTCATCAGTTTACAGGCTAATTATAAGAATGAATTATAGTTATGTATTAATATGAATTGAAAATGAAATTAGGTGAACACAAAGAAACTTAAGTAACCAAATTACTTCAAGCGTAACTCCCATTAATTTGTTAATTATGTAAGTTTTAGTTAAGTAATTGAACAAAGAATCAGCCAAAAGTCCCAGTATTTATGACTGTCCCCTCTGTTGCTTTTGATTTATCCATAATTTAATAATTTATTTTTTTTTTTTCAAAAAATAATTTAAAATTTAAAAACATTTCAAAATGCAACTATTTCAACTGTAATAAGTTGCAATGAATGTTACTTTTTCAGAAGAAGTCTCTTATTTTTCTTAAAAGCTCTTCAAATTTTGCAGAAAGTTAGAAAAGAGAACAAAAAATAATGCCACTACGACGGTTGTGACAATCCTTACACAACCAAAACTCTTTTTATTTCACTGGTCCGCCCCATTTTGGAGTATGGATCATGTTTTTGGTCTCCACAATATGGATTACACCAGGTTAAAATTGAATCTGTTCAAAAACAGTTTCTAATTTTTGCTCTTCGTGGTTTAAACTGGGATCGAAATGTTAATTTGCCTTCCTATTCTAAAAGACTTCTTCTAATTAACTTTACCTCCTTACTTAATCGTAGAGTAATGATTGGTACTTTGTTTATCCACAGGCTTTTGAATGGACAAATAGACTGTCCTAATTTACTCAATCAGGTCAACCTATCTGTTCCTTGTAGACTAACCCGAAATAATGTCCCTTTAACTTAAACACGCTGTACTTCTAACTATTCTTTGCATGAACCTTTTCAAGTTCTCTTTTCCGACTACAACCGCCTTTATTCTGTAATCGGATCAGAGTTCTATATATCTATTCTAAAAACTACTATTTTAAGTTATCTATCTAGTAGTTAGTCTTAATTATTAGTCTAGTTGTTGCCCGTTGTCCACGCGACTTCGTTTTTGCATGCTGTCTGCTAGGGTTTGCGCGTAACAGGCTTTGTCCTGGTGTCGCTTGGACGACTTGAACGTACTGCGCATTGTACGCGTTAACGTCCAGAAGAATAAGTACAGTTACGACAAACGATTTTCAGTGGGATAAATAAAATATTATTTTAATTTTTCTATATTCTAGAGGAAGCAAAGGAATTTTAGCTAAGGATTAGTTTGTTAGTTTTATTAATTTAATTTTAGTAATCTATCAGAAATGTAAATAGCTTAATTCGTTTCCTCCGTTTACTAATACCAAAAAGTTTGCTTAAGTTTTACAAAACAGGACCTTAAATCTCAAGGACCTTTGTTTTAATAAGACTTTGTATTTATTTACTACTTTTCTAAAAAAAATAGCGCCAATATATGTATTACATTTATTCTCAATTTGATTTTTTTTGGCTGATTTTCATTTACTTTATATTTTCTATAATCAAATTCTGAAATGATTCTTTTTGATATATCAGAAGTTATTAAGAACTTGCAATCTCTCACGCTTTCATCTCCTTTGTATTAAAAAAAAAGCAAACAAAAAACAACAACTATAGGAAATGGGTGACTAGGGGTAGTGGAAAACAAAAACGTAAGAAGAGAGGAAAACGAAAAAGCGCCATATTGACCAAGTGAATGCAGCATCATGATGCAGTGCAAGCAAAGTACCAAATGGGTATAAACTGGGCGAAAAATTGAGAAGGCGTTCTCCATAGGAGTGGGAGGTTTTGTAGGGGTCGGTGGGTATTGTAAGGGTGCCATGGGGGTGGGGTTAGAGGAAATGGTTGCCTAGCCGTTTTGTTTTTAGCCAAAGTGTGCACTCTTTTGCCCAGTCCCTGTCTAGGATGCTCCCTCTCGCTCTGTGTGTGTGTGTGTGTGTGTTGACAAACGCCAGTGGTTAGCAAATGTGTATGTGTGTGTGTGTGTGTGTATCTCTGTATTTGTGTGTGTGTGTGTGTTGGCAATTCAAAATGGCATGCACTTCACTAAAAACTGCGCATTTCCGGTCAAAATGACGACAACGACGACAGAGCGCGGCTGCTGACAACGCCAGCCGCATGTTTGTGTGTATCCCCCACCCAAAAAGGTCCTCTGGCTATATATATATATATATGTGAGTGTGTATGTGTGTGTATATTGTGGAGGGAAGAAAAAACTTTTTACAGCTTTAATAGTTCCACTTGGCGAGAAAAAGTTTTCAGTGTTCCATTCGAAAGTGCGTCATAAATGTGTGTAATAAAATATTTAACGAGACTCAACAACAAAAACAACAAGAAAAATCTATGTAAATCAATTTAAGGGTAACGACTTTCAGTTACCCTTTTAGTAAAGTGAGGTTGTAACATATAGCACTCAGTTATGAACTCTTTAGAAACAAACTGTCATTGTCTATTAGACAAAGTTTCAATCGTACTTTCTTTGGTTGTTCACATTTTAGCCGAAATCTGTGCTTTATTTTGTTTGGTTTTTTGGTAAGAAGCCAAGGAAGATATCGATCAACAACAGATCAAGTAGAAATATAGCAGAAAAAGGGTATACCTTTGTCTTTAGTTCAAATTCGTCTAATGCAATGGAATATCTAGGAGAAGACTGGGGCATATCATATCAATTATATCGTTTAATATAAAATAACCTCTCTAAACTTCATCATACCCCAATTGTAGGGTATTAATAAGTACACAAAAGGTACAGAAAAAAGATAGAGAGAGCAAAAATGCTGGTAACAAATAATTGCAAATCTTATTTTGCCTTAACTTGCCACTATATTAAATCAAAGGAAGAACACAATTTTTTCTACATCTGCTTACATATACAGCACACAAATACATATATATACATGTATATATCCTTATGACTATGTGTTGTTGTTATTGTGTGTGTGTGTGTGTGTACAACCCTTGCCTTGTGTCTGCTTTATGCAATTGTTTACTTTGTTTACCCGATTTACACATCCCACATAAAGAAAAAGCGAGAGGAAGAAAAAAAGAATGAAAGGAAGCAAGAATGAATTTTGTCCGCCCCACGTCTTCCCCGCATAAAGGAAAAAAAAAATATTGTCCTGCCATATTTATGGCGTCTAGTTCATGGGAGATGGGTCCAAGAAAAAAGAGGTAGATCAGGGGGGGGATTTTGTCAATGACAGGCGAGTAGTAACCCCGAAATAAAAAGCAACCCAAGTAAAAAAGTGAGGGTAACCCTGAAAATTTGCTCGTCAACTTGGCTTAGTTGCGGACTTTGCCCGTTCACATTTTTTTTATTTGGTACGCCAAGAGAAAGAGAGAGAGAGTAAGAGAGGGAGGTGTGGAGCAGGGACTAATGCGTAGATGTCGCGCACAGACTTTAACTTGTTATATACTTTTTTTTTTTGTTGGTGAGTGTGTTATTTTTTGGGATCTACCTGGAAGGGTTTTCATAAACCCCTCATCGAAATGTCTAAGCTTGTACGACCATAATTGGCTAAAAAAGGAAAAAAAAGAAGCAAAGTTGGAGTAACACAACAGCAGGAGCAAAATGTATACAATTTCATAGAAGGTAGCCAAATAGCCTCGAGATATAGCAAGGTTCTTTTTTATTTCATTTTGTTATGAAACAGACAACAAGTGCGGTGAGCAAGTGTTCTGGGCAAACATGCATTCAATTCCAATCAATTAGAATTAACAATTTTGTAGAGAACTGTAGCAAATCATGGAATATCTTTTGGCATTATTTAAGTTATTTAAAATCATGCAAAGGAAACAATAACGCAGAGTTTTGGTTTTGTTAAATATGACTATTTAAATTAAAGATAGACAAAATATCTATAAAAGTATAAAAAAGCTAACTTTGGCCTTGCCGAAGTTTATATACCCTTGCAACTTCACAGGTTTAAGTATGAAAAGTTGACTTTAGGAACATGGCTATTTCAACTCGGCTTGACACATATGTAAACTTTATGTGGTTACTTTTAACCATTACAAACGTTTAGGTGTTTTAATTGCCAAAAAAAAAAACCCATTTTACATGAGGTACCTCCACGTTTTTTTTATAACTCCGGTGATAATTATCCGATGTTATTAATTTTCAAACTTAACCTGTTTGATCGATTAAGAAACTCAACTTTTTATGTTTCAATCATGTAGCTTAAAATTTGAGGTCTACAACTTGATAGAAACAGACAGACGGACAGACGGACATGTCGCAATCGACTCCGCTATTGATGCTGATCTATATATATACTTTATGGGGTCGGAAACGTATATCTCTATGCGTTAAAAACATCTGACCAACGTTGTAATATCCTCTGCAAGGGTATAGATATATTTAAAAACAAAAAAAGGTTATCGATAGCCATAGTTTAACTGGTTCACTTCAATAAAAGAAAGTTTTCTGTCGTTTGGTTTGAAGAATTAAGAATTCAATTCGTTTGAACTATCCATTTATAGATTTCTTGAATTTATAAGATTGAACCTTTATAGATAAAAGATCTGATCTAAGGTGCACTCTATAGTTAACTTATTCTCTATATCCCAAGCTTCAAGACGAAGTACCTCTCTACAAGTTCATCAATAGGTAACAGGAATAAAATGCATCTATTATATTAATATGACATTGACTTTTTATACAACCTACTTCATCTTTATTTAACAAAATTTCGAATGGCTAATCTAATAATCCAATTTACATTCCGATCAACATGAAATGCTGTAACTTTTCACAAAGGAATGCCCTTTGTGAGGCTTCAAAATGAACTTTAATTCAATCAGACAAAACTTATTTTAACTGGCCGCTATCAACACTTGAGTTTCAATATCAGTTCTAAATAACTATACATATATCTATTTTGGCCACAACTAACTTCGACAAATCTATTAAAGAGCCTTATACCCATCCCTCCCTTGGTTCTGCAAGGGCCTTCATCTGCTTTGAGTAGAGTCATCTCTTTCATTGGACAAAGTTTGGCCTAGTTTTTGGTTTGCTTGATTTTGATTTTCTGGTACAAACTGAAAATCGCGACCAGCTCTTCCGCCATTTGGCCAAGTTTTGCGTACGAGTTAAGGAGAGCAGCTAGAGAATCCCGGTTTAGCAAAGTTTTGGCTTATAGGCTAGCTTTTCCTGTTGCCAACTTCAATTACTTTAAGTTTTGTGCTGCGATATTTACTCATCTTAACAATTCTACGCTTTGTGTCTTGTTTCTCTCACACTCTATCTTTCGCTTAATTTGGCTATCAAAGTTTTCTTGGCCTTAAGCATGGCCTTTTCTTGTCTTGTCTTGTATCCCCCCCCTTCCACTCCCCTCTTGATATATGTATATATGTTGATGTTTCTCCCCCTTTCCCAATTTTGGCTTTATATTTTGTATTTGACTGGCCAAAAGCTTGCTTGAAGTCATTGGCTTACTTAAACGAAGACGAACCCTTTCTTACTCTTGGGATTGCCATTTGCAAAATGGGGAGAGATTTTCTTTTTTTCTTTCATTTAAAGATGAAAGAAAAGGTTATGTGAAATTGATAGGAAATATTATCGATTGTAATTTTTTTTTTTCTCTTTTGTTTTGAACAAAATTCAAAGTCAGTTTACACCCTTAGCATAAGTTTTTATTATGACTAGAATTTGAAATCTGTTTCAAATGGCAAATTGCTGAGGCATATTTTATTATATTATTTGCATTTCTCTTTTGAAAATCAACCGGAAATCTTAAGATTCTGTTTTGCATACTTTTCGGCTTGAGTTGGAGATACCCAATAAAAAGGCAAAAATTTAAATTAAATTAAGTTAAATATATGTGTGATAACTTAATATCATATCATGTTGCGATGAGTTTACACATTTTCCATTTCAACAATCAAATAAGCATAATTCAGATATCTCTAAAAGTTTTTTGTTAAAGACCCAATCCCCTTTATTCCAATTGCCTTTTCTTTTTGTGCTTACTCATTTGCTTATGAAGCATATGTGTATGTATGTTCCTTATAGCCAGTTGGCTCTAAGCATTAGCAATATGAAGTTCTTCATTTCTAGTGCCTTTTATTTTGTTTTCTTTTTTACTTTCTTTGCTGTACTGCAACTCATCAAAGTGAAGATGTTAGCAGCCATCTTACTAGTACTTACCAGGGGGTAAGTCATGTGCTCTCAGTTTAATCATTATACTTACTTCAATCTATCCTTCTCTGGCACTATCACTTAGTTTTACTATGCCAGGACGACCCTCCCCCTCCCCCAAACCATAAACATTTGCCTTATATCACAAGAAATGCGACACTTTTGATGACTCCTTTTGAGTTTATGGCAAATGACAACATTGCAGCATACTTTCATTCAGTCAGTCAATGAATTATTTTCATATTTTCCTATTTTCGTATTTTCCCTTTTTTTATTTTTGCTTCTTTTTCTTTCCGTATTTTTACTACCAATCGAACACATTGCCAGGGGACAGCAACAGTGAGGGGGGAGCCAACAGAAGAAGAATCTAGCATCAATCGTAAAAGAAAAGACTTCAAATAATAAAGCACAAAAGGGATAAGATGATGATGATGATAAAGAAGAGGAGAAAGAAGTGAAAAAAGAAGAGCATCATTGTCATCGTTTGAAATGTTAGCCAAGTTAGTCCAAGTGAGTGAAAAATGTAACAACAACAAGTGCAGTCAGTATTCCCCTAGCTCTCCTACTCTCCTCCTTTTATTTTTGATATCTTATATATATCTTTCTCTTTTCTCCTGGATCTTATATTCATATTTATTGAATTTACGCTTGACAGCCTCAAGAACTTCAGGCGATGTTCTGGGGTGGCAAGTATGAGCAACTCTGAAGAGGAGTTTCGGTTTTTACTTAAGGGTTCGCCGACAGCCATGTGTGTAGTATCACTGTGTGTGTGTCCCAGTGTGTGTGTGTGTGTATGAGAGAGTCTGTGTGGCTTAGTGGATATTTATGTGGCTCTCGCCTTTTTTCTTTCATTTTTCATAAATATTAAAAGAGCTAAGAAAAGGGGAGCGCACAAAAAAAGAAAAGTAGGAAAAAAAATGAAAAAAAAAACATCAGCGAAAACATCAGCTAAAGTCAAAAGTCGCTACAAGTTGAGCAACGGCATGTTATTCCGGGGAAGGTGTGAAGAAATGGCGTTGCATCTGTTCGAGCTGCATTGGCATCCAGCTGCCGCCAAGCAGCAAGTGCGGCAAGTGCATTTTTGCGGTTTGATTGCAACATCGAACAAAGATGTGGTTTGTGTCTTGGCTGATTCAGAAGTCGTATAAGTGTTTGAACATTTTTACAGTTGAATGCGAAGCAACAGGATAATTCCATAGGACTTTTACATTTTACTGTAAAAGAAACAGTTTTTTAACAGCTTACTGCGTGAATGTTGGGCTTCTGGGAAATGTTTTAAGCAACTGTAAGAAAAAAGGACATTTGTACAGAAGTCTGTTGGGCGAAAGGACATTTTTACAGCTCAGTGCCAGTGTTCGTTCTAACATTTGCTTATTAGACATCATAGTTAACAGCAGTCTATAAGGTAAAAGGACATTTTCACAGTTCGTCGTGTCATAACATTGCCTTTTTACAGCATCGTGAACTTTAACATGGGTATTCATATCCTTTATTTGGAGCATTAGTTTACCAATGGCTTATTCTAAGCCATTTATTCTAACTGTACTGAGTACTCCAAATCATATTCAACACTCCGTGATATATTAAAATGTTATTTAGGGCCTACCACAAATTTGAAAGCTTTATAAATTTATATGTAATTTTAAAATGACATGCATCATTTTATCGGAATTTAGAAGAATACGGATGCATCTTTATAATAATTAGCTGACATGCATAATCCTGTATAACCAAAATTGTTTATAAATTTTAATAGATATGGCCAAAACCTACTCGTTTCGTTTTCACATTCTAAGATCGTATTTTGTCTAAGCTGTTTTACAGCTTAGTTTGATCCTGCCTTGGTTTGTATAAGTCTTAACATTTATAAGTATAAGTAGCATGTATAAGTAGGTATAAGTAAGTATAAGTAAGTATAAGTAAGTATAAGTAGGTATAAGTTTATATAAGTCTTATATAAGTGTTGTAGCAGTCAATTTTATAAGTTACATATAACAGTTTTGGGCAATATTTATAAGTGTTGGTATAAGTGGAACTTGAAGTTGGAGTTAGATGTTGCAACTGAACGAGCAACATGTTGTATTATGTATTTTAACAGATTCAACAATTTTTGATCTTAAGGTTTACATTTTGCCATAGGGCTATAGGTAGGGCCATTTTATTTACATAAAGGTGTGTAAATTTACAAAGGTTAATGACCACAATTAATGTAAAGTAATTTAATAAATATTAAACTTATTTATAAAATTTTGATGAATCTTTTTAAGGGAAATTACAGGTGTTTGACTTAAAAAACACTCAATGTGGCAAAAGTCTCATAAGAAATTTATAAAAATTATCAGAAAAAAAACACAAACAGAACTCTAAGAACCAGCCAAAATCATCTTTTGCTGAACTCATCCTCCAAAAGTAATTCTATTTAACATATGCAGGAAAATGTGCAGCATATTAGTCAAGGCAACTCAATCGGTAGCTGCCTATAAAGTTCATATAGAGATTCAATTATATTACAGCTTCTAAATCAGATTTGAACTAAAAATGTTATTTATTTGATTTTTATATAACTATTGATTTGTGTACAACTCTCCATGTTTTTGTTGTTGTTGGTGTAAAAAGTTAAAAATGCCCTTCTTTTGAATAACATTGCTAATGGATCGTGCTATTTCAATCGAAATCACCACCAAAAAAAGTACACATAGTCAAACAGAAAGGAATCCGACCAAAATTAAAATAATTCCAAAAGTAAACTGAAATATTGTTCTACAAAAAGTGTGTAAAAGCGAAAAAAGAGAAGTTTTGGGGAGGGGAAAATGGGAAAACATCGAGGGTTGATGGCATTGGCGCAGTGTACATGGGCTATGGCTACGGTGAGGGCGACTGTGAGGGCAATAACTTCTACTACACTGGATTTTACTTTGTTGCACTTGAAACTTTTCGGATTTTAAATTAACCAAACAAAAACTAACAAAAAAAAATTGTATATACATATATATATATATAAATTTATATATATATTGAGTGGAGGAAAAGAGTCTGCCTGACCACCCGCAACTATTTGGAAAAACCCGCAGAGCGGTAATGAAAATGTCTCTTACTACCCACTCCACCTGCCCCCTAACACTGTCACACTCTCTCTCTGGGGCATTGAATCGTGGAAATGGCTGCAACTCGTTGAACTCGTCAACGCTTCATCTAATTTCCATTCATTCAGGCCTCAGGGGTTTCAAATTTATAACGGAAAGTTCCGAAAGAAAAGAAGAAAAAAAAATTGCAACTTCTTTTGCAACGGCTCAACTTGCAACAGAAACTAACTTAACCTGCCGCAATTTGTGCTAATTGAAATGTCTATCAATCGAAATAATGCAACTCAATCAGGGAAAGTTTTCAATCAACTTCTTTTCGAGGTTTATTTTTTGTTTTTTTTTTTTTTGTTTTTTCTTGGTTTCCACCAAACCATTAGGAGACAAAGTAGCAAAATGAAACTTGTGAAGGGAAAAAGTACATAGAAGGGAAAAACAACAGCAAACTCTACAACAGCAACAAAATAGCAAACAATTAAACATGAATTATGTATTAATAATTTCCTACCATAAGGGAGTGATTCAGCTTGGCAAAAAAAAACAACACGAAGACAAGAAAAAAAAGAAGAAATAAAGTTTTTTTTTCTGTTTCTTCTTTTTGCTCCCAAATATAACAAAACATTGAAATGCTTCCCACGAGCCGTAGTGAACAATAGTGAGAGAATTTTTAGTCTTTATATATTTTCCAGCCATTGGTAATACTGAGAGACTGAAGACTATAGTCCAACAATCAAAATGGGGGAGGTTGAGCGAAAAATACGTACTATATATACAACAACAACAAAAAAGAGGAACAACAACAAAAAAAAACCTTACCTTTTGCTACATGCAAGAAGCTTTAACAGCAGCAGGTCGAGTTATCGATACTGGGGCAGGGAACACAGTGGGTTCAAAATTTATTTGACTATATTACACTTGGGAAACTTTACAAAAGAGAGATGTTACAGTGATGCAATTTAAATCTATTTGTTTTACCAACAATTATCTATAATTAAGTTTACGCAGTTTTGAAATGTTTTATTTTGAGGTATTTGACAAAATAAGTCCTAAAATTGTTTTAAATGGGAAATATTTTGTAAAATTTAGTTTTGAAAACGTTTAAAAATATTCCGATTTTTTTACTAGTTAGTGAATTCAGCAGTTATGTTTTGAACATATTCGAATTGTTGTAAAATCCCGAAAAATCTGAGCAGCCTAGTTCTGATAACAATTCGAAATTGCTTATATATGTATCTGCAATCATTTCTTATCATAAATACTGAGAAATTGGTTCCAAGTTTTTAAAACTCAATAAATGTCAATAGTTTTCTTATTAATGTTAGCTAAAAGGTTTCTTCTTATTTGTGAGATTTTATTGATGATTAAAGATGAAAAAATTGGGACAACTTCAGTTGCTTAATTTATATATATAAAATACTCGTGTCACAGTTTTTGTTGCCATACTCCTCCGAAACGGATTGACCGATTTTGATGAAATTTTTTGTGCTTATCCGGTATCTATGAGAATCGGCCAACATCTATTTTTCATCCCCTTTCTTTCTCACTCCCTACCACATTCTTACATACATACAATATACACATTCTAACATACATACATACTTACAATAAGTAAGCGATGAAATTACTAGAAAATTATTTATATGGCAAAACAACGTTTGCCGGGTTTACAGTTTAATATAAAATTTTTGGATATGTTCGATGGTTTGCTGAGGTTTTTTTTAGAGAAATAATAGGATAATAGATGATAATAAAACAACAATATTTCTTAAATATTTAATTTTCTTTTCTTAAAAACTTTTCTCTGATACTCGAGATGCGATGTTTATATATTTTATTAGGTTAATTATATTATGATAATAGATAATAATAAAAGAAGAATGTTTCTAAAAAATATATTATTTTCTTCACTTACAACTTCTTTCTTTGTTGCTTTTATTTCATATTCTACATATGCCATGTTCAAATGAAAGTGATATAGTTATTATTTTCAATAGTTCAAAGTTTCTTTTTTCATATCCGTTAAAAAGTTTAAGTTTCGCTTTAAAAACTGATCAATTCGTTATTTGAAACATTAACTATTTACAATATATACCCGCAAGATCATAAATTTCTACTGAACCATCATAAACAATTGATTCTTCTTGTCAAAAATTATCCTTTTTTTTAGATCCGAATCGTTACAATATTTCCTATCCAACTGAACCTAGTTAGAAGATACTTTCCGCAAATATTCTATATACTTCTTGGCCCATTGTGCTGCATTTTGTGGAACAATAAAGACGGGCTGTTGCCATTCACAAACTCACACACACACATACACACACTGCCATAGACACACACACACACATATATATGGAATACGCGTGGGATTTCTGATGCACTTGTATATGTATATATGTATGAGGTTTTTCCGTTTGTGACGCCATTTTCATAAGCAGCCACATCTACATTTTGTCTATGCATGTCTGTGTGAGCACCGATGTGCTTGTGTGTGTGTGAGTGTGTGTAGGATGTTGCGCTTTTTTCTCTTTATATATATATATATTTTTTTTGTTTTTGTCTAGCCCGGTGCGGCATCTAAATAAGTTTTTCCGTTTCTTGTTTGCATATTTTAACCAAAAAGAGAAAAAGAAAGGAGACCAACCAACACATTTGTGAATATTTCCATCTCTTTCTCAGTCTCATTTTGTCCCTATGTCTCCCGGTCTACCCTTTCCACCCAGTCCCTAGCCATATTTATTCGTTTTCATTGCATTGTGTGTGTATGTCTATCTCTGTGTGTGTCAGTGTATGTGTGTATTTTCATTTTGGCTTTGGGGTCTGCTTCTTTTTTAATTAAATGCATAAACCAAACCAAAAAAAGACAACAATAACAACAGCAAAACCAACCAAAAAACTAAAGAAGAAGAGAAAAAAAATAAGCCCAACAACAAATTCGTTTGCCGTAAAATGTTATATTAAAAATCATTTTGTTGAAAACAAACAAGCAAAAGTGTTATGATGATCATCCATCCATCCATCCATCCATCCATCCCCACAAAGACACAAAGAAGGAAAAAAAAAGACAGCACTGAGAAATAGATACAAATTACAGGGCGATAACATTACGATTTAAGGCACAGAGAGAGGGAGAGAGTGGGGAAAACTGTTTGGAAAATGTAGGCTCAAGCAGTTTTCCCTACACTCCCCCAAACTCCCTCATTATGAATTGTTTTTAATTGCATTGAATTTGGTTTGCTGGAAAATTGCAGCACCCAAAACGCCTTGTGAAAAATTGGGGACACAAAACAACTACGGCAAATAAGAAACGGGGAATCAGAGAAAACTAACTAAAACTATGCCGTAGATCTTATACCCTAGAGAATGTACGTGAAATTAAACCGAATTGAAGTTACCCCTTCCATATTGATTAGATTTTGAAGAATTTATTCTCTATAGCCCTTTTTCTTCTTGGAAAAGTTTAGTTTGGTTTTCTATTTAGAAGAAAATAATGAAAATGCAAATTACAAAGTAAGTTGAAGTATACTAAAAATATACTTTTAAAACACAATTGAAAAGATATTCTACTTCTAAAATATAGCAAATATAAAATAAATTATTTATATTCCTGGATAATAATAATAGAATAAGTTTTGGTTTATGCTTAGCTCGCAAAACAAAAACTCTCAATCCGAGAATATACTTATTTTATTTAGAAACTTTTCATTACATTTATTCTATTCTTTGATATAAGGAAAGCATAACAAATTGAAACGGAGGAATAATACCAAATGAAAACAGATTTTGTATTATTCCTCCATTTCACTTTGTTATGATTTTCTTTTTAGTTTTGATTTGAGGTGATCATTTCTATGGGAATATTTTCAATCTATGTATTTCTCTTTATAATAATTGAATCCTGGAGTTTAAAAAGTTTAGTTTTAATTATAAGAATGATCAAATATAGCTAAAGCTAACACTAAGTACTACTTAATTAGTTGTTATTCTATACTAATATTGTTATTCTTTTACTAATTCTTAATCCATTGTCATACTTTTTAAGAATATCTTCTACTAAATTCATTTTCATTTGTCAGTCAATGCTAGACGGAGTTTACTATATGTATAATTAACCGACTTTCGGGAAATATTTGAATTAATACAAGTCCAAAAATACAGTTTCCTAATTGTAGCACAAAAGAAAATGTGTTTGCTTTCCTTAATAACTAGGGTATAGTTACAGGTCAAGCGCTATTTAGTAAGTTATAGAATTTGTTCAACGAAAATATACAAAATAGTATACAACTATCGTATAGATATAGACTAGATATAGTAAACCAAATATCAAGTAAAGTAACTTCAATTTTTTATAAAATAAGTTCTTTTGGAACATTTTTAGCAGGACCTTCAAACAAAGCAGTTTAGATTGCAATGAATTTTATCCAACTGATTGCCCTTTTTAACGAAGTTTAAAATATTACAAAATAGATATATCTGCCATGGTCCACTCCCTATGTTACCATCTTCTCACAAAAGCGAATATACCCCTTAATGCAGGAAAATAAAAAATAGCAACAAAAATTTTACTGTTGGTGACGATGATTAAAAACTTTTCGAGACAGTTGACGTTGCAGAAAAAAATTCTCTCTCCAAAAAACAAAAAAAAAAAACGATGAAAATATGTAAAAAAAAAGGAGCACAAGAGGCTACTGGCAAATTAGGTTAGTAGACTTGTATTCGGTAGGATAGGGATATTGGGTGGTGTTGCGGCTATGGTAGTGCCGCTCTTGGTGGTTGGGTGGTTAGCTAACGTTTGACTATGTGGTCACATGTGCAATTTGATTAAAACTTGGCAAGTAGTTAAAAAAAAAAAAGAGAGAAACAAGCATCGTCATGGCTAAGGCTATAAGTGGAGAAGCCCAAGTTGGCAATCATTTGGCCAACGAACTGCGTCGAAATGAAATTGAAAAAAAAAACAGGAGTTTATTGAGCAGATTTTTTTTTTCATCATTTTATTTTTGTTAATAGCCAATTGAAATAGTTAGAAGGAAACATCGATGCGGTTGAATAGAGCGAAAACGTATGCCAATTGAAAAGCTGAAGTGGGTCCTTTTACGTTTTTATTTCGTTTCACATTTCTTGCAAGAATACTACATATAAATGTAAGAATTGTATTTTGTCATATATGTTGCTGATTTTGGTATTGATTTGACTTCAAAAGGTAAATGAATTTCCTGTGGATTATGCTTTTTTTCAAACAAGAAAGGTTGGTTAACTATTTGGTTTGTGTCTCGGCTAAGTAAAAGACAAACTTTTTGTTATGAGCTTTTCGTTCTTCTTTAAGTAAGTAAAAGTGGTGAAGTTATTTGTTAAAGTAGGACTCGAAAAAAGCTCAGGATCAGAATTAAAAGTTTACCATATTTAAATTTTCGAAAAAAAAAACAATATAAATGTTTTAAACTAGAAAAGTCAATGAAATGTTTTTAGTTCTCAATTCTTAAAACGGTTTAAGCTATGTTCAACTATGACTAAAATGGGTCTATTGAACGGAGATGCTTAAGTAATCATCCGACTATGGTAATCACAGCATTCTTATTCTTTTCTTTATATTGTTCAGTAGGAAGATCTTTTGGCATATTATTCAAATTTAAAATATATTTTACTCAGTATTAAGAAGTTTTGTCTGTTGATTTTGTTACTTTACTTGTAACATTTGTAATTTGTTTTTGATAAATTGATATTTAAAATAATTATTCAAATTTTACAAATATTTTTTTATTAGAAATTGAAGCCACCTGTTTAATTTCTTACTTTATTTATTTATTTATTTATTTATTTTAAAGTCAACTTAACTAATGCAAATAACTTAAAAAATTTATGTGTTTTCTTTAAATAAATGTTCATAAATACAGATATTTACTTTGATTAGGCGGCTAAAAAATAAATTTTTACTGTTTTATTACTGTTCTACTACGTATCAAAAATTAAAAAATTGATGACAGATTTCAAATATGATTATGTTGGCTTAAAGCTACCAAAAAGAATAAGGGTTTAAGATCTGCAATATAAAATACAATATCGATCAAACGGACCTACATTCCGTTACAGTATCAAAGGACCTCTACTACAGCATTGTAGCGCATCACAAATAACGGCAAACTTTTTGTAAATAAACATGGCGGCCAGGGTATGAGCCATCAATTGAGAGAGAAAGAGTAAAAGAGAGCGATAGACCTTAAGAGCGAGATAGAGATGAGTGAGAGAGCGGCAAGTGAAGAGCGGAGAGTGCGTACTTGTTATGCGTGGGAGTATGTTGTGGAATGCGCGCGCTTTTTTGTGATAACACACGAACAAAAAACCCCCCCAAAACAGCAACAACAACTACAACTAACTAGGCAAAGTCGGACAGGAAGCTTTTCCCTACAATTGCACAACCGTTAGCTCCATAGCCTGAGAGACTGAGTACAATTATTATTACGCGACGGGCAATCGAGGCGACAACAACACACTTAATCAAAAACGGACAAACTGAACGGCAAATGGGGAAAAAAAACAACAACAAGAATAAAAACATAGAAAAACCATTACAAGGCAAAACAACAATAAATGGCAAAAATACGCACACACCTATATAAACGTGTCTAGGCGAAAAGTGGTAAAAGGCGGGGGTCTGGGGGCCCCTACTAAATAGCCCCCGACTCGAGTTCTCCGACGATTTGTCGCTCGTCGTTTTAGTCGGCGCTTTAGGAGCTTCATATTCCCATTCATTCAGCAGTTACAGTTACATTTCATTTAGTGTGTGAGTGTTGATGAGGTTAGTTGTGACAAAACGAAATACAACAAAACCAACAAAAAGAAAAAAATTTATAGTAATTCGCAGAAGGAAAAATTCTTCTTTCAAAAACGATTACAATTAAACGGAAGAAAAAAGTGTTACTCAAGTGGCAGAAGGAAAGAAATTCCTTTAAATAGAGCAGAGTTTTGTGTGCTGTGTGTGTGAGAGGAGGGATTGTGTGTTGCATACTTTGAGGCTGGCAGCTGAAATCATTACAAGCAAAATGGTAAGTTTCAAACTAAAGAGAAAAAATGGCAGATTTTTCTTTAAAGTTTTAAGTTTTAGTTATATGAATTGGATGACAAAAATAAATTTCTCAACTAGTAGTAATGATTTATTGATTTTTCGAGCAATGACTTTTTTCGGTATGCACTTTTTCCCCTGAACTGAAAAACACACCCCCCAGAACAAATACACGCACACACACACACAGAGACAGAAACAAACATACATAGAGAGAGAAACTAAAAAGCGCCAACTTCTATTTTTCCCATACATATCAATACTTTGAAAATATATTCCGCATGCGAAATGGTAATGGTATGGAGCAGGCGCTCTCTCCCTCTCTCTTTCACACACATACAGACACACTCTCCCACTCACTATCTCTTTCTCTTTTCTCTTGGACTCTTTCTCTCTCTCAGTCTACTTGTTCTATGCAATCGTTAACAACCCCCAACAACAACACGCACACACACACACACACATACAGTCTCACACGCACACAATGCACTCACTCACTCTCTCAATTTCTCTCTGTCTCCATCCTACTCTGGCCCGCTCTATGTTATAACAATAGCGTGCTGGCATTTGAAAAACTAAAAACCCCCCAACCTCAACCTCTCTAGGACTCCTTAAGGGGGTGGGTGGTTGTTTTTCCTATCATAAATTTTGTGTCTATAACAATTTTTCGCCTCCCCCAAAAACGTTGTTGGTTCAAAAAACTGCACAGGAATTGTTGCAGTTTTCCATACAAACACATACGCACACAAATACACACATAACGGCACATATATGGAGTAGCACTCTCTCGTTCTACTTGCTAGTTTATGTTCTTTCTCTCTCACTCTTTCCCTTGGTTGCATTTCAATTTTTGACGGGGGGCGGCGGCGGTGGGACAAATATGTATATATTTGCATATGGTTTTTATGCAACATATGTTTGTATGTGTAGATATAGATACATATATATAAATACATATATGTTTTATTATATAATTTCTATTTGATTATTTTTGCTTTTGATGAATTTTCATAGATTTTTTGGGGAGTTTTTTATGCGTTGCTAGGCAAACGACTAATTGTGTGTGGGTTTAAAACAAGTGGGAAGGAGTTGGGAATGGAATTATATATATGCTATACATAAAATATGTCTATATATTTCTTTAAAACTTATGTATTCATATATAGAAAATGCAATTGCATCCAGGGATAGATACAGGGATATGTATGTACATATATATGTACATACATGCATAATGCCGGCTGGCTGTCCATCAAATAAAACTTCGTTTGAATAAGTGGTTTTTAGCAAATGCATATTTTAAATGGCCGTCGTCTGCATCTCTGCAAATGTCAAATGAAAAATAAATTTAATTAAATAGAAATTCCGTTAGAAGAAAGATTATTTTAATTAAACAAATCATTTCAATGGCTTAATTTTCAACTAAGAAAAGAAATGTCCTTTATAGTTTTATAGACATTCTCTCTCTGAAATCTTATCGGTTAAAATTGTATTTCTTGGGTAAAGGAGTAGACGGGGAAGTTATTATCTATTTATAATTGTTTTATAGGTTTGTTTCAACGCAGCTCAATGCACTTATGCTCACCCTTCAACCACTTTCTTGATATTTTTTCATTACAAATAAAGTACACCTGATAAGGCACATACTTTACAGCTAATACTTTAAGAAAAAGACAACCCCTAGAGGAATATAAGGGTTTTCTATTTCCAGAAGTTGCACATTCTACATTGACTCTTAAAGGAGTTGACCGCTGGTTTGGCTGTTGAACATCGTCAAACATGTAATTCACTTTTATAAGAAGTCACACAATATGCCAAAGAAAATGCGGTTGACCTTTTTTTAGTTCCCTTTCTTTAGTTATGCACTTGTTTTCTCTGAGCAAGTGAGCTATGGCATTATCGTAGTGCAAAGGAAGACTTCGTCATCGATGGTTGATTCCAGTGGGAACGACTAATTGCTCCTGACAGAAGAAGGAGGAGGAATTTTTCACTAAGCCAATAACGTTCAGAAAAATTTGAGGGTAAAGGCAAAAAGATAATGCACCAAAAACTATTAATGATTTGCTCCTCTAAGCAGGTGAATTACCGGAAATTTAAAGGGAAATTTCGAGACTGTAAGCTGTAACGATTTTTATTCTTAGATTTGTCACCCAAATGTTATATTTATTTTTACATTTGTTACCCGAATTAAAATCAATTGATTGAGGTTACAAGGTTTGAAACTAAAATATTAAAAATTTGAAATTGAATTTTCAAATTCTGTTGAGCTTCTAAGAAAAAATATTTGGAAGATTCGAGAAAATTGTACGTAAACCTTTCCTGCATACAAATTTATTATTTTTAAGGATTTCTAGGATAAATCTTATTAGTTTTCCAACAAATTCCAAGTACGAAAATATTTTTATGCTCTTTAATATTTATCCAAACATACCGTAATCAATTTCTACCAATTTTGTTTAGAAAAGGAACATCTTTCATTAAAATTAGTTATGTTTCCATTTGCAATATGTACTTATTCTTTTTACAACTCTATTTTCATATGCTTTATCAAAAGAGTTAGATTTACAATAAGGACTTTCAGTATGTACGCGGTTCAAGTTTATATTCGATCAAATTAAGCTAATTATAAGTGATTTACTAAGTCAAGCTTTAAAAATTTTAATTTTATTTTAAATTGAAATATAAACTTTTCTTTATACATACGTACGATTTTTGAAAGGATATAGACTTGTTTTAAAAAAAAACTATTTAAAGTAGTATTTTGAGAAAAATATAAATTTAATGCGTTTATACACTAAAATTATTTTTTTAAATAGGTTCTATATAAGTCAGAGGTATTTGCTGACCCATCCCGAATCCTTCGACAAATATAACCACACAAAAGTTGTTTATTCTTTCTCTGATTTGAAAATACTAGTTTAAAATGAATACCTCGTTTTAATTGAGATAAAAAAAACAACTTTAAAGGCAAAACTATATGAGAAAAACTAATAGCATACTAAAGAAATGCATGCATTTATGCATTTATAAAATTAAATCTAGGATAGACTAATTTATTTAAAGAATAACATATTATTCTCATCGATTACTATTTCAATTTATTTGCCAATTAATTTATATTCTAAACAAACTTGATGTCTAACCATTTCCTGTTGAATGCATACCATTGGGTTCTGGCAGCAAATGAATCACCACCTATCAACACCAGGCCAACAGAGACTGTACTCCACACACACACACACGCTTACACACACACAGACGCGTTCAAAAACAAGCATACACCCGACCCACCCACGAACCCACACTCCTACTTTATGTCAAATGGTTAAAGAGAGAATTGCGCATGCGTGGCCGTCCCACGCCCACGCCTCAGGGGTGACGCCATGTTGTGTGTCCAATGGTATGAAAGTGTGAGAACGCCAAGCGAACGAACAACGATCACAACCAACCCCAGGAGGTTGCCAGCCCAGTCGAACATTCGATCCAAACCGACCCCTTCTTCGTCTTCTGTTAAATGAGACGTAACAAAGAGCAACTAATGCGTCCCTTTTATATACATATTTTTTTTTAAAACAAATTCAACTGGCGCCCAAATGAAGCCCTATTTATGCTAGCTTTAGCTCCAGTCGGCAGTTTGCAGGCCACTTTCTCCCACCGGAGGGAGAGAGCAAAAAAGAAGGGCTTCGCCAAGGCAACAGGTTTTCGCAAGCTGCAAATCGGTAGAGAAACAAAGAGAGAAAGAGAGGAGAGGTATAAACAACAGAAAACAGAAAAAGGAAGCCATGTGTTGTATTACTGTTACCGCCGTTTTGTAATTGACTTTTGGTCATTACGCTGCTTTTTTCTCTCCATCTTCTTGGGTTATATCACAACAACATCCAAGGATGGACAGTTGAAGGTGCACTTCCAGTAAAGATTGCCAGTGCAGTTTTGGCCCACATGTTGGAAAAACAATATAGAACCGGTTTACTATACCAACTGACTGCCTGCTGCTCCTTTGACTGGGCACATCACACATTGTCGACTTCGTCATCGTCTTCCCCTTCCATGTTTGAGTGGCACTGAAGTTTATAGTAGGGTGCTTTCTGGTGCTCCATTTAAGATGGCTAACCTGTTTTCGCTGATGCGCTACCAAGAAAAAGGCATATGGATTTTTAAACAAAAACAAGTGGCATAGAATATTATTTAGGGGAAGAATTTAGAGGGGGGAACTATTTTACTATCAGTTTATTATCTTGTAATGTAAAGATTATTCAACTTGGTAGGGTTCTATATAGTCATTACAGCCTTTACTTTTCACTTCATCTTTGAGCTGATTGCACATTATGCGTTTTATTTTTTTTGCCCATAGTAGTCGCCGTCGCCATCCCACAACATTGCTTCCTTTTGTGGAACGGCAGTTTGCTGATGAAAAATGCAAGACAACGTGCAGAGGATGACGATGATGATGCACTAGCTGCTGCTACGGCGGTTCCATGGTCCATTGAATGCGTTCAACTTTCAATTTCATTGATTTGTTGTCGCAGCACCGGTTATTTGTGCGGCAAGGTGTTTCCCATTTTGTTTGTTTTTTTTTTTTTTGTGAGTCATGCAATTTGCATAGTAATTGTAGTACCCATAAAAGGTTAAAGGTTAGTGCAGGCAGCAGGCTGGAAATCAAAAAAATATATATCGATAGACAGCTAAACCCACGCCGCATTAAAAACCACCCAATTGACTTACCTGACAGCCCAACCCTATATATGTATGTACAAACATACATACATATTCATACTTATATATATACACAAGTACATAGATAGTCTATGTATCTCTACCTGAAACCATGTACCAGCACGCCCTCCTTCTGGCCATATACCGCAAACGAACCCAAAAAAAAAGCCTCGGCCCCGCTAATGAACGCAACAGAGCCACTGTCTCCTCCACAACCAGCGCTGTTGCCGCCGACGCCACTAGCAACACAACAACAACCCACATGCACGAAGATCATTACCAACCAACAACAACAGCAGCAGCAACAACAACTACAACAACAAAATCAAGTTGCGCCGCACACATGAACAGAAACCCAAACTGACCTGCTTTGACTGTCCAAAATTCTACTCAACTCAATCCGAACCACCCTACGCAGCCAGGCCAGGCCAGCTAACATTAACAACAACAACAACAGCAACATCAACAAGAAGAACAAAAACAACGTCCGCTTGGGTCTCTCCCACTCTCGCTCTCTGCTCTGCTCTCACTTACGGCGGCCCACACATAATATAAACGTGAATGAGCGGGTGGCTTGCCTTGCCTGCCTTGCCATGCCGTCGCTTGTTTGTTGCAATTTCTCTTTTATACGATCATTCGCTTGTAAGGTGGCCGCATGCACAGTGGTTTGGGGCTACGCTTGAAAGGAATGAAAATAATCAAGGCTTGGAATCTTGAGACAGGTCTTACGCTATAGTAAAGAAACTCAATTTAGTACAAGCTTTTTTTTTAAATTGTTTAAATATGTTTTTTTAGATCAGTCTTCATTTGTTTTAAAAGATTATTAGAAAACGTATCCTCATAGTGAGCAAAATACTGCATAAGTGTCATAATATACCAACTAAAGTTTATTCTTAATTTTTGTCTTTTGTAAAGTTCTTAATTTGGAATTGACTACACATTTTATCCCCTTATTTTTATCACAGTAATGCCCTTATAAAATTATAGTTTATCATTTTATCATTCTGTAATCCATTGTAACACATTTTCATTGACTTTGTACCACTGTTTAGTGCTGTTGTGTGACGGCGTGCTGCTTTGTGCGTTTGTCTCGTCGTCGACGACGTCGGCAGCAGCTGTCTGCGTCATCGTTTGTCTCAGTCTGTTGGAATTTTTCGTGGTGTGCGGTTCGTTCTCGCTTAAAAATAATTGTTTTGAAAACTCTTTGGCGGGGGAAAAACATTGGCATTTCCATTTAAGACAATTGCAATGCGTGATTTTTTGGCAACTGTCTAATTTATATATTACTCGCAATAATTAAACAATTCGATTAATTGTGCTCAACGTGTGTGCCTGTGTGTGTTTGATCTAATATTCAATTGCAAGAAGTATAGCAAAAGCATTGTGCAGTAAAGTGGCAATAAAAAATTACATTCAAGAAGGCAAAGGGAAAAGAGTTGTCAACAAACAACAAAAAGTGCCGGTATAGAAATGGCCCAAAGGGCCAAATTATAAATTGCAACAGTTGAGAAAGGTAATTATTATGGATAAGTGTGTGGCTGAATTAAAAACATTTAGAAAACTTCAGGACCTAATAGAAGCTTTAAGAAAGCCTTGTGATTTTCTCTAAAAATTGCTGTATGTCTGTATGTCTATGTTAACTCATGGCTGAAACCTTCTTTAAAAAAAAGTGACACATGTTCCCTTCCCACACATACCTTTGTATATAGACAGACAGACATACTTATACACTCCCAGCTTTAAAAATCTCTATACAATTTTCGACCCATCGAATAATCATACCGAAGGCCATGTGCAGAGAAGGCCCATCAACCCACAGGTAGCGCTAGCCGTTCACCAGAACCGGTTAACCAATTTCCAATTATACACGAGAAAAAAACTCTGCCACTCCAACGCCCAAAAATAAAAAAAAAAAACTGTAGGGCACCCCTTTTCAGAGCTGGGATCGAAGCGAAGCGGAGCCCAAACAATAAAAGATGCCAACACACATATAGAAACAAGTCGCCATAGTTGTTGTCCCTCCCTCGCTTGGCGCAAATGCTACGCCGCAAGGGGCACAGAGGCACACATAAAGAAAAAACTGATGATGAAACCCACCACCACCAACACCACCACCGCCAGCAACAACCTACCATCAATCCTTGGCAGCTTGCGTGTGGTGTCCTCTTTCTCTCTACCCCTCCTCGCACTCCCTCTCTCGCACTTATCCTACTTTCTTTTGCTCGCCTGTTTCTTCTACTTTAATATGTGAGTGAGTGGGTGATATTTGTGTGTGTGTGTATATATGTATGTGTGTGTGTTCGTTCAGACTAGCCCTATTCTCTTTTTGCTTTGTCACATGGTTTACTCTCTTCCTTCCTTCATTCGTAGATATATATGTATATGTATGTATGTACATATATACATTCTCCCTCTTTTAATTGCCGCCTTGCATGGCGACTGACCGTCGCGACACCCGACCCGCCCGCCTGCTGTTTACAATGTTGATTTTGTAGGTTCTTATTTTGGCCTCCCAACCGTCACTCAGTCAGTCAGTCAGCCACTCAGCTCTATCTCTTGACTTCCTTCTTCGTCTGCATTTCTGATGCATTTTTTACACCCACCCATCGACAGAAAAGTTTTGCAATCCTCCTATTTCACCTTCTTCTCCTCCTACAACTAACAGCTCATCCATCCACCTCTTTGCTTACATTAACTGCTGCTTGTTGTTGCTTAGCCCACATCCACAATCTCCCCTTCTATTATATTGCCTGTTTTTAAACTTTTGGGGGCATCACAGAAAATTTTAAAGATCTCAATTGTTATTGAAAATATTCACTGTGAAAGGAAGTTGGCCAAAAAGGACATAGAGCTCATGAAGCTCATAACTAAATCTCTACACCTTGATCAAGGACGATACTATAACTTTTGTTCTTTCCTACAAAAATTTTGCTAAATTGCTCTATCTATATAATATCATACATTTATCTAGATTCAACCCACGCCATCTTCCACCCGTCAAAGTTCAAGTTCCCATGTTAAAAAAGCGACCCCAAAAAAGATATATATACATATATGTACATATATACAACTTCACATAAAAAAAAAAAACTAAATTACGCACTTCCCGTCGTCTCATATAAATGTAAGGCAATTTGTAGGGCTATAGGGAATAGTGGGGAGGGTGGTTTTGGCAGATATACACCAACTAAAAAAGAAACGGGACGATCGACGTACCTGCTGTCACTGAAACGGCAGTAGCAGCAGCAGCAAACCATGAGGGTTGCTGCACCATCCGACCGACTGTCCGATTGTCTCCTACTCCGACCCCAGTGTACGGCTCAACAATCTCACCAAAAATCACATAGGAATTTCCTGTGTTATACCGACCGCCCCGTTCCAACACCGGGCCCAATGAAACTTACCTGCCCTCTCTCTCTCTCTGTCTCTTTTATTTTACCTGTTTCATCAGCAAAAGCAGCAGCAGCAGCAGCTGTTTGTTTTGCGGCTTTCAAGGTTTCTACACTACCTTTTACCTGTTGGCTTCCCCTTTTCTGCAGCAGCCACCCCATTGCGTAGGATTCATTTCAGAGAGTTTCTTTGGTTATATATTTTCTTCTTCTGTTTTTTTTTTTTTTGGGTCTTGTTGGGGGAGGGGTATCCATACCCACTCTCATCGCTGCTTCATTATTATCACTCGTTTTTTGTTCGTCTTCACAAATTTGGTCGCTTCTTTTTTTTCTTCTGCGATGATGATGATGATCGTTGTCGTCGTCGTCGTCATCGTCGTGATCATCATCATCATCTGCTTTTCGCTGCCTCATTCTATGGGCCAACCACCGCCACATTTTGCCTTTTTACCTCCTCCATCTTCACCTCCTTCGCCTCCTCCTACTACTACCACCACTACTACTACAATTTGCCTAAAACCTCAACCGTTTTTCAATATTCAACGAAGACAACGACGAAGGTTGTTGTGAAATTTCATTATGGGTCTGGGTCTGGTCTCCTCTTCTGTTGCCTCCTCCCCCTTCCTTTCCTCCTCCACCTCCTCCTACTTTACCTCCTACTCTTCTGATTGCCTGCTGCTGTTTCTGTTGTTGTTGTTATTTTTAAGAGGCGTCCAGCGTCAACATTTCAACGTTGGGTTTTTAGTTTTGGGTTGGGTATATATCGTATGTATGTATATATGTACATATGTATGTATGTATACATATAAATGGATTTGTGCATGTGGTGGTAGCTAGGGTAGGCTGGCCTCGTCGTCGTCATGGGATGATGATGGTTTTTGGATTTGGTTTTGGCTTGGCTTGGGTTGGCTCAGCTTGGTTTTGGCTTGGCTTGGCTCGACTCGGCTAGGCATGGCTTGCCTTGTCTCGGCGTGGCATTTCTCATGTGTAGGTAGGTGGTTTTCTTGGAAATCCATTTGTACATATGATAACCCACAAAAATGCTGGGAGAGCATCAGCAGACAGTTACATTTTGCTGACAATGCCACCAATCTCTATGGGAGTGAGATGTGGGAGAAGTCTCATCCCCCACTATATATACTTACAAATATGTATCTATATGTGTCGGTATATAGGCATAAATATTGTCAAAATGTGTGGGCAGCAAGTTTTATGAATGAAATGAGATCATTTACCAATGATTATAGTAAGATTTTAACATAAAGACAAAGATAGTCATCATCAGGATGTATAGCAAGGTCTAATCAAGCAGTCAAAAATTGATAATCAATTAACACCCTTCTCTTTAAAGTTTATATCAATTAAAAATTGCAAAAAGGCCAACATATGTCATAAAAATGAAAAAAAAAGATCAAGATCAGTGAGTCAATAAATGATCTTTATTCATTCATACAATATTTGACTCCTTTTCTCTCTCTAATCCATATACAAGATCTTTGTCCAAGCCATAATCAGGCATAAACTCACACCAAAAATGAATTGGAGACACTCGACAGATCGACCGACCCCTTCTCCACTCGAAAATATGTGTATCTACCAGATATAATGGTGTATATCCTCACTCTCAAACAAAGAGCAACAGGCTAAGTGAGGGGCACTGACAAAATGGCAGCTGCAACCTGCAACTTGGCAACCCTAAAAGTGATCTGCAGGTTGTTGGTTTGGTTTCTCGAAATACAAAAACCACCCCTAAAAAAAGGAAAAAAAGGGAAGAAGGCAGCATTAAACTGCATAAATTGCCAAGACCGGACAGAACGGGGCAGGGCGGGGTAGGGCAGACAGTCAGACAGGGCGACCGACCGACAGGATGGATGGTAAAGACGAGAGCACATGTTGCCGCAAAGATTTCACCAGAAAAAAACAAGAAAAAACTAAACAAGGAGACGAAGGAGCCGTAAGAAATTGGAGGGTGCATACGCGCTAGTGCAACTGACACTCGGTGCGTTGCGTCTTTTTGGAACGACCTGCATTTTTTTTTGTTCCTTCATCATTCCATTCCATTTCATGCCGTTCATTTTTATGAGGGCGCGCACCTGCCAACAGCTGCCAAAAGCTAAAGTCAGAGACTCGTCTCAGGCCCTGCCCTTGAACGCCCACAAGGTAGAGTGTAGAAAGACAGTCACAGCCACCCAAAAAACAGAAAAAAAGCATATACGATTATATATAGATATTTGTAACAAAAGAAAACCAGCTTTAAAAGTTGGTCCAAAGAAACAAACCAAATTGCTTTTGTCCGCTACTCAAAAAAAAAAAAAAAAAGAAGACGCCAAAAATTGAGAGAAACAAAAATACAAAAAAAAAAAGAGAAAAACAGAAGAAAAAATAAAAAGGCAACAACAACGATGAGCCACAGCAGCTGCTTTGGCTGGCCACAAAACAGAAAATTTACCACCTGCCGCCCATATATTTGGCCCTCAGCTCTGTTTCCTTTGGGCCGCAATAAAAGCCTGGCCAAGCAGCAGCTGCTTTTGTATTTTTTTGGTCCAGCCAATTTGACCAATCAAATAGTATATAGTATATAGGTACATGTATAGACACATGTGTCTTATACAATTAAAAAGGGAAACAAGTGTATGACAAATGAGAAGCTAATAATTATTTCACTTTACTCTGAGACGTTCCATTCAGCAGGACCTGCCCCATTGGATCCTTTTTCTTGATTTTAAGCAAATTAAGTAATTACATCTAGAAGTTGTAAATAAAATGGAAAATTAAGATTGAGTGACCCTTTCACTAGTCAGATATCGATGGAAAAATCACTTAAAGTCATCGGGATGCGTCGTTAAACAAAAAGATTTGAAAATGTAAATTTTTTATTTCTTTTTTTACACAAAAAATGCAATCGATGACAGAGTCGCAGAGTCGGCCCACACATAAACAGCCACCCTCGGTAACCTCCCACTTGGACTCCCCCATACCATCACCAAATCTTTGAATAGCCACCCAGCTGCGCTTGCGCCTCAGTTAAGAGTGGGCGTCCGCGAGAGAATTTCTGTTGCCGACTGTTGTTTGTTGTTGTTGTTGTTGTTGTTGCTGTTGGTGTTTGTTGATTGTGAATTTGGCTTCGCATATAAAATCGAAGATTTTATTTCGTTGTTGGATCATTGGTCCAATGTGTGTGTTTTTGTATATAAGTGTGTGCGGCTAACTTGTGGTCAGTTGACGCCGCTGTTGCTGTTAGACACCCACCCACTTTGATGATTAGTTGTTGCCCATTAATGCTTTTAGAGTGGGACCATGGTACAGTGGTTAACGGGCTATATGAATGATGCGTTAAAGCTTTTGAAGTAAAATACAACTTTTTTTGTACTAGAATGTTGAATTAGTTTTGAACAGATTTCAGTACAAAAGTTTAAAAGTATATTTTATATTTAAAATGTTTACTTATTGTTATAAATATTTATATATATATATAAAAATAGTGTAAATTAAATCATTTTGTTAAAAATTTGTAGAGACGTCTCGTTAAGGTATAAGTAAGTAGATCGCTTGCGATTTATATATTAGCTGAGAATATCCAACTTAGTTCTACCATATTTTTCAAATTTCTATAGAACTTTTACTATTAGTTATAATGTAATTAAAGAATTTAAAAAGAAAGAAAGGAATATGAAAAATATCGATGTTTATGATTACGACTGGTACTAGATTATATATATATGTAGTCAAAAACGAATTTAAGGAAATGCAATATTTATCATGGTTGATTTAATTGAGATATTTATAAATAAACAAAATATCAATTGAAATCACATGACTAACAGTTAACTGCTGAATATGACATCATTTGTCTTTTGTTCTCACAATGCAATCTTTAGACTAAAAACTTTCGCCAACTTCCCGCTATGTACTTTTGCACCACTGTTCCAGCTGGGCCAAAGCGTTTTTTAATAACTGCGTGCTGAATTGTGAGTGAAGTGTCTTGGTGAGGTAGGGAGGGAGGGAGGGGGGTAGGATGGTCATATGTATGTTTGGAACTTGTGGCAATGGCGTTAACATGTCATTAGCTGATGGCGTCGTCTGCTGTGTTGTCTGTCTGACTTGGGTTGCCCCTCCTTATCCGCTATATCCTCACTTCTTCTTCTTCTGCACACTCCCCCTTTGGCGTTGGCCTTTCACCGCAAGTAAATGTTGTGGCTCACCCTGAGCTGCCAGGTCGTAGCAATCGGTCGATGCTGGCCCAGCCCACGGGTGTTAAAAACTTTATACATACAAAAACACACACACACACACTAGAGTGTGTGTGTGTGTGTGCATATAACTTGCGGTGTGTGTATATAGGTAACTGTGCTTACATGTAATTTGCGCTTTTCATGAACGCCCCCGAAAGTGTTTAAGTAAAAGTTCCAACAGTTAAGGAAATTCGATTTAAATTAGAATTTATGCCCAAAACCACCCAAAGATTGCTTCTGGTTTACCGTTAACAGCATCTGCATATGGATGATGCCAAAGTGCCATCATTTGTGTTTTTGGCGTTTGACGTTCGAGGAGAAGGGAGACGTGCGTTCGATCATGACAACAACAAAAATAAAAATAAAACATATATAAAAAAACCCAACCGGCATTTTTCAGCTGCCAACCGGTTTTGGCGCTCTCTCATATAACTCAAAGGCCTCTCTTGTGTAAGCGCTAGCTCTCTTTTGTGCGATCTTTACCAACCCCCACCTCCCACCCCGTCTCTCTCTCTTACTATCTCCCTCTCTTTCTATAAACTCCCCCAAGTTGTCGTCGTCGTCGTTGTCGTTTCGTCGTCTGATCGACGTTGGTTCTGTTTGTTGTTGGTGCGCCCATTTTCAGCCCACTCCCGTTGTCGGTGGCTGGGTATTTTTTTTGTTTTTTTTTTTTTGCTTGGTTGCTATTAGCAAAGCGGATGTTGTTGCTGTTGCTGCCCTGCCTCCCACACGCGCGCTGCTTACTTGTTGTTGTAGTTGTTGCTGTTGGCAAACGCATGACACTTTTGCTGTTGCTGTTGGTGCTGCTGCTGCTGCTGTCGTCTGACCGTCTATCGTCTGTCGCCAGTTGTCTCTCCCTTGCGCCCACACTACACCACCACCACAGCACACTATACCCCAAGTTGACCCCAGATATTGTCGGCTCTCTTATCACAGTGGTTTTATTTTATTTTTTTTTTGTCGATGAGTGAGAGAAATGGTTTTTTATTTTGGAATTTTATTAAATGTTAAGAAAATATAGTAAAGGATTTTCCTATATTCATACATATTGAAATAGTCTTTAGATCATGACTATATGTATTCGTGACATTATGCAAATTTTAAGGAGCAAAAACGATTTAGATTATATTCTTCTTTTACTAGTTTATTTTAAAGAATTTTCTTCTATAATATGGGGAACATTTTTGATCTGATATTCTTTAGCTTAGAAACTGGAAATATTTAAAGTGCAAAGAAAATATCTTAAAAGCTTTTGGTATAGATAAGACTTCTATGGATTATGAATAAATATAAACTCCTGAGATTTTGAATAAAAAATCGAAATTCAAAAACTAAATATATTAAAGGATTTTGTTATCTTCTGATAGTCATGATTTATTTTTTGAATTTTAAAAATATTTGAAATGCAAAGAACAGGTTTCTTAAACTGTATTTCTTTATCTAAATCATGCCTAAATTTATATATGTAAACGGCTGATCAGTAATGACAATATAAAACTAATTTCCATTCAATTCTATAAAACCTAAACACATATGACAAGTTAAGTCAAATCACAGCTTTAATTTTAGCTTTATCTTAGTTATTAAGTTACCAAAATTGTATAAAAATATCCATCAAAAACTGATCACTTTTCATTCCTTCTGATTCAGACAGATCACTAGGCATAAGTATTAAAAGATTTATTTTCACATTTTTTCCTTGTTTTCATTATAAATAGTTTTTCTGGTTTTACATTACCCTTTGGGGTAAACACAAAACCAACATTGGGGACTTCACTGCAAAAACAACAACAACAACAATGTATGTAAGCCAATCTTGAATGAGTCACTACAAGTGCCTGTCTATGAGGAGCTTACGCTTTCTAGATAGAGTCATTAAGTGAAATTCAATGTAGACTTGTCTAGCTTGTTATCAGAACAAGATTATTCTACACTATATGGCAATCAGTTGAGTTTATTTAGTTTTCAATCACTTTTGTCCTAACTAGGGGAAGAGTGTATTAAAATCAGTCTACAGTTTTTCAAATAATGAATTCTTAATTCAAAGAATTTCGACTTATAGACCAATAAAAATGGAAACAAAAAACCCTAAGTTGAGATTAATTGTACCATTTTCATAAACAAACACTTACACTTTCCTGCTGTGCACGCACACACACACAAAATGGAGTCATGATCTTGAGCATAGCCAAAGTCAAGCCAACAAACATGAACACAAAAAACAAAAACAACAACAACAACGATATAAAACACAATTTGTTGCCCTTGGCTTGGCAAAAGCCACACGCAGAGAAGTTGAACTCAAAGTAAAACCAAAGCCAGAGTCAGATTAGGGGGAGAGACCTAAACAACGAAGCTGCTAAAGCAAGGCAATGCAAACAACAACACCAACAACACCATCAGCGAACGCCCCCATGGAGGCAAAAAAGGCAAACAACCAACCAACAACACCCAACTGTAAAAAGCACACGAAGCATAAAAAATCAAATATGCAAAAAAAAATCAACACAAATAAGAAATATGAACTCAAAATGAAACTGAAGAGAAAACAGGAGTGGGGGTGGTTGTGGTGGTGGGCCAGGGTGAGATCAGGAAAATATATATACATATATTGAGGGACAAAACTGTATGCGGGAACTTGGGCGTGGGTGGCTTTGTCAGTTGGTTAGTTGTTAGTTGGCTCTGGGCCATAGAACGTGCCCAGCAAAAAAAAAAAAACAAAAAAAAACAAAAGAGAATAAAAAATTTTTTGTCGCCAGAAACCAAAAATAAGGCGCAGCAACATGTGGCCAACAGAGAAAGAGAAAGAGGGAAGGATAGATTAGAATATAGAGAAGAGATCTAACACCAATCTCCCACTCACTCCCCCTTTTGTCAAAGACAAAATCATCTTGGCGGTGCTTTTGTTGTATGTATGTGTCAGTGCCTCTGTGTGTGTGTGTGTGTGTGTGTTACTTTTGCTCTCCTCTCAATGGGTTTTTGGGTTGGTTCCCCCGCCATTCAGTGGGCACGTCAAGGTGGTAAATTTATTAATATATGCAACCAAAAAAGCAAAAAAAAAAAAAAATAACAAAATTTTTTTATGCCGCCAAGCCTGAGCTCCAGAGTGCTCGGTGTTGAGGTCGCCTCAAGTCAAATTTTGGTACAGGTGGCAAATGTGTCAAAAGCGTTTCAATAAATAAACACCTGACTGATCGTCGAGAATATCAATATATCAATTTGAACAAATGATCTTTGGATTTTAACTTGAATTAATATTGATCATGTATTTCAAAGAAAAGCTTTTTCTCTTCTTTTGTAACGCGAATAACCGAAATAAAATTAATAACAAATTATTTTCTAAAACACTTAATTTAAATAGTAAAATTGAGATAATTTGATACCAAAAATCTTACTTAAAGTGTTTTAATAAGATTTCTCAATTTTTAATATATCACTGGAATAACCGAAATAAAGTTGATATTTTTAGGGACTTTTTAAAACTTTTGAAAAGCAGCTTGAACAACCGAAATAAAATTTATGTATTTAAAAACTTGTAATTAAATTATTTTGTTAAATTTCTTACTAATTTCTAAACCAACTTCTAAACCGATAAGTTAATGGTTACTTTATATCCATTTAAAATTTTACCCGAGATCCTTTTGCTCTTCTCCCTTCCAAAAAAAATGTCCCAAGGAAAACGCTTTCGACATCTTTGTCGCCTTTAACCACATTGAAAGAGTAAATAAAAAAAAGAATCGTAAAGCAAAAAAAAAACCGCGCTCAAATGCTGACTCAGCTGATGCTGCGACGTCGCAATCAACCACAAAAAAAGCCAAAACCCCCACGCAAGCGCCTACAAGGCAGACAAGTTCCCTACACCCCACACTCCCTATGACCCTCGTCTGCACCCGCACCCGCACCCGTACCCTTGCTGCCGTCGTTGCCTTGCCTCATTTTCAGACCAGGCCAGCATCAGCAGCATCAGCTTTGATGTGTCAGAGCCAGCAATTCCCAGAACTGTATGCCGGATGTGCGTCTCAACTTAGACATATTGACTAAAAACCTTTTATCTCACATTCTTTGTCTCATGCTTTCTCTCTCTCTGTCTCTCTATTTCTTTGCAGTTTTCAAAGTGTGCAACGTGCGGTGAGTTAAGCAAGAGAAGTTGTTGTCGTCGTCGCCTTAACTACCGAGAAGCGCTACGCCCGCTAATCAAGGCCAAGCCATGGCAACACTAATCCCAATAAGCAGCAGCAGCGGCGGTCATCCTCCACCAGCAGCGAGCAGCGGCACACAGTCCTCAAATGTTGAGGCAACCTATGAAGATATGTTTAAGGAAATCACACGAAAATTATACGGCGAAGAGACCGGAAACGGTTTACATACGCTTGGCACACCAGTGGCTCAGGTGGCCACCAGTGGACCCACAGCAGTACCAGAGGGTGAACAGCGATCCTTTACGAATTTGGTAAGTGGAAAAAAGATAAAAATGTGAATAATATTTAATCGTCATTTTCATTTTATAGCAGCAACTTGATCGCTCGGCAGCGCCAAGCATTGAATACGAAGCCCAGGCAGGAGCTGGTGGCTCAAATACCAATAATAACAACAACGTGGCCAGCACACAGGCCACAAATGTAATCCAACAACAACAGCAACAACAAGCAGAGTCCGGCAACTCTGTAGTAGTCACAGCCAGCAGCAGCGGTGCTGTGGTGCCGGCACCCAGTAGTGTGGCTGTTGGTGGTTTTAAATCCGAAGATCATCTAAGCACAGCATTTGGTCTAGCTGCTCTAATGCAAAACGGTTTTGCCGCCGGTCCAGCAGGTCTGCTGAAGGCTACCGAACAGCAACGTTGGGCCCAGGATGGTGCAACGTCTGTGGCATCAGCTGAGCAACAGCAACCCCAATTGGTCCAATGGACAACGGGTGGAAAATTGCAAAGCTATGCTCAGGTTAGTCAACAGCAACAACAGCAACAGCAGCAACAACAACAGCAACAGCAGCAGCAACAACAACAACAGCAGCAGCAACAACATCAGCAGAGTACGCCCAAGTCCAAGTGAGTAAGACATCAAAACAATAGGAGTAGATTAATCCTTGTGTCAAAAAAAAAAAACAGTCTTAATGAAATGTTCGTCACTTTTCCGTTCTTTGCTGCAGAAAACATCGTCAGGAGCATGCCGCTGATTTAGTCTATGCCAGTCCCTCCACATCGACCAATGCAGCCGGTGCCCAGAATTTAGCCCAATCGACCCCCACCTCAGCAACGACCAGCAACAGTGGAGGCAGTTCCTCTGGCGGCGGTCGCAAAAAGTCCTCCGCACAGGCCCAGGCAGCTGCTGCCAATGGTGTGCATATAGTGAAACGTTATGCCTGCACCCATTGTCCATATTCGACAGATCGTCGTGATCTTTACACACGGCACGAGAATATCCACAAGGATGAGAAGCCCTTTCAATGTTATGCCTGCTTGAAGCAATTCAATCGTGCCGATCATGTAAAGAAACATTTTCTACGCATGCATCGTGAGTTGCAATATGACATCAATAAGACGCGGCGACATGTTTCGGCTGGCAGTAGTTCCGGCAGTGGATCAGGTGGCGGGCAATCCCATCATCATTCTGGTGGTAGGGGAAATGTTACCATAAATGCCGCTGGTGTTAATATTGATAATGCCTTTTTGGAGGCCCAACGTCATCCCACCTCGACCAGCATGAGCATTGTGGAGACCATCGAAGCGGTGGCATCTGCAGCTGATATGCCGCTGGCCCAACTCAAGCAAGAGAAACTTGATGATGGATCAGTGCTACCGCTTCATGTGGCAGCTGTAATGAACAATGCCCAACAGCCGGTGGCTAGCTCCAGTTCTGGTTCTAGTGGCGGCGGTGGTGGTGGCGGTAGTGCCAATGGTTCATCTGGTCTATTGAAACCCAAACGAGAGAAACGTTTCACCTGCTGCTATTGCCCTTGGTCAGGAGCTGATAAATGGGGTCTAAAGCGTCATCTCAATACGCATACAAAGCCTTTTGTTTGCCTGCTTTGCGATTATAAGGCTGCCCGTTCGGAACGTTTGGCCACACATGTCCTCAAGGTTCACAATAAACGGGCGTGCAGCAAGTGCTCATATCTGGCAGATACCCAGGAGGAATTCCAGGCTCATATGAGTGATGTGCAGTAAGTATTTGCTTTATAAATTATCAAATTTTTCTAAGGAACTGCAATGTGGGGAGGCTATTTATGTACATAAGAAATAGAAAATTTTCCTTTACCCTTGGGCAAGTACAGTGACAAGAAAAATTGCAGTTTCCTTTTTTTTAGGTTAGCTAAGAATATTTGAAAGAAAAAACAATGAATTTTTAACAACAAAACGACCTTCTTTACACAAATGTACACAATACACACACACACACATGTGCACAACACATCCATCCATTCCACCATACATCCAAAATTCTTTTCTTTCCCGTGCTCGTCTTAGTCCGCACGATAATCGACCGGCAAGAAGTAATAATCCGAGCAGCAATTCAGCAGCGAACGGCAACAACAGCAACAACAATGCCACTAGCAACAATGCAACGCATAGCCAGAATTTGAATGTCTTGCGTACGATTGGCAACACCCTGGTGGCCCATAACAATCAACTGAACACGTTCCACAATGCTGGCAACGCTTTTGGGTAACATTCTCAAAAACGCCTCCCCCAAGCGCGCACAACGTTCCTAACTTAAGTGTTACTCTACTCTACCTTCTCCCCGTTCTCTTCATTCGCTGCTCTCTGTCCATTACCACACCTCATCATCAATTGCATCCGCATCCGCATCTGCATCCGCATTCACCTCTAAAAACATCCAGTGGCCAAAATATTGGTAATACCAATGGCGGAGCCGTAACCATCTATGCGACAACAACCAATGAGACTGGCGTTTCCGGTGGCGGTGGCAATAACAACATCTCTGGCGGCGGACCCTTACAGGAGATCATTGTGAATCCAACATCGATGGTTGGTTGGCGTTTAAGCGCCAATGGTTCATTGATACCACCGCATGATCTACTTACCGGCAGTCTACCGAATGCCGCTACACAGAAACGTGGCTCGGAACGTTTATTTCAATACCTTGAAGCCGAGGGCAGCGATCCGGAGGACTATGCGCGGTATTTTTGAATATGTTTCAAATTTTTAAAGTTGCATCAGCAATTTGTCCATTAATTTATTTATTTTACAACAATATTGTTGCTAATCCACGAACCCTTTCCTTTTCTTTTCTTATTTGCGTTGTTGCCAATTGTTTTCCTTTTGCATTTTCGTTATTCATTATTTTATTTGTGTCAAATTTACTTTGTGTCTCGATTTTGTTGCCCCATTTCTTGTTTTTTATTTGTTTCTTCAATTTTTTCCACTGACTAATTGTTTATGGAATTGTTATTGGAATTTATTTAACGGGGTTTTCAACCAACTAACATGTTTTTTTTTTTCGTTTTGCATTTTTACAGTCTACTAAAAATGGACGCAATTAGTCGCAACACCGCTTCGGTCGCTCAGGATTTTCATAAAGCGGGAGGCGTGCACGAGTTGAAACTACCAGCTAATCATCAACTCCTGTTCAATAATAAACTGCCTTCACAATGGACGACTCGAGAGGCGGCAGCCCTGCTGCATAGCCTAAGTAACATGGGCAACACTCAACAACACTCCATCAACATGAATAACACCAACAGCAGCAGCAGCAATAACAACAACAGTAACAACACCAGCAGCAATAGCAACAAAAAGTTTGGCCTACGAGCCCGACAACATTCCACGGGTGAAGATGATGAGAATACACCATCGTCGGCATCCTCTTCATCAAGCGATGAATACAATCTATCGGGAAATTCACCATTGAAACTTATGGTGAAACTGGAAGAGGATTGCGATGGCAAAACCAACAGCAACAGCAGCAGCAGCAGCTGCAACAACAGCAACAGCAACAAGTTGATGAAGGAGAAATCATTGATGGCAACGGCATTTCTTGAGGCAGCGGCTTATGAGCAGCAGGCAATCGAGCTGCTCGCCAGTAAGCGTAAAATAAAGATCGAGAATCAAGAGGATCATCACAACCATCATCACCATCATCATGACCATGACGATCAAGAGGATCAAGAGAATCGAGTGCAGCTTATTAAATCGTCTCCCGCGTATAAATTAAATAATAATAATCACAGTAATAACAACAATTATAACAATTACTACAAGGATAAGTCGTTGCATAGAAATGCCGTTCGCCATCAGGATAACAAGGAAAATTCAACGGAGGGCACTTCACCCACATCGGGGGCAGCACCATCATCCGGAAGTCCCTCAAATCAAACACCATTCTTAACACAAATGGAATATCAGAATCTCAATCGCATTGGCACACAATTTCAGAATTATGTTAAAGATATTATCAATAAATATTATGCAGCCGAGACGCCTCTATTGATGGCAGCAGCAGCTGCTGCATTGCCCACAGCCACCACCACGGGACAACTAATGCGAGATGAAGTAGAAGGATCACCAAATAAGCGACGTCGCCTGCTTAGCGAAACGGAGGAATATATAGAATATTTGCGAAACAAAGAGGATATCACCTTGACCATAACACCCAAGGTTGCTCCAATTAAGAACTCTCCACCTCCTCCACCACCACCGCCAGTTGTAGCAAATCCGGCAACGGTACAACCACCACCACCGCCTGCCACATCTTTACTCAAGCGACAACTGGATTTGTCTGCACCGCGTAAAAGTCCCAAGAAGAATGCAGCACCAGCACCTTCATCAGGCAACGCCATCACCTCTACACATTCACGCAAATCTCTAAATCAATTGGCCACACTATTGCCACTGTTGGCCGATGCAGCCAGCAAGCAGGAATATCTGGCTGCACCCTTGGACTTTAGTAAGAGGTCTTCCGATACGGAATCGGCACGCAGTTCACGAAAACAGGCTCAGCCCAAGAAGATACGTCTCACACCGGAGGCAGTGGTGGCCATGCTGAGGGATAAATATCTTAATCGCATGGTTCACCATCGATTGGGTTGCCTCAAATGCAATCAAATGGGCCGAAATAGTCATTCCATTAGTTTCAACTATCATACACTTGGCTCACTGGCTTTGCATCGCCATTGGCGGCATCGTGGTGGTCAGAATGGAAGCACTAAATGTGAACCCTGCGGCATACAGTTTGAGCAGCGCTACAGTCTTGCCCTTCACAGGCGTCTCAAACATAAAGGCTGAACAACGATGATGATGATGATGATTGACATTGACTGAATTGACTCACAAACCTTTAATTTAGCAAAACAAAACAAAAACAAATCTTTGCTTGCCCAGAGACTAGAATTGTTGTTGATATATTATTTTACTTTAATACTTGTACTCTAAGTCTCAACAATTCTACTTTGCCATATTTGAAAATTGTTTTCTCTAAACATACAAAAAAAAAAAAAAACAAAAAAAAATTATTAAAAAAAAATGAATATGCATTTATTTTTTAAATTTTAAGTTGTGATGTACCTGAAATATGATTTCTCTCAAAAAAAAAAAACGAAAAACAAAAAAAAAAATAACAAGAAAAAACGTTAAAGAAAAAATATTGTAAAAGCCGTCAACAAGGTTAATGCAAATTCTTTATAAATAAGTTATAAACGAGAATGTTCTTTGAAAAGTTACGTAATTCCATAGAATTTCTAATTAAAACTTTTCTAAAAATTGAAGATGAAAGTATTGAAACGAAGAATTTATGAAAAGATGTTTTAAAATTTCGAATTTAAAGATTTTCAAAAGATATTACAATCGTTTTTAATGGATTTCATGATTTTGACATGAGAATTTCCATTTGAAATCAAGAGAATTATATACATAATTCATTGGGAATATAAACTATATAGATTTATATATCGAAATTGGAATAATTTTCAAATGGAATTGCGTATCGAAACTGAGAACAGACTCCATAATTGAGCTCTCTCTTTCTCAAATTTTTCTGTTTTTAGTTTTAACTTGAGCATTTCTCCAATAAGTTTTAAGTTTTATAATGCTCGCCCATCTCTCCCTTCCAATTACTTATTACAATTATTATTATGATTAATATTAATATTATAATTATTGATATTGTGAATTATAAAAAAAAGCTTTAATTTGCCATTTACAAAGCTGAATTTTTTGCCATTTTGCTTATAATTTATGGAACCCAACCTCATAACACATATTTGCCTTATTATTTAAATTAAAATTTAGTTTTAGTTTTTACTCAACGAGCAGCAGTCAAGCCACAAAAAACCATTCTCAAAACAAAAAACAAAACATAACACTCTCTGCATATGAGGAACAATTTATTATATGAAACAAAAAATATAAAACACAAAAAAAAAGGAACACACTATTATTAACAAAAAAAACAAGAAACACATACTGTACTTACGTGTAGTTGTATTTATGATTTTAATCGAACAACAACAAAGAAAATACTCAAAGAAAAGATGAAAGGAAAAGCATTTTTGCCACACCGAACAAAATGCTAAATATTTGACTGAAAAGTGTCGGGGAAAATAAAAAAAAATATAATTAAATGATGAAATTTAATGCAAACTACAACAACAAGTAAATAAAACAAACAACAAAATGAAGATATATAAACAATTTTTAGTGTAAAATGTATGTGTGTGTATGTTTTTGCTAAATGTGGTAAATTAAAAAAAAAAAAAAAAACGTAAATTTATTATAACACAAAACGGGAAGAAGAAAAAAACAAAACAAAAATGAGAGAACAAATCTTAAGTAAAATAAATTTTTGGATAATAAAGCCATTTAGACAAAATTTTTGAGACGAAAAAAGACATTTAAGAGAAGAAACAAAAATAATAAAAACAAAAAGAAAGACAAATGAAAATGAACAACAAATTACTTTAAAATTTTATTTAAGCAAAGTAAAAAGAGATGATGATGAAAAAAAGATAAAAACAGAAACAAAACGATTATTACAATAACTGTAATGTGAGTGTTTTTTAGTTTAAAAACTATATATATATTTCCAAATACTGTCAAAAATAAATGATACAATTAGTTTAAATATAGAATATTATGAGTGTTTCATTGAAATGCGACAATTTTTACATTACAATATGACAATTCGATTTCAGTGGTAGGGATTGGAGTCCTTAATGATCAAACGACGTTTCGAATTTCATCATTTAGGATTTTTAACTCTGATGAGTCCCACATGATGATGAGCTTTCTCCAGTTGAAAGAAAGGTCAAACTTAGTGGTAGAAAAAGCACATTAGCTTTTAGAACCTCGGGGAATACAGAGTTTACTGGCAAAGGAATGGTTCCAATACTTCTGAACCCAAAAACGGTTCTGTTTTACAAGTAACTCTGAATGTTTCAAAAAAATCTTTACAAAGACAGCATAGGATATTATAAATATCAAAGAAAAACTTTAGAACGCTTCCTTATAAGTAGAATAATGTGAAATGCACGAACGTTCTCTCTCTGAAGTAGATTCATTTCCAATCCAATTCTCTTAGCTGAAATTCCACTAAATTCTCAGTGTTTCCCTTAATAATAACTCATCAAATAGTAGTTCATCATGTGTATATATATTTAAAAGTAATCTTTCTACCAACTAATTCCTTATATAATCAGTGTCGTTTGATATAAGAGCATGATTTCGATTTAGCGTGCATCAAAGACCACAACTGCAAATAAGTAAAGTTTTAGATTCAACAGTTTGAGAGTGATTGGAGTACCCCAGTGGTGTATACTTACGACGATTGGTGCGCTTCTTGTACATGATGCGGTAGCCACATTCACGACAACGTATAGGATCACGTGCTCTCATCTCATTCTCGTGATGGCATTCTAAATATAATATAAATAATTTAATGCATTTAAACTAACAAAAAAGAAACACATTCTAGTTGTTGCTGAGAACCATGTGCAGCCAACTAACAGCGAAACTGTTTGTTTCATATATTTTGATTTATTCAGAACTTACCTCCGCAAATGTACGTCATGGCTGTTTTTACATTATCCTTGGAGCTGGTTTCCGACATTTTTAGTTACTTTTATTAGCAACAATTTGATACTTTACAAGAAAAATGTGTTTTGTTTGCCGCAAGCAGTGTAGTGTGGCCGTATATGAAGAATGATAAATTTAGAGATGAGCAATGTTTACAAACCAGTGACTGGAGTCACAATGAAAGCAGAGCTAATGGATGCGATATGATATACATATGAAGTTACTTTTCGTTCATTTGCCGAATGATAAGTATGAATGAAATGCATTTATGTCGATATGTTTTATTAAAATCTATTCATTTTTCAAAGTTATTCAGTTTTTTTTTTTTAAATTTCACAGTTTTTATTTTATTTCTCTGCCATTTAAGTTTGAAGTTGCGCCACTGTACTTTAGTTGCAGTGTTGCCAGATAGAGATTAACCTAACAGCTGTTGAGATAACAATAAACAGCTGCTTTAAATGCTGCTGATGGAATTTGATTTTGTATATGGTGAAATGCCAAGTTAATACAAAGTTGTTTAAATAATAACTTTATTACAGAAATTAAATAAGGAGTAAACTGAAAAACCTTTTAGCAAATAATTCAATTTATAGTAGAGGACACCATCAGAATATCCAAATAACTCTACAGTTCGTTTCAAAAGGAAAAATCTTCAAGGCAATCTCATAGACAGTTTGAAGGGCGCCAAATAAACCACGGTTTATTTTTTTTTTGCTCACTAAAGATGGTCAGAAATAATAAGAAATGTCAAATGCATCCGCGCAATGTTTTGCGCTCACCACCAGACTACACCAAATTGGCCATCAAATACAAAGACTTTCGGAGAGTTTGCGAATTGGTAAGTGTTTCGATAGTATCTCCATATACTTGATTCTTATTCATTATTTTCTATTTCTAGGAGCTGACGGGTAAGGTATCTGTGAACTTTCGACAGGAACGCACTTTGCGTGAACTGACCAAAGTGCTATTGAAAGAATATTTCAATTTGGAAGTGGATTTTGCTCCAGGCAGTTTAGTGCCCACATTGGCTTTGCGTTTAAATTACATTTTGTGGTTAGAAGATTTACTTGAGACGCAAAAACTGAAATTGAAAGTGGATACCACAGCGGTCAGGGGCATTGATATAGGCTGTGGTTCATCTTGTATATATTCCCTGTTGGCAGCCAAAAAGAATCAATGGTCTATGTTGGCCCTGGAATCGAAGCCCCAGAATATCGAATATGCCCGAGAGAATGTGAAACGCAATCAGTTGGATGAACTGATAGAAGTCTATGCACAATCGGATAAGACAAATATATTTAAGAGCTATTTCGACTCGAGCATGGAAGAGCAAGTGTATAATTTTTGCCTTTGTAATCCACCTTTCTTTGATTCCAATTCACCAAATCCCTTTGGTGGCACAACACGAAATCCCGAAAGACGTCCAGCTCCTAATAATGCTCGAACTGGAAGCGCTGAAGAGTTAAGTTGCGCCGGCGGTGAGGTGCAGTTTGTCCAACGCATCATCGAGGAGAGTCAGCTATATAAGGAACGGATATTGTAAGTCCGGAATCGCTTGTTCTTTCAATCTTCCTCAAGCTTCATATATCACTTAACTTATCTCTTGCAGAATCTTCACCAGCATGCTTGGCGTCAAGGCAAATGTACCGAAAATATTGTCGATACTCAAAGAGCAAGGGATTGAGAATGTCTGCACAACGGAATTTCATCAAGGACATACGACTCGCTGGGCAATAGCCTGGAGTTATCAACAGTTAGCTTTATGTCAACTTTAACCTTTTTTTTTTTTGTCTTCTACCTTTAAATGGAAATTTGCATGTTCTTGCTCACTTTTTTGGTTTGACGGAAATTATCGTTTTCATTTTTTATCATCTGAACAACGTAAACACGCACAGCAGGTGGACTTGAAAGGCGGTTTAAGGCGTGGACATGCCCACCCTTAGCTACCCTACCCTTGCACACAGAAACATGCACACTCACTCTTACACACACCTTGTGGGCTAGAAAATGTGAGGAATTTCCCTCCATTCGTAATTGTTCTAGAATTGGCGAATGCAAGAAATTTTGTATACTCTTTTTTTTTAGTGCATTTTTAAAAAGTATGTGAAATAGTTATGAGTTAGTTAAACATTTGTAAAAAACTAAATAATTTTTTATAGCAATTAAATGACTGATTGAACTTTGTCCTGTCCTTAGATAGACTCTATATTTTATATGAATTTATTAAATCGAAAAGTATTCTTATTGGTAGTTGGTGAAGAAAGTAATAAGTATAGTATTAAACCTTCAATAGGATATTTTTTAATATCAATTCTATTAAATCTATAATTTAAAATATTTTAAGGGGTTTACCAGCAACAATTTCTATCGATAAAGTTACCGCATAACTTTTATTTGCACCTTGATTTTTGGTGATAGTAATTTTTATTCTACTTAAAGATTTCTTGATTAAAAAATGCAAAAATAATAGAAACTACATTTTTCATTTAAATTATCCTCGTTTTTCAAAGGATAAATATCAAATCGCTTAATGGCGATAGTGTTCAATAAAATGACCTTTTTCCCGAAAAATTATTATTGATAATTATTATAAAAAATTTTAAATAAAATAAATTACAAAATAATGATACAGAATAATTAAGGCTCATATTGAAGTCGAAAGGCTGGCAGATAAAATATGTATCCAAAAATTTTAATCGACTGTTAACTTTTATTCTTGGATTACCGATCGAACAAGTTGTATGTTGCCAAAAAAAAAAAGCAATAACTTTATGACTTGAGAGTGTTTTATCAAACTTTTAACTGCTTTATGGTCATCTCTTGCCAATAAGATGCAATTTAATGGTTTAAGAGATGGTGACCTGTCGCCGGAAAGCACAATCAGAGGAAGAAAATATTTGGGTATGTCTTTTAAAATGCAAAAAAAGATAATGTATCAAAAATTAGTTTATGCAAAAAATCAATCAGCAAACAATTAAAATCAGTTGTTTCTTTATTGGTTATTCAAATTAATTGTTTTGTATTATTAGATACTTTTTTATTTGCTTTTTTAAGAGTTTTGCTGCAATTTTCGGTTTGGCGAAACAAAAAAAGGACGTAATAGAAAAAACTTTTCAAGCGCAGTTTCAATTTTTAGATGGAGTCAAGCTGTTCTATCCTGATTTAAATAAAATTTAATGTTTTTGCTATCTTAAAAAAACTCGGCAAGGTTTCAATTTCATGTTTTTCTTTTAAAGGTGCCAAAAATTTCATTAGTACAGATTTTAGAGACAGAAATATTCAAGATAGTAATAAACCTATTTGTTATTTTAAAAGTTAGGTAAATGTTTGTACATATATGATATCATATATAAATTGTTATTAAATACTTATATTTCGCTTCTTGTCCCATTATTTTTTTGAAATATTATTTTGATGGCTCCCTTGGGAAATAAAAAACAAATTTCTTTACTTTTTATTATTCAATTTTAATGCTTAACCCCGAAATTCTTCTTCCACCTAAAGTGTATTTGGAACTTCGCATTTTTTCGCACACTTTTCGTGTGTGTTTGGCTTTGTTTGTTGTCTTTTCTTTTTATGGCATTTCCACACGTTAAGGTGTAAAAAACAACGTAATTAAAATGCAAGAATTGTGGCTTTTAAGTTCACAAACAAATGATTTCAAAAGGCTGCCGTCATATACTATGTATATAGAATGTGTGTGTGTGTGTGTTACAGGTGTGGCTGGCTCTTTCATAAAAGTGTTGTGGTTCTTTCTTACTTTTCAGTGCTCTTTTGAAGGAAAATCTGTTCATTCTGATTTCTGTTCTTTTCAAGCTATTACCTCAATTTGAAGGGGAACGCACACACACTCTTTACTGGCTGTCCACCTACACACACACACACACACACAAACACAATCGTGTTGTTTCTGTTCCTGTTTATTTTATTTTTTTTTTTTTTTTTTGGGCTTGGTTGTAATTGTTAATTACTAAACGCGGTCAGGTCACGTATTGTTTATACAACGACCATGAAAATTGAGAATGAAAAACCGTCAAATTGAATTGGTACATGTGCCTAATAAAATGCTTTTTTCCTGTGTTGTGATATTTGTAAGGGAGTTAATTTCAATTGAACTTAACACAAGGACTCTAGTTTTTATGGTCAATCGTAAAATCATTTTGAAGAACGTAGCAGCGCAGCAAAAATTATGTTTGTAATACATTTTTAATGCCGATTTACAAGGGTGGAGAAAATTGCTTTGTAGACAGGTGTTCAGTTTAAGTAATTGGCTTAGAAATGCTTGAAATTGTGTGGGTTGGTTGGTTTTTTCATAATTAATGCCAGGTACAAGGTGCATAGTGTGAAAAGGCTTACCAAATAACAGAGCTTTGGGAATCGGGCAACTATGAGGAAGGTTTTTGAGTGAGCTCATAGTAGGAGAGTAGGTCATTATATATTATATAGCTTTTGGTTCGCAAATCAATTAAATATTGGGTTAAAATTTCAACACAATAAAGTTTTAAGTCTTGCCTTTGATTTGTAACTAAAATCTGCATATAAGTATTTTTGTCCTTTCTTCTTAATAGAATCTCGATATTCCGTATAAATAAAGAAATATCTTAAGATATGCTATGACATTTCGTTTTTATTATCATATAAATAGCAGTAGTATTAAGTTATTATCATATAAATAGTGGTTAAATTTCTGCAGTTTCATTTATTTCATTGATTTTGCTGAAATCTCATTTAGCCATTTCACAAACATCAATCACATTTTCAGTTGGTCTCAGCAAGAAATATCATTATCATTATTCACAATACGCATCATCATCATCAATCAAGATCATGGAAAATGCTATTTCTAAAAGGGTCAATGGCCTAGCAAAGGAGGGGAGGGTTGTAGGGGGTAAATGGAAGAATGTCTATGACTGGGCATTAATGCATGCTATATGTATGTATGTATAGCCAAAAGCAAATGCCTTGTCACACGGCCAAATTGAAAAATCCATTTTAATGCAAGAGTTAAAGTTGTGGCTCTTTCTATAAAAGTCTCCGATTCACTGTCTCGTTTGTCGATTGTCAATTCGTGCGCCTAACTGTGTGTGTATGTATGTGGCTATTGTCATGCCATAGTCACATCACATCACAACACATCGCATCAGATCCATGTGGATACAACATACACGTAATGCAATGGCAAACCCCAAACGTAAAACCAAATGAGGGAAAGGGGTAATGCAAATAGTCTCCTTCTATACATATGTATACATACATACATAGATATATATATATGTATATTTATATATGTATGTATGTATGTACATGTATACGAGTATTCAATTTTTCCTGTGGCGTGTCTCTGTCCGTGTCATTCATGTAACCTTTCAATAAGCGCATGTGTTCATGTTTCTTTTTCTGTATGTGTGCGTGTGTGTGTGTGTTTGGGTGTACGCTACTGTTTGGGGGAGTTGTAGTGTGTAGGTGGGCATGGCTACTCTTGAATCCGATTTTAAAGTCAACATTGAGCACTTTTGACATACGAACTGTCATTTTTTGGTTTTTCCACCGCCCCTCAATTGTCTGGTTAATATTGATAGCTTGGCAGGCAGCCAGACAGCCAGCCAGTCCGCCCGCCAGTCAGTCAGCCATCTAGACACAAGTATGAAAAGGATATATGAAAAGGATATAAATGCAGACAGCCATGCAATATGCGCAACACTTGATCGCTTTAAAAAATAGGAAAAAGGTTTTATTAAAGCCAATGCCGGAATTGGTAAATAAAATCAATGAAAGGATATCTTATTAGAATATTATCTTGCATTTGTCTATTTAACAGAAACTTGGACAAATTTCAGTTAAATTAATAGTTAGGGCAGGTTTATGTTAACTCTTTAACCATTTGCTTATGTATGAAGTTTTTTTTCTGAAATTATGAGTTGATATTAATCTTCTTTATTAGGCTTAAAGAAGATTGAAATATAAAGGGAAGGAAGAGGAAAACTTATGGGTTTTCATTTTGTTCAACTCAAGCAGTATTCGTATTCAAACCATTTGCCTTTTAGGTGCTAATAAAAAAAGATATTAACAATTTGTTATTATAAAATATATTTCCTTATTCGTTGTATGCATTAAAAAAATATTCAAAATATTTGTGAATAAGTTAGCTGAAAACTTCAATATCCATTTTTCATAATCAAAAATTTGAACTTAAAACAGAGATAGCACTAGACATAAAACTGACTAGCTGTCATTTCCAAAGTTTTCATGGCTTATCGAACATTTAAGTTTTGTTACTATGCTATAATTAAGTTTGCACATTAAAAATGGTTTTAATATTATTGGATTGTAAATAATCAGTTAATAAAATAAGTGAACTAAGAACTAAAACTAAAGTAAAATTGTACAATTAAGTTTAACTATTTGTAAAAGCAAAGCAAAGTAACTATTTGTAAAAGCAATATCTTTCTTGCTTTCAAGGACATGGGAGGACACTGTGAAATTTCATTTCATATTTCATTTCATACGACACTTGTGACAGAAATTTCTAATTTATTCAATGCTTTCTCTGCATAATCAAATTGACCACCTTAATTTTTCTTTTGTTGAGTTTCTATTTCAACCAACTGGGCGTATGATTAATTGTATTAATTCAAAACAAATTAGACAAAGACAATATTTATATGTATACATATATACTATATGTAGACTACCATATATCATGTCAACGCTTATTCAATTAGACATAGCGACTTTCGTTGTAGTCCCACACAAATCAAGAGACAGACAGACAGACAACACAATAAATGAAGGTGCCACACACACAAAAGAAATGTGGCAAATTTTTTTCTTGTTTTTGTTGCGTTTATTTCTTGTTATCGCCCGCTAAAATGACATCAGATATGGCAGCCGACACGTAGTATAGTATAGGCCCTATAAACATATGTCTAGCAAAAAGGTGAAGCTAGTTTTTTTTTTTTCTCTGGGTGTTGGTCAAGGTGAAAAGTCAAATAAATGATGAAGAAAAATAAGTAATTTTCTACAAATGTTGACACACAGTGAAAGGTAAATAAGGATACGAACAAAAGCAAAACTCAAATAAAGCCCGCAAGGGTGAATGACGAAAGAAAGTTATTGGTAATACAAAATGTTGCTTCAAAATTTATTTAGCTTTATTGTCAATACTTTAAAATTGTTGCGCTCTGGTGAATTTTGAAAGAAAGAAAAGGAAAACCTCAGAGCAACAACACAGAAAAGGACCTGAAAAACTTTCCACTGCTGGCAGATGTCCCAGGGGGGTAGACCCAAAGAAAAAGTTAGTAGGCGGCAAATGACACAGTGCAAAGGACTAAAAGGAGCAGCTATGCAAGGGCAGGTCGAAAGTCAAAAAGAAGATTCAAGAGCAACGTGACGTATACGTAATTTTGTGACGTTTTGTTTGCCTGAATCGAGACAAAGCTATATATATATATATTGTTTTTCCTTTTTTTTTCTTTGTTTTTTTCCTTTTTTTTTTTTTTTGCTGTTCCATTTTCCATTTGCCTTTTTCTCTTTCACTCTTCTTTCTGGGTTGATAAAAATAATGACTTTGCATTTGCGCTGGCAAATGATGCGAAACGTTGCCCAAGTCAACCTTGAGAGAAGTTGTCAGTCATTTTATCAACCTCAAAAACCAGACAAAAGCCAAATGAACGGGGTTTAACTTTAAGAATTGGCCCATAACGAGGGTAAACTGATGCTGAGGCTTCTATTCAAGTGACATCCTCTTACTCTCTCGCTCAAGTATTTCTGGAATTTTACAGAAATTTCTACTGAATTTTCACACGCCTTGACAGCCCCAAAAATGGAGGTCCTTGTTGTAGTTGTTTTTGCTGTTGATTTTCTGGTTGTGCAAATTCGCGCATTACGTTCCCATTCACGCTTGAAACTTTGCCCGACACTTCATGACCGTAGTTTTGAGGGGAGGTGGTTGGAATGACAAACAGTTGTCCTTAACTTAACCTCTTTGGATCTATAAGTACCTATACATATATTCATATTGGAAAGCCTCAAAAACAAAATATTTTATTACATACTTCTTCTTCTCAAAGAATTGATTATTTTAAACCTTAAGATATCTCTTAGCCAAGCCAGTTGGAGCCTCAATTTTGGTGCAACAATAAAACTCTTTCTAATCTTTCTTACTTTGCTTACTCAAAAATCATCTTTAGCTACTTTACGTCCTTCTATGTCATAATACCATAATTTATACATTTTGTTGTCAAGCCAGTTGCTGCGTAATGGTATCAACAGCACCCAGGTACTGGGCAAATTTTGTTTAAAAGATATAAATTTTCATATATTGAATATTCTTATGACGATAAAGATGTATGTCAATGAATAGTAATGAATCATCTCTCAAGCTGAAGAGATGCTGAAAGATGCCCCTTCCATCAAAATTCATAAACATTTTATGAGCTTTTGCGGTGTGTCATGTCCTTCTCTCTTTTCCTGTTACACCGCAGAAGCTTTACACTTTCTTCATTTCTACACCTAAATCTTGTTCTGGTTTTTATAAATGTGTTTTTAAGGATACTTTGCCATGGAGTGAATGTGAATTTATGCTTTGTAGATAGAATTTAATAACTCAAACAATCAAGTATGAAATGTGTACATTTTGTTAACAAATTTTCGCTATCCTCTTTCCCAATGGGTTTTCGTTGCGCCCATGCGTCAAGTAGTGTGGTTGCCAGCTATGTATAGTAGTAGTTTTTGTGTGCTGTGTTTGTGGAACCTACAAAAAGGACCATAACTAACAAAAGAAGAAGAAGAAAACAGAAGGAGCCATAGCATTGGTTTTGGTTTTGCATTTCGGTCCCTCTCTTTTTTGTATGCTTTAATTTATGTGAAAATTAAAGACAACTTAAAGTCGAATATTTTTGCATATCTTCATAATTTGTTGTTCAGTTATTACATGGTATTTATATAAATTTTTGCATTGTTTACAACTAAGCTAAAAGCAATTTTCATACAGATTATTCATGTTTAATGGACAGACTGTAGACACGCAGTTAAACTGCATTTAGTCATGTGCATTTTCAGAATATTTTTAGTAGTAATTGCTAAATATTTGCCAAATGGTCGTCACATACAGGGTGCCGCAATATGCATATTTTATTAATCTGATATTTGCATACATAAGCATAATTTTGTTGATTAAAAATTACGCCAGAAAATATGCCACGTTTTTTATTGTATAATGATGATGATGATGTCCCTGAATTAGTTTAAACAGCACACCCTGTGCTTTTAGAGCGAGAAAGAGAGAGAGAGAGAGAGAGAGGGACAGCGAGTGAATGAGCAAATACAATAAAAGCGTACCAATTCATTTGAGTGTATGTGTGTGTGTGTATGTATGTAAATGATATAAAAAAAAAATTGCCAGCCAACTCCCAAAAGGCCAACGCCGCAGACAAAGCCAAAAAATAAAAACACTAGGAAGAAAAAAGTCAAGTCCAAAACTTAACTAAAGCACTTCGAAGTTTCTATACACTTGCAGGGAAGTCGACTAGCCTTGGTATTTTGCTGATGCTAAAATAGATGTTGCACTATCTGAGTCATTTGTTGAGAATAAATGATGTAAAATGTATGTTATATAATATAAAATACATTTTATAACATTGTGAACATTATATATCAAAAAATTGTTTATTAATATGTAAAAAGTAAATAACTTTAAAGCATTAAAGACTGTGGGACAGCTCAATGTTAGCAGCTCAGAGCTAGAGAATAGAAGCTAAAAATTATTTTACTGAAAAGCTTAATATAAACAAAATCCCACAAATAATTAAATTATTTACTTACATCAGTTAAAAACAGAAATTAATTAAAAAGTAGAATATAGAATAATAAATTATGAATTATAATAAATTATAAATAGCTAAACATGGTGGAGCGTATAATATATATATATTAAGTTTGAACTCAGTTTTTATATACTTTGACTTTACCTAGTAGAGGAAGTTTTAATTAATAGTTAACTTCGAACAAAAGTTCTATTTAAATACAACTTCCATTCCATTTCCTTGCTAAAAAGGACCCAACTTACTTACATATAAATATTAAGGACTTTCCAATTGATACATGTAAAAAGTAAGCTACCCGGATGGCAAAAATTATTGTATAAATGAGGAAACAGCCTGGCGGCGGCGGCAAGCCTTTGCTGCTGCGTCAACAACAATGTGTAGCATACTTATAGGCAACTAGTTTGAAGTCCATAAGAATTGTATTCTCAACTCAAATACGAAACAAAGATACAAATAAAAACAAACTTTTCATTGATATTTTTTATGGACAAAAGCTTCAATATTTTTTTTCTTCCTTTGGTTTTTTTTTTTCTTTTTTGCTTTGTTTTGTTGTATTATTTTATTTTGTTTCAGCTATTTACGGCTGGCTACACTTCAGGAGATGTGAGCATTAGTGTGAGTGTGCGAGTGTGTGTGTGTGTATAATGATGATGCCATTGCCTTTGAAAAGTTGCGAGGCTGCTTTGCTCTGCTCTGCTCTACCTTCCTACTGCTTTGCTGTTGCTCCTTCTGCTAACTCCGATAGCTCTCTCTCTCTCTCCCGCTCACTTATTGTCTTTGTTTTTCTCTCTCTTTATGGTTTGTGTGAAGCCTCTCTCCTAGATTTGTTTGCTTGCACAGTGAACAAAAAGTTGTTCTACAAGCAATGAAATATTTGTCTTTCAAAAATATATATTTTTAAAATGCAAATTTATTTTAAACATTAAAATGAATAGAAAACTTAAATGGGCATTCTTAGACTCTTTTTTAAAAATAAACAGTTAGTAAGTAACATTCTTAAAAATTTGTTTTAATTGAAAAACAAAATATAATTTTCAACTCTGTAAATATGATATAGACATCATATCGTATGTTAATCATATTTATAACAATAAAATTTGTAAGATGCTTTCATTGCAGAGATCTAATGACCCATAAAGTAAGCAGATTCTGATTTTTTAAATAATAATAATATTAAGATATTTAATTTTAAAAAAAGCAAACTTGATGTTAATGTAAAAGAATGACACTTAGAAGTTGGAAAAAACATTGGAATAGCAAAAAAAACTCTGTTGAAATATCATTTTATTAGCTAAAGCTATTGCTTGGTACCTAAATAAACATAGATATATTTATGTATACCTTAAAATATTTGTATATAACATTATCCTTAATCAAGTACAACTTTAACTATCTTCATCACTTATTATGAATAATTTTTTTATCATTATGACTTATTTTTACATTTTATTTTTTTGTTTTTGCACCTTTTCTTTCTACTTTCAATACACTGTGCCCTCTCTCTTCTGGTATCTTTCTCTCTCTCTCTGCTTTTGTGTTTTACTCTCTGGCTCTGCCCTTGTGTGTCGTTGACTGCCGGCTGACGCTGATGTTGCGTTGCTGCCGCTGCCACTGACTGTTGAGCTACGCTTCTGGCTCCTGCAGGATAACAAAGTCGAATCGAGTCGAGTCAGAGTCACATTCATTTGTGGATTGTCCATTTTAGTTGAGTTCCGTTCTGTTCAGTTTCGGTTCCGTTGCTTGCGTTCAGTGTTGACGCGACGCTGGCGCTAGTCAGTTGTGCCTGTATGTGTGTGTGTGCCTCAGAGACGAAATTTGGCTTTGATATCCTTGTAACCAAAACATTTTTTGGGCTGCCTCCTTAGAACTACTGTGTGGTTGTGCATCAATTTTTTGGATGGAAACATTTTACAAATTCTAAAAGCAAAAAAAAAAAATTCAGGAAAACGGAAAAAAACAAATTCAAAATATTTTTTGGAACAATTTTCACAAAGTAAAAAGTAAAAACAAAAGCAAGCAACAAATATAAATAAACAACAACAACATATTAGGTTTCCAAAGGTTCAAAGTTCACGAACAACAAGTGAGAGCTTATATAGATGTATGTGTTCTATATATGTGTGTGTGTGTAAGTGAGTGAGTGTATGTGTGTATGTAGAATTGATTAAACAACAATCAAACCTTTGGCTGGTTACCTAGGCCAACACCAAAAGACGAGAGCAAACAAGAACAAGAGAGAGAAAGACAGAGAGAGAGAGAGAGACAATCAATCCGAGAACCAAATTAAATCGAAACCAAATATTAAATTACAAAATGGGTTGCAATACAAGCCAAGAGTTAAAGACCAAGGATGGCTCTGCCTTGGATGCGGTCAGCAATGGTGGCGATGTGGAGCCAAGTGCCCCACAAATGGAGCAAAATGATCTCAACGAATTGTCAAATAAATCATCAGCCACAACCAATCATCATCATAAGCAACATGCCAAAACGAATTCCCTTATATCGAATGGCGAAGCAGCCAAAATGGCACTACAAACGAATGGTGGAAGCGGCAGTGGTGGAGGCTCTAACGGCGGTGGTGGCAGTGGAGCAACAAATGGTCTTTGTGATAAGGCCGAGATAACAGAACTAAATGATGATGAAGATGAAGGTAAGTTGCATACAAGAAGATTTCCCAAAAGATAACTATCTCACCATTCATTTGGCACATTTTCGGTATATATGTATACATGTGTGTGTGTGTGTGTGAATGTGTGTGTGATGGTGTGTTGAAGTGTGAAAGAAGTCCTTTTGTGTATGCCTTTTACGCACTTTTTTCTTCTTTTTCTCTTTTTGGTTTTCTTCTTCCTTGGCTTTTCTCTTTGCCCAACACTTCCTCGTCTTTGTATGTTTAATGGTCTCGCAAATATATATTGTTTCATCTTCTCCATCGGCCCCATATAATAATAAGCATTTTTATTATGGACACACAACCAACAAAAAAAAACAAGTAAAAAGAAAATTTGTGCAGATCCTTAACTTTGTTAAGTAGCTTCAAGGCAAATGGAAATGGCCTTTGGCCTCAATTGTGCACCGAGCAAAGTGAGCAAAAGTTACGCCTAATGGACATGTGTCCTAAAGCCCATTCCCAATTTATGTTTATGTGATCTAATAAGGCTATGAATATTACACTGACTTTACTTTTATATGAGAAAGAAAAAAAAGAGAACCGAAAATGGTTGTAACCTGATGATATTCTGAGTAAGGGGGGACTATATATATATATAATTGTATTGACTGAAATGTATTGGTAGATATTGTTTACAAAACAAAAAGTAATGTTGCGCATACGACATGATGGCAATGTTATTGAATATTTGAGTTTGTTAGAGAAAAATGATTATGTTTCAAATTGTAGAAACTAAAAAAAAAATAGCCCATATTGATTGATATTTGATATACCTGATAGTAAAGTTGTCTGCCTTTTTTATTAAAATTATGTACAATTATTTTGATTTCACAAAAAGTGCATAAAAGGTTACTTTGTTATGACAGCAAGCAATTGATATTAATTTAAAAACTTTGAAGGTGACATTAAAATACATATTGGAACCTACCACTAGATATAGCAAACATAAAGTCAAAAATATTGTAATACATTAGCGGACAAAAACAAAAATTTAAAGAAAATCTTACAAGAAAGGTATAAAAGATATTAATCTTTAAAAACAGTTCTATAATATAGATAAAAATTAGAAGGAAGGGCTAACTTCGGCCATACCGAAGTTTTTATACCCCTGTAAACTGGCAAAATCATTATAAAGCATATAAAACATGTTAAACTAATATTGAAAGTTTGTAGCTTGAGAAAGAAAGTAATTCAAGAAAAAAGTTTTTTGGTCTGATTGTTCCTATGAGAGCTATAGCATATAGTCAACCAATTTGGCTGAAACTTAGCGCAGATATTTTTATATATGTATACTTAACTTCCAAATACCAAATTTCATGACAATTGCTTTAAAAACACCCAAGTTTTTGCTTGAAAGCTATATGATATAGTCAACCGATAAAACTTAGTGGATATGTTAGACAGTATACCTAACTCGTAAACAACAGATTTTGTAATATTCGATTAAAAAACAACAAAGTTATCGAAGTTTAACTCTAATCTCGACCATATAGTTCATATGGGAACTGTATGATATAGTCATCTGATCGGGCTGATTCCGAGATATACAATGAATGCAGGAAAAAGAAGCATATATGCAAAATTTCAGATCTGTAGCTTCAAGGGTCTCGGAGGAGACAAGCTGTTGATCCAGACTGACGGACAGAGCTTAATCAACTCAGCTCATCGTGCTGTTCAAGAATATATATACTTTAAACAGGGGGAAATGCTTCCTTCTATGCGTTGCAAATTTCTGAACAAAATTTTATATACCCTTGCAAGAGCATAAAAGAGAAGTTTAATTGAATTATTTGTGGTACCAAAATAATAAAATCAAAGCAAAAATAGTATCAAAATGCAAACAATGGTAAATTCTTGATTATCGCTCTATACTCTACGAAATATCCCTAGTTCTACAACCATTTAGCAATAATTTGGATCTATAATCTAATACTCTCAAGGAAATTGTTATCTAGCAATAATATGCTAATTTGATAAATATTAAAATTATATTGATCATCAGCTACATTGGTAGTAATTTGTTTCTCAAAAGTTGTTTCAATATAGAAGTAGTACTTAAACATCACAAAGTACCAGGGCGAATTATCAAAAAAGAAATGTTAAACTGTTAAAATTCTAATAGTATCTGGAATAGTATTTTTAAAAATTAATTATACACAAAGATAATGAATATTGTTTGTAGCGGAACGAAGCTTCTAATCTGAGAGCCCAGACTTATTAACCAAGTGTTGAAGGAAATTAAAACGCGTTAATTCGATTGAACACAGACCAGATTTATTGTAAAACAATACACGGACCGGGTCACAATGTTAATATAAGGCGTTATCGGATATAAGTGGTTTTGTGTAACACTAAGAGGTAAAGAGAAATCTCGGGTGACGATTGTATTGCCGGGGATGAAAAAAACCAATTTGCCAAAATGGAGTTTTTTATAGAACTTAGCTTAGAAATTAAGTCATTGTGCCCGTTCGGGGATAGTGGCAAAAGCCCTCTTCTTTCCCTTGCTGGTCACCCTATCTGGCGTGAACAAATATTTAAAGTTCAATCGAACTATTTCAAACAGTTTTTAAAATATTTTTACTAAAAACAGGCTTAAAATTTGAGCAACCTTATTTATTTATTTTATATTATTCTTAAAGTATATTAGACAAAACATTTTCGGACTACGTGTCGTATGAGTAACATGCAAGTTTCGAAAACTTTATGTTTGGCTAACAACGATTGCAACTTAAAATTTATAGCCATGGAATTTACAACCTTTAAAAATTGATATTTATTGTTTCTTATTAAAGTTTCAAGTTCCGAAAACTTTCCAATTTAGTACATGTATCTAAGATACCAGTCTAATGCAGATAGATACATATATATTTGTGTTTTCATTTTACCAGCTTTTATTTTACGACTGAATGAAAGGACCAAAACATTTTGGGTTTAGGTGCGGAAAAACTGAGCATTTTTATGAAAGTTTTGCTTGAGGTCAGAGTTGAACGCGAAACCACGAAATAATTTTTTATATTATTTCTCTTTGAGACAAACTTTTGCGGTTTGTTTGCCCAGGCAAATAATAAAATAAAAAAAAAGCAGCAACAAAGCGAGAGAAAATGCGAGAGAGGAGGTGAGGTGGCACATCATGACTCATAAATTACCCACACACAAAACGTGTTCTCCCCAAAGGCAGGTGCAGCAGTTTCAGTTCCACCAGCTTCCCTTACCTTACCCATCTCGTCTGCCTGCCCTTCCGTTAACAGTTCCCCCCCCTGTCTAACCATTCAAAAGTAATTCCCAAAGGTATAAATGTGTGTGTGTGTGTGTGTGTGAGTGGAACTCCAACGATTCTGAACTGCGCTGATAAATTGCACAGGCGACACTTTATCAGCAAAAAAAAAAAAAAACCGGAAAGTAGGGAGGGAGGGAGGGAGGAGAGGAGCGAGAATAAGTTAATGCCACAAATTATGATTATTGCTTAGCAATTTCTGTTTCGTTTTAATTTTAACGCACACTCTCACACAAAATTTATGCAAGCCCTCGGTTTATTTGGCGAAATGCGACACAGCTGTGAAATTTCAACGGAAATTTTCATATGAGAAAAAAACAAAAACAAATAAGCAAAAGAAAAAGTGTGAGCTGAGGGCAATTAGCACTTGATGAATGCTTCTTTTTCGTTTTAATTTTAATGATGTGCAGGTGGATAAAAGGAAACTTTTACCTAATTACCGATGATAAAGAACATTTTCCAAATTTTTACGTTCCTAAGCCGGGTATTTACACCACGACGTGGAAATGCTTTAAATTAGACTCTTTTTTTTTTCTTTTTCTATCCCAAAATGCTTTAATTAAACTTTGAAAGTGTTTTAAACTTAAAAGATTGTTTAAGTATAGGAGATTAAGTGGCTTTTGGATTTGTTTAACAGAATATATAATGACAAGGATTTCATTTTGAATTTGCGCATTAGACCTCAAAATTGGTCCCTAATTCTAGAGAAATGGCAGAAAAGAGAGAAGGAGAGAGGCAGAGCGAAGAGAAATTTCAAGATGGAAGCTAGGAAAAGCGGGAAAAGAGAGCGTAAAAATAGAAAATCATAGCATAAATAGGAGAGCCCTGTTGCCCCTTAGTTCTAAGAAAATTATTAAAAAACTTGCCTGGCCTAGCCAGTTGCTGAGTTTGTATTTTTGTGCCCAGTAAGTTTCGTGGTTAATCATGCAAATCAAGTCAGGCAATTTACATATCTCCCTTAGAAATATTTATATATATTTACTAGTGAAATGGAACCTAACTAGTCAATTAGTTTGTTTCAGTTTTTGGCTAGTTTAAGTAGCTTTTTACTTCTTTTTATTCCCTGTACCCATAGGGTAAAAGAGTATATTAAAGTCGCTAAAAGGAAGGAAGTATTTTCAACCTCATAAAGTATATATATTCTGGATGTCTGTTTGTCTGTCTGCCTGTCTGTCCATATGAACTTCTACATCTCAAACATGACAGGAGTTTGAGCAACTAAATTTGGTATGATCATTTGTATAATGTCTACACACATCCAATTTTTGCCACGCCCCCGCAGTTCAAAAAATATGGAGCTCTATGATTAATATTGCATTTTTCCTTGGCACACCTTATAACATAGCCAAACATAGCAATTCCCAACATATTAATAGCAGATCTCACATAGTTTGCAAAACTTTTTCTCCTCTAAGTGAAATTTTTAATCTTTTCATAGTTTATTTAAATAAATTTAAACACCTTTAAAAACTGTTTTATTTAACTATTCTTTCTTCTATATTTTGTTTTGCATTTTAAAATTATTTTAATGCCTCAAAATATCCAAGAATAATTCTCACTAATACTTCACATCAAAGCCTTATGCAGACAAAATTTATAAAGTAAATCAATCTTTAAACTTTAAAACTTTGAAATATTTTTTATGAAATGAAGTATATTTGGGTAGCTCATGAGTGAGTGAGCCAAAATGAATGGCTCACTGAACTGAGCCACTGAGCTTGTTCATTCAATATGGCTCAGTTTGGCTCACTAGTACAGTTTGGCACACTAACTCAGTTTGGCACACTAGCTCATTTTGGCACACTAGTTCTTATGGTTCCCTCAACTGGCGATCGCAAAGTGAACTTATAAGCTATCTACAAGTGAGCCAGTGAGCCAGTGAGCCATATGAGTGAATTGGCTCACTTCGAAAAAAAGAACGAATGAGCCAGTTCACCTCAATGAGCTGCTTTTACCGAAGTATAAAATGAAGCGAGCAATGCCTTGAGAATCCCAAAATTTCTGAACTAAATTCTTCTTTAATTTAACTAAAAACTCTCTTGCTTACATTCAAATTATTTTCCTTATTAGTTTTTTACTAAAAAAATGTATACAAAATTCGTATCAAAGTTGTATGCTATGCATTTCTCCATGGGAGATACGAATCAGAATTTAATTTGATATGACAAACACGTAGACACAGTCTATTTATGCGAATCTCTCTCTGTGGGTGTTTTTGTCTCTGTATGTGCATGTGCGTGTTTGTGTGTGTGTGTGGTTGTGTATGCCTTTGTGATTCTCAAAATAAATTGAATATTCTACGTCTCTTTGTCTGTGTTTGAGCTAATTAAGAAATGCTGATGACAACTCATCATATGAAACATAGAACAAAATACAAAAGCCACATTTCTACATCTACACAAAATACATTTCATATACATATATCTTATATATACATACATATGTCTGCCAACCACGCCTTAAATTACCTTGAAAATTAGCCATAAAAGTGTCAGCTTCACCATTAATAAATCCAAGGAATATGCAAAGTACAGCAAGAAAAAAAAAGAAAAATGGAAATAGTCCTAAATAAATAAAATTCACCAAAAAGAAAAAAAAGAAAATTCACTTAGCTAAATTTATAAATGAAAATGATGAGCAAATAAGCGGACAAAGGGTCAAGAAAAAGAGCAATTAAGATTTGAATAAAAGAAAGAAAGGAAAGGGAGAGAAGAAGTTGTTTGGTTTTCGGCCAAGTGAGCTCTATATTAATTTCAAATTGAATTTAATTAAGTTTAGTCAAATATTTTATGGCTTATCAAGCAGGAATTTGTAGAAATTGTAGTCGATGATAGATTTGTTATATATATTATATATAGATAAGTATATATTAGGTGAGACTTGCCTTCTATTACTTCATTTTGTGTTCCCTGTTAATTGTTCCTGGCTAATATTGTCTTAATTGAGTGCAAATAAGGTGTTTTACTTTGACAGGTATTTGATTTATTGTGCTAACGATTCCTCCTTTATCTTTCGTCCCCCATCTCTCTTTCTCTCTTTCACTTTGAAATGGTTTACAAAGTTCCGTTTGTTTTGAGGTGTGGCCAATCTAGCTGGCCAATCGTTGTTACCTGCTTGCGAATGGTGTAAGTTGTCAGTGGTTTTTGTTTGATGATGTTATAGATATATTGTTGCCTGGTGGCTTAGTTTAGTATAGAAAAGGTATATTCATTTGATCTACTTATCCAATTATTTAAAAAAAGATATCCTTTTCTTTTACTTATTTCTCAAATGTTTCATTTCTAAATCAATCAAGACTCTGTTTCTACTCTATAGAGTATATAAATCGTTATAAAAAACTTCAAGCTTGTGGCTTTGGTTTCTGTTTGCCAGGTGCCTGACTAATTAACTTAGCTTTAACGGGTGTGGTCCTTGGGCAGGACTCCTGCCGCAAATCAATCAATGTAAATTGTAACAAATGTATTCTATTTGTTTATTTTCTGCTTCATTTGGCACTTAATAACTTACATAAAGAAAATCAAATATTTTCTCCTGGCATAAAAATTTTTATATACGTCAACTTGCTATTGACTTTTCAGTTTGCTACATTTCCAAATTACAAGCCACAAAAACTGAAATCAATAACTATAAAAGAAAAAAAAAATAACATCAATTTTTTTTACAGGCAGCATTAAAATTCAAATTTAGCAGCGGTGGCAGCAGCTCGCAAAATGTTCACAGCTCATTTGGTTGGCTGGCTGAACAGGAAGCCGTCTCAATAACACGTATACGCCTTGGTGAACCTTCCCATTCATTTTAATTTGCTGTCGGTACAACAAAAAAGACGAAAAAAAAGAAACGGTCTGGCTTAAAAATACTTTTGGCCTTGCCCAGAAAAAAAGGAAAAATATGAAAATAGGCTAGTGCGAATGGAATTGAGATTGGTGCGAATGGGATAAACGCTTGGGAATGTGTGAGTGTCTACGTGTGTGTGAGTTAGGTTTTTGGGCTTGGTCCTGTCCCAGGTCCGTTTTTGGCATATTTACACGAAAGAAATGCATAAAAGTCGTACTCATTTTCTGTTATTGTTGTTGTTGTTGTTGTCCGAAATGCGTGTCCAAATGTTATTTGATTATTTAACCAACAATTCTCGTTGTTTTTTTTTCTGGCCGAAAAACTGGCGCCCAAGCGTTATAATATGATAAAATTCCATATTTAAATGGCCCACACGAGTATTTCGTCGCAGCAAATGAAAATGATAAATTTTGACAGTTGTTCGCGACTTCTGAAATTTGGGGTTTGAGTTTGAGTTTATGTTTCAAGTTTCCGTTTTTTTTTTTGTGTTTTTTTCTTGCTGTCAAGCAGAGGAGTTATCTTGAATGTGTGCTTATCATTGCGATATGTCTGCTTTGTTGTTGGCATAGTTGAAATAATTTTAATTTAAGGGGTTAGGGGTAGTCAGAGACGTAAAAAATTGACCATTTTCAAAAAAATTCTTTTTTGTAGTAAAAATTTTTTCTTCAAAAAAGTAATAATGCAGCATTAATATTTGATGTTTAAACTTAATTTCACATATTTTTCAAAAAAAAAATATTCAAAATTTTCAAAGTTATGGCTGTTTGTTTTGACCACTTCTCAAAAAAAAAGGACTTTGCGGTGACCACGATAGGTCCTTAAGGATTCATCCAAAATCTATCGGACCAAAAGAATTAGTTTTAGAATTGAAAAATCCTGGGCCGGATCGAAGCTTTTAATTTTTTTTTTCAAAAATAACAAAATGGCGGCGTTTTGAAAATTTTTTTTTGGAATTTTCGAGAAAAAAAACCATCTTTCACTGTTCATAAAAAATCGAAATTTTGTTAAAAATGAAAATCCTTCGATCTGGTCCGGGATTTGAATGTTCTTCAAAAGTTCTGAAAATTTCATTCGAATCGGTTAAGCGGTTTTCGATCTAGAGTGCTCACCGATTTGGAAAGCATAGTTTCGAGAAAAACGCATTTAAAGTTTCAGAAGTGCCTTGCGCATAGTGGACATGGTGCTTACAAAAGCAGGTATATCTCGAAAAGATTTATCGAATTGACTTTAAAATTTTAGGCAACAATTTTAAGATAACTTACTTTAGGAAAACGCAAAAAGCAAAATTCAAAATTCTAACTATCCCTAACCCCTTAAGCAAATGGGTTAAAAAGAACTCTGCCTTTAAAGTTAGTTTGTTGGTTTTGAAATTTGTAGAATTGTTTCTGAATTTAATATAATAATTTGCATTTTTCTGTAAAGATATCAAGAAAAATAACAAACAAGAATAATCGAATTTGAGGCAAATGATCTTTCATCTGCTAGACAATTCCAAATATCAAAATAATATTTCAAATTGTTTAAACAGTTTTAACAGGTTAGATTTTTTAATTCAAAGCTTTCTTTAATCGTGAAAAATATAATTCGTAATATTTCGAGCTAGAAATTTATTTATTTAAAACTCTCAAATACTCTTAAATAGTGAAAAGCATTTCAACAAGGGTATACAATCTACGCATTTAGTCTCCTTCCTTTCCCATCTCCATTGAATTTGCTTATCTCAGGCACACTTTTGCTTGTCATGACGACTTCCTTTCCTCTTTTTTTTTTGTCCTTCCTCTTGACTAAATCCTTTTCAATAACAAATTTCTTTTACAAATTTGCTTATTCCTCTGTTTTCTGTACTTCTTTGGTTCCTTTTGCTTATGAATTTATTATACCATGGCAATTGATATGGGCACCAAGCATAATTTATGACGTCTATCAAGCACAACAACGCCAACCAGCCAACCATTTGGAAACACACCCACTTACACCTACATACACCCACGTACATACATACATACATACATTTTCTGTATTTCTTTTCTTTCACATTTGTCACTTGTAATATACATATATATATATATATATTTATTCGTATGATATCTATATCGGTATCAATCTAAATGCGTTCTTCCTTCTTTTGTCTAACTCTGAATAATTGACTGTGATTATTTATTATATAGAAACAAATGGGCATAAAATATTGAAATTGACATTTGCGTTGGTACAGAAATAGCTGAACAATTGTAAACTTTTTTTAAGCTGGTTATTTATAAAACTTTGTTGATATTTTTAGACTTTAAAGTTTTCTATACAAGAGTCAATTTTTATTAATCTACTAAAATTTGATTTTCCTTTATGAACTTTCCTAGTCACTTAATATTTCCACCTGCTCTTCACTATTTTCTTTCATAGGGTATAGAAAATAACCAATAATTGCCTATGTAAGTCCAAATTAAACTTTCATTTATAACTTAATTAGGTTTTTTCTTCCCACCTTCCCCAAATTTTGTTTTTGGTAAGTCAACAAATTTGTTGTTCCACTTGATAAATCGGGTCAGGGTTTGGACTAAAATAGAATTCTATTTAATAAATACAAAGAAGTCGACAAATAATTTGAGGGCACGAAATTGAAGTGGCAAAGTAACAGGACATGTTCTCAATGTTGTTAGGCATTGCCTACTTTCGAGAGCTTTAGCTTTTGTTCTTTGCCACACAAACAAACACATGCACACAAAAGCCAATTGTCCCTGAGGGTTTGTGTCTTATCGCCTTAGAAAAGCTAATGATTATGCTTATAGTATATATATTATATATATAAAAGACTCGAAAATTTAATTAAAATTTTGTGTACTTTGTGACTGTTGCAAGTTGGGAGGAAGGTTTGCAGGATATATTAAGTATACGCCATGTAGTGGTAGTAGCTGTTGCTTCCGCTTTTATGCCAATAAAAAAATCAAAAAAAAAAGAAAGGAAAAAAAGCAAAACAAAAAACAGAAGCAAAAAAGTCAAAATGCTCGATACACCTCCCCACACCCCTTTCCTCTCGCTCTCCCTCTCTCTCTCTCTGCCTGGCAGTCAACTTTTCTTGACAACAAACAAAGCGGAAATTGATTGTATTACCCAGTAATAAGAACAACAACAAAAGCAACAACAGCAACGAGCAGCAGTGGCAACATAAACCATAAAACACCAGTCAAGAGGGAGAAACTGGAGAGACAAAGAATGGGAATCAGGGCGAAAAAAGTAAAACGAAAAAAAAAAATTAGGAAAATTGGTAGTATTATGTATTGCGACGCCATGACAATAAACTTGGCGCCACTTTTCACCCCAGTCACATGTTCATATTACAGAGAATTGGCCATATCGGTTTTGGCCAAAGTACAATTGGTTTCTGTCTGTTTACCCATTGTAATGGGTATCAAGTTAGTCTTCCTTTTTAAGCCTTATATACCGGACGACGGCTTGTTAGCGTGACGAAAGAAAGATGTATGTATGAAGGCACTCTTCCTACCCTTCATTTACTTACTACATACATACATAACATGTTTCACTTTGTTTTTCCATAACATTCCTCTTGCAATTAACTTGATTATGCTTTTGTGTTTGTATGTATGTCTGTATGAGTGTGTGTGTGTTGGTTAGGAAATTTGGCAATAATTGGGCACAAAAAAAAAGAGGCAAAGACGTAACTGATTAAAACTTTGGCCAGTCAAGAGAACTGAAGTTGAGGCAGGCAGTTGCCAGGGAATGTAGAATGAGGTATAGCACAGTGGGCTGAGAACAGCATGGACTTGAAATGAATTGTTGGGTTCCTTTCTCCAAAGAAAAAGCACTTTGAGTAAAACTCGGGACAACAAAAACCAATACTTGGATATTACCATAGATTTTTTTAATAACTTCTTTTGTATTTTGTAATTTGGGATAAGAGGTCTACAGTCTAAATTATTGGCAAACCCATTATCTTTTGTAATAGTCAATCAAAAGTTTATAAGAAATCATAAAATTCGAGAAGTAAAAGCCTTGAAGGTCATAATTGGGGCAACTACAATTACAAGTAAGAACTCTTCCGAAATATTTTCTATACCTTTTTCAATTTTCAAAGACATTAACATAACTCAAACACTTTTCTTTTGTATAAGAAACTTCCATTTGCTTTTAAACCCACTTTAGCTTATACTAAAGCACTGTGGCTTGTGGCATGAAAAGGGAGCGAAAGAGATGGGGCGGGTTAGATGTCTAAGAGGCGTCTAACTTTTAGTAGACTTGACTGGTGTGTGTGTGTGTGTGTGTATGACTGCGGGCGCTCAATTGCCCGCCGAAGCATAAGGAAGACTTGAAAATGGAAAATATACACATATATATATAGATACTAGATACCTATATATGTATATATGCATATTCCTTCGCTAATTTGGTAATGAAATTCTGCAAGAGCTTAACCCAAGGCACTTTGCATATGAAGCAATGTTCAGCGTTAGATCTACCCCAAAAGGGAGGGGACAAAAAAAAGGAAGAAAAATATATATATATTAGGAGAGGGCAAAGAAGTTTCAATAATGGGAAAAAATTTGCTCTTTCTTGAAGTGGATATATATATATATATATAGATACTAGAGTGGGTAAAAGTTTGCAATTCAAGTGTTAAATGTGTTTAGAATTTCAAATGAGCAAAATTAGAACTAGAGAAAAGTTAAGTTTCTTTAATGAAATAAATGGTTGATATAGTTAATGCAAATATTTCAAAGGAATTTAAGCAATTTAGCTAAAACTAAAGTTAAACAAAGAAAGAAAAAGAAAAACTATTTAAGTTGTTGTTTATTATTGATTTTTATGAATTAAGCAATCCTTTTGCAGATGTAGAAATCTCTTTGTCTCTTGTTGAGTGTTAATTGATGATTTATGGCAAAATACATTCCAAATTTTACTAAATACCTTTTAAGCTTTTGGGCTTTGGAGCCTTACACAGTCTGCAACATTTTGCTAATTTAAGCCAAAACATGATTTGATTGGGTATCAGCCAACTAATTAGCATAAAAATAAGCCCCTTAAAGGGAATTAGCAAACAGCAGAAATAAATTTTCAAGATTTTTTACCTGACTGTTATTAATAAATACTTTAACTTGCTTTATTTACAAACAAATTGATGAAACTTTTCAAGTTTTTTAAGTTTTTTCTTTTGTCTTTTTATATTAAAAATATATTTTATTTACCATCACACTTGACTATGGGCGAAAAGAGCAATTCCAATTTGTATATTAAATTTCCTCTCGAACTGTGGCACTTATTTCTGTTTGTGGCACTTATTCAGGTAGATTCAGTTGGCTAACGAACAACTTCAGCAACTTCACCAATTCCACTTTACTTCACTTCAACTGTAGTGCTATATAAAAAATACTTATAACTTCACAAGAGCAGTACACAGACACAGTAGAACAAAACAAAAAAAAAAAAAAGGGAGAAACTTTTCCTTCTCTACGAGGGATGATGAAAAAGAATTCTATAGAATGCCAAGCAAGAACTAACAATTATGCAAAATAGTTACACAATGGGAACACGAAAAGGATATAGGATGAAACTGCCAAGGTCAAAGCAATTTCAAATCAAAAACGTATGAAATATATTTCTGAATTTTAATGAAACAATTTGCCAAATGGTTAACAGGTTTATCTTAATGATTCAAAAGGGCTATAAATGGTAATCGGCAAGGTAGACCTTTGCAATACTTTATTCCTTATTGAAATAAGGATCCATTTGAAGTGCGTAGAGATTTGAAACTTAATCAATGGTAAAATTATATATTCGTTAGTTAGATGTCTAACAAATAAATAAGTGGCATAGCTGGATTTTATTGACAAATTGCCCCGAAAATTCATAAAGTTTTCTTTGGGCCATACATACACAGGCACATATAATAACAAGTAGAAGCTTTTCTTTCAAAATATTTGGAATTCAAAGTAATCTTAAACTACCTTTTAATGATGCAACAGAAATAGCATTTTAACTTACTCTTTTACCTTAGGACATGCAGATTAGCGCACCTATCAGTCAATTCGGCAGTTATATAGCTTTTAATAGAAGACTTTTTCAATATATCTATTCTAGTTTTAATCCGATTTTAAAGAAATTTAGTGAAACGCTAGATTTTAGCTTCCTTCCTTCATAACTAATGGATAGTAACTTTCAAATTATAAATACTATAATTCTATTTTTCTTGTGGAACCTCTCTCTGAATCCGTCCCTGAGCCAGTTACCTGCATTTTGTCATCCAACTAAGGTAATGGTTAATTGGAAATTGAATGTTTTCATGGTGATCAACAACTCGGATGCTGATAGTTGGATAGTCTTAAAGTTGACGACTGGTTCCTTTCTGTTTAGTTGTAACAACAACTTTTCAAACGCGCCTCGTAAATATATATATTTTTTATGATTAAAAAGTTTTGCTTTTGTTTTTCTTATGGAATGTGAGCGCAAATTAGCTGAAAATTTATGACGAAAAGACACTTCAAATGCACACTACTACTACTGCTCCATTCATTCATAGGTCTAAGTGGGGAAAAAGTGTTTGCGTGTTGTGCGTAAATTGAATTGTTCTTCCTTTTGGCTATATTCATTGGGTATTCATTGCGTGTGAATGTGTGTGTGTGTGTGAATATAATGTGAATGCTTAAGTTTCTTGTATTTCATTGCTTTCATCATATATTATATATTTATACATATACAATATATATAAAGAAATATCGACAATTATAATTGTTGGCCACATTTATCAATGGGGGGAGGGGAAAATTTACTCGTAACTGTCTGCCATAAGTAATTATATTTTATCGTGTCTTTTTTTTTTTTGTTGTTGTTTTCTTTGGTTTCCTTTTTGTATAATTAAGAACCGGAAGTGGAGATCCACATACCACATCACCATCATCATCATGGCAGCAAGAAATTTCGACGAAATCCTTTGAAAAATTTGGATCTTGATTTCAAATTTGATGTTAATTCGTTTTAAATAAAAAAACACCCAAAAAATTACAACAACAATTACAACAACTGGTGTGTGAACTCTGGCCACTTCTTCAATTGTTCAATTGCCAACATAAAAGTAACAGAAAAAAAAGTACAAAACAATTTTGATTGGAAATGGCCTAGCAAAAACTAGAGTGTCTGTGTGTCGTTGTTGTTTGTTCGTTTATTCGTGTTGCTGTTGTTGTTGCTGTTGTTGTTGTTGTTCTACTAAAACTCCTTATAAAACAAAAGTTTTTAAAGTAGTTGAAAAATTAATACTTAAACAAAAAAGCACGTTTTTCTTTCCAAGTAGTATATACAATTAACTTAATTGGCATGTTTCTCTAAAACAATTAAACTAAACTAAAAAAAACAAATAAATCTCAACTTTTTCTACCTCTCTTAATGGTAATTGAAATCTTATAGAAATATTATTAGCTTGGTCACATTGTTTCATATAAGAGAAAAGCTTTTAAGAGCTTTTATCATAGGCCTCTATCCCCCTTCTATTTCTGTCTCTCTCTATCTCTCTCTGTTTTTATAACTAACACAGCTTGCTATAAAAAAAATATGTTAATATTTTTATATTTATATAAAACTTTTGTTATTGTGTTTCAATGTTTGTTTAAATCAATAAAATTCAAATTAAAATGTCAATCAATTGAAATTTTTTCTTTGTTTATTTACAGGTAAATAAATAAATATATATATATATAGAAATTTTGCAAGGATCAAGTAAACCACCTAACGAGAGAAACAAGAAGCCTTTTCAATAAAGTTATACCAACGAAGTTATAGGGCTTTAATCCATGAATGGGTTAACATTATTAACCACAAATCAATTATAAAAACCGTTATACAAGTATTTCAAACATATTTATTGTAAATAATAATAATACGGGGAAATTCCTTTCTTTGTAAGCTTTCTTTGCTTAAAGCTTTTACTCATGGCTTTCTCACAAGTCTCACTCAGTTCATGCCACTCGTTCCGCACTGAAGACCTACTTTTGCTTCATATTCCATAACGTTCCAAAGTCAATATTGCATATATACGTGTGTGTGTGGTAGTTAACAGTGGCCAAAACATCCGTTGAGAAGAGATGGTTTTTAACCTAAACACAACAGAATAAACGAGGCCAGTTTCACAAATCAAGCGAGGTGTACGGTTCGATAGGTTCCCCAACACAGAAAAAAACAGAATACGGAAGAAAAATATTTAAATTTAAAGGGCCTACAAGGAACAACACCAACACACTCTGAAAAGGAAAAAGTGCGCGCGTATAGCAAAAATTTTAAAAAAGTGTAGCCTACATTTGTGCTGAGTGTGGCAAAAAATATATATAAACAATAAAAGTTGCGCGACATAAGCAAAAGGTAAATTTCTATACTAATATCAAATCAAATTTTTATGTATATATTTACATATTTCTTAAATTTCTCTAGGAACTGTAATAAAACTTTGTGTGGGTGTGTTAGATTTTAACATAAAAATAACATAAAAATCTCGGCTCCTCTCTTTGATGTGTGTTTGCTGTGTGCTGAGTGTGTGGTGTACGTTCTGGGTGTGTGTAGTGTAGTAAGGCTACTGATTTTGGTTTGGCTTTTTTCCTCTTCTTGTTTTCTTTTTTTTTTTATCACCATCATTTGCATCTAATCAGCTTAAAAATTGGCATATTTGATTTTATTATTATGCTTCTCATATTGATATACAATGGCAATTAGGAGAAGTTTCTTCTCTTTTTTATTGAATTCGCTGCTGATGGTGACCATGGTGAAAGCCAATTTAATAAAGTGCCGTTAGAATAGGCGCCAGACTGATGATGAGTAGGGATTAAGCCAAATTATGAATGGGTCCACAATGAGGATAAACAGTGCGGAAAGGGTCGTTGAAAAAACAAATCAACGATTTTCAGTTGATGGAAAAATTTATGCTAAAAATGTTTTTTTCTTTTGTTGGGTGTGTGTGTGTGTGTGGAGAGGGAGAATTGAGGGGGATTTGCTTTTCAATTTTTTTTCTTGGCCAAATTACAGACTAAGTCGAGTGGTCGGAAAAGGAACTTTGTTAAGAAGACTTAAGGAGTTTTAAGCCTACAACTAGATAATAAGGGTGGCAAAGGATGGTTGACATTTTTTTTTAATATGAATAATTAAAGTGACCATATTTTAAATTATGATTAGTTTTCTTACCTAGATTTTAAATTGTGAGTTAGGTGGATTTATGATTAGTTTTTTAACAGGTGGATTATACATTGGATTAAGAAAACTTACCATTGGTAAAATTAATATTTACTTTTAAATATGTTTAACGAGTTTAAAGCTTGAACCACACCTTTTTCATATTAGGAAGTGCGATACTTTAACAAAAAACTATAGATGAAATTTGAACTAGGGGATGAGATTCAATGATATAACACTGTCAAGGAAAACTATTAGTCCACAAAGGCAATCAAATCAATAGTAGCCAAAATGTCAGAAACGGACTTTAATTTGGGGTTTCCGTTAAAAAACCGTTTTTCATTCAAATGTTTTTACCAAAAAATGAAGCAAGCAAGTCGTCCCTGCCGACATTGAGTATACCCTGTACCTACTAGTTATTATATTAAATAAAGTGAAACACCCTCGAAATAGCGATTAATTTCATAAAAAAATTTCTTTAATATGCCGCAACAGCGAACGCATGCTATCTCGCTCACTCTTTCCAGCTAGTGTCGCCTTGTCAATTCAGTTCAAAATGCACATTCGTATTTCTCCGATATTCATTGTCCGATTTCGACTAAAATTGGTCAGATGATGCATATTAGCCACATTATTAGGTGTGCCAAATAAGAATATGATTGCTTTAAAACTTCTCTAGTAAATCGTTTTTTCCAAATTGCGGGGGCGGAAGTGGGCGTGGCAAAAATTTTCAACTATCTTAATTTGCGTAGACACTAAATAAAAGTTCGAAAACCCTCGAAATCGCAATCAATTCAAAACAAAATTCCCCTTTACATGCAGCAGCAGCGAACGCATGCTATCTCGCTCTTTCATATCAGCCAATGTCGCCTTGGCAGTTCAGTACAAAATGCAAATGGCTATATCTCCGATGTTTATTGTCCGATTTGAATAAAATTTGGTCATTTTTTTTTTAAATTTTCTTTTTTCATTTGCGGGGGCGGAAGTTGGCGTGGCTAAAATTTGAAACAAACTTGACCTGCCTAGTCATAAGACGGATGTTCACACCAAATTTGGTAGCTCTAGCTCTTATAGTCTCCGAGATCTAGGTATTCATACGGACAGACGGACGGACAGACGGACATGTCTCAATCGACTCGGCTGTTGATGCTGATCAAGAATATATATACTTTATGGGGTCGGAAACGCTTCCTTCTGCCCGTTACATGCATTTTAGCGACTTTAATATACCCTTTTACCCTATGGGTACAGGGTATGATAATCAAAAATTTTAGAATTCTAAACGAATACTGACTAACGCTCGTACAAATGATCAAATGATCTAGATAATTTGAATTATACTGTAACAACTTTGAAATTGAGCAAATATTACATAAACTATCGATATATATCGAATCGAAGAAAAATATGGCGAATAATTGTGCAGCAATAAAGCGAAAAATAGAAAAAAATACCATTAATTTACTAAAACAATTGAGATGATTCCCCATTCAGAAACTCTCAATTATTAACACATCTGAAAGTTCGCAAAGAAAAAAAAATGACTCCCTAAGTTTAAATCGAAACCACAAATTAAATTTTTAAAAAATCTAAAGTTCTTATGAAATTATATGTTATTTAGAAAAGTATCTTAAAAGTTTTTCACCTTAACTCCGATCCACAATTATCTCTTGATTTAAGACAATTTTAAAAGACTTTTTGTAATTTTGTACACATTTGAGAAATGCGATAAAAAAAAATTTAGTATAAATGCTGAAAATGGAAGGACTACGACTTCTAATGTACTTTAATGGATAAACATGCTTCCGTAGACAAACATTTTAATGGCATTTTAACAACTCACTTTGCTGGAACATCAACTTGAGGAACGACAACAACAACTTGGAGAACATCAACTTGCGCTTATCCGCCACGCCCCTTAACTAGATGACTATAAAATTTGCTGACTCTTACCCGCTTTTATTCTGGCAGTCTCTCGTGTTTTTTTTTTTTTCTGTTTCGATTAAATTTTTTTTCAAACATCAAGTTTAGTTTTTGCAACTATCTGGTTACAATTATTGAACTTAGTTTTCAGTTCATCGCTCACGTGAAAATTGATTTAAAGAAATGGCGAATATTTTTTCGTTTGCGTGTTAAAAATATATTTTTCTCTCTCTCTTTCTCTCCCTCTCTCTGTTTTGCTTCCTTCTTATTTATTTTGTGCAAATTATGCGCTAAACGTAGTTGGCAATGATTGATTGGGCAAAGGCAGATGCCTCTTTGCCCCATCCACACACGAGCCGCTTTTTTCTCCACTCCTCCACCCCCCCACACCTTTGACATGTTTGCTCACCCAAGAGCAGAAAAAGCAAGTCATAAAAATTTTTCACCAACAAAAATGAGCAAAAAAAATGTAATACAACAAAAAGGAAACAAAATGCTGTAGGTCATGTGTCATTCGCCCGTTTTTCGTTCCGCTTCGTCAACCATGTTGCATGTTACTTATTTTGTTTGCACTTTGTTGTTGCCACCAAAAAAAAAACAAAAACAAGGAAAAACTTTAACAAAATTTCATAACAGGCAAACAACAACAACAAGGGAAACAAAAACAAAATATTTTGTGTCGAGGCTGAAATTGAATATCTCTTTTTTGACATTAATGAAATTCCTGATAAGTTTCGGAAAAGGCAACAAAAGGCAAAATATTTTACGCGACAAGACAGGATAGAATGTCGAATGTGAGATTCCCTAGAGTTGATGGATATATCCTGCTCGATTAGTTTCTATTTGTTGTCCTTAAACACTTAGCACCTACCATTGTATGTTCTTTTGGCAGTTTTTTTTTAGTTCTTGCACTTTCCTGCCGGATCTCACAATCATCCTAAATTGTCAACTATCTATCGATCTCTCCATCTTTTTCACAAATTTCATCTATCTTAATATACCCTAGCTCATTGTACCATTTTACAGGCCATAAAGAAAATGCTTTCAAGTTGGTGTAAAGTGTTTAGAAACATGTTAGCCGAGAAAAGGTTTCAGTATTATAATTAAAATAAAAGCGTTATTGTTTATTTTTTTTGACAACGAAGTAAAGTGTTCTTATCTTATCTTGCCGCATGACTGCTCAATATTTGCTCAATGGCAGTCAAGAAAGAGAAACAACAATCGGAGGTGGGAAGGAATATCCCTCTCGAATGAAAACAAGAAAATTCCTTGTCAAAATTTGTGTGCTTGTGGGCCCTGTAGGCTGACACAACTTTAATTTGTCATAAGCCAGAGGCAAAGGCAAAAGCAAAAGCATTTTAAACATATGACACTCTAATACAGACACTCCCACATACACAAATACGCACTCACACACACACACACACACACACACACACACACACACAGATACAAAAACAGAGAGTTATCAATTTCAGTAAAGGAAATCATTCGGGCGCATAACAAACAAAACCCAGTACAGGACAGGTCCAGGACACAACAGACAGACAGACAGACAGACTTACAGTCAACCAGCCAGTCAGCCATACAGCCAGCCAGCATTGTATATATGATGAGAGTACAAGGAGCAGTATACAGTTCTTTTCTTTCCCTCTTATTTTCAATGTTTATACAAATGTCAAGCGGCAGACAAGAGCCCTTTCACAATTCACACACAGACACACACAGAGGGTAGATGGGGGGGGGGTTTGGTAGTAATATTGCACACATATATTCCCTAACAAATTGGCTACGTGTTTTGACTCTGACTTTGAGTCTTTTTTTTTTTTTTTTGCTTATAATTCAATTTGAAAATATATTTTCCATGTGCTCAACTGTCAAATCAACTTGGAAAATTGCTAAAGAAAAAAAAATTACATATACATAAAAATATAAATCCCTCTTACCACCCACATAACTTACTAGCATATCCTTGACAGATGTGGCCACATATCAACAGCTTACACGCATACAAAGACAGACATAATTAAACAGTTATTTTCCTGTTTGTCCGTTCATTAAGTCAATCAGCGTGTAAAATTCTTGCATTTCTCTCTCTTCCTCTCTCTCCTGCTCTGTACTCTTTTCGCATTACATATGTTTGAATACCGCCATTGCGTTACATTGCTCATACGCCCTGTTGTGCTTGGCCACTATAGAAAGTTTCCTCAGTGTTGACTTTGCATATCTAATGGTTTAGCTCAGGGCGCTCTCTCTCTCTCTCTCTCGCTCTTTGGGAAAATATTACTTTGAATAGCTTGCGACATGGCCCGCCACACATAGTTTGTGCCACACCGACAGCTTTCGCCTTATGGTAAAAGGCAAAAGTAGTTGTGGCAATGTAAAAGCAACTTGACTTATGTTGCTTACCGAGTGAACAAAGTTTTTCGCTATAATAGTTGTTCTTGTTGTAATCTCTCTCCTCAAGAGCAAAACCAAAATGAAAGCTTAAAGTTATATCTACAAGAATGAATCAACTGAATGATGTGTGAAATTGCACAACAACATCAAAAAAAAAGGAATAGAAATAATGACATGATGACATGTAATCGATAATATAAGCTAAAGCTATATATTCAACTTTATCAAGGTTATGAGTTTATGAAATCTGCAAGTAAGCAGGTTGATTTTATATCTTTTGATTTTATTTTCTTTCATTTTGATACTTTTCTAAAGTTCTTCAAACTTAAAAAGAAAAAATAAAAAAAAAACAGGGCTTTGATTGTGTATCAATAAAAATATATCTGAAGGTCACAGAACCTTTTCATTCTGACCCTTTTGTGGTCATTATTTGGTAAACTGTTATGGGGTGCCGGTTTGATTTTAAATTGACTGTTAATACATGGTGCTTCCCAATGAAAGGCTTTATAATCGCCTTTGACTAGCCATGTCTATAATTTGGGCCAATTGGGGAAGGTAGGGAAACAATTTTATTTAGAAATGGGTGGGAAACCCGTCCCAAAATAGAGTTTGCGCCTTTAAACTTTCGGGTTTGGCCTAAAACACCTAACAAATAAAGCAATTAGCCGATTTAGTAATTGAACAAAATGAAATTTTTGTATAGATTGAAAATTAAATATCATAGCAAATTGTTGAGAGGACTATATTATACAAAATGTATATAAAGAAAAGGTGCTTTCTATCGGTACTTTCTTTATAGAATGACTAACTATCTATACATAGTATAAAGCAAAGTCGCTTCCTGCGTCTGTCTGTATGTACTTATGTAATAGATAGAGTGATTCAAGAGGATGGTTTTTGTGTACACTAACATGCTTAATAAATTAGAGAACCATTGATAATTTCAAGATTTCTAATGCGAAGTCGTAAATAAACACATTTTTTTAATATTTTGAGAACCGTAGTATTTAAGGTATTTAAGTTCAAAAAAGTATTTTTGGTTGTTGAGTTTATTATTTTGGTTTTGTACAGAAATAATAAAATCATGTCTGGAAGACGTCGTCGTTCGAACATAGGTCGTAGTACAGTGAATGCCAGAAGAACACGTTCAGCAAGAGATGAAGAAACGTCAGCGGAACGTGATGCTCGCATCAGCCAGCTTCGGGATAGAAATAGAGCTGACAGAGAGAGAGAATCTTTAGTAGAGCGTGAGGCCCGACTCAGCCAGCTTCGGGCTAGAAATAGAGCTGAGAGAGAAAGAGAATCATCCGTAGAGCGTGAGGCTCGCCGTAGCCAGGATCGAGATAGACATAGTTCAGAGAGCCAGAGAATTGTCTCTAGAGCATGAGGCTCGCCTCATCCAGGATCTGCGATAGAGAGTGTTCCAGCAAGTATTCCCGACTTTAATGTCGTAATCCATGCAAATAAAGTTCCTGTCGGAGAACACAGAGGACGATATAATGCGCCTTCCACGAGTGAATTAGCAGTGCGTGCGAAGCCGCGGGCAAAAGCTAGTAAGGTATAAAAGGCTTAATATTTTATAGCAAAACATTGAGAGGATTACAAATAGTATTTTGGCTTTGCAATCCACTAAATATAACTTCTTTTAAGCTTATTTTAAGCAAATTTGCCCTTACTTACAATAGAGCACTTGAATATGGTTCATTATACATCAACTTTTTCTACTTTCTCTATACTTATTAACCTTTACTTTTCCAAAGCTCCAACTCGAGAGAGCAACCATCCATTAGTTAGATTAGAACTCACCTTAAAAAAGAGATAAAAAAGTTAATACCAGTCTTTGCAATAAATTTCAATAATTTGGCTCAAGTTTAAGAATGTTTTACATGTTAAATATTTAAGCCATGACAAGATCGATAACACGTTTCTCTCTCTTAATACCCAAATCATTTGCCAAACCGTATAATGGTTATAGCTTTTTCTTTCAGTCTTTTCACATAAATCAAATGAATTTGGCAAACAAAATAACTTTTCAATAAATCCAAAAACCAACAAACAAAAATTTCAAATTTTATATTATCTTTCGTTTGACTCGTCTCACAAATTATTTTGGCATCCGTTTCGCTTTCAATTTCCTGGCTGAGTGAATTAATGAAGCCAGAAATGTTTTAGCCCCCAAAAATACCATCAAAATACACACACACAGACACACAAACAAATCCATTTAAGCTCGTCAAGTAATGACCGAAAATCCGTAACTGAAATAAATTTGATTTTATTGACTGTGAATCAGGAATGATGGAAATTGGCATTGGGATAGAAGAAGAAAGGGAAACACGAATTCGAAGGGAAGTCAAATGATTTTGCATTTGGCAGACAATGGCGGTTGGACAGAGTTGAGTTGTGGGGAGGGGTAGGGAAAAGGGGAAATTACATTTTCGCTTTGGCATTGTTAAGGCAGTCCTACGACCTCCTCCTCCCATAAACAAACAAACAAATGAATTATGATGGGGGCTCCGAAAGAGGTTTTCCTTTTTTTTTCTCACTTTCACGTTATGCATAAATCTTTTGGGCCTCGATTTTAGCCTGATTCCGGTAAAAGTGTTTCGTGTTTCGACCTTTGTTATTAAATATTTAGGTAATTTGTAGATCTATACAACGATTTGGCCCTAATGTACCCTCTATATTTATGACCCTTCTTTTTTCTGATACCGATACCGGTAACGATACCGGCACCGGCAAGTGACCATTCGTGTAATTTATTAGCATCGGGCTTTCATATTTAATTGAATACGGTGTCGCCCAAGATAGACAAATGGCCGGGCCAACAAATAGCCTGGCCAATGCGTGTTGTCTGCCCCAAAAACAAAAAAAAAGGAGAATTCCTTTTTGTGGCCCACTTTTAATGCAAGGAAGATGAAAGTGCACAAGCAGCAGACCAATCCAAGAGTGGGGAAATGTAAGCCAAGGTAGAGGGGGAAAAAGGCGTTTCTGTTGTTTATTAATAGTCAGACAATTTGATGAAGTGCTTTAGTGAAAAATGAGCATGATGAGCAAAGAGACCAAAAAAACTAAATATAGATTTGAACTTTAGCTTCGGTTCAATGGAGCTGATGCTGCTAATGCTCCAGCTCCTTGCAGGTGTCCTTTTCCACTGACATGGCCAATGACTTGACCATAAATCTTTGCCCAAATTAATGAACACAATTTTGCGAGAGCAATAAAATATTGTATCAGATGTCAACATATAGTAAGTAGTTCAGCAAGTCTTCTATGATTCTATCGGGTGGATATAAATTGTCCTTTAGTTTTGATTGAGAAATGTGTTAATGCTTTGGCCTAATCTTCCGAATCAATTTAGCTATTTTGGGTCGTAAAACATTGCTTGGTCACATATATTACCAGATACTTAGGACCTGTTAGCCATATTCCTAATCACTGAGCCGCTTAACAGAGTCTCATTTATATAGTTTTTGTTTCGAAATAAAAATACGGAGAATTATTCCTGGAGGAATTCTGTTACTGAAGAGTTGCTGGCTTCCATGCAAACATTTCAATTCAAAGATTCTAAAAGCAATTCACAACAAAATCTTTAGTGATAATCCTCAGAACCCAATAAGTCTTAGTTTTCGCTCTCTGCTCCTTTTTTTCCCTTAGTTTTTTATAAACTTTCTGTAATATCCTTGACCCGAATAAGTTATCTCTGGAGTCCTTAACTTACTTTACCATAATTTATCAAAATCAGTCTGCTTTTGGCCTGTCAAAATGCTTAACTCAATCCTATGACATCTTGCATAAGAGAAAATTGGCTGCATTTTTTCCCTCTGCTGCTTCACCTCTCAACCATCAACAACAGTATATACATATATCCTTATAGTGGCAGCCTTGTCAACAGCAACTTTGATACTTATAATGTATCGGCAAAGTTCAAAGTATGCAAAAGTCAGTAGCAGCAGCAGCAAGGAAAGAAAAAAGTTACTGCCAAGAATGAAAGAGAAACTGACAGGCAAGGCAAGGGCCAATTTTGTTATGGGCCACCGCATCAAACTCTGCCACAAGAACAATAATAACAACAACAACAATGATAGTAGTAAAAGCAACGAAGCAACAACTGACTATAAAGTGCCATCATAAGCATTTCTTAAGGCTTAAAAAGAGAAGGCAATGTGCTGCATCCTGGTAATACTTGTTATTTGATACAGTTACTTTGCTTTTTGCCCCTGTCCAAACAACATCGGTCGGGATCCCCTCAATCAGTTTGTGAGTTAGTCAGTTCTTCAGCTAGTCAGTCAGTCAGTCAGTCACTCAGTCGAGCATGTATTTCCTTCCTTTTCTGCGCTGCAGCGCAGAATTTCCGTTTCAATGCACTCTGATTGAAAGACTTACGTGCTGAAGGACCCCAACTTACTTGTCCGCCCACACCCTCTTAACTGTGTCGCTTTTGCAATTTTAATGTGCAATGTCGTCGATATGTGAATCCTGATAATGTACACACACACATACACATACACACATATATGTATAAGACCGAATCAGGCGGCAGCAGCGGCGGCCCCAATTTCTGTTAAGATAAGGCAGCACAATTCAAACAATTCCTTTAAAGAGGAATGAGTCATTTTCTTCTCTTTTTCTTTATTAGTCGAACACTTGATACTTGATACTGTACGAAAAACTTGAATGCTATATAGTATACTGTTTGATCGCGTGAATCTCGTAAATTTCATCTCCTATAATCTCGGAGAAGAGTGCTGATAGAGAGATTTGTCTACATTAACTCTAAGCTGTACGGTTCTATATAGATGTTTCCTTCTTTTGATTATAATGAATATACCCATACCCTTACAAGGGAAAAAATGACATATTTTCGAAATTTTTCGTAAAAAATGTTTCCACAATCACAATATAGTTGCCTTAATCAATATTATTCGGATCTTTTCACTATTCTGAAATTAAAACTAAGCAAATTTACTTTACCTTGTTGGCACATTATCTTTTTAGCTTCTGCAAATCTTTCATCTCTTTTTGAATAGCCTGGATATTTTCAATAGTTATCCACTCTATATATCAAGGGTATATACAGATATAGAAATGTGTGTCACAATCATTTCTAGCCTTTGTGTGTGTTGCATGTTGCAGCATGCTGACAATGCAATTGTTCAATGGACGAAAGGTCGCTCCACACTCGCACGGACATCAATGTACAAAAGACTCTTCACCACCGATGACAATGCGACAAAGGCGATTGATTTCCTTCTTCTTTGTTAACCGTTTCATTTTCACTCAAACCCACACACCCTCTTCCCCTCCCACACTCCCCTTCTCTCTATAGTCTTTTACTTTTTTCATTTCTCTTTTAGTTCTACTTAAGTATTTTCAAGTATCTTATTAAATTGGGCGTTCCACTTACTTACTTAGATGATATCGGAGACCGATCGAAAAATTCATGGTTACAATTTGCTTTTACTTTAATTGGATTTTTACAGCAGCGACGAAAAGTATATACATAGTACATATATATATATATAAGTTCTATATTTATTTTCTACCTTTATTTTAACGGATTTTCGCTCTCGCTCTCGGCGCATTTATTTGCTTTACGGCTGTTGCTGAGCCGGCCAGACCGTGCCGTATTCGCCTTTGGGGTCAGGGTTTGGATTGCGTTCTGGCTTGGCCTTTGTACGTGTGTTTGTGTGTGAGTGTTTGGTTTTTTTTTTTTTGTACTCATAACTGTAAATCCGTTTTTATTATCCGCTTTTAAATTGCCAAAAGGGTCGCAAGTCCAAGTACAAGTGTAAGTCCGAATCCGTATTTCCTGTGTTTTTTTTCTTCCTTTGCTCTCTTTTACTTACTTTTACTTTTGCCAAGTTTCTTAGAAATTTCAAATGTTTTCTGTTTTTGTTGCAAAATTGTATGAATTATGACCCTAATTTTCAAATATTTCATAGGAATTAGCTGTTCTTTTTCATGGCATTCTTATTTTTTAAGCATTCCATGAGTTGAGTCAGTGAGCCGCCTTTGAAATAGCTCTTTGTACTTAGTAGATGGGCAAGTAGTAGTTTAGATTTTATGATATAAAAGTTACTTTAATTTAGCTAGGGGTTAGATTGGAATCCAAAAGGAATGCCATGCTCCTTACTCTTACACATCGTCCACAAGCTGGTTTCTTCAATATCTACATATTTGAAGAGGGCCAGAGGCGACGACTTTGTTGTGTTCCCCTTTTGGTAAAAAACTTTTTGATGGGAAAAAAGTGTAGATAAAATGCATAACTATATATACATACATACGTATTTTTCAGCTACTTAACACCACATCAACACACTGCCACAATCTTAACAACAAATTTGCACACAACTATGTTTCAGTATTATAAATAATCTACATATTTATATAACTTTTCTTTTATACGAATACAATATAATTTTGCAAATTATATGATTGTGTATATGAATAAACTATGACTTAAATATGTTTGAATACCTCATAGAAAAAGTATAAGAAATTTTCAAGTATATATTTACACTGAAACCCAATTCGAAGACAGATTTTTGAGATTGGCTCAAATTTAAGCGAAATATGTATAGCAATACGGATTAACGAAAGTCAATATCAAGCCAGTTTGGACGTTCTGACTTTAGAAAAGTTTCTGAGAGATACACTATTCTAGTATCTCGGCCATGAGGTTTTTCGTGTGACTGTGTTATTAATACTCTTTTAATAATAGTTTTCGATAATTAAAAAAATGTGCTGAATTAAATTTTATACTTTCTGATGAAGAGTAATTTCATATGAATTTTAAATTTCATTTGCTTCAGAAAGAAAACGTTTCAAGATCATTGCAAAGATGACAAATAGAGCTTTTACTCTCATATTTGGGGTTGTAGAAACAAATCCAGAACTTTCTTATTTCTACCACTGTAGCTAATGATGAAGAATCTTTAATTACAAAGAGACTCTAAATTACATAGCAATGCATCCGTTTAATGGGTAAAAAAAAGGATATTTACTTTTTTTTGCTGCACAATTAGGCAGATTCTGGTTTCCAGATGGTATACATAGGTCAAGATATAACTGTTTTGGTATTTTATATATGTATGTATATGGGTATATTCACGGTTCAGATGCTTCATTAAGGCATTTAACCCACGGGCAAGGTTAAATTCATTCACCTGATTAACAATTCATATGCTTTTGGGGCTTTTTGTTATGGCTGTTACAAAACAGTTTACCGACTTTAATATATTCACTTCACCTGCCGGCTACAGGGTATGCCGTGTGTAAATATTACAAAATTTTCGATCCACTCATTAAGTTTGCAGCTGGCTCTAATGCTTTACTTACATATTTGTTGTTTGCTTTCTGCATTTATAATTTAATCATTTGGCGCTGCAAGCTGCAATTTCCCATTACACAGAGCAAAATTCCCCACAGAAGCACAGAAAACACGCACAAAAAAGCAAACTAAAACCCCAAAATAAACAGAATCCGTGTTGAGTGAGTCGTCAGGTGCAGTCGGATGAGAATGGGGATGAGGAGAAGGAAGAGAATCGTTGGTTGGTTGGTTCTGGGCTGGGATGGATTTGTTTGTTTGTTGGATGATGTTTCATTTTGTCACAGGTTGAAATTTCTGTGTATGTATTTTAAGCTCTAGGGCTTTAATTGATTTTAATATTTAATTGGACGGCAACATCATGGGAATGAAATGTAAATTGCAAAAAAAAGGTGGAGAGATTTTTCAGCATGAAATCAATTTAATAGAAAATCCAACTAAGTGAAGTGCATATACATATGTATGTTCATGGATGCAAAAAACCAATCTCAGAAAATGGAAAATGAAAAATAGAATATTCTCTGACAAAACTCGCTTAATAAAGAGAGAGAAAATCTTATAGATAGAACACTTTTTTGCTATAAAAACCATAATACGTTTTTTACTTGTTGCTTCTTAAATCATAATAATAGTATATTATTTTAAAATAATATACTGCATATGTAATTGAAACTATGAAATCATTTGAAAGATTTTTGGGTTACTTTTTTTAAACTTAACGGAAATTTATAATGCGCTCTGTAAAGTTTACAACACTTCTGTTATAAAATTTATGAAGTTAACATTCTGTTAACTGTTAGTCCACCTGTTATGGACTTTCAACACGCTCTATTCTTTACTATTCTCCTTCTCTCAAGGCTGCACTCACACTCATAAAAAAAGAGATAAAAAAAAGAGAGCAAAAAAAAGCAATACGCAAAAAGATTTGCACTAGCTTTTACTTGAACACACATACACTTACGCACACAAAAAAAGTAAACAAAAATCACGAACCGAAACCACTATGGGGAATTTTACCGTTTTTTGCACACTTTATTCAAAAGTTGGTTTGCATCGCTTTCAATATGTATTTGTTGACTAAAGTAATAAATACAAATTGGTTAAATTTTTGGAAAAAATTATAAATAACCGCCCCCGGCCATAAAACCTGTTTTCTCCAAAAAGTATGCTATATAATCGTTTTGCCATATGATTGAAGAGGTTTTTGGAGTCCGACCTATGTTCCTTTTTCTGATAATTCGTTTGAAAAAAAAAACATTGTTTTTCATTTTGAGTGTGTTTTTTTATAGCACAATATTGAATTTTTCATAATTTGTGGTCTAGTAGGAGAACTACAGGAAATTTTAGTCCTTTAAGGATTTCTTGCAAGTATGTGTATTTCAAATTGTTGCAGGATCAGTTATCATTATGCCAAGATGCCATTTTCAAATCTGCTAACACAGTTTTTGCTATTTGACCTGACTTTTTTCATCTGCCCCCTTTTTTCTGAGTCCAAAAATGTCAATGTTGGTCCTTCAACCCGACTAATACAATTGTTAAAGCTTTTTCTGATCGTCCAAGACATTTTTTCATCATACTAGCCACCTCAGTATTCACTCGGCACATACACGAACATTTCGTTCGTTTTTTTTTTATATGCCACTTATTCCTTTTTCGCCCACTTCGACTGCGGCAGAGGCGGCGACGCCGGCGCTGAAAATTTTTTCATCCTCATCTTATTCCTTTGACAAATTAAAACTTTTAACGACGAAAACTCGTTAACCATCGAACCGATTTTAATGCAAATAATTGCATTCGAAAGGCAATCACTTGAACTTTTTACTGATCTAATTTATGTTTACATTCAATATCGATATACTAATTTTTTTTCTATGTTAACTACAGGCTTGGTTCGTTTTACATATCAATTGTTTTAACAGAAAATGTTAAATAGAAAGGATCAAAAGTAAACTTTGGCCGTTAACTTTTAGGCAACTTTAAATATAATCATAATTGCTTAGATTCATTGTTATAAAGTTGTCTATGTGAACCGAAATTTAAAATTTTCTTATATACTGTCTACAAAATCAAAGTGTTTTATCTCTGGGTTAAAAAGAGTTTGCATTTTTAATTGGCTTTTGAGTAAAAGATGAAAAATAAACAATATTGACACAACTTATCAATTTTATGAAGCATTTTTTAGATAAAATTTTATTAAGTTCCGCTTTTCTGCATTTTCATAATAAAAAGTTATAATCGCACCCCACTTAACCAACTTTGAAAATATATCCGATTAACTTAAATAATATGTATACGTACGAAATTTTTGTATACATTTTGAACAAGAGTTTGTCATTTCTCTTAGTTGAAATGTGCGCACAGACGGTTTGTCATTTTGGCCCAAACAATTTCCAGTGAGTGACAAATAGAAAATTTTGTAAGCCGCTTTTGTGGAAAGCTGAGCCCCTACTTTTCACTCCCTTACGCCCAGAAAAAAAGACATTTCGCTCAAACAGATGTGAACAAATGCGAGTTGCTGTTGAGATTAGTTTACATTTTGACACATCTGCCACTTTACGAGCCACAGAAAAATAAAAAAAGAAACAAAAATTGATAAATATATATATATAAAAAGAAAAAGAAACAAAAATTAGTTAGATGGAGCACCTCCTCTCTACACTATATCAGCTTGGGATATCCCTTTGCTCATTATGGCCGTGGCACTTTATGCTTGACTTGGGCTATTGATGAGGCTGTCTGTTTTTGGCCGCTTGTTATTGTTAGTCTTTCATTTTCACTTGAGACTTGAGTTGCCGTTGCCTCATTTTGTTTGCATTTGCATGTTTGTTTTACACAACCCACTGGGCGGGGGCAGAATGAGGGAGGGGGAGGGGGGGGGCAATGTTATGACTCTTTTGGGGGCACGACGAGTTAATTTAATTCTGTGTTCAGTGTGTCTTAATTGAGTAAGTGGCTGAGTGCTGTGGTCAAGCTTTTTGGCTAAATGGAAAAGAAATGTTGACCCGACTCTTTTTTTTTATAGGGTCTAATGATACTTATTGTTGGTCAGCATGAAATTTGTTTTTATATTTTTCTCATGTAATGGATATTATAATTTTACTACTTAAATAAAACTTTTGCAATTTTCTATATTAGTTTTGGTGACTAGTTTTGTGGTGTTTTTTTGGGAAATTAATATCGAAAGTTATGGAAAAGTAAAAGTGACTTTTAAAGAAGTTTCTTTTTTAAAATTGAGAAAAATTTTTAGAATTTTTTATAAGAGAATAAGAAAAGAAGTTTACTATTAAGGACACTGTAAGGTATTCTTAAGTTTTGATTTGTTTTCTCTTTTCGGCAAACTAACACAAAAAGTACAGTAATTTACTCTGTTAAAGGTAAATTATAATTTTTATACTTATATACTTGTATAACCACAATGCATTCTATATTTAAAATAAATTAATATTCATAAACATTAATTAACTAAAGTTCTAACTTTTAATTACCTGTTTTGTTCAGTCATTTGCAACGTTTTTATGAGTTGACGCTTTTGCTCTTAAATGATTTTTATGTTTTGTACATTGTACAATACACAACTATACACCTTTTTCCCACATAACAGTAACAATAACCCATCTCAAACATTAAATGCAAACAATAACAATGTAAATGGGCTCAAGTTTAAGTATAAAGTACAATAATAAATAAGAGAGAAAAACTCTGCAACATTCACAGAAAAAAAGGGGCAAAAGCAAACAGGAAAAAGAAAACAAAGATTTTTCGCGTAAGCATGACTCTGTATATAAGTTTTCCGTTTCCTTCATTATTATTTTGTTGTCTCTCTCTCTCTCTCTCTCTCGCTGTTTGTATACAATGTGAAAATTAAATATTCGCATGTCGCTGAGCAATTAATTTGGCCAGTTGCTGCGTTGCTGATGTTAAGCACGTTGGCAAAGGTTATGGGTATATGTGACAAAGATTTCTTTTTCCCCCAACACAAAATCAATAACATAAAGAAAAAGTTAAAAGGGTTTAATTGGTTGGGTCAGTTGCTGCGTTGTAATGTCCACTCTATAGAAGAGTGTTAATTAATTTTTTGCAAAATGTAAAAAAAATTAATTCAAAGCAATGAAAAGCAGTTTTTACTTCTCAAAACTTATAATACAGAAGGCCAGTTGCTGCGTTTTAGATGAAAAAAGACTAAAAATCAATAAAAATATACTGAAAATAATTAAAAACAATTATAATGGCTGCTCTAGGTAAAACAAATTATTGTTAAATCAATGCAAACATTTGCTAAACTTCTCATATTTACCCCAAGACCACTTAACTTTCTCTTGTTGGCCAAAGTTAGTTTGGGGCAAAAAAAAATAATCAATAAAAAACCAAAGAAAATGGCAGAAAACTAATTCTAAATGGTCAATTTCTATATATTATCATGGCCAATGGGCTTCAATAAACCTGTCCGCACTGTCTTTCGATAAAAAATGAAAATTATACGACCTTCTGGCCCAGGTAAGGTAAGTGAAGTAGATGTTGAATATTGCATTTCAACATGCTGCCACCTGAACTTTGCCCTTTTTAGCCTCAACCCAAGAGAGAGAGAGAGAGAGAGAGAGCGAGAGAGATAGAGGGGCTAAAGGGCAGAAGCCTTTGCCTCATCTCGTTGTAATATCCAATTGCCATGGTACTTTTGCCTTTTATGTTGCCTCTTACAGTTGCATCATCAGCCTAATAAATTTCAATTTCAATTGTCCTTAACAAAGCAAATGGAGAATACTGTCGAGTGGCCATTTCAGTGAATTCTTTATTAATAACCAGTTGCCTTTGCCACATAACTCTCGTAGAGTTTTCCACATAGTTTTTACTTGTTTTTCTTTTTTTTTTTGTGCATGCCACACCAAAAATACAAATAAAAATGCTAAACAAAAGAAAGAAAAATAATATTTCCATATATATAGTATATATATACATGTACATTTTTGTTGTATAAACTTTTTGTGCTGCGTTGGCCCTCTCTCTCTCTCTCTAGCTCACTTTGCTACCATCTTCTCTCTGGTTGCCTTGCGGGTTGTTTTAATTTTTTCGTGTTGCCAAAAAAAAGTTAGAGGCAAGTTTTGAGTAGCATTTTAATAATAAATATAGCAAACGCGGGCAACTTTCCATTTGGGTAGAATAAGAACATTAAAAGAAGAAGAAGAAGATAGTAGAAAGAGTAAGCCATAAATAGACCGGAAATATGGCAGAGGAAGCGTAACTAAGAGCAAAAGATACAAGAAAACCCCTTAGGCTGGGCTTTAAACAATATTGAAATATTTCAAGTAGATAAAAGAAAAAAAAAATAAATGCTAGAAGTGTAAAATATTTCATTTTCATTAGTGCTTTTCAATGTAACTTACAACACTGTTTTTTTCATTTGAGGTTAAGTTTGCACATAATCAATAAATGTTTGGTAACCAATCATTGCAATTCAAAGGCATTTCAAGTATTTGATCTCATTGAGACTTTTAGCAATTAACGAAATCCTTGTAATTGACAACCACTGTGTGACCCACTTTGTGACTTCTCAACACTTGCTATCAAACTTTTCTACAATAAGGAGACTTTCAACATCATTCATTAGTCATGAGCCAAAATAAGAAAGAAAGAAAGAAACGAAAATATATATGCAAAGTTCAAGTGTCCTTTTCAATAACTTTAGTGTCAGCTGTTGACTTTTTTAATTAGACCTCTGATTGGCAAATTGTGGAAGAAGGCTAATTTAAAGCCGCACTTCTCAATTAACTTATAAATTAAAAAGTTTTTTAATAAAACAAAAAAAAAAAAAAAAACAGCAAGTCATCAGATAACATTGAGAAAGTTTAAAGTGATTTTCCAAAAACTAGCACCAAACTTTGAGTAGTTTTTGCATTGTAATTGCCTTGCCAACACTTACATTTAAGCTTGTTAAACACTGAGAGCGTGTTTTTTATGTATTAGTGCCAAGTGCGAAACTTAACAACACTTTATGTTTGCCCACAGATTGTTTAACTTTCTCTACACTATAATAGGTATATATGAAAAAATATATTAAATGGCATTTGTAACATTGCATTTTCATTTAACTATTTGTAATCTTAATTCGAAAATTTTGTAAATTCAATTGAGTCTGTTGTGGCATATTAAAATTTTCAACTTTCACATTTGTGTCGTACTGGTGACTTTTTTTTTTCTTTTTTTCCCAAGACTTTTAGTCGAAACACGTAAACAAATTGTCAACAAATGGGATTTTTGGGATTTCTTTCTCCTGGCAGTTGGTACGTGACCTCAAAAGAAGGCTTTCTCTCTCTCTTTAGACCCTTAAGGGTATTTCTAGGCCAAACCACATGGCCACACGTTATTCCTTTTAAAGCCTCCTCTCTCCAGCTGTCATCATCGTCAACATTATCAACATTTCGTATAGAATTTGCCTTCTGCATAACAAATATATATGCAGATATAATAGCTATAAATATATATGTATAGTAGTTTAGACTATCGTATGTCAATCAAATGAATCGATCGTGTGTCGACTATCGAATTAAGCGCTCAATGTGCTAACTAATTGAATTTGATTGTGTGGGCGTGTTATGTCTCTCTGTATATTTATAACTGAAATTTCATTTATATATACATATATCCAAATATATACGATACAAAGCTGCCATATTTATGCAAATAGAACAAAATTTCCATTTATTGCTGTCAATCAATACGAAAGCTGTGGAAGCGAAAAACTTTTTTAAATTGAAATATTTTTCTTTTTTTTTTCTTTTTATTGCTGACTGACAATTGATAAAATTTTCCAATGATTAAGGCATAAATCATGAGGTCAGGGCAAAACTTTTGTTATACCAAAGTTTTGTGAATACCCTTAAAGTTATATATGATTTCTATTTGAAACTTTTTGTCTGACTATTAAATATGTATGAAGTGGCTAATTGGAAAGTTTTACTTTACCATGTTTTTTAGAAAATTCAAACAAAAAAAACAAAATCTTGTTAATACTAAAACTTTTTCAATTGTTTCTAGAAAAGCTTTATATCAATTAGGAAACACACATTTTGTCATTGTTTTAAATGGACTTTTGGTATACCAAACAGAAAGTTTTAGTAATTACTTTTTTACCTAAACGTGAATTCTTTACTTTTTAATTATAAAAATAATCATTTTACTTGAATTAAAACTGTTTTACCTGCTTCTAGAAAGATGTATGTATATATGATAGGATATATATTTTGATAGAATTCTTGCAATTAAAACTTAATCCAGAGCCCTTTTTTTCCTGGTTTTGTATGATTAAGTGTCATAAGCCATAAACTAAACCTCAATAAACCAGACAGATTAACTAACCAAATGTTTATTTAGACACTTTAACTAAAGTCTTTATATAAATTTAGTTAACCTTTTATATAAATCTAAAAGAAAAAAGTCCTTTTTCTCTGCTCTTTACCCTTTTGACCATCATTAATATAACCAATTTTGTGGAAGTGTATTATAAACCATTCAAATGAATGCATAAAATGGCAGAGAATTAAATAAATTGTGGTCAGGCCTGACTTTAATTATGCAAAGCTAAATCATTATGAGTTCACCCGGAACAGAACTATCTATTTAACTATATCCCAGTTTGTGTATGTTACTGCATATGTATTTGAGTGTAATTTATGTATATATTTGACTTTTGTTCTGCATTTAATTTGATCAGGGGCGGTGCAATTAAATAAATTACCAAACATAAATACCATTCCATATACACATACATACATATATAAACTGGCCTTTAACTTTTATGCTGATACCTTAATTGAACTATTTCTTTTGAAGATTACAAAATAATTGCCAACGATAAAAGAAAAAACAAAAAAAAAAAAGTTACCCAAACATTAAGAATTATTGGTAAAATTTACGCAGCCATTAGCATAGATATATATACATACTATGTATATCTATTTTGTTGCAAGTTTTGTAAGGAAAAAGTATTTTTTCGCAAATTCGCCACTGGAAATTAGCCAAAGGCAACAAATCAATATGCAAAACAAATAACATCCTGCGAAAAGCAATTCATCAATGTTGTTATTATTTGTTCCGCACGTGCCAACACTTACTTCACATTATATTGTCATTCATTCTGACAATAACAAACGCACTCTAAACTATACAATACATACAAAGATACATGCATACTATATACATACATATATAACATACATAAATATTTGCGTTTTACAAACTTGATATCGATTGCAATTCCGCCTCATGCTGACAATGAAGGTCGTTTTTGGCTATATACACACACACACACAGAAATACAAACATAACAACCTGGCTGACACGCATTGCGGGCCAAAGTGTGAAACAGCCAAAACAACTAGGTAACAAAAAGAAGCAAAAAACCAAACAAGAATGTTAAAAATCTGTGCGATTGTTGAGTTGCAGTAGCGAATTTGGGATACCCTATAAAGATGAAAAGTGGCATCTATGAATAAAAATATAAAAAAAGAATACATACACAAAATATATATTTGTGATATATGTATCTTGTTCATAATACAGTCAAAAAGTATAATGGTTTTTCTAGGCTTTTTGTAATTTTAATTAAAATATTTTCATTCTAAAACAAAAATCTACAATAGAAAATTAGGAAATTTAGTTGTGAAAATGCAAAGATGTTATGTAAAATATAACTTTTAAAGCTGATAAAAACAAAACTTAATAGATAGATAAATAATAATATTCATTAGATAAATAACTAATAGTAATTAGTTATAATAAACAAATTAGTAAAATAAATCATTAGACGATTTTCATATGGATTTTTCATGCTAGTAATTTAGTTAAGTTTAATCTCCAATATTATATATATTTTTGATACATCATAGACAAAATTAAGTTGAAAATTTAAGGCTATTTATTTGTAATTTTAAATTTGTATTTTTAATTTAGTTTGCAACAAAAAAAAAATGATTAAATAAGCAAAGCTAAAATGAAGAAAGTAAATAAAACACAAAATATGAATTGGAATCCATATCGGAGAATGGTTAAATATGCAAAACTAAAATGAAGAAATTATTTTAAATAAACAACAAAATTTTAATACCAAATCAGTATCGAAGAACCAAAAATAAATGGATTTCGGATCAAAGGAAAAAATCAGTTTAATACCGTCCATGAAGCGATCAAGAGTAAATTGAAATTTGGATTGGAGGGAGAAAAATCATTTAAATGTCGACTCGAATGAGCAGAAATAATTAGGAAGAAAAATTTATGTAGTTTTAGAAGCAGGCATGAAGTACCTTCCAAATGCCCTGGCTTAGTCGTTAGCTGAATCGATCTTTCTATTATATCCTCACACGATTATCCTTATCCTCACATACTGTGAGCTGTACTACATTCAAATGTGTAATAGGTTGTTTCAATCGTATGCTAAGTTCTCGAATTCTGAAAGTATTCTAAATATGAGCTATTATTATATATATGCTATGTTTTGCTAAATAAATACATGATATTTTTAATCTTTAGCTTGTTATTCCACTCTTTACCCACTAACTAAGACATTTCATTTCAGTTCACTGTACACTGCAGGGTATCAGATAGATACAAGTAACAACACAACACAATCAATTTTATTTTTGTCATGATTGTGCAAAACAGGAAAAGAAAAAAACAAAAAACATAAACAAAAACCACCAACGCAAGTGTTTCAGTATGAATTATTAATATGTCGTCTTTCGCAAATTATCACAATCATAAATAAATCACTTTATTTGAGGGGGTGAGGGAAGCGTGAAACAAGCTAAACTAAGTTGATGGACCCAAGTGGTTAGATAAGTGAAACCAAATGGCTAAAACTTTTACCATCCCCGCCTCCTTTTTACAGTCAGTTAAGGTGCATAATAATAATAGTAGCAAACAACAACAGCAACAACACTAGCATGGTTATATGAGCATTTAATGGACCTTTGAGAAATCGACCACAAGTAAAGCAAAACTTTGGCTTGGCCCTGAAAAGTGTGCTACGTAATATGAACTTTTGGTTTTTCCATGAAAAGTCCTTTAGATTTGTGCGTGTCCCAAGGGCATAATTGTAGACAAATTGTTAAGGTTAATATTGAAAGTGTCTTTTAAAATAATAAACAAAGAATTATTTTGAGAATTAAAATGAAAATTAAATCTTTCAATGATGCTCAATGTAATAAACAAAGAAATAATTAAGAGAAAATAATTTCAAGGTAAAAATAAACTTTCAAATAAAGGAAAGGGTAATATAATATAAACTTCTGAGAATTTACAAATTTTTAAAATTATTAGCAGGTAAAAAAAACATGCTTATGACTATGCAAATTGTAAAATCAAACATCGTTCTGAATAATTTGAGAAAACGAAACTCAAAACTTAGTTTTATTGGACAGACTTGAAAAGTTGTGTCAAATCCTCTCAGTTATCATAAATATGAAACTTGAAGAACGTATAGTTTTACCCAAGAATTTTCAAATAGTTTTCATACCATAATTGAAGTTGAAAAGTTTTTATAAATTTCTTAAAACATTCTAATAGCTGTCAACTATATAAAATGAAAAGTTTTAATTAAATTAAATAATCTTTAGGCAATGGCAGAGTTAATATGGCTAATGTTTAAGTAATTAGAAATGTGTTTGAAAAATTAAAAAAAGTGAAAAAAAACATGTTGGTAATGGCTAGAAAGTTCGTGTCCTGCTGTTTCTTTATTTATTAAAGACAACTGCCAGTTTAGTTTACTTGGGAGACTGGAGCACAGCTGCAGTAAGGACGAAAGCAAAAGACGTTTACTTCTTACAAAACTTTCATCCAACTCCCTTTCTATCTGTATGTGTGTGTGTGTTTGTATATCCTTTATTTCCTTCCTGCTGCATAACTCATTCGTTTTAATATTCTTCAGGCATTGTTGTTGGGGCACCTAGAGAACTAGGCCAACGCCTGTGTAAATATTTACATTTTAAACATTTTTTTCTTCTCTTTTTTTTCTGCGCTGCTTGTTGCCAGGCAAAAAGTAAAAAAAAATTTCAAATAAAAATGCATGCAGGCAACTCTGGCAGGCAACAATTTAATTAAAATAATAAATTGTTAGCAATTTCTGCAGGAGGTTGATTAAGAAAAATCACTTGCACAAATGATTACAGACCGAGCTTAAATCAACCACATTTTTGTGGTTTTCGCTGATGTACTTTCAAATCAAATCAAATATGCAAATTATTTCGCATGAAATTTAAAGGTCAGCTAATAGTGTTGCTGCATATTTGCAAACCAAAAATACCAAACAAGCTAGTTAAAGTGAAAATGCAAAGAATTCCTCTACCCCGAAACCAAAACCAACCATGAGAAAAGTTAGCTAACGAATTTTAATTACCTCAATAACTTAGCCCGGTCCGAACAAGTTCAAATGAGTTAGTCAGCCGTCCACTAAAGCAAAAAAAAAAAAACCAAACTTGGCCCGGAAATGTTTTATTATGAATTAATTAACTATGAAAGATGCGTTTTTGGGTTTTTTTCTTTTCCTATTTGTCCTATTTGGTATCCTGGCACCGCAATATTGTGTAATTGGGTGCCAGGTTCGTTCTCTCTCAACTTATGCTTGCGTGTCAATGTATGAGTGTGTGCCTCTGACTCTTCGTCACTCTCGCAAAATTTTTTGGTTTGTGTGTGGTTATGATTTTATTTGCCACTTGCCACATTTTTTCTTCTTCTTTTTTTGCCTGTTACAGCTGTCAAATTTAATGAGCCACATGCAAAATTTATTTAATAACTTTGGCACGTTTTTAGTACGGATGAAACAGGATGGCAGGCAGGAAGTAAGGAAGGAAGAATGCCAGACAATATGAAAGATATTGATGGAAAGGGATTGGAGGGGCCATTAAGTGCCATGCTATATAAATTTTAATTTGCACTTGAATTTTTGTTGTTTTTTTTTTTTTTTGGTTTATCAAATTATCAACTATAATATCCTGCATAAATGAATATTCATTATTAATACAGTCTATATGCAAATTCACTCATCCGTCTGCGTGTGAGTGTGTGTGTTTGGGTGAAAAAATGATGGCCAAGGGCTCACCCGCACGCAATATAAAATTTAATTTACCATAAAATGGGCCCACAGTATTTTTTTTTTACACGAATAAAGATCCAATAAACCAGAAGGAAAACATTTATGTTTATGTACAGCGATAAAAATTCAACAAAAAAAAAACAAATAAGAAAAACAAATTTGTGAAATTTTAAAATACCTACAAGTGTGAAATTTTTTTACTACATTTCTCATTCGTTTTACTTTATATTTCAATTCAATTGTGCCATATGGTGACCTTAATGAATGTACTCACCAACTTACAGTGTTGGTAAATGTTGAAGCGTTTTGGATTTTTGTTACTTTAGCGTTGAGTGAATTTATGTCAGCGAAAGAAAGAATGTTTTGACTCTTATGTGAGTATTCTTAAACAGTTGAACAAATTACAACATTTATAATATATCTATAAAACAGCAAGGTCACACTATATCATAGTGTTGGCTAATACTCGCTTACGCTTGAATATTCTCAAACAGTTAAATATTGCTATAATGTTTATAAAATACATACATACTTGGCGAAGCATGGTCACATTAACTCATAGTGTATGATAAAACTTGTTTCTATGAAAGGAAGCTAAGTAGCTAGAGTGTTATTAAAGACATTAAGATATCTTCTTAAATAGTTGAAAGCCAATGTAAATTCTTAATATTGCTTTAGTTTCTTGGGAATACTGTATTTAGAGAGATAAAGCATGGTCACACTGTCCTCTAGTATTGCCTAATAGTTGTTTTTATTTAACGTTGAAGTGTAACTAAATGCTTTAAGATAGCTAGCTCAATATCGTTTGAATATTGTATCCAGTGGAAAAGCTTTTAGTGATGAGACCAACAAACAAATGGTAAAACAAATTAACAGTGTTGAGTAACACTAAATGATACATTGGTTGGGTTTTAGTGCAATGAGTTGATTCCTGTCTAGAATTCAAGCCAACTTCCTTACTTCTCGGCAATCAATACTTTCTGCTTTATTTAAAAAAATATCTCCAGTGTTAATTGACTACACATGATTCTTAAACCATTAAAGCTTTTTCTCAATAATTAAGCTCTCTTATCAATTTGGTAAATAAGATAGTCAAACTGAATAATAAAGATTAACCTCGTTTTAAAACAGATTAAGAGCATCCCCCTGGACAGCCTTATGGTCACACTTCTCTACAGTGGTAAACAAAGATAAACGCATACCATAAACAATCCTGCTTTTACTCATTAAACTTAATACTTAATCGTATTTCCACCGGGAAAAGAATAACAAAATATATATTTTTTTTTTCATTAAATTTGATTAGTTTCACTATAGGCTAAACCCCTGGGGATATACATATAATGATATCGGTTTTCAATTGAATGATTTAATGCTGTGCCCAAGACACTCGACAGTTGACAGTCCAGTGTACAGTCAGTGTATGTATACTACAGGCCACGCTATCAACAAAAATGTGGGCAACCTTGCCACTGTTGCTGCTGCCACACCTGCTGCCACCTGCATACCTACAGAGGTGCCACAGCCTTGTGGCAGCAAAATTGTTCAGACAACAACACGAAGCCATTTTTCACAGCCACAAAAAGTGAAACTGTTTTTCTTTCCCTCGCCCTCCCTGTCTCTCTATCTCACTTTGGTTTCGCTTTCCTTTGCACTTTCTCGCATCAGTCGCATTCCCCACGTCTCGTTTGCTCTTTGTCTCTCTCTTTCTCTCTGTGTTTTTTTTATTGATAGTGTTTTTTATTTTTTTTTCTTTTTTTTGTAGAGGGAAATAATAGCCTTACGTGCCAATTTATTATAAGTTCATTCAAGGCCAACCACCATATCAACCGATAGCTGCGTGAAAAATGTAATAAAATATTGAGTAGGAGTGGAAGTTGAAAAGAAAACCTGTAAAAATAAAATTCTAGGTCTACTTACTTACTATCGATTGAAGTCCTTTACAAACACTCCCAAACATACTTACACAGTATTTTTTAAGCTGATTAAAAAAAGACAATCTCTGCAACTGTTTATTTTTTTGTCTTTTGTCATGGCTTTTCCACTTTTAATTACAGCAAAAGCCGCAACAAAAATTCAAGCCGTCTATCGAGGCCACAAAGTGAGAGAGACCATGAAAAAATCGGAAACCAAAACTACAACAACCAACAATGGCAGCACCAATGCCCCATCATCAGCTTCGGCTTCAGCAGCCGAAGCAGCTGCTGCCGCCTCATCCTCCGCAGAGCCAACTAAAGCAGAGCTTGAGGCTGAATTTGATCCCAATGACAAAGGTAAGTGAAAATGTTAGATGAAAAACTATCAAGAAGAAGCAAATCGTTCAAGGCAATTGATAGAGAATAAGATAAGGCAAAAAAAAAGCTTAATTTGACTTAAAGGAAATTACTTGTAACGTTAGCGTTAAGGCAAATCACAAACAACTTTGTCTACATGTAACATACAACATGCTGATAGCTGACAGCTGAGACTTTCTCTCTCCCATTGAGAATTTGCCACATTGTCAGCAAATCAGTAAACTTTACGCTTACAAGCCAAACAGACTAAAAATTTATATATACATATAGTACCGTAATACAAACTTTCATATTACGCAATTTATTTGCAGTAAAATAAAAAAAAATAAAAAAAAAAATTTGTCAAACTAAAAGTTTTGCGTTAGCTTAAAGTTCCCTGGAACTGACAGGGACAAAAGGGATGCGGAGGAAATGTCGCAAAGGGCTTTGTAAAGTTTACAACAGGAATTTTTGGTGTGACACTGGAGTGAGATCAAAAAGAGACCAAAAAATACATATATACAACCATATATATATATATATGTATATATATATGGAGTTGTCTACCATGGGGTATTTAATCGCTCACAATGCTCATAAATAACATAAAAACCAGCGGGAATGTTAACTAAGGAAAATTTCACTCCGCTTAACCCTATTAAGATGTTACGACCACTGACAAAAATTTTGTAGCTATGAAATTTTCACGAAAAGTGGTGGAAAAGTCGTAGCAAGCACTAGTAGCCGCCTGCTCATTAAAAACTTAGTCGGGGCTGTCATCCAAAGCATCAGTGTCAACCTTTCTCCGTTGCCGTTTCTTCTTCTGGGCTTAATTATGGTGCACAACGTGAATGCATATGTATGTACATGTCTGCCATTCATTCTACTTACATACATGTGTGGCAAGTCTAGGTTATATATGTATGTACATATATGTGTGTCTGTCTGTTGGTTGTATCTGTGACAATGTGGGCGGCAACGGCTAATTAGGCTCGCTTGAGAAGTCAAAGCAAGGACTAGAAAAAGGATACACACATAAAGTGTTCTTTCTAGGCAATCTACAATACAGCATACTCAATTACAGCTTCAAAAGTGTTTCACAAGTACATAAGATGGATAGGCAAATTAAGATAGACTTTAACCCCAATACCATTGGCTGGCTTGGCTATATAAATTCATAAAGTCTTTCTTTAAATTTTTACATAAAATTTATATAAAATAATCTACAAACTGTACTCCAGATGGGACTCGAACCCACAATCCCCGGCTTAGGAGGCCGGTGCGTTTCCATTACGCCACTGGAGCTTGAATTTATCATTAGCCAAATGTCTTTATAGTTTACAAAACTCTTTAAAAAATAATCTAAGAATAATCTTGAGAGAAGAATAAAAGATAGATGTAGTTAAGCAGCTGTCTAAACAATCTTTCTTTGAATGTTAAGCAAACTTTAGTTAAAATGAGTAAATAGAAAACATATAAACAAACAATAGCTTAAAAGTTGTTGCATGTAAGGTTAGGGACTAGACTTCGAAATACCCTATAGTAGTGTTGAACTTCAAGATAACTTTAATTCGTATGGAGGTTATTTTAAAAATTGGTAGGTAATCTTTGAAGTAACCTTTAAAAGCGTTTAATTTGGAGATAGCTACAAAATTTGTCTTGGGTTAGACCAAGTTAAAAATAATAGAATTTAAAAATGTCTATACGTACAGTCAAACTTCATTATAGTGAACTTTTATATTGCAAAATTATTTGTATAATGATTTAATTAAAAAAAAAAAACAACTTTCTCATTCCATCTTTAATTTATTTATCAAAATTTTTCTACAATACAGTTGCCTTAGAAAGAAGTTTTTGTATGGAACTTTAAAAATCTGATTCTAATTACTACCAATACCAGCTGTGTTTTTGTCTATATATAGTCGTATTGATTCTATTTTTAATGTATATATCATAAATTTCTAAGTAATATAGTTGCGAAACATAAAAAATCGAATCCCAAATATTTCTTATAAATGGTAAACTTTTCAATCTGTTTTCTGGGTACATATCATAATCTCTAAATGATAAAGTTTTTTCCTTTATTAAAGGCCATTCAATTATACTTAGTTTCTTAGTCTTTAGTAACGAGAATATAAATTATCTTAAAACAAAATATATAAATTATCTTAAGAGATTATAATAATAAATAAAGAAAAATCTATATGATTTTAATTCAGGATCAAGCTCATAGTAGTGGTTAGATACTTTGGTATTTGATATGGGATTAAAGCTAGTCAAATATACTCAATTTCGGAAAGAACAGTTTTATTTTTAAAATAACCTATTTATTATTTTAAAAGAATAATTTTTTACCGCTGATAATTTTTATAGAATCCCTCCAAAATATCTCGATAATAGAACAATAATAAGTAGAATGTCAAAAAAAGGAGACTAAAAAACATTAGAGTTTTCAAATTTACAATATCTAAAAAAATATATATAATGTATAAAAAATATCAGTACATAAAATGTTCCTGCAGCTCTCGCTATAATCAATGTTTGAAGAGTTCACTTCAAAATTGACTTTTGTTTTGATTGATTTTGGCTTGATATTTCAAACATTATCTTGCCCTACTTGCCCAAAATTAAAATTTACAACAATTATAGTGAAAGTTAGTCCTTTACCAAAATATAATAGTGAAAGTTTACATATATTTTTCTTCACTTTAAAACGTACGAAAGCAGCATTCGACATTGAAGATACTGAGTGATAATTAGAATACTTTATATACACATATGATAATATAGCAGTGAATATATTAAAATTTGTTTTGTAAAATGTAAAAAATATTTCAGACTTGTTTTTTGATATTTTTTTAAATGCTATCCTTTCTAGTTTCATGCCGTTTTATAAATGTTTTAATACATTTTACATTTACCTACGTGTATAGTTGTTCTCTACTTTATAAACTCCCCTCGTTTGGCAGCACATACAACCAACATAGCTCAACTTGGTCAAAATGCCATCGTTACCAGCTTTGTGGTTGTGCCACATGAATTTAACGTAACGAAATTCTACGTGTTGAACTGCAAGTTGAGGATTATAAATTTTTGTTGCAACATTTTTTGTTTTCTTTTTTTCTCCTACCAATACAACAACAATAGCAACAGCAACAACAGCAACAATAACGAATAAACTAAAGTTTCAGAGGGCGTTATCAAACGTTTTGTAGAATAAATTCAAAAGCAGATGGCCTAGTTGAAAATTGTATAGCCATGATGTGTGTGTGTGTGTGTGTGTGTGTGAGTGTGGCAGAGTTATACAACAAAAATAACAACAACAATAACAATTTTGTAACATTTGAAAAGCAACAAAAGAATAACAAGACAGCAAAAGGGAAACAGAGAACAGGGAATAAAGCAAGGAAGGAAACGGGTAGAGAAGGGAGGCAAGGGATAAGCCCGCATATGGCCAAGCTGAAAACGCAAACAATAAGCCAGAGCACATACACACACTCTCACATGCATACAGAGAGACCCAGGCCCAAACAAATTTAAGCCATTTCAAATGCAAATGGCAAAAATCGAAAGCCGAAAAGCCATTAAAGGATATTTTCTTGTTGCAAACGTTTTGCGGCTTGGTTTTTGGCAGGTTTGCAGCCGCAGTTTATTTTTTCCATTTTCCGTTTCGCTTTTTTTTTTTTTGGTATTTGCTTTGTGCATAAAGCACACTAATTTACCAACACACAAAACCAACATACACACACACACACAGAGAGAGAGACTAAAAGTCACGCATTTGGTCTTTAATATCTTTTGGGTCGCCTAGTTGTCTGCCTATGCCCAGTGGCAATTTTCAACCCCTGACCCCTTCCCCACCATAATCTTTGCCTACTAATTGTTGTTTATGGCAATTAGAAAGAGATAAAACAGAAATAGAACAAGTTAGACAGACATAGAGAAGGCATACTATGCAGATTTTTGGGTAAATATTAAAATTTTGCACAATTATAAACTCAAATAGAAACTTAATATTTTCTTCATACATTTCAATTTATGAATTATTACACATATTTCAATTTGCCAAACTTCAACCGCAAGCCATTCAGATATATATTTATATTTATGTCTATGCAGATTTATTGAAATAATTATATTTTAATTGGAATCGGTATACATATTTGCATAAAATTTCTATATGCAACAAAAGCAAACTAATTGCAAAATTCAAATTGGAAGCACAAAACCAAATTGAAATCGATTTTTGGTAGTTTTGTATATGAAGAGAGAGAGAGCATATTTTTGTGCCATTTATAGAAATTATTATTAATAAAACAAAGGAGCTAATTTCAAATTTGATATGCTTGAGATAGTTTCGCATAAGATAATTAAAAAGCACAAGGTAATAAATCAAAATGAAATTTGAAATAGAAGTTATATAGTTATAAAATACATAATTCAACCAACAAATATTGCGAGATAAGAATCTCATAAAACGTTCAACAACCCCTCCAAATAGAAAATAATTTCCAACAATATAAATTAAATAGAAACTAAATGAAAAGACCAATTTCGGCTATGTGGAAGTTTGTATACTCTTCCGAGTTCTCAATTGACTATTATACGGGTGTATTACGAGATCTCTTGAGTAAAACCCTAACAGACTACGAAGGTCTATGAATTTGAAACTTAAAACTATGTAGTGCGAAAAATAGTTTTTATATTAAAACTTTGCTACTGACCGATTGTTCGAATGCTAGCCGTAGTATATAGAGGACTGATTCTGGTCGCTTTTGAAGCCATATTTATCGATCTAATCCATGAAAGCTATAAACATACATGCAAAGGAGTTGTCATGCAGTCGAGGTACTACTCATTTTGCATTAGAATTGTCTATTGGGTGATCTTAAGTGTCGTCAGCATTACAACTAAAGGATAAGTCTCTAAATGTATACTTCATATCTAAACCTCTGTACTTCATACACAACTACTATATACATACTATACTAAATAATATACCTTACATACTCATATATGTAGACCGATTTGTGCGAAATTTATGAGAATTATTGAGAAGCTTATATAAAACTAATCCTAAAGCTACAACCTTGAACCACCTTGTTCATACCTTTTTCTCTCTCCAAAGTTTTTCTTTATGAGTGATCGTTCCTATGAAAGCTACGTGATATAGTCAAGCAATTTTAGTGAAACTTAACATAAGTGTTAAGAACTTCAACAAAATCACGCATACCAAATTTCGAGAAATTGTCTTAAAAAACGACGAAGTTATTAATATTAATTCATATTTTCAAGCATTCACTCCTATGTGAAGTATACGATAGGGTATTCCGATCAGAGAAATTTCAATACACAGAGTACCTAAAACCAAAAGAATATTATGTGCAAAATTAAAGCTTTTTATCTTTAACTATCTCAAAGAATAGGGCATAGAATCACACAGATACTCCTTCTTTCTATGCATTGCGAACTTAAGACAAAAATTAGCTTACCCTATCAAAAAACAACAAAAACTGTTGCAAATTTTTTGCATTAAAAATGTTTGCAAGCTTAATATCGGTTAGAGCTAAAGTTTTGGTTAGTTGGTTTGGTTATAAAGGTTATATTGGGGCTTTTGAGTGGATTAAAACTTCTTTATAATGGTAGACGGTGCGTGTTTTCCGCTTTTCTTTATTTTCCGGATGTTGACTGCAACAACAACAACAAGAACAACGACAACAACTGCGATAAAACAAGAGAGCCACGCGTTTTCCTAATTGGATTTTTGGTTTTAAGCAAGCTTGTAATTTCATTTACACCGCCCGGGGCATGAATGAGAAAGAGTGAGATACAGAGATAGAGTGAAAGAGAGGGAGAAGACTGAGCCAAGCCATTTAAGTACCATGTTAAGTGTTGTTGTCCGCCGCAACAAACAAGACAAAACCAACAATAAAGAAAGAGAAAGAGTAGGAGACAGAGATGGAGGGGGAATAAATACACGCAATAAGCAGCACGAACTAAAAACATTGTATCCGTATTTGTATTGTTGAGGGCGCTGAATTGACGCTTTTTTTTCTTTTGCTGTGCCCCAGAAAAATAGGCAACAACATAAAACAGACGACAAAAATGTTGAGCACCTTCCTCCCCTGCCACTTTTTGGGGACCTTTAATTTATAATGCATTAGTATATCATGGATGGAGGGTATTGTTGAAAGGTAGGGGAGTGCAAAAGAATGCTTACTGAACAGGTGTTTCTGCTGGGTATTTGTTCAGCTTACAGCCTAAACGTTTTTTTTGCAACTTTCTTGTTATACCCTGTAATTTTAAATGTATAAAAAGAGGTATGTTTAACTGGTTGAAATGTATGTTATCAATAGGTAAAGCGATTTGCTAAAACTATGTCTATAGCATATAATATATATACCAGATCAGTAATCTGCTGATGCAAATGCTTGTCAGATCTTTTGGAATACTAAAGAACTAGAGCCCAAAATGGAGTGTAAAAGGTTAACGAATTTCATAATATTTCGGAATTATGTTCATCTTTAAATTACATGTTTGTTTTTCAAATTTCCTAAAAATCGGCTAACTAATAGTAAAGATATAAGCTGTAACAAATATATGCTTAATAATGGTGTAACGGAACCAGCTAATTAGAATCGAAAGCACAATCATACTTGTAATTAAAAATTGTTGAATTCGCAAAAAAGAGAAGTAAATTTATAACAAATCTACGACCAAAGCGGCCATGTTTGTAATTTTTCCACTAGATGGCGCTCGAGAGCGATCACAAGGAAAAACTACAGTAAGGCACAATAATTTGTATTATTTATTTTATTATATTAAATATATAAACATTTTTTAAATTTTAGTCACTATCAGAATTGATCAATATCTTTACATATTTTCACTTTTCATAGGGTAACAGATTGTCGTCACTTCAACATAATTTTTATGTTTGTACATATAAATATTTCAACAATTTTTAGCACCTTTCTTTTCCTTTTTTTTTTTTTTTGTCCAAGTTTGCCAACATGTTTATTGTGGCTACGAAATTTCTTTGCATAAATATTTAATTACAATTTGAATTTATAATTTTTCTGTCCTGCATGGCTTTAAATGAGACAAGTCCTTTGGCAAATTTAAACCAAAAATTTACTTGTATAAAGCCTTTAACTATAGTTAATTATGTATATAGTATCTGAGGGATTAGCCTAAATCCCCCACTGACTTTTAATTACAATTTCTGGAAATGCCACCTAACAACTCAGCCCATACCAACAAATGCCAAATAATCTGGCATTATATTAATGAAAGTTATTTTCGTCTGATTTAAGGCATGTTTTCAGTGTGTGTGTGTGTGTGTAGTATAATTATGGCCAAGCATTTCTGACTTTAAGTGGAGGCCAAAACAAAAGTCACAATTATCAAGTTCAGTTTGGTCCACTGCCACTTCAAGACAATTTAAATTGGCTAACCACAGACCTAGCTAGGAGTCTTGAGGTCCGGAAATTGAAAAATGGGCTCAAGAATCCCAGTGAATGGAGATTCTTGGCAACCGCAAAAGGGAAAAACCCTATTTTGTTGCTTTTCCTTTTTTGGTTTCTTTTTTTTTAGCCCTGTCAAGAACTTGGCAAACAAATGCCATTTGCTGCTTGTTATCGGGGCACATTTTTCAAAAAACCTACAACCAAAAAAAAAAAATGAAATAACGAGAAAGTGCAAATTAAGTGCCAGCTTGACGGCAATTTTGTTCCGGGTAAATCAAAAAGGAGTCTTCCTCTATCCCCCTGTACCATAAAGAGGTTTTTTAAGGGTGTGTGTGAATGCTGTGTATGTTTGCGGGGGTGTGTAGAAAACTCAAGTAATTAAAATGTAGATTTATGACAAAGACTTAACAACGCAATTATGACAGCCTGACAATGATAAAACGCAAAAATCTGACAGGAGAGCACGAAACACGGCAAATGAGGAGTGAAAATGGAAATGGGGTATGATGAAAGATTGTGGCCATAAACAAATAATGAACCCGCTGAGGCCATCATTGTGGAATCAGTTATGAAATTTGTCATAGTTGTCAAAACAAAGGAGCCATCAGCTGGACCATGAACAACTAAAAAAGAAACAAATTTTTAGAACTTTACAAAAAATCTTTGTTGAGAAACTTTTTAGACAAGTTTTTGAAAATTTAAGTAACTATTTTTAGGATAATTTAAAGCTTTATATTCTCGTGTAAACTTTATTTGAAAATTAGGTTTTTTTTCAGTGGAAATTCAGTTTGAGTTGATCTAAAATAGTAAACAACAAGCTAAAAATAAGTTTTCACTTCTTTTTACCCAAAAAAGTATGCTACAGATTGCTTACCTTTTATCTTGAAATGTTCGAGTTACATACCAATGTAAATCCAAATTTTGGTCATTCCAAATAATAATCGATATAATTAATGAGCAGCATTATGGTGTTAACACTGTAGAACTCAATTCATAAACCACTCAGCATGGTTCTTAAATGGAAACACTATTTGTGGTCCTTTTTACTAATGACCTCTTTAAGGAAAACCTGCCTAAAGGGGCCCCTCAATTACTGTATTAATTATTTGATTAATAGACACTAAACACGACTAGAAAGGTCGATATATGTAAGAAAGTTACATACAAATTGACCAATGCCATAACATTTTCTTGAATGTCATAATTATATACAAGTCTTTCGATTTGTAATTCTTCTATGTTGGATTTAGTGGGAAATGCTTTTGGTAACTAAAGCTTGAAACAAATTATAGTTAAGGCTTTTTATTGGGTAGACTCTCTAATCCATCGGGTGCCTGGTTATCTGATAACTTCTGTATGACTATATATAGTATTTTTTTGTTCAGTTTAGTGAATTTAATCAGCTATATAATTGCCATTAAAACGAAACGTGCTGTGTAATGAGCAAACAAATGACAACTTAAAACATACTTAATATGATTAAATGACTGTGATTAAGGCAAGATATAATATTGTTTGATTAGGCAAATATACATTTACATATATGCTAATGTGTCTAGACTACGACTAATATTAGTATATACATATAAAGTAAAACGCATTGCAAGACTCAGCAGTATTTATTGTTGTCTGCTTCCACGTCGCTAGATAGTGTGACCATATTAAAGTAAGAACTTAACATTATGACGCTCTGACATCAGCAAAAGATGTTAAGCCACCAATGTTAAACAGATATCAACTAAAAACAGATTACAATGTTACAACTTATTAACTTATTATACTTAGTCATTAATTCAAAGTAGAACTTCTTTAGTTTTTAGTTTTACGTTAGAATGTTGGGTAAATGGTAGTCACATTTATACATATATAATATAGTGGGTACCTAATGTGGCTTAATAACAGACTCTTTTTATTAACAGTTCGAAGAAGAATAAGCATACGCAATGTTTGTAATGTTAAGAACTCTCTGTAAAGTCATATGTTATTTTATTTAATTTTTCTAGAGTATTCCCACATTCGACTTAATAATAATCTAATTATTTTCTTATTTGCCTGCGCATCTTGTGCTCATTATGTGCGCGTGTCCTCAGCCCCCATTTTGGTTTATTGTACATTTATGACACAATTACTTAGCACACATATCATAGATTTGCACTTTTACTAATGGCATTCACACTCACTTACACACACACACATACACACCTCATACACATTTGTATTGTATACAATTTTCTTTTTAAAATATAAATTTGCATTGTTGGTATTTTTTTTTAGCCTTTTTTCACTGCGAGTGTGAAATGTGTATGTGTTTGTGTGTGTGTAAGAATGTGGGTCAAGAGCATTGGTAGTAACACATGCGCCAAGTTATTGTTGTTGTTGTTGTGGCCAGCAAGCACAATCTCTCTTTCTTCCCTCTATCTCCCCTTCTTTCACCGTACTTATTATTATTGGTACCTGTCCCGCAATAAGACGAATAATACCTACAAAGTGCTAAGACAGGTAAAAATATTGTAAAAATTGTATATAACAAAGGGAAACCAATGATTGATTGCATTTTCTGGTCAACTGAAAATGAAATTCGATAAAATGGGTAAACTTAAATAAATGACATGGGAAAATAAATTTAAACCGAGCTAACGTTTGGCAAATTCCCAACAATCGAGGCTCAATCAGAGGCTTAGACAGTGATTAGCTAACTGCTCTCACTACTAGCACACGAAAAAAAAAAGGAGGAAAGTTTCACATGCAAATCACTTGCCAAACATCAACTAGACGCTAGGTTCGTGTATGCCTACCAAGTGCAGGTGCCACTCCCGTAGCTGTTGCTACTGTTGCTGCTCCTGCTACTGCTGCTGCTCCTGTCTAGGTTAGGTGTAAAAACCCACTGATGAAGTAAACTCAATTTGTATGCCCGATAAAGGCCAAAAGCAAAGGCTAACATGTACGTTGGTGCCAAGCTTCTATCTTGTTTCTTTTTTCGCTTTCTTTTTATTTTTTTTTTTGAGATGGTCCTGTGACAGGACACGGCTGTGTACGTGAGCAGCTTGTGGCCATGTGTAGAGTGTTACATGACCGTCGAAAGCAAAGTTTTGTTAACTAGGGAAAACATGAAGGAAGAGAGTGGGCGTACATTTCAGTTTTTCCTCCGTCCCTCTAGTGAAATTCAGTTTGTTTTTTCTCTTTTTTTTTTTGCTCTATAAATGTCATGATGCTGGTCCGGGCTTTGGCTCAGCCTCAGCTATTTGCACGTCTTGTAGTTATTTTAAATATTTTATAAATAAACATAAATGCAATGGCACGTGCTTGGGGCCTGGGTCACGTTGCGTATACTTGATAAAAATGTCCCACCAATTAGTTGAATGTGTGTGTGTATGTGTGAGTGTGGGCGTGTGGGCTGTGGCAGCTTAACGAATTAACACGAGAAAAAAAAACTCTCCTTTACAAGCGCTATGTAAATTCAATCTCACAGAATTTTTTTTTTTTTCTGTCCCCGAACTCATCTCTCAGCCAATTTACTTCTATTTAAGGCAAAAATTTTGTATGCACTTTCCATTTTTCTTCTTACTTTCTGTAAGCGAAATCCTAACAAGCAGTCGAGGCGAATGTAATCATAACAGAGAAAAAAAATTTTATGAGAATTTCTTAGCATTTACATAAAGAATAAAAACCAAGATCAAGTTGGAATAAAAATGAAGAAAGACGAAGGAAATGGTAAATGCAATGATGTAATTTATAGTTAAACTAGGCAAAATAATGGAAATCCAAGGGTAGCGTCACAAAAATTTATGAAATTAAATTGCAGGAAAACATATTAAAAAATTCGAAAATTTTGTTCATAAATTTTTTGATTTGCTATTTTGTTCTATGATATTTTATTAAAGTCGGGCTTAACTTAAAGGAAAATATAGGCAGTAGAACATTTCGTTCCATTCCGCTTTTGTTCAGAGTTAATAAATATAGTTATTTGGAATACAGTTTTAGTTCTATTTAGATTCTAAACTTTCAGTAACAAAGTAGCTTTCAATCTACGAAGTTTATAACAGTAAAGGAAATGGTGAATATCGTTGGACACTGTCAGATCCTTTTTTTTTAACAATGTAAATAAAATTTAATATAAAACTTTAACCTAAATTAAATTCAATTAAACATAAAACTTGAAGATAAAATATTTTTACTATGTGGAGGCTTGCAAAATTTTTAAATTTCTTGTGTTCTTGCAATGCCTTTTATGCGTTGTTGCCACGTAGTGCTCTTTTTTCTGATAGACCTTAGAACTAACTCTAGTTTCAGAACCATGATCGCTTCTGGTTCTCTTTGATTAATTTTTACCCTCGTCACAGGATCCTATTGTAATGCCATTTGAAAATAATATTACAATGAATAAAACATTATTTAAAAAAATGTATAGATCATTACAACAGTATATGTAAACAAAAACAAATGTTTCTTAAAATTGTATAAATAATATTCATATGCAAAATGAGCTTTGAACTTTATACATATATATGTATATATATGTATGTATATCATTTTCAAAATTTTTTTTTATATATTTTTGTAATGTAATAATAATCATATGTAAAACTTTCATATAAAGTAATTATATTTAGGTATACGTGAAAACTACAGCCCAACAGAAATTAGGCATATATTAAAGCAATTTCTACATTTATACATAATATATACGAATATTTTAGATATAATATATATGTATAGAGATATTAAATATTTTAAAAACTGCTCTCATTAAGAAATAGCCACTTTAAAAACCACTTTCAAACTGTTGTTAAAAATCAACGTTTAATTGCTGATTTCTATCACAAAACTCATTTGCACTGACCATCACTGGGGAGTCACAAAGTTAACCTAGATACAATAAAAAAAAAAAGAAAAACAACAAAAAAAATGGTCATAAATTTTGAGCTCATTTAATCGGAAAATCGGAATCAAATCATTCCCAGAACACTCTTCAAAATCTTGCTGTTCCGTGGGTATCTCTAGAGACTTAGCCAGGCTAAGCACATTACGCATACGCAATATTGTACAGCACGGTCATTTCCTGCATATTTAATGTGCCACATGCCACATGGCTTACAGTATAGAGAAGGAGAGAGAAAGGGGCAGAGGGTGATACCAAAGCCGACAACAAAATTAAGCTTCATTTATAATGCCTCAGCTGTGCGGATGCATGTGGATGTGGTCAAGTCACGCGTCATTCGAACGTGCCTCAATGGCAACTTCATTCAATTGAGAGTGAAGCTTTGTGGTGAAGGCATCTAGGTAACAATAGGAAGAGGAAGGAAATGGGGGGAAAGTAATATTGTGGAATGGAATGGCAAGTGCCTTAATGAGCTTATTTTTGCAATGACGCTCAATCCAATTAGCAATTAATTGTGTAATCAAAACGAACTAATCGAATTGATTTATGCAAAACCATTTTGCATTTCTTAACCTTTACCCTTTCTTTCTCTCCCTCTCTCTCTCTCATTTTAGATCTTTGCCATGCCGCCTTAAAGATTCAGTCAACATTCCGTGGCCATTTGGCCCGTAAATTGGTCAATAAGGATGCGCCCGAGGATGAGGATATCAAAGAGATAACCAAAAAAGTTGCCGAAGAATTGGATATAGATTTAACCGATCCAGAATTGAATAAGGCCGCTACCAAAATTCAAGCCTCATTCCGTGGCCATAAGACCCGTAAAGAAGCACAACCCGAATAAGTTTTGGCCAACATAGAATTGGAATTATTGTTAGCAGCAGCAGCAGCAAGAACAACAACAAAATGCAATTAAAACAATTAATTATTAAACAAATTGGTAAAATAAAACACAAACAAAAAAAAAAATATTGTAAAACTTTTTAGTGAAAATGGCTAAATTCTCATAATAATTATGAATATACATACGTATAAAAAATACATCTATATATAAATATATATATAAAAATATAATTAAACAAAAATTTGGCATTAAACATTTTCATTGTTTATTTCTTTCTTTCTTTCTTTTTGCCTAATTCTTAATTGTTAATCAAAGAGCCGAAGACAAAGAAGATGAAACAATTTCTTGAAATTTATCTAGAAATTTCAGTTAATTAATTTCTAATTAAAGAACAAGAAACAAAAAAAAACTAAACTTAAACTTTAAAAAGAAAACAAAAAATATAAAAATGAAGTTAAATTTTGCAAAGTTATAATGAAACAAATGGCACGATGTTCCAAAAGAAAAAAAAAAACAAGCAAATTAATTTGTATTTGTAGGACAAAAAAAAAAGAGAAGAACAAAGAAAGGGTATTCTAGAGAACCTTGAGAGAACAACAACAAAAAAAATGCTGAAACATTTTTTTGGACACATTTTTCGCGATTTGTCAAAGTTTGGCCAAAAGCCAACAGAAAAAAAAAACAAACAAACAAAAACACACACAAAAAACTTAAACCAAAACCAAAATATAAAAAAAATTGTACCTACAAAATGGATAAATTGCATTAACTAAACTCAATGTTGTATGGATTTTAAGATATTATAATTAGGGGTACTCCAGCAGCAGCTACAAAAGCAACAACAGCAACAAAGAAGAAAATCGTCAACAACAATGAGAAAATAGTTTCCAAATAAACTAACAACTAAAATCTGGTGGCACAATTTTTCTGTTTTTCTACCAACAACAAACCAAAAAAAAAAAAAACAAACAAAAAAAAGAAGAATTTGAAAAAACAAATAAAATATTAACAAACCATATTATACCTATACAAACAAAAACCAAAAAAAAAAAAAAACAAAGAGTATTAGAAACAAGCTAAATGGCTAATTGTTACTAACAAAAAGAAAAATCCTTGAAAAAAAAACAAGCGATAAATGTTTAAACAATTCATTAAATTAAAACTACTAAAACCGGCTAAAGAGAAACGAAAATTGTAATGAGAATTGTAATTGAAAATTCTATTAGAGAGATTCAAGTAAATAAAACAAAAAAAAAAATTTCCAAAAAACCAAAAACTAATTCAACTAAAGTGCATATAAAACCAAATTATATTTAAACAAAAGAAACGCAAAATCCAATTAAAGAAAGGTAAATTAATGAAAATGAAAGTAAGAAAAGAAAGTAAAGCAACAGCAGCAAAAATGTCCCAACTAAATTTTAATTGAGTAAATACAAATAAATAAAATCTTCAGTAAAATGCTAAAGAATTCATTGTCTTTTCTTTTACAGATTCAGGAGGTATTAGAAAGATATGGGGGTAAAGAATTTGGTAACTAACAAAAAGAGGATATAATTAAGTACAATAACCAAAGGAATAGTTATACATATATGTATATTCTCGTGATATCTTCTTAACATTTTATAAATTGATCACAGTGATATATTTCTGTATTTTTACATTTAAAGTATTAAATTTATAGTCGAACTTTTATTAATTTGAAGGCCTATAATCCCGTTACAGTGTTCGATTTACAAAGATTTTGAGTCAAAGAGTCAAATTCTATGCAGATTTCGGTCTAATGGCATTCCTTTTTGTTCGCGTTAGAAAAAATTCGAGTTTGAAAAGTTCAAGTTAGGGAAGTTCGATTTTGTATATATGTATATATCTCTTGGAATCTTTGAAACAACTTAACTTGATTATTTAAAATTCAGTATATGCACAATCGAAATTCTAACTTAGTATATTCGAAATGCACCAAAGTTTAAATAGTGAAAAAGAAACTTGAGTCTAGTTAAAATTTTACTCCTTTCGAATATAAGAAACCAAAATATCTCTGAATATATTGTTCTACGATATATACATAAACAATATGTATTGATAAAGAAGATATTATTCGGGCAACAAAGTTTCCTTAGTCATTAATTGGCCTTAATTACTTAAGCCAATTATGCAGTTCCCTACACAAAAGAATATTTAAACTTAATCTCTCTAGGGGTAGCCACACCCATTAATAGTTATTAAAAATTTGTAAAACACTAAAAATTTCTTTTTACTTTATTATGAAATATATGTTTAAAGGCTCCAAAAGATAAAACTTAGGCAAGTAAACATTTTTTGTTCACCTCGTTGGATAGTTTACCCAAAAAAAAAAACAAACTGTATAAAATTAAACCTCTGACATATAAAAAAACAGCTAGTAAATGAATTAAACTTAAAAAAAAATTGGCTTTAGTTCAAAATCTGAGTAACTTTAAATTTGTTAAACTATAAAAAAGTCATTTAGTGCACAAACAATTGACTTTTTTATAGTTCAATATTTTATAAACTATTTAACATCTTATACTTAAATTAATTTTTCATTCAAAGGCTAATAATCTGATATATACTAATTAATTCACTTTTCCACAGTTAACGAACTATTTTCCAATATCGTGAGAAGGACTTGTATTAAGCCTTAAAAAACCTCATCTTAAAACCTAATCAAACATTATTAAACCAAAAATTAACACTTTCCTTGTGAAACATTTAAAACATTTACTTTTCTTCCAGTAAACAAAAAAAACCTAAAACAAAAATTTAAGTGAAATGTTGATTAACTAACTTTAGACCAACTACAAGACAGAAACTAAAACTAAAACAACGGTACATGCATTTACATACATACATAAAATATTCTATCCTTTAGATGGCTTAACATTTAGTCCTTAAACCATTCTCACTTACTTACATTTGCCTTTTGCCCAAGCATTTTTAACGATTTTTTTTTTTTTTTTTTCTTCTTTTGCCTCTTTCTGTGGCTGCCTCAAGCTGATGATGCCACCGCCAACGCTCTGACTGGTGATGATGTTGTTGTTGTTCATGGTGTGCAACTACAGTTGCCGTCACTTCTGAAGGACTTTGCATTTGACATTTGCACAATTTTAAAGCAACGACCAACTACTGACAATTGTGGCCTATAAATATGTGAGTCGCGCCAAGCGAAACCAAAAGTTGAAGCCAAAAGGAAGGACAGCAATTCCTTTCCTTTTTTTTTTTTTGGAAAAGCTAAATTTCGAGGTTTTTTTTCAATTGATGCTTAATGTATATATTAAAGTTTGAATTACATTTATCTCAATTATATATTTGAAGAAAAGAAAGCTAAAAGAGTTAAAGAAAAAACTTTTTGCCTTATAAATTATAATATAACTTTAAAATCGAATCAGTTTTTTCTTTTAAAGATTTCATTAAAAAAAAAAAGTTTCTAGGAAGAAAGTTTCTATATATGTATAGTCAAAGAGTCAGAAAGATATACTGTATACAACTCTCTATTAAAGAATCCTCTAAATTTAATAAACTAAAAACTTTCTTTCAAGATTTCATTTTAGAGGGTCAGAATTGTAACCTACTCATTTATATGCAGTTACACATCATTTTTCACTTTTTTCTTAAAGGATTTTTCGTTTACTTCTTGCGCACTGTGCGACAGTGACATGAACTTCACTGACAGTTTTAGCACAAGAAATTCTTATGACAATGATGAGAAGACTGACAATGCTTGACCTACAAAGCCATATAAAGAAAGCAAAAGGAAGAGGAAAAAAAAGGAAATATATATGAAAAAATAAAATAAGAAAATAAGAAAACGAAATTTCTCCAAGGTAAATGCTGGGCTCTCTCTTTCTGTCTCTGGCTCAAGTGCTTGAGACATCAAAGCGTATAAGGATGCTTTTATGGCATTATCCTTTTGGACGCCAAATGTTTAAGCAACAAATATTGACATCGCCAGCGTAAAGGCTCAAGAGAAAAGTTGTGCAATCATAAGAATTTTACGTTGCAAACGCCCATAGACAAGTGTCGGGATGCAACATGAAAATTGAACAAGTGGTTAAGGTGCGACTCTTGCAATTGTACTTGCCACAGTTGCCACAACGAACACACATACGCACACACATACATACGCCAGAATAAAATCTAGAAGGGAAGAGAACAATTTGCATACCATTGCCTAGTGCATGTCAATTTGAAATCCCTGATGCAGTGCTCTATCGTAGTCAAGGAATGTCTAAAGTGCTATACTCCCAGACAGTTTACTCTCATCCATTTTTTTTTGTTATAATTTTTTTTTTTTTTTCGCCTCACAAATATTTCAAGCGGCAAATTTATGCGTTTCCAGCTATAACAGGAAAAAAAACACAAACAGAATGAAAGAAAGAAAACGAAAATAAACAAAAAAAAAAAAGAAATGTCCTCGCTGGCATCTCTCTATGCAGAGGTTCACAACATGGCGTATGCGCAATTTATGAGGCATTCAAAACAAAGCGCAGTATAAGAGCATGGAATAATGGGAAGTAAAGTGAGCAATGCAAAGGGACAGAGATGAAGATGAGGAGAGAAAGAGAGAGTGAGGCAGAGGTGAGGCAACGTTGAGTGGTGTCAGATTTGAGTGGAGCATAAAGGCGTGAGTTACAAAAGGTACAAGCAGGGGGGGTAAAGTGGGCAACAATTTATGCCAAAATGATTGGAGATAACAATTTGTTTCCTTTTTTGTTTTAAAGACCATGAGAGAATAGTGAAACAAGTTAAGCTTTAGATAAGTGCAAAAAAAAGGATAACACAAATGCATATCAAGTTGTAAAATAACTTTAACTCTAAATGGAGACACTAAACTAAATTGTGATTTAAGTGTGATCCTAGGACTTTATTCTAGATTTTTACGACCTGCAAATTTATTTTATGTTAAGTTTTTCTTTATGGTTTAGCAACCATGCGATAACACTCTATAAAGTATCGTTGGATAATCAAGTAAAAGGTGCACTAAGGACGTTGCTTTGATCTTTAAGTACCAGGACATGTACAGAGGTAATCACGTATAAGCCACGCTTAGTTTTTTATTCTTTTCCTTTGTTTGACCAAACAACTTGTAACCAAACAATTTGTTTCTGCCATGCATTGACTATTAAACTGAGATGATTTACCTAAAGATGATTTATCATTTTGGCATTTTCACGTTTTCCTTGAAGATAAGTTTAAATTGAGATGCCTCCAGTGGATAGCTGGTCACCAGTCTAGCCCAGTAGAAGAAAACTGTTCAAATTTCTACAAATTTCGTTAAGAAAGTTTACTTAAACTATAGGTAGGGTAAGACTAAGTTAGCTCTTCCTTCTTATTTTCTTTTACTTGAGAGAAAAAAATCCTTGTCCAATTTAGCAGACTAGCTACAATGTTTTATTATCTACTAAATTTGCTGATTGCTTTCATAGTAGACAAATTGAATAAATTATCAATAAAGGAGTCGGTATTAAGAACTTATTAATAATAATATACAAAGCTAACAATTACAATTAAAGGTAGCTCAGTTTCTGGGGAATGTAACTCGTGTAAATTCTAACAGAGAGTCTTCTCCGGTTTTATAATTTTGAAAATTGAGGGATACGTAATCAATTTTGAGCGCTTGGAATTAAATAGTCTTTTAGCCGCTTGATGTAGGAAACTCCAATTTGGTTAATAACATCTTCAAATGCTGGAATAATCAGGTAAATGGGAAAGAAATATTGTTTTTAATAGCGGATTTATTACCTTAATAGAATAATAAATTTTGAAATAACAAGTGATATAAAAACCAAAAAGTAAAAAACAGAAAAAAACAATTTTTCTATTTATAACTTCGACTTTGACGGACTTTTTTTAATACTTAATAATAATAAACCATTATTTATTTGTAGAAACAAATTAAAGTTTATTTATTTCCCCATTAAATGAGTTACTTTTTGTCAAAATATGATAGAAATTGGTCAAAATTGCTACAACTGTTTGATGCTCCAAAATTCCTCAGAAACTGTATATTATGTGGTACGTGTACTCGTGAACACCACTGTATATAGACAAGAACTGTACTTACATCAATCTGTAACATCTTTTGCCTGCATAACTGGTTTCCTACTCGAAATCAGCAACAGTTCTAAATGTCCTTAGGAAATTTTTAATTACAAAAAGGGGAAACTCAGCAAAACATAAGCAACTGAGTGACTTATTTCACTTGACCCAATCAAACTAACTAATTATAAATAAGCAGTAACCAAGAGACACAAATGCCTCAAGCCTCAAGTAGAGAGCTTTAGTTTCACTTATTTGCTGAACAAAGATTATACAAGAAGTCAGTGATTAAATGTTTTACAGATAAGTAACAAACTAAACAATTCTAAATAAATTTAATGACTTATTTAATACGATTGAAGTCATTTCCACATCAATTCACATCTCATTTTTCTCAATTGGATCTTGGCAATTTCTACTCATTTGGTCTCCATTAACCTTTAGCTGGCACTTCAGGCTCATTAAACCACAAAGTCGATTGGTCATAGGAGAATGAGTCGAAATGGTTTTCAAGTTCCCCGGTCCGTGTCCGAGTCCGAATCCAGTAACTAATTAAGTTCCACCTTTGGCTTCGGGGCATCATCATTATCGGCATCCACGTGCACTGGACTCATTAGCGAAGGTTACACATAATTAGAGAAGCTCGTAAATGCAAAAAAATAAAGTGAAAAAGGGAAAGCAATCAAAGTGTTTTTTTGCAATTATTACATTGATTACGTTTTCGAGATGAAAGCAAAGCCATAAATGCCCCAAAGGAAATGTTTAATGAAAAGAGAGAGCGCGTGAAAAATTTAAAATATGGCAAATGGAATATGCATCTATTAATCTTGGCCAGGCTTTAAAATGAATCACAGAGATACAGAGAGAGAGAGAGAGAGAGAGAGAGGGAGAGATGGACATATAAAATATACAACTTTTCAATGCCAATTTCCAATCAAATTATTTGCTATATCAAATATTTAAAAGGTCTGCTGCAGTATATCAAGGGGAAACATTGGTAACTGATCAAATGGTCAATACAGGGTAATAAAATGGTAGAGAGAGCACCATTTAGATTCTAGATACCATGACTAGACACCCTGTATATATAAATATATATATCCAACTGTATTTGTGTGTGTGTGTGTGTGTCTTTCTGTATGCTCTACAATGATTCTACCTTTTTTTTCCCCTGTACTGGCCTTGGTATATAAATTTATGTATAAACATTTTCCCAACAGACCTCAGCTGTGTCCAATCATTGTTGTTAATAATGCCAATGGAAGAAGAAGGAGGGGGATGGAGTCGGGCGTAGGCGAACGAGGCCAAATTGAGGCTGGGTAGTGAGTAGATTGCAAAAGGCATCAGGTATCAATATGTAAACTCAATAATTCATCTGACATTAAAAGGGCAACTCAAAAACATGCACAAGCATACAACTTTGGCTAACATGCATAAGGTCAGTCATAATGTAGTTAGGCAGGCTTTTAGGCCCTGGAAACCTTCCTACACCTCCCCGCCTTTAGGGCCAACTGTGCCAAGAATATTGCTCCATTTTGCGCTTCAATGATTTTTTCTTATTTCTCCTCCTGCTGAGTGTCTCATAAAAGTGTCATAAATGTTGATAAGACAGATTCTACCCCAACAGTTCCAACAGTAACACCATCTAGATGACTGACTACACACACACTCACACACACCTGGTATCTAGTCAACAGGGAAGATTTAGTTGAATGAAAGAAGCAAGAAGATAAAGGACTGTGGGGTAGTAGAAGAAATTAGAAAGAAGCTGGTAGAAGGAAAATGCGAAGGCGTAAGAGCTATAGCTAAAGGCGTCTTAATGCCAAGCTGTTTGTCTTGGTGATAAATGCATTGGTTGATATTCCAAACAGATTGTTTTATTACCATTAATAGAAGCAAATACAAGCACACACACACACACGCATACAGAGGCAAGAAATCTAGGCAAATCTTAGATATAAAATGTTTTTCTTAGATTTATGATTTGCATAACAATTTGTTAGCATTTAAAACAAAACAAAAAATTAACAGACTTGTCAGTTTTTCTCTCTCGCACTTACTGCATAAAAATTGTTTAATTTGTCTTAAAAGTTTGCTAAATTTCAAAAAATAAGAAGCAATTTATAAGGTAATTTATAAGTAGGCAATACAGTCTTGTCAATTTAAGTTAAATTTAAAATTTCTTTGAAATATCATAAATAGATTTGAATAATCTATCCAGATAGTAAGATGAATGTACATACATATATACATACATACTACAATGTTATCATAATTTCTATGTTAATTAAATTAAAATTTATAATCTTTTTTAAATTATAAAATAATGTTCAAATAAATCCAATTCCAATTAAAAATCCTCATTGAAGGAACATTTTCTTTTTCTCCTTGGTTTGTTTAAAAAAGATTTTTCTGTTTGTAAAGTTATTCCCATCATGAGACAATATCCAAAGGATTAGTAGAACAAATGCTAGAATAGATGGAGAGCCTATGGAGCAAAAAAAAAAACTCCAGTCAGGACACAGAGCCATCAATTAGGCCACATTCTCTCTCTCTCTCTCTTTGTCTCCCTTTCGAATGGCAGCTAACTGTCATTGTTTCCATTCATTTAAAATGAAAATCACATGGTGCCACCAGCACCACCACCAGTCAGGCAATTGTGTGGACAACTGTCCGTTTGTACAGTTACAATGTATATACATATATAATATATATATACATATTGTACTCTGTATCTAGCCATGGCCATGACTCTTTACGTCTTTCCATCGTCACCATCTCTCGGTGCTGCCGTCTTTCTCTAGGACTCTGGGCTTTGTTGTTGCCGTTGACTGAGCCTTTGCCTTTACTTTTGCTGCTGACACTGTCAATGATGGCCTCAATCAGAGCTGTCATAAACAGCGACATCGCCGACAGTTAGCGCGCCGCTCGCCATGCAAAATTGGTAACGCCTTCTCTTTCTGCTTTGGCTCAGACTACTTCACGACTTAACCTCCTTGTGCTCCTAGTGGCAGTTCTTTGCGCTTCTCTTGATTTACCCCCATCGCCCCCATTTGTGTGTGGGGCCATCAAGTGTCATTAATACGGAAATTATGCAAATGAAATTGACTTCTTCTGTGTGAGGCGGCCTGGGTTATGACAATTGGATGTGGTTATATCAGTTGTTGGGATTATGATTAACAAATTGGCATATCAGTATGAAATATATGAACCAATGAACTAGTTTATATCAAGAGTAGCTTATTTTGGAGTATTGATTAAATGAGTTTGAATATTAACAACTGAATTAAGTTTGTATGCATTAAATTTTTGTAAAGATCTAAAACATTGGAAATAAACTAGTTTAATAGAACTAGTTTAGTGAGTCATGTAAAGTACCAAATATATACATATGTATGTATAAGTAAACCAATTCAATCAAAGAAACTCTTTAATTAAAGTAGGGAATCGCTTAAGAATCTTCTTCAACGATTAAAGATTTTCTTTAATAATATAGTTCTATAGGAAAAACATATTGTGGATCTAGATTTATTAGCATAAGAAGAGACTTATAGAAGTACATAAAATATTTTTTTTATACAGTCAAAAAAAAAAAAATTCATTAATAAAAAGATTAAAAAATAAACTAACAAAATAGATAAAACCTTTTTAGAGTAAAAAATAAGCGAATTAAAATTAACGATTGAATAAAGGATTAAATAATATACAAATAAATAAAATCGGTCAAATAGAATAATAAAAAAAAGTTTTAATTCAATATAAAAGTGTTTTCAACGTATTCAGTCATATATTGTAAAACAATGAAAACCCTATAATTTATCTGGACATGTATGTACGTGAAGAGTTTATTAATAAATAGATAGACAAATTAATAAATTGATGATATTATATTGATAGATAGATAAAATATGTGGTAAATTTACAAAATTAGTTTCTTAAACTCCATTGACAACTTTAGTAACTTTATTCAACTTTCTACTTTACGACTGATATTAACTGCTACGACTGTCTGCTACTGACTGACTCTGCTTCTTCTTTCCTTCTGCCATTGCCACTGGGTTGCCAAACCAACCATGTTTAGCCTTGCCACCTTACATGTTTAATTTATAATTGCCTCCCAATCGTACCATGAGTAAATACATACATCACGCTATATAGACAGCATTATTAATTTGTAACTAATTGGTGGTCACTTAGGAGAACTGTATGATAAGAAGCTTTTCAATTAGTCCAGAATTATTTAACTTTCAAAAATTGAAGAGGTAATTTCTATACAATTTTCAAATTACAAGATTCCACTAACTTATATACATATTTGAAAGGTTATATAAACTTTCTTAGTCATCTTTCCATTCTTATGAAAAATTTTTTATATTTTGTTGTAATTCTTACAAATCTAGTTACTTTTTGAATTATTTTAATAGAGAAAAGTATAAAGTTTTCATTTCTATAGTCAAAAAATCGGAAAAAGCAAATATGCCTGGTCAGTATATAAGTCTCCGTCATACCGGACCCATAATGGCCCTGCTCAAGTGTCTATGGTCTTGCATCTATTTGTGGATAATGATACAAGCGGCGGCTATTTGTCCCAGTGTAAAGAAGACATGGTCATCGGAGTTTTGGTTTAAACATATTAAATATGTATTAACATACCAATCCCTATTACCAAACGAATGGTTTACCCAATTGGGCATATTTTCTGTAATGTTTGTGAGTCTATATGGAATTTATCAATATTCGCGCTGTTCGTTCTTTGGCTATCATATTAGATTTGAAAATGCACCCAAATTGCGTATCAATTGGAAATCATTGATATATTTTTTGCCCTACTTGTCTCTGTTCATATGCTACTGGATAAAAAGCATGTCGATTATATTAAGAGAATTTTCACCTTTCCAAGGACCAAAGTCAATTGCAGATGGTCAATTGGTTATATCCATTTGCTTTAAGCTACTTTTGGCCAGCAATTTGCTTTCGATATGTCTACGCGGTTGGGCTATATTAAAGATATTGGAATCGGAACCGGAAGGTCCTATAAGTAATTCATATAGCTTTGGCGATCATTTGACTATATTCTTACGTATTTAAATCGAAGACAGAGGAGGAAGCCATTTTCATTACTAAATTGAAATTTTATGTAATTTTAAACAAGAAAATCACAATTTACATACAGATTAAACCTTGACTAATCTCAGTTTGTAAGTTGTTTATATTTTCATTTCAAAATGAGACTTCATCACTTAATCACAATCATTATACTAATTTTAGTACATCAAGATACTCGCAAAAATTGCCCATTGGGAAAGCAATGGAATCAAAAGGCCAAAAAATGCATTAAATATTATTTTAATCTTTAATGTTTTATCATTAATAACTATTACTTCTAACGATGACTAATATATGAAACTAAAAAAGAATCCGAAACCTCATAAAAAACATGAAAAATTAAATGTCATTTGTCTGTCCAAAAAGGAAACACAAAAAGGTAAGCGAACAAAAGGTTGATTAAGGTTCAAACTTTGCTAGGAGGGGAAGGGAAAATGAATGAACAGAAAATGGAATTTGGGTTAGGGATTCTTTAATGTTGAACCCCCCCAAAAAAAGCAGTGATAAAATATAAAATAAAGTGTTCAATATTGTCCTAAAAATACAAATGGCGTGCCATAGCCAACACGCCGCCTGTTTTTTTATACCCTGTACCCAAAGGGTAAAAGGGTATATTAAAGTCGCTAAAATGTATGTAACAGGCAGAAATATACATTTCTGACCCCATAAAGTATATATATTCTTGATCAGCATCACTAGCCGAGTCGATTGAGCCATGTCCGTCTGTCCGTCCGTCTGTCCGTCCGTCTGTCCGTCCGTCTGTCCGTCCGTCTGTCCGTCTGTCCGTCCGTATGAACACCTAGATCTCGGAGACTATAAGAGGTAGAGCCACCAAATTTGGTGTGAACATGCATCTTATGCATACACAGGTCAAGTTTGTTTCAAATTTTTGCCACGCCCACTTCCGCCCCCGAAAATCGCGAAAACGTATTACTAGAGCTGTATTAAAGATATCGTAATCTTACTTGGCACACCTAATTATATACCCAAACTGGACTTGTCGAAATCGGACAATAAATATCGGAGATATATGTACCTATATGAGTTTTGCACTGAATTGCCAAGGCGACATTGGCTGGCAAGAGTGAGCGAGACAGCATGCGTTTGCTGTTGCTGCATGTTAAAGAGAATTTTGCATGAAATTGATGACGATTTCGAGGATATTTTATGTTATTTAATATAACTAGTTGGTACAGGGTATACTCAATGTCGGCAGGGACGACTTGCTTGCTTCATTTTCTTTTTGGTATGTTGAAGAAACTCAATCAGAATGTTGAGGTCAAACAATTTGTTGGCACTCTCCTCCTTCCAACTTTATTATATACATATGTATATATAGACGCATTTTTTGGTTTCCAATTGTTTATTGTTTGTCATGAATAATAAATTGAAAAGCAACCGCAGGCTGTCAAAATATCCGCACCGCAACGCAACGCAAAAAAAAAGTAAAAATTTTTTGTTTTAGAGTTTTATTTGCATTATCTGTATAGTTCCGTTTTACCGTGTGCAAATTGAATAATAGAGCGGCAAATGGCTTTTAGGCAAAAACCCTCTTGCTCCACCATCATAACCAGAACCACTTCCCCATTTAGCTAACTGACTGACCCAACGGAACAGGGCAACATTGTTGAATTGTGAGTAAATGTAATTACAGACAGGTGGATGGAATCCCTCTCACATGGTATGTAAGTATATGTAAGTAATAATAGGTCAACACCGTGACCACACAACGGACATGTGCCTCCACATGATTATTAAATGAAATGACATTCATTTGCTTGTTGGGCGGAGTTGAAAATATACATACATACATATGTATGTATGTATGGGGGAAAAACTATTATTAGTAAGCGCAATTTTAATGTGTATAACACAACAATAGTGAATGACATTTTAAAGGAAGTGAGGGAAAGGATATTATTAGTTATTTTAGTCTTTAAATCATTGAAAACTAAATGATATAGAGAGATGGGATAGACCCTAAGGTCTCTAGAGAAAGGAAGTAGGGCTTATCTAATATCCTTTAATAATAATCAAATGTAATAAAGTATTTAATTAAGGCAACAATTTTAAACTTTACTAAAAGGTCTCCTAAAAAGCATGAATTACTTTTTATATGTTTATAACTTTAGTTCTCTTTTTTGTTTTATATAAGTTTTTAGTTCTAGACAATCGATTTCAATCAAAGTAGTTAAGGAACAGATCCTAACTTCACCTTGATCATGCTTGAGGGTAACAGAGCAAAGAATATCAGGTGTGTTTTGGTTTTCTGAAACGTTTTAAAAAGTAAATTGTTTTCACTAAATATAATGTGGAGAGGAATAATTTCTTTGCCCTAGTTGTATTGATTTAATTATTCGCTCGAACGAATTGTTCGATCCTTCATAGCGTTCAATTTTGTAAAGAGATTAACCTAAGTAATTGTAAGATTCTGGAAATTATTAATCCAAATCCAACTCGATTTTAATTTCAAATTCAACTTTCATAAAATAAGTTAATCATTTTACTTTTGGTCCTTAACATCGTTTCGGCATCCCTTTGAATTACTTCATTTGGATAATCTATCAACTGTTTGGGGATTACGATATGACTCAAGAGTTGCCAAAGTTCGAAGAGAAATTATAAAAACTACTTCAATAATATAGAAATTTTGTTTATATGATATTTTACTAGGCGAAATAACCTTCAAAAACCTATTTCACATACAATTTTTCAAAATGTCTGTTAAGAAAAATTCTAGTAAATTAATGGCTGAATCAAATTAATTCACTAAGGCTTTGAATTGCATTCAATATATTAAAGGTAAATTGAAAAATATATGAAATGTACAACTTCTATCTATTTATAAAAAATTGGAAATTACTTTTCATTGCCCTTTCATAAAGACATAAAGGAAAAATTATTAGATTTTGACCCAATAAATTGCCTTGAAATTGAAAGTAAGAATAGATTTCAATTCTGATTCCGATTTATTATCAGCAGTTTGCCACGCATTGAAATACTATATATACATACCTAACAATTAAAACAGAAGTTTCGATATGGTTTATTACAAGAAAGAATCGAGAAAAATTCAAAACTGATTACACAGAAAATTAATTACAGAGTATGTGGCCTGCTCTTTTAAAATCTTTTTATTAACTATAAATTGAAAGTGGTCTTTCCTAAGGAGATTATTTATAAATATTCCACAGGAAATGTATTCCAGGTCCACACCTGGTTAATTCATTTGCTGCGGTTAGATAATTCTACTAAGAACCACAACAAAGTGAATTTCTAACTTAATTTGCAATATAAATATATAGCGTAACACATAAAAAGTTTCAGAGTCATTTTATCTTTTGAATGTATTCCATCGTATTGAAATTGGTGTTCCTTCTGTTGGTGGTTCAAAGCCACAGTCAAGGACGTAATGTTATATGTAAGAAAAAAAACTGTTGACTACTTAAAAATTTTCAAATTTTCATGTATTTTTATGTTTCATGTATGTATATGTTTTCTTTTTACATTTAGGCACTATGCGGTGGCCAAGAGAAGAAAGTGATTGTTTTTGAATTGAAACGTTGACCAATTTTTTTAATATGGATAGAAATAATGAAAGTTTGTGACGAAATAAAACAATCGTAATATATAACCCCGAACCCAAAGATAATGCCATCGATGGAAAGGACATTCCAAGTTAATTAACGAACACAGAAATATAATTCAAACAAAGTAAAATGGCATAGACCAAAATCAACAATATTAATACATTTGGGACAAATTTCATAAAGAAAATCATATAAATTGATGAATGAAAATATTATGAGAAATGACGGAATACAATAAAAGTTGAGAAATGTCCAACATTTGATAATTCTATTGGGACTTGGGTTTCTTGGCTAGTTTTGGAAATGGTTTTTTATTGGGCCAGACCTTTTGGTTTATGCTATTTGTTTATTTAAATTTTTTGTTCAAGTTTTCTCCAGAGAAAAAATATTTCAAATGGTTAAAGTTTCACTTTGTAGGCAAAGAAATATAGAAGATAGGAAGAGGGGAAAAAAGTGGAGGGAGTGAATCTAGTAGAGAGAACTTGATGTATTTATAAAACACAGCTCACGGCAAAGTTGAAGAAAGAACGAAAAAAAAAATAGATTTACCAAAGTTTGTTTTTTTTAAACAAAAGTATCAATATGGTTAGTGTGTTTGATATTAACGATGTTTTTATGTCAAAGTAAAGTAACTGTCTGGCATCCTTGTTATGATTCGCCCTATCTTGCAACACTGTAACCTTAGTTCATTAGTTCGCTCTGTATCGTCGCAAAGACAAGATCATGTGCGCAAATAAGTAATAAAGTACTCAATGAATATTTCTATCACTATCTAAAATATATTATATCTAACTTGCACAACTGCTTACTGCATAGTTGGTTTAAAATCCCAACATAGTGCAAGAAACAATCGAGAGGATCTTGACCACTAACGAAATATGAAAAATCAAAAATCAATACACAGAAAATTAGTTATAGAATATGTGGGACTGCTCATTAACTATGAAATGAAACTTGTGCTCCGCAATACAAAATTGTCTTTGGGAAGGGGATTCTCTGGATTTATTTGAAAATATTCTACGGAAAATACTAATTTCTAGTCCATCCCTGGTTAATTCATTTGCTTCAGTTTAAAAATTCTACTAAGAACCCTAGCAAAGAAAATTTATAAATCAATTTGCAAAATATAGCGACACACTTGAAAAGTTTCAAAGTCATTTTATATTTTGAATGCATTGCATCGTATTAAAATTAGCTTTCCTCTTCCTGGTGGTTCTTAGCCACAGCCAAGGATTTAGGATTAAATGTAAGCAAAAAAAAACTGTTTACGTTAGTTTAAAATTTTCAATATTTCTGTGTATTTGTATATTTTTTCACATTTAGGCGATAAGCAGACGCCAACAGAAAAACGCAAATGTTTCTCATTTGAAGCGGTTATGAGCGGCGTAACTAATGCACCTTGTCCATTTAATTTCTCATGGATAGAACCAATGAAAGTTTGTGCCAAAATAAAACAATCGAAGATAACGCCATCGATGGAAAGGACATTCCAAGTTAATTAACGAACACAGAAATATAATTCAAACAAAGTAAAATGGCATAGACCAAAATCAACAATATTAATACATTTGGGACAAATTTCATAAAGAAAATCATATAAATTGATGAATGAAAATATTATGAGAAATGACAGAATACAATAAAAATTGAGAAATGGCCAACATTTGATGACTCTATTGGGACTTGGGTCTCTTGGCTAGTTTTGGAAATGTGTTGTTCACTGGGCCAGACCTTTTGGTTTATGCTGTTTGTTTATTTAAATTTTTTTGCTCAAGTTTTGTCCAAAGAAAAAATATTTCAAATGGTTTAAGTTTCACTTTGTAGGCAAAGAAAAATAGAAGATAGGAAGAGGGGAAAAAAGTGGAGGGAGTGAATCTAGTAGATAGAACTTGATGTATTTATAAAACACAGCTCACGGCAAAGTTGTCCAATAATGAAGAGAGAACGAAAAAAAAATATATATACCAAAGTTGTTTACGACAAAATGTGGGCGGTCAATGGAGCTGGCCGAGGGGGGGAGGTTGGGGGTATCTGGCATTTGGCCAACAACAAATTACATACACAGTCATGGCTATTGGTCAGGCGAAAGGCGAAAGGAGACACGCTGTCCATTCAGTTGAAAGACAATTGTTGGCCAAACCGCCCTACCAACACATCACCTCTTCTGTTCTCTTTGGGTTCAAATTGCAATTGTCTATGGCGATTGATTAAAAAAGACACAGGAAAGCGCAGAAAAGGAAGAGAACGAAGGACAGTGAAGGAGAGAAAGTGAAAAACAGAACAAAAGCATGAAATTTATATACTTTATCCTTATAAAAATGCAATGCAATACTTATTAAAGTGAACGTTTAAAGCGATTTCTGTTGAAAGGAAGATAGGATATACTAAGAATATGGGTATCAAATGTTTTTTTTTTTCATTGAAATGAATTTTCTGGAAATGTGAAGAGGGATTTAGTAGGAATTTCAATGTGGCATATAGTGTATAATATTCTATGAAATTCATCTTTTGTTTTAAAGAGCTTGAAAAATATTACTTCTATTCTATGTATGTCCATGTCAATCATCTATTTTCTACAGTCGAATAAGGAATTTAAAGAAAAGACTTTAATATAAAAAAATTATTTAATTATGTAGTCAAATGAATGGTATAATACATAGTTATCAACATATATGTATATTTTAGAAGAATCATTTATTCTATTCCTTTCAAATCAAATGTAATATCTGTACTTGAATATGCTACAAAGGCCAACCATTCCCAACCTCAATGAACTAAATAAAGTTTTGATTAGATCATATTATATACATATTTTTAGAATTGACGCTAAGAAAATTTGTACAATTATTAAATCGCTTTTTGTTGAGTCTTTGAAGTGAGAGTTTTCGGAAATTTCTCAAATAAGGGACATAGCCATCAAATGTCCTTTATTTGTACTTCTATTAATCAAAGTTTATTATATATTAATACATATTTTAATTAATTTAATTTGGTGAAATTTTTCTTTCTAATAATCAATTAAATAATCATTTTAATTAAATCAAGATGTATACTTAAACTTAACCATATGTACATATATTATACGATGTAATTCAATCCATTTAGAAACTTTCTAAAGGTTAAAACAAAAGATTTCTACGTTCTAAGAAATTTTATTACAGGTCTCCAGTTTCTTTAAAATATTATGTTAAATATTATGTAAAATACTTTTTTTACTTTGTATATCATAACTGCCCCTAAAAACAGCTCCTGTAATGTTCCTAAAGCTAAGCAATTTGAGTAATTTTCTAAAAATATAAGGAGAAATTGTTACAAAAACAAAATATATATTTCTATATTCGAATTGCTTTGATTGCTTTAGCTTTTGTTTACTCACTTGTTTCCCTTTCACTTTACAAAGTTTACAATTTGTAGAGTATTTCAATTCGATTCAAATTTAGATAATTAGTTTCACAACTTTAAAAAAAATGCCTCATTCTCGACAATATTTTTTTGTCAGAGTACGCGCTGAAAAGTAGGCAACAAAATTGTTTGCTTGTCTGGTTTTTTTGGGGGGGAATTTAGAAACTTTTACTCTCATTTGGACAGCAATTGGAAAATCAAGTTAGATCCCACACAGTTCGGAAATGACACCTTTTGTTCAACAGTGACAGTTACCACCTATTTGATGGGCTAAATGGAGGAGCTTACAGTGAAGCAAACGTGACGTTAGCATAGGCAAACCAACTCGCCCCACGCTCAATCGTTTTGCACATTTTGCGGTTGAAATCCATGCAAAAAAAAAAAAAAAGAAAAGTAGGTGCGAGTAGCACCATCAGTTTCTGTTTGATATGGCGACTCTTTTGCTATCGCCTGTTGGCTGCTGTTGCTTAGTTGGCACGGATTTCATTTGCACCAAAACCAAACTGCTCCTTCCGACGCTCCCCACACTTTGGCTAAAAGGCGGTTTTAGAAATTGAAAGTTGTGTGTGTGTGTGGCAGTGACTGCAAATGTGCGATAAACGTGTGTGGAAATGACAGCGGTTATCCAATTCTGACATTTAAAAAGAGTGAAAAGAGCCACTAAAAGTTCCTCGAAATGGAAATTAAAATCATTTTTAATTAGATATGCCCCCGCAAATTAAGAATAATGTTAAATTAAATGTATTCGGGTTTTCGTTTTATGCAAGCAACTGTTTATTGTGTATGTGTGTGTGTGTGCTTTAATCAGGTAGAATGCTTTACTTCAACACTACATTATGTTCCGAGCCCCATTCTCAATTTCTCCCCTATGTCATTGTTGTCTTTTTGCCCACTCCATTAAATTACCTTATCGATTTCATCGATTAGCGTTTGATAATATGTTTGGCCTGTTTTCAGGTTTCCCCCAATGAGTAACCTCATGGCCATTATGCAAATTAGTTGAGCCAATTGATTAGAATTTTCGTATGCTGTGCGCTCCCTACAAATAATTAACGTCTGGCCCAGGCCACATGACTGAGGTTAATTAGCATAAATTCAATTAGTTTTACTTGTTGGCTGCGACAGTCACTCTTACCAAGACTATTCAAAACCTTTTTGCGGAGTTGTCTCTCAGCCTGATTTGACAGTAGGTTCAAGTCCAGTTACAGATGTGTGTGTGTGCCATCTTCACATCTCTCTGGCACACTCACCAGATTCACATATTTAGCATATTTCTCTGCTTTGACATTTAACCTTTGTTATGCATTCATGGGCTTGAACGTGGAAGTGTGTTTTGGATTCGCGCCTGTCTTGAGGTGACATTACATACCATACATACGTTTATTATGGTTACGGTTGCCTCTCTCCGCCCCGTAATCTCTCTGGCCTCAAGGCAAGGCAACGGCATTAGCATAAATAGAAGGCAAATCGGATACCCCGAATTTGTAGAACATGAATTTAAATGGTATTATGCAATATAGAGTTAAAGACATCTTACGATTGAAGTTAAGTCCATTTTCTTTTGGGACAAAGAATATATATATTTACATATGTCAATGATTAATTTGTCAACTTTCTACGTTTCTCTTTGGAATGCATCTACCACCACATTTGGCTAACCTTCAATCATTCTTTTTGTTTCATGATTTATTCATCTAGACACTCAAATGCTTTTCCGCCCAGTTGGATCTGCGGCAGCCGCAACATTTTAATGGCATTTTTGCGCGCACATGGAATAGGGCCATTAAGTTGTTGGATCCGTTCAGAATTGCTATTGAAAAAATATTGCAAAATTTCAAATATATGTATATATTGAACATTGCTTAAATTAAAGTGACAAATTGTGTGAAAGTCTTCAAGTCAACTTACTTAGTACTTAATAAAGAATGAAAAGTATTTTACATTAGTCTGCTCGATTGCTAGCTTAATTACATTCAATCAAATTAAAAGAATGGTTCAAATTGCTTCCTTATTGTCAGGATGGTCAGCTTCTTAAGTTATTCAACAATTAGCCTCAAGTAATGTAATGTTAAGTTGCCGCGCAACAAATTGGAAATGAAATTTAACAGTTACAGTTCAAACTAAACTCACTCAATTTTTTGAGTCCTGTAAACGAGCATAGGCTGAAGATTGTAAAGTTGACAAAAAGCTTGTTAAAGCTTAAAAAATACTGGGAAAATTTTAACTGGCAGCTATTTTTCAGTTATTTTTTATAGTTATTTTAAACCGAATCACAAATGTTGTTCAATTTTCGTTTAGTCATACATTCGCATTGTTCTTAAACATAAGTATTTGAAATTCATTTTCATTCATTTTCCGCTTTATGCTTTGGATGAATTTTATAAAATTTCTAATTTAAAAAATCTCCACTTTCTTCATTTAATTCACTTAAATAGCTTTAATATTTTGTGCATGATTTTGTTGTTAACTTAACTCACATATAAATACCATACATATACACACTCTGGCATGTTTATATATAAATAACTAATTCTTAGGCATTTGTCTTAAGCATAATTCCTTGCTCAGTTCAATTCGGAATCTTCTGTGCGCACAGCTTTACGGGATATATATAAGACAATTATGGTGGTCAAAGCGCTGACCAGGAATATAACATCGAACCAACGATGATAGAAATTAAAGTGTAAATTGCCCAGAACTTCAGTGATAATTACACGATATTCCGCTGGCATATTCATGCGCATTAGTAGCACCGAGGAACAGAAATACATGCCCATTATTTGACCCAAAATTAGGACAATAATGTTGCTCGATTTAGTCGATGAAACGCGGTAAAAGAACTGTAAATAAAAGAGAAATGAAAATTTATAGAAAATATCAAAAGATTTAATGGATTATATTGAAAAACAACCTTGGTGAGTGTGAGTAAAAGGCCTCTTATGGACGTCACCACAATGCAGCCCACCAGCAGAAAGGACACATGCTGATTCCAGAAGGCCAAATCTATGTCAAATCCACACCAATGCACTGCTATTTCCAGGCCTCGAGTAACTGGATCTTTGCGTCCCACTCGATCGAATATAATATTGATACAGCACTATAAGATTAATTTCATTTGAAGTAAAGATTTGCAGTTATTTTGTTTAACAATTACCATAAATATCTTATAGACACAGTAGACACTAAAAAAGTGTCCCAATACATTAAAGTATTTGCCCTGCAGTGTCTGGGACCAACGCTGGCGCTCTTCCATATTTTTAAGAGAATTTAATTCCAGAAAAACTGAACGTAAGAGTTCCTCTAGGCCATAGACTTCTTGTTTAAGTTGATTTATATCTGCGCAGAGGAAAATATGCAATCAAAACTAGAAATTTTGAAATTGCTTTTTTTCTTTCTCGCTCACCTTCTCCACTGCTTGTTGATCGATGAACAGCCGATGTCAGCATTTCCCATATTCTGGGTTTAGTCGGATGCTGTTTGTTATAATTATAGACGGCCATGGCGATGCGCCGTTTCTTTCCCGTCAGCATATCCACAGTTAACGCCAATCTTCGTTCTAAACAAATAATGTCATTGCGGGAAACAGGCCTAAAAAGGAAAACAAACAACATTAAACGATGGAATAAAACAATAAGCTAGAATTGATGATTTACTTTATGAAATAGGCCATGCTGGTGTAGGGATAATTAACAGCACCAAAGCCAGAGAGTATAGCCATAACAGTAACACCTATAACACTAATTCTGGAAACGCCTTGCTCAATGGTAAATATACCATTGGAAGCGCTCAGCAAGGGGAATGGTTCACCAATACGCCAAAGGCCATATAAAAATACAAACCAACAGAATGTGGTCAGTATCTGTACCCATCTGTCAGAAACTAAATTAAAAGAAATTAAGAATTAGTAATGGAGACATCAATGAAACAATAAGATAATAAACATACAAAATGAAATGCTGTGTATCACAGAATAGCATATATAAATTGGTATCACAGCCGTGACCATAAATAGCAACAGTGTTAGACCCAAACGCCAATGAAAGTAGCGTGAACTGGACTCCAATACGCCAATTATTTCAAATATAATCAATTCGAACATGGTCACAGATAAGGCAAATGTCGCTGAGAATATTAACTGAACGGATATGTGACGTATCTCATAGTGTTTGAATAATTGCTTATTAAAAAACAACCAGCCGCCGGCAAAGAACAGCATCTGGAATATAAATTAAATTGTAACTTAATACTTATACAGTTCTACAGAAAACTGAAGAAAAAATTAAAGTTTATTTCACCTGTGAAACAAACACAATGCAACAATCGCCAAGGAATGCCATTTTGATGGATTCCGCTAGCAAACAGTTCAATTTTAGTCTAAATTGGCCAAGCCAAAGGCATTGCCTTAAACTATTCAACAACGAACGAAACTTTAATCGGAAGTTGCCAACAAAAAAATATAAACAAAAAACGCCGTATGATTCAGTTATCGATAATCTTGGAGAGTTACCACATTTCCTAAACAGAGTTTGAAATCACAGGTTGTCCTGGTCAACTATGATATATGGAGAAACCAGATTATGTCTTCAAATTTTGCTGTATTTGGACAAAATAACGGTGTCTTAACAATATCAATTTCTTTGAAAATGACACATATCCAATACAAGTAAATGCAACCTGTTGCTCTTGGTCACTGTTTCTGTTACTATTCATCACCAAGTTATAGTTATCGATTGCAGCCTGGCTTAATTTTGATCGATGACACTTATTGTAGAGTAATCAGCTGTGAACCAGCAAATTAAGAAGCTATTTATTTTTAGGCCAACAGTTGCTACTAAAAGCATTTAAATTATGCTAATCTAAACATACAAATTACACGTTAAATGCGTCATACACAACAACAACAACAATGGCTTGCTACTATCGCCATCACGAGGAATCGACGGTGACAATACCCAAATACAATGAAACATCCAGTGGGGGCGTTATTTACTATGCAATTTTTGTGCGTGTAGGAAAAGTGGAATGGATGGTGGAGAGACGCTATAGAGATTTCTCTCAGCTTAATGATAAGTTAGTTGAAGAGACTTCCATAAGCAAAAAACTATTACCGCCAAAGAAGGTAAAGAAGTAACACAAATTGATAGCTGGAAACGCCAAATTAAGAATGTATTTTTCCTGATCATTTTAGCTAGTGGGGAACCGTCAACCCGCCTTTTTGGAACAGCGACGTGAGCAGCTGGAGACATATCTCAAAGAACTGCTCATATATTTTCGTACAGAACTACCACGTACCTTGGCTGAATTCTTGGATTTCAACAAATATGATATAATTTACCTGCTACAGGATCTGGCCCAGTTATTCCATGAACACGGCGATGCCTTGCTAAGCGCCAAAAAGGAATACAATCTATCGGCTTTGGAGGTGAGATATGATAATTTTGTCAAAATTTCAGTAATAGTTTAAAAACTTTGTTGTTCGTTTGATTTAATTTATTAAATCGTTTAGTTTTCTTTTTATATAACAATTTACATCATGCCCAAATCATTAGTCCTTTTTCTAGTCAGATGCAACCAGCTTTTAATTACTAAGACAAATCAAGGTTACTACATAACCCAGCGGTATATTAGCGTTACTCTAGGCGTATTCCACAAGCCACGTCTTCCTACTCAGTTTTCTCCTGAATTGGAGCATACCCTCAAATCAGAGGAGAACTACAAGAATATTAAGAAATTAACCCAATATGCTTTGCGCCATAGGAAATGGCATGCCAAGAATGAGGATAGGAAAGAACCACGTCAATATTTCAACTACTTGCTGCTTGATCCCCGCGTTACCAATCATCTTAGGGAACGGGCAGTGAAAATGCATAAAATCGATGTCTGGGTAACATTTTTGCAAGCTGTTTTCTATGTGGGCAAAGGCAAGGCTATGCGTCCCTATGTCCATTTACAACGTGCACAGCAATTACTCCAGCAACCAAATGATCTCATATTGGCTAAAGATCCCAAATTGGCATTAATCGTTGACATTTGGCAAAATAGTCGTGGCATTATCTTGCTACATGGTTTTCGTGGCATCACCTCCAATGATGCCCACTCACGAGAGGCAGCCATGATCGACGCTCTCAGTTTGAACCATTTAACGAATCGACGTGTTGGTGTCTACTTTGGTATGGCTAAAAACCAATTGACAATTACTCAAAGAAGATATTTGGGTATAGCTTTGCTCCACAAGTTAATGGGTCAGTTTATGGCAAAGAAAGAAAATGAACTATTTCCACAAATAATGCCCAAATCAAGTAGTTTAGATGCTGCGAGGGCGGCTTAAGGAAGAATAAAATAAATTAACTTTGAATAATATTAAATAATTTGTTTATCAATACTCTTCTATTGCAGGTCTTTGCGATCAGTGAACGTCTCAGTCTACCATGTCCACCGCCCAGCCTGGAGCCAGGTGGTAAATTTGATTTCTCCCATGTCTTAGATTTCTGCTCTCATCTTGTCGCTTTGGTCGTTACACCTGTCAAGGATTCTAGCTGTTTTGCTCAGGATTATAACACTGTTGATGTACCAATTGGTCACAGTAATATTATACCGAATCGTCTCAGCTTCAATTTGAATGCCTTTCGCAATCTCAGATCGTTAAAGTTCTCCGCTCTGTCCACAGAGAATATTGTGGACATTGAATTGCTGAAGCCAACTCTTCGGACAATTTCGGTTCACAACACGACAATCACCCATATTAACCAAGTGCTGCTGTGCGACAATCTGCATAAAGATTGCGAAGTGCCAAGCATTTTGCCGGAATCGATTATTGGCCCAAACGCTTCCACCTCATCTAATGGCAACAATGGTCACCTGATCACCACAGATGCCTGGCAGGAGCTCCATGAACTCGATTTGAGTGGCAATCTGCTGACCCAAATTGATGGTAGTGTAAGAACAGCCCCCAAACTGCGTCACCTAATTTTGGAACAGAATCGCATACGAGTTGTCCAGAATCTTGCCGAATTGCCGCACTTGCAATTGCTCTCCTTGTCAGGCAATCTCATAGCAGACTGTGTTGATTGGCATCTGACTATGGGTAATCTGGTGACCCTTAATCTGGCCCAAAATAAACTAAAGTCTTTGAGTGGCTTGCGCAAGTTGCTCTCATTGGTAAATTTGGATTTGAGTTGCAATCAGATAGACAATCTAGATGAAGTGGATTATGTGGCTAATCTTCCACTACTCGAAACACTACGACTTACTGGCAATCCACTGGCGAGTAGTGTGGACTATCGTCCCCGTGTTCTGGCCCGTTTCCATGAGCGTGCAGCGGAAATGGTTTTGGATAATGAGCGTGGTACCCAACAAGAATTGGACACAGCTCTGGTATTGTCAGCCTTGCTGCAATCCCAACAAAAACAGCATCACAAATGACCTGAAGATATATCTAACGATTCCATAAACATTTTAACGAAGTATTTGATAAACGAACAGAAAAATATATATTCTAATAGACTCGCAATGTTCAGGTGAAGGTATCACTAGATTTTTAAAGTGATTATCATAATTGAGCAGTCTGTTCAATCTGAATAATAATATTAAAAGTTATTATATAGGGACAATTTTGTATATTATTAACAGTCCACAACTTTCCAATTTTAATTTGTAATTTGTATATTTCTATATCTTATTCGTATGTTTCCCTTATGTTTCTTTCCTTTTGATCTTTTGTCAATTGAATGTGCAATATTTTAATGCTCACAAACAAATTTAAATGTATACTGATTAATAAAGCGAAATCTCAATTGTAGTAGAATCCGAAAAACCAACACGACTTGCTGCATTGATTATTGAATTAAAAAATCAATCATTGTTATATAGATAATTCAGTCGAGATAGTACAAATTAATTCTATAACTATGCAATCAACCAATTAAATGCAATTTAATCAATTAGATACGGCTCCTTATAAAGTCCGTGCACATGCTACGTATACTTAATACGAGTCATGACTCCGACAGAGTCTAGCTGTCTATTACTGTGGCTAATTTCCACTTGGTCCTGGTCCGAGGGCTCCACACACAACATGAGTTTCTTGCAATCAATTCTTAAAATGAGTGCAAATCAAGAGCCTTGGATTAACACACCAATCTTCACTGGACACGGTGCTAATTTACGCGACTTATCGGTCCTAATGCGATGGCTTCATAGGGAGATATTTGTGACGACTTTCCTGTTTACCCCAGCTCAAGAATTTGATGAAACAAATTTCCTGTCTAATCACATGCGTAAGGATGCTCCACTGACATTACTCTTTTGCGAGGGCAGCGAGGAGCTGATTTGGTATCACTTGGATAGACGTTTATGGCACTTGCGTCGAAGTCGTCTAATTATATCCTTGCCAGCAGAAACAAGTAATTCCTACAATACTCTCCTTGGAGTATTCCTTAAACTCTGGCATTTCCAATTCCTTAACGTATTGGTCGTCCACAAAGGCAGAATCTATAGCTACTCTCCATACCCAAAGATCCATTTCTTTGAAGTCCCTTTAGAGGAAAACAGTCATCTATTTCCTCCTGCAATAACGAACTTCCAGGGTTATGTCGTGTCCACTCTAATGAAGAATGACCTACCCCGTACGTTTTACGTCCGGGATAATCGTTCGGGACAACGTCGTAAGCGAGGATTTGCCTATCGCGTGTTGGTGGAGTTTCTTCGCCATCATAACGCCAGCCTGGAAGTAACCAATGCTGATGAAGAGATTTCATTGACCAGCGGTGTAGACATGACTCGGATTATAGAATTAATTAAAGAACACAAAATGGAGATTTCACTTCATCCATATCCAGACGTCGATAAGCGAATTGATAGTAGTTACCCTTTACTCATAAACAAGGTTTGCCTAATGACTCCAGTGAAAAATGAGATTACGCGTTATATGTACTTGTTGAGACCATTTCAATGGAACAGTTGGTTAATGATACTTGGAGCTGTTGTCTACATAACAGGAATTCTTTACGGAGTTTACCCAATCCACCAACAAAGGAGTCTTAGTCATTGTTTCCTTCAAAGTGTTAGTCAATTGCTTTTTATTAGTTGGCCATCGAGGATTTATCAGCCATCGTTACGTTACTTTTTCGTGGCTCTCCAGTTGTCCATCTTGGGTTTTGTGGTAACCAATTGGTACTCCAATGAATTGAGCAGCTTCCTAACTACCCTACTAGTTGGTGAGCAAATGGATAGTATGGAACAGTTGATTGAACAGCAACAAAAACTTCTAGTTCGGACCTATGAGATTGACACTGTTCTGCGACATGTGAAGCCACATCTAATTAATCAAGTGTCTCGGCTCCTAGTGGGCGTTAACGACAGTGAACTGTTCTCGGCTGTTTTGGGCTTTAACCGGAGTTATGCATACCCTTCTGCAGAGGATCGCTGGGGATTCCTGTCTCTACAGCAACAATATGTGCAGAAACCCATATTTCGCTACTCCGAAGCCTGTCTGGGTTCAACGGGAATCGGTTATCCCATGCTACGGAACTCTCATTTGGAAACGCATCTGAAATACTTTATAATGAGAATACAGGCAATGGGTTTATTGCAGCATTGGCTCGTCCGGGACTTTAATGATGCCCTAAAAGCCGGCTATGTACGCCTCTTTGTCAATGATCTTCCTTTCAAGGCTCTAGATGTGGACACAACTCGTGTGGCTTGGTTTATATTGATCTTTGGTTGGTTGATCTCTATCATTAGTTTTATTGGTGAAAGCTGTCAACTAAGATTGTTTGTGTTTTAAGTTTATAATGAATTATCAAGGATTCAATAAAGAAATGTTTTTAAAATGTTTAAAAATTATAAGTTTTGTAGGGGTAATTTGAAGGTTTGTTAGGGCGACAAATTTGGATTTGGACTACAATCTTCAATATTATCCGTATTCAATTTGCAACTTAGGTATAGGTTTGTTGCTCCTTGGAACTCCATAAAAAACTCTGCAAGAGAAGAGAAAAGCGGCTCAGTTGTTTCTATAACGATCAGTTTATTGGCCATATAGACACATTAGTCGCTTGCCATATAACCGACTCGGTTAAGGAAAGAAAGTTGAGGTCCAAGAAAGGCGCTTTTCTTCTCTCTCGCTCTAACAATTGACCTTGAGCCCATTAATGTAGATTTCCTCTTGTACTGGATTGATCCTCAAAAAAGTTAGAAGGATTTTGTTTGCAAGTTTTCCCTCAACTCATCATTTCAATGATTAGTAAATTAAAGTCTCAATTGCAGTAGAATTATTTAGATGAATGAACCAAATATTTCTAGGTAGGGATAGTAGTTACTAACAGAAAGTCAATGAAACAGATATATCGATTGAGATAAGCCAAATTAAATCTATATCCGAGACAAGCAATTAGATCAATTATACACATTTCTTTATAAGGTCCGTGCACACGTTGCGTATACTTAATTCGAGTCATGACTCCGTTGGAGACTAGTTGTCTATTTCTATGGCTGTTGTCCACCTGGTTCTATTCCCAGAGCTCCACACATAACATGAGTTTCTTGCAATCAATTCTAAAAGTGAGTGTCAATCAGGAATCTTGGACTAATTCCCCAATCTTCACTGGATACGATGTTAATTTACACGACCTATCGTTCCTAATTCGATGGCTTCATATGGATGTTCAAGTGACTACATTCCTCTTTACCCCAGCTCAGGAATACGACAATACAAATTTCTTAGCTTATCACATTTACAAGGATGCTCCGCTAACTTTGCTCTTTTGCGAGAGCGTTGAGGAATTAGTTTGGAGTCATTTGGATAAACGTTTGAGGTACTTACGTCGAAGTCGTCTAATCATATCCTTGCCAACGGAAACAAGTACTTCCTGTAACACTCTGCTTGGCGTTTTCCGTAAAATTTGGCATTTGCAATTCCTCAATGTATTGGTCGTCCATAGAGGCAGAATCTATGCTTACTCTCCGTACCCAGAGGTGCATTACTATGAGGTCCATATGGAGGGCAATAATCATCTATTTTCACCTGCAACAACGAACTTCCAGGGATATGTCGTATCCACCCTTATGAAGAATGACCTACCCCGCAGTTTTTACGTCCGGGATCATCGTACAGGTCGTCGTCATAAGCGAGGATTTGCCTATCGCGTGTTGGTGGAATTTCTTCGCCATCATAACGCCAGTTTGCTTGTTACAAATGCTGATGAAGAGATTTCCCTAACTAGTGGAGTTAATATGGCTCGGATTATAAAATTAATTAAAGAGCATAAAATGGAAATTTCGCTACATCCGTATACGGATCTCGATCCGCAGATTGCTGATAATAGCTACCCTCTACTCATTAATAAGGTTTGTCTTATGACTCCAGTGAGAAATGAGATTCCACGATACATGTATTTACTCAGACCATTTCAATGGAACAGTTGGTTGATCTTAATAGGAGCGGTTATCTACATAACTGTTATACTCTACGGAATCAGTCCAGTACACCGGAACAGGAGTCTTAGTTATTGTTTCCTGCAAAGTGTTAGTCAATTGCTCTTTATCAGCTCGCCATCAAGGATTTATCAGCCATCGTGACGTTACTTTATTGTGGCTCTCCAGTTGTCGTTCTTGGGTTTCGTGGTGACCAATTGGTACTCTAATGAATTGAGCAGTTTTCTCACTACTCTTCTTGTAGGTGAGCAAATTGACAGTATGGAACAGTTGGTTAAACAACAACAGAAACTGTTGGTTCGAACCTATGAAATTGACACTGTCCTAAGACATGTGAAGCCACATCTTATCGATGAAGTGTCCCGTCTGATGGTGGCGGTAAATGACAGTGAGTTAATCTCCGCAGTATTCAGCTTTAATCGGAGCTATGCCTATCCCTGGGCAGAGGATCGTTGGGGTTTCTTGTCGCTACAACAACAATATGTTCCGAAGCCAATATTTCGTTACTCGAAAGCCTGCCTGGGCTCAACAGGAATCAGTTATCCCATGCGATCCAACTCCCATTTGGAAAGGTATCTGAAGTATTTTATTATGAGAATTCAGGCCGCGGGTCTGTTGCAACATTGGCTTGTCTCGGACTTCAATGATGCCCTAATAGCCGGCTATGTGCGTCTCTTTAACAACGATCTTCCATTCAAAGCTCTGGATATGGACACAACTCGCGTGGCTTGGTTTATTTTGATCGTTGGTTGGGCAATCTCCACACTCACTTTCATTGGGGAACGATGTCTTAGGCGATTTGGTGTATGGTGGACAAGTAACGAGAGTTTACTGTAGTTACACTAAGTATATATGGATTCGTTTATTGAGTAATTATAAAAATGATTAAAAATGTTTGAAAATTACAACTTTTGATTAGTGTATTACATTCTAAATATTAATTGGAGTCTTACTATTCATAGGGTTTGTTAATCTTATAATGCTAAAGAAATTGTATCCGATTAAACATTTGTGTATATTAGTAATGAACAGTGAGTATAGAATTCTACAATATATTTTATCTGCAATCTGTGTCAAAGGAAAAGTTATAGCAAATTTACCTTGGGGAACCATTATTCAGCCAAATGATTATATGATTCGTATTGATACAGATTTTTGTTGCGATTTAATATTATTTCTCATGTCTGACAGATTTCCACTTTTACTTATTGTTTAAGTAAATGTCAATCAAATGAGGAGCAGTTTATCCGACTTTTTTAATTGTAGTTCTGCCAGTTTAGACTGAAATCACGTGGTTTCAGCTAAGGTCTATATCATTGAGGATGATGTCCACCATGGTGTTGCTGCTGGGCATGGTAATGTTGCTGCTCGGCAGCGGCAACAGCATCAAACATTGGTGTATGGACTTCGCCCAAAAATTGTGGCGTTGGCGGCGGATTTGGATCGGCCAACTCACCAATGAGTGGCATATCAATATCCGTTGAGATGCCTGCTTGACCATAGGCACCCAAGCCATAGGCAGTTTGTTGCGGCTGCTGTTGCACTACCGATACACCCTGCTGAGCATAATCCGAGGGTCCAGCCTGAACTTGCTGTGGGTCCAGCATAACGGGAGCTGCCTCTAGTTCCCCAAATTGTATGGGACCAGTTTGTGGTTCTGGCATAGCTTGCGGCGATAGATCTGGCACAGAATCACTCTCCATATAATCCTGTTGCAAATCAGATTGATGAGTCTGCTCTGATAGACCCTCATGCTGATGATGTCCCTGTTCTGGATTACGTTGTCGTTCCTGATGGTGCCCCTCCTCTTGATCCTGTTGTTGATCATCACCCGGTGGCGGCAACATATCATTATTTTCATCCATATCAGCTCCTTCTCCAGAAGTCTCACCATCCCTTCGCACTAGACCCAACATGTCCAGCATATTGCGCTTAACAGCATTTTCATTGGCCGCTTCCAGACTGGAATAGCATGTGCTTAGACCACAACCAGCCAAATGTTGAGCCATTTTGTTGCCATTACTGGTGGCAAAGCCACAAATACAATGCATTTCCTGTGGCATATTCACCTCCATGGCGTCCACAAAGTTTCCATTGCAATGGACACCATGACGAAACTGGGCACGCTCACAGCATGTCTGATAATTACACTTCACACAATGTAACCAGCCACTAAAAGTAAATGAATAGATAACATCAATCATGGGGTAAATCAACGTATATCAAGTATGAACCCCAAAAGACCAATAACAACCTCTTAACTATTTTCACCCAAGCAATTGAATTCAATTATATGAGTACGATGAAGTTCATTGCCTCTAGAAAAAAAAATACGTAGGAAATTTCCTACTAGGAAAAAGGAAATTAAAGTAGATAATCGACCAAGTATAAGGAACAATTATCTATACGGTCAATGGCTTTTCTGGTTTCAACGATTAACTGATTTGATTAAATTATATTCAAACTTTCCTATAGTAAACTTTTCCATAATGAAGCTCTTAATCAAGATCAATTCTACTCTAAATAGTTCAAAATGGTCTGTTTAAACCCGCCTATGCCTGCCCTCTATCAGTTAAACTTGTAGATACATAAATTCTAATACTTATACATTAATATTCCACTAAAATCGTTTTTGTTTTAACTTAAGATACTTACGAATAATGTGTTTCCTCGCTAGCAAAATCGGTATTGCACTCGGCACATGTCTTGCCCTCCAGGAAGGCAAAGAATGCAGGCCTTTTGTATGATGAGAATGGCGGTGGCTCCCTGTGATGAGTTCTCACCTTGGGCGGTGGTATCAATAGAGAATTGTTGAGCAAAAGACGCACTGGTTTATTTGTCTTGGTCATGCTAACATGATGTTGTACAATATGTTGTTTCAAATCTCCCTTCTCAATGAAACTGAGGGAACATTTGGAGCAACGGAGAGAGGGATCCCGTTTATTGACATGTTCATCAAGATGTAGGAAATAGTGTTCAATTCTCAATTGATTGGTAGTTCCGCGATGAGAGAAATAGAAAATCTGACAATGCATAAGCAAAGAATTAAAATAAAGTTAATAAATATCTTAATTTTAGTTTGTTGTTTTAAGAACTTACATCCAGACAATAGGGACATTGTAGAAAATTTTGATTTTTGTGATCATCGTAGAAATGTCGCACCAAATCACGATGGGAAGACGAACGATAGCCACAGGTGTGACACCAATATGGTAATTCCAAGGTGCTATGAACCTTTTGCAAATGAGCGGTGAGCAAGTGCAACGAATTGTAACGCTGCTGACAGATTAGACAATAGTATGAAGGTGAACCTTCTGTCTTGGTCTCGGTGGGATGCATGATTTGATTGTGCTTGGCTAGCACAGATTCGGTGGGATGCTTTTCCAAGCAGAAAAGACATTGGAACTGGTGTTGTTTGCCTTCGGGTGAAATGTGGGATACCAAATGTGTTTGTAGTTTCTCATTGGAATCAAATGAGGGTTCATTGCCCAAACAAATGGGACATTCCACTGATTTAGCAATTTCAGCGGGATTGGCACGCGGTGAGGTAAATGGAAACTGTTCGTAATTCTCATCAGTGCCATCACTAATGCCATAGTATAGTTCCTCCAATCCACGTAACTCATCTTCCTCCTTCTTAATGACGACTGGGACCTTTTCCTCTTTTTCCTTAACCTTTTTTATGGGAGCACGTGCGATCGGTACACTGGCAGCTGCAGCAGCTAATGGTGATGCCTTTGCTTGATTTTGAGCCTTGGCAGAATTCTTATTAACACTGCCAGGTGGCCTACCGGGACCCTTATGCACGGGGGCTGCTGTTGGTGGTGGAGTATTTACTCCACGTCGTTTTGAGCCAGCTGGCAATATGTCCTTATCTCGTTCACGATCCTTTTCCTTTTTAGGCACTTTGCCGCCGCTCTCTTTGCCAGGATTCACATAATCCGCATCGTTAATGGCTAATAATGAGAGAGAAATCTTTTTTTAAATGTGAACTGTGTATATATATATATATATATATGTATATATAGGATATCATGCCATTGTGCGTTTTAATCACTCCAAGAGAAAATAAAAATTCAAATTAAAACTTTGCTTCGATAATAATAATTGTATATATTTCTTCTAAATTTCTCTTTTAATTAATTTAGTTTGGTTGTGTGTGCCTTTTTTTGCTTTTTTAGAACAAGTTAACTAACAAATTAGAAGACTAATTAGTAATTAAAATTGAATAAACTTCAAACTAGTTAATATATACACAAAACTAAAAAAAAAAAACTAAAAAAGAAGAAATTTGCTTCAATTTGGAGTGACAAACGCAAGGCAAATTAATATATAAATTAAAAAAAAATAAAAACGTCCTTCATTTAACGACTGACTATAATCACGATCTTAAAGCTACAAAAGGGGAAGCGGGAAAGTGACTCTGGGATCTCACTAATTACTAACGTTTCTTGAGACGTTTGGGGGCAGCATTTGCCGGTGTCTCCTTGTAGGTAGCCGGTAAAATGCTCCAGTCCTTAAATGGATTGGTAGCCACCTAAAAAAGAAATAGGAAGGAATTTTTCCATTAGTAAATCCAAAAGAAATAGATTTCCTACATTAAATAAATCAAATTGCACTTACCTGATATAGCCGCTGTGTGATGGTCTCATTTGTGGTGACTCTTGTCTGTTCCGCAATGTGTATAATGATATTATTAAATGCCTGCAATGCATAGGTACCAAATGATTCTCGCCACACCAACTCATCAAGGAATTGCTGTATCATTTGTCGCGACAACAGGGACAATGTATTCTGGAACATCCGTGGAACAATCCTTCTTAGATATTCCATAACAGCAGAGTTATTATGCTTGGCCGTATTATCTGTGGCAGCGGCTTGTACAATATTCTTGAATCCCATACTAAATAGTGTGATCTTGTCTACAGTCAGATCTATGCATATGGTGCTATCCTTGTGTACCCAACGAGAGAGGGGCTCTAGTATGGCTTGGAAACGTTTCTTATAGTTACGATCACCATCAGTGATGGGCTCCACTGCACGTAATCTTATCGATTTATCAGAATAATCATAAACGCCGAGGACTTCCACCTTCACTTGACGTTGTGCGCCATCTTGAGAGGTTGTACCCAAAGAGATTACGCCCACCTAGACAAAAGATATAAAGATTAAATCAATTTTGGATGCATATTTTCCTAGCCGGAATCTTTAATCCCAGTTTAAATCATTTAATTTTCTTCTTACCTCAACAAACTTGCCGGGACCACCCAATTTTTTGCATTTCTGATGCACTGCCAATGTACAAATGGCTCTTAGCCATGTATAAATGCCTTTGATATACACACTATCCACTTTCACCCACTGCACCACATTCTGTATGCTAGTCTGGCAGGCCCAATGATAGATTAATTTAAGTAGAAACGTTGGCGGATGTTGAGCACCCTCGAATATGGAATTGTTAAAAACAGAAACAAATCTATATGGACAACATTCACTTATCCACACATAGCCGCCGGTGTAGGGAAATTTCGTAACATCCGAATATACACCTGTTGATGAAAGAAAAAGACATCTTAGCCTTTGATTAATCCTTTATTCTTAATGAGCTTACCCAATTTTAACTCATTTGAGCGATGATTAATGCAATGTTGCTGCGCCCTTAGTAAACCTTCTTGAAGCAGCCATTCACAGAACTTATTGGGTGTCAACATTAATACTAATTTAACCTTGGAATCCAATTTACTGCGTGTTGCTGCCATATCCTTGATCTTGAGGAATGGTTTGGCCAGTACCACCAGCGAGGGATAAGTTTTGCCTTGCATTTTGGTATCCTTGCTGTCCTTGTTTGCACTATCCTTGCCATCTTTAGCATCATCGTTACTGCCAACAACAAGACCTCCCACCGAATTAACTTCAGCCGGACGATAGTTTTTGGGCGGTGGATCGATTATGTCCTTGCCAGAATCTTTCAGTTTGGACGAATGCTTGCCCTTCAGTTGTGGCGAGGACTTGCCCGTAGAACTGGAGGATGCAGCAGATCCACCCTTCTTGCCAGCCTTGGGCGACGGCGAAGATGCTGCGGCGGCAGCAGCCACAGCCTTTTTGCCTGCGGAAAGGGCTAAACGTTTGGCCAATGGCACATCATCGTCACCCTCATCGGACGATTCCAAATATGCTATATTCGAAGCAACACGAGGTCGACCACGAGGACGTCCCGGTCCGGCTGAAGGCTTTTCACTACCACCCCCACCCCCACTGGCTGGTGGGTCTATTGGTTTCGGTGGCTTCTTGGGTAGGGTGGCCTCTTTCAATTCTTGCAGTACTTTGCCTTTGAATGAATACGCCTGAAACACCTGACCATTGAACAGCTCTTTGCCCTCGTTTGCATTTACGGCCGACTTGAGAGCATTCTTTACCGCATTGTGCTCATTAGTGATTTTCTCATAGTAAGCCAACTGGGCCGGCGATAGCTCCTCCACCCAAATCTCCATATCAAGGGAGATATCACTTCTCGTAACGCGCGTCATCCCGCACACTGGGCCTTTCACAGGTATTGGGCGAGTATACAAAAATTTATATCTTTCTATTTTTCACTCAATTGGTTTTTTTTCCATTTGCGTTTGTATGAAAATTATGGTTGTACTGTACTTGTTAGTGGTGGGTGAAAACATCGATGTTAATGTATATATCGATATTTATTAACTATCAAAAAAAACTATCGATGACGACAGATGGAGCCACAGGGCAATTTAAAATACACTAAGAAAAAAGCTTAGAAAATGAAATACTATAAGGAAAATAGTTATTTCGGTGCCTTGTTATCACGTTCCAACCACATGATCAATGTATGAAATCATTTATTTTAATAGCCACCAAATGATTCCTTGCGACTTTCATTTGCCAATTTCAAAGTCATTTTGAATGCAAAACAGTAAATTTATAACATCTTTGATAAGGTAAAATGAACCCCCGAGTTTAATAACAAGCATGCGAAGAGGTCAATAAATGGATTTTAAGTTTATCTATGTATTTTCAGTAGACCGTTTTCCTAATAAAAAAATTTCTTAATTATCACAATCTTATTAGTATGTATGTACATGTATTTTGTTTTTGTCTTATTTTATTAGTCAGGCTTTTTGTTTATTACGCATTTTTGATATCATCAATAACCTGATCGTAAAGTATTTCTCTGATATTGATACCCCATAGGAAATCTAAATGGTTCCATTTTGTTTCTGGTAAACGGTAAGCCTTCTTCAATGTATCCGGATTGAGTGTATAACGTAGACGATCCACATCAATAATACTGGCAAAGTAATCATTGTCACTATAGTATAGATATAGCGGAACATCAACAGCCGCAATATCGTATTCCGTCGGGGTCTTGGTACCATATTCCTTCTTGTTGCGAGTTGATCCGTAATCAAACTGACGGTAATATCCTGAATTGTACTCCTGAAGATAGTGGAATATCTGATTAACGGAACAGCCAGCTGGTGTGGTAGCCATAATGTCTGGAATCATTGTTTCATTCAGATACGGTGAATCCCACCCACCCATGATGAAGAGGAAATTGGTGCAAATTATCTGAGAAATAGCCTGATCACTGCAGAGAAGTGATCCCATCAATTCCATTGCCTTGGTGTTGGGTAAAAATTCGGCACTGCCAAAAAGTTCCACAAAAGCATTGGGCTGTCCGAGAAGAGGACCACCAACTACAGCCAAAGGACTCTCCATGTGATCCATCCAGACTACGGGTGCCAAAAGATGAGCCGAACGAATACGGCTCTTGAATCGTGGAATCATCGTACTGAGCACAAAGAAGGAAGTTGTACCCTGAGAATGACCCACATAAGAAAGAGTTTCTTGACCCGTCATATATAACACGTAATCCATCATAGCCGGAAGATCATAAATGCCAATATCATGCCATTCAAAATTCCAGAAAGGCTGCAGATAAACGGATTTGGTTGCATGTCTCTTGGAGTAAGTGTTTCCGCGTGCATTGCCCATCCATACATCATATCCTTGTTCGGAAAGTAGAAAAGCTAGACCATTTTCTGGACCACCCAAGACCCAATCCGACGAGGAGCATAACAATCCGTGCATTAGAAAAGCCACAGGACGATTAACTTTCTTTTCCTGATCTTTGTGGTTAGGTATACGATGCATAGTTAGAATGTAACCATCCGAGGTCTGCACCTCATGCTCCTCAATGTCAAACCCATGTCCCTTAACGATCGTAACCTAAATGAAGAGATCATATGGTTTTAATTAAATTCTCTCTAGGATCTTTAAAAAATTGCATAATTACCGTTGTCACTGAACTGGATCGACCCGCATCGGCTGGCAGAGCCTGCACCATATAGCCTAGACATAAAAGTCCTACTAATACCTGTGTTACCTTCCACATATTTTGCTAACTGGAGGTAATTTGACGACCACATAGGCCATTCCATCGCTATTTATACCCCCCTCGGTGGACATTTAATCATCCAAAATTTATTGCTGATAAGTTCAGGGTTTAGATTTCTTCGGCAAGACAAAATTTATTGCAGTTTATTTTTTGCAACAAACACACATATCAATCAGCTACCTAACTTTCAAAAACTTAATACGAATTGATTTAGAATGATAACCACCTCAGCTGGGTGGAATTTTGCAGAGCTTTTGCTACATGACCAACAATGGTGATAAAGCCAAATTTTTAATTATTATTGAATGGGTGCTAACTATTTATATTATTTTTGATTGGGAATGATAAGTGATAGCTTGTAAGACAAGCAGTTAAATAATAATTTCATAAAATAAAAACAACAACAATACCAAGAATAAAACTTAGTTGATCAAAATTGACCCTGATTTGAAATAAACGATTAGATTAAAAGCAATGTCAATCAATATTTCCTTATTTTACATCAAATAAGAATATAGAAAGATATTCTGATGGAAATTTTTTTGTTTTTAAAATACATTTTACCGTTTCTGGGAAAACCTGACATTGCGTTATCACTTAGTGGAAACACCCCAATTTTAATAACGGTTTTTTACAAACAATGTCACTTTGGAGCTGTACAATTTAGTAAGTCTAAAAAATAGGCTTAGTATTTCAGATATTTAAAAATTGATATATTTCCTGATCAGCATCAAAATAGGAATGCACTTGCTAAAGTATTCATGACTGACAGAACTTTTAAAAGTTTTCAAACATTGTTTTAAAATTTAAATATTCCTCTCAGAAAACTGGTTCGCCGCAAATCACTCATCTCTAAAATGAGCTGGTTCGCAAAGAACTCTTGTAGTTTGCTTGCACAAAAATTGTTGTAAATCCAATAAGGAAATTAATAAACTATATTTAATACGATTCAAAATGCGGGACAGGGAGAGGGATCGAGACAGAGAACGTGATAGACATCGGGATCGTGACCGCGATAGAGATAGAGAAAGAGATCGACGCCATCGTTCCAAATCTCCCGCCCAAACCGCCTCAAGGAGCTCCAAATCGAAAAAGAAGAAATCAAAGAAATCCAAAAAATACTACAAAAGGAGCCGCAGCAGCAGTCGCTCATCACGAAGTAGCAGTTCGCGTAGTCGGAGTAGTTCACGTAGCCGGCACAGTAAAAGGAGTAGGAGTCGCGATTACAGCCAGAAATCGCGCTCGGCATCACAAAGGACAACCAGAGGGCCCAGTTCGGAGAGCAATTCCCGTACAGCAGCAACCGTGTCGGCGCCCACGACTACTAATGTGAAAGCCATTGATCTCTTTGATGCTAAAGTGCAAAAAGCTTTGGAAACGATTGAAGAAGATGCATTTAAACCGGCAGCCTTTTTTAGTTCCCGAGACCAAGATGCTCAAGAGAAGGATAAGGTCGCCAAAGAGCGCATCACTGAGACAGTGGCTGTCACAAAGCCAACGGGTGGAGCTTCCACTGCCGGCCGCCAAGATGATGTAATATTTCATCCAAATGTGAGTGGGTCACTGGTCACCCTCAATACAGTTCGCAAAATTAAATTACTTGGATTTATATTAATTCACAATCTTTGCAGTTTCTTGGTGACCCAGATCTTAAAGCGGAAAAATGGCTAAGAAAACTCTACAATTACCGGCAAAAGTACATGGAAGAATAGGAATTCGCATTTTTTGTAATATATTTTAAACAATAAGAATCTTAAATCTAGAATATATCAGTGCCTGTTTTCCTGGCCCTTATCAAAGCTTCTTCCGGCTGTAGTTTCTCGTTTTCAGAAGGCTCCATTGATTGGCCATCAGCCTTAAGTTTGTCTGCCTTGAAATCGTCAATAATCTTTCGGGAATACACGGCATTAAACAGATCGAGGCTGGTGAACTCGGATTGCACTACATCGGGCGCCTTGTAGGAAACGTACGGCTTCAGTTTGCAGCCTGTAAGATCAGGTACAATGATTTCGGGTATTTTTTCAGGAATTTCCACAAATTTCCCATTAACGATAATGCCAGTATCGCGAACTCCACGCTTTTGTATCGCTACTGGTGGATTCAATTGAGTGCGTTGGGCCTCTTTGACCACGCGAGTTCCGCGTTTCCCATAAACATTAAATTTACGAAAATTACGCTTGCCACTAAGCGGTACAGATGTGCTAATGCCACGCTGTTGGCATCTCAGAGCTAAGGGCAGCAATTTAACACAGTTTTGCATGGTTTTTCTGTGAGAAAACAAAAGAAAACTTATTGGTTAAATAACAAATACTAACAGCTGTTTACCCCGGTAGCTGTCAAAAAGAACTAGTAAAAGACAGAAGAAATCGATCAACCAGTTCAAATTTAACAGCATCATTTCAGAGTTTATTCAGTTTAACAGTTTCAACATAACATGGCGGTAGTTTCAAAATGTTCCAAAACGAAAACAATAGTCCGTATTTATGCTTCTAAGTTACCGTGACTTCTAAAATCTTTAATATCATTTATGGCTGCTTTAATAGATGGTGTATTTGATTCTGAACGCATTGCTTTTGGGCTTAAACTCTCGTTTTAATTGAGCCCTGTTAAAATATATCACGGATACTGCAAAAAATTGTAAATGAGAATTATTAAAACGTAATAAAGAATTTGCACTAGGTAACACTTACTTGTGCATGTTCAACCACGCATAATTGGATATTTTTATGGTGGAGAAACTAACTCTTGTCCATTGTTCATCCGGGTATTTGACTCTCGCAAAGGTTCTTTCATTGGACCATTTTCCAACTCCGGCACGGACTCATTAACTAAATCATCCTTTGGCAATCTGGAAGATTTTTGTTTCTGCAAAGGCTGTGGTTGTGAATCATCCGGTGACCCTACCTCAGGCAGTGGTTGGACCATTGAGCGTAGGTTCTTTATAACAACATCTCCAGCGTGCTTGGAAATCGAATGCCTTTTTACATTATCCTTTCTGCTGCTCCTAAAATTGCACAAGCCGCATACAAAGTTGCCAAGAAATTTTTTATTATGAATGGTTTGGTGGCGTTGTAAATTCCACTTCTTTGCGGTGTGATATTTGCATTTGTTGCATTCAAACATTTTTCACAATTTAATGCAGCGCCTTCTTGTATCTTATTAAGCTAAGAACCGTCAATTCTAGACCTGCCAACTCACCGCAAATATTGAAGGAATTTGATATGAGTTAGGAATTTTTATAAAAATTTTCGGCACTTATTATATTATTTTAAGGATTAAAAGCAAATAAAGATGAATTGTTATTATTTTATTACTGTTTTTATAATTTGCTATTAAAAAGAAACTAACAATTTTTTCCAGTGCAGGAAACATGCTTAAAGTTGTCTGTTACTCAACATTTGTGCTTAACATTTCTCTGTTAGTATTGTTTTTGTTTTCAATGCGAGCGGTTCGCTGCGGTCGCCGGGTTGCCAAGAATTTGAAAATATCCAAATTTCGAACAAATAAATATTAATTCTTTACATTTTACGTTTATATTGCCAAATTTCAATTTTTGTATTCGGGCATTGAAAGAATCGAGTGTTTTGGGCACGTAAACTTGTGTGTTTGTTGTTGCTGCGTTTGCCGGTTGTTTCAAGTGATTTAAAATTGCCTGTAACGCTTTGCATTTCTGGGTGCTTTTTCGTGTTTGTTTGTCTTTGTCCCCTTTCCCCCTCCACACACACAGCAGTGAAATTCTACGACTTCTGTTGGGAGTAAACGGAAGGAGTGAACAAACCACCACTATGTTGCCACTTCAACAGCAGCAACAGCCACAGCCACAACAAGAGCAAGTGCATCCTCATCCTCCAGCATTCAATTGGCAATTGGAGGATTACGCGTACTTTCGTAAATGTGGAGAAATAACAACATCGCCGGATGTACAATGCTTTGGTTTCAATTGTGCCTTTTGCCCGGCCATTTGCCTACAATTCACTGTGTTCATGGATCACATACGCGAACACCTGCAGGAGGTGCAGCAACGTTACGAGGGGGCCGATGAGAAAATCGAACAAACAACTCAAACTGATTTAATGATAATGGAAATGGACGGCATCAGCCCCTTCACCTGTTCGGATATCTATCCAGACCTAGACCAGGCCACAACAAATAAATTTACCAGCCCCAAGGTGGTGGTCGACACGCAATCTTTGGGTGTGGGTCTTCAGTTGGTGAATATATCCAATACAAACCCAACGACCACAACATCGACGAACCACCTAATGCAGCCGCAGGAGCCATCGAGTGCAGGAATAGATTTGGTTTATGTCATGTCAAATCCATTACCACCATTGCCATTACCACCCTCGCCGCCCCTTTCCAGTGACGAACAGAGCCCAAGTCCAAGTTGTGCGCTACCATTGGCTCCATTTGAAGTATTGCAGGCAGGCATTGGGGGCACGCCCACATCAATTCATAGTGGGGGGACAACGGCAACTCCTTTGCCATTGCCGCGATATGAGACACGACGCGTGGTAAGTTAATCGCCAATACTTTTTGATACAGGGGCCACTGCCTAAATGTTACAGTGACTATGTAACCTTATTAACTGATTGTGAAATACAATTAAATATTTCGAAAATGTTTTCGAAACCAAATTATAGATATAAAATTGAACAATGGTATTACAGTCATGCTAAGCTTTTACCTTGAGATGTTTTTAAGATTTAGTAGATACTAAATCTTACTAAAAATAAATATGTATTTGTAATATATATTTCTTGAGTTATTTATGTTTCTATATATAAATACTTTAACTACGGGAGTGGCGTAGCTACTCAATTTCCTTCAGCAGTAAATAAAGAAAAAACAGTTTAAAAACATAAAAAAAAATCTCTCATACGCCCCTGAAAAGTGGAGTCTGAAAAATCTAGATAAAGAACGACTCGGTTGTAGAGCAAAAATATGCATTTCAATATTTCTTTGTATGAGTGCAGGGTATACAAATTGTTAAAAGTTTATCTTTTCTTTTTCATTTCGGCCATTGCCCCTTTTCTTTTTGGTTCTTCTTCAAACAATGTTTACTGTATAATTGTTTTTGCCTTTCTGCTTTTTGTTTTGTTTTGCGGTTTTATAATGCAAAAAAAATGTAAAAAATTGGTCTTCCGAGTCATAAGGTAGTTCCGGCAAGGGCTTCACTTAGTTTGCTGGTCTCTTGACCTTCAAAATAACGGCACACACACACTAACATACATGTAGACATAAAAAATGTGTGTCGCTTATTTTTTTTTCGCTCTTTTTTTTTTTTGTTATTGCTTTGCCTTTTGTTTCAGTTGTTTGCTTTTTCTTCATGTCTGTGTGTGTGTGCGTTTCCCTTTTAATCCCGTTGTAGTCCACCTTTTCTTGTTGTTGTTCTTGTCCGGTTGGGGGCGTAAAAGAGAGACAGTCCGTCAGTTTAGTCAGGGACCTCCACCATACAGAAGCGTGGCTATTTTTGTTTTATTTTCTTTCTTTTGCGTTTTTTTTTTTTTATGATTTTGTCAGCCCATGCGACGCAGTTTTTCCACTTTTGTTTGGTTTTTCTCAATATATGTATGTATGTATGTATGTATGTATATATTTTTTTTTTTTGGAAATGGAAATGCTGGGGAACAACAACAAGTTGCCTTGTTGTGCATTTAATGTGCTAACAAGCAAAAAATTTGGGACACAAACATCTCGAGTGTTTTTGGATTATATATATTTTCGTATTTTTGAAAAAATAAAAAGCCATTAAACTACAATTAACAAAGGAATATGTATGCATACATATGTACATATGTATTATATAAGTAAATATTCTGAAATTTTCTGTCTGCAATTCAATTGAACATTTAAAAATATAAAAAACACATAAACAATTGTATATTTATTTGTTGTCCGTTATTTATTTTCAAATTTCTATGAAACTTTTCGAGTAACCCTAACTTTTTTGTCAACTTTTTTGTTTACATTGCCTTAAAGAGGGTATATGAGTTGGGTTTAGAAGTTTGTAGACCAGAAAAAAAATAAATTTTTACAATTATTAGCTTTTGTATAAATTGTGTATATATATGTATGTATATATTCGTGATCAGCATAATAAATAGACTCGATTTATTACATTTTGGCATGGTTTAAGAAATTTGACATATGTATTCTAAACAATATATGTACATACATATGTTTACTTGGAATGATAAGCGATTCAGTTTGATACGGCTTTCTATTTAAATTTAAAAGTTTTTGTTTAATTTAATAATAACATTTGAGAATTAAGTTTAGGTATTTTGTATATAATGCAAAATAACAGTTTCATATATAATTTTTACCTTTTTTATTTATTTATGCAAAATCTTCAACAAAATCCTATGGTGGCCATATGTAGATATAGCTTTTAAACCTAGGTATTAAATTTTGTTAATTTTATTTCGGAAACTATTAAAAATACTCAATTATAATGATTTATAATTCTAGAAAAATCTTTAAGTCTAAAAAAAAACTCTTTTAATCAAACATATGTATATCTTAAAATCTAAGCCTAGATTTTTTATATGGCTGTAACTGTAAATAAATTAACACTAATTTAACTTATATTTTTATGTTTTATACAATTGAATATTTTAAAGTATTTAAATAGTTTTTATGTTTTATTTATATTATTTATTTATTATTTATGTATAATCAGGTACAATTTTTTGCAAGGTCCTATCAAAAAATCTCAAATTACCCCCTCACAAAGACTTTTTTGTATAAAAGAGTTGAAGTTTCAGTTAACTTAAATAGAAAAGTATGATATAAGCAATCCGTCCATATATGTATGTATGTACATACTCTATAAAAATATTTTTCTAGAGAGGTACAGACCCTCTCTCTAGATTGGTGCCGGAATATATTTCCATATTAAACCAAAATCTTATCAGTTTTCAAAAATTTCACGACAATTTCTTAAAAATTGAAACACTTGAACAATTTTAAAGATTTGCTGTGAAACAATTTCGCTAGGTTCTAAAGTCGACGTCATAGGCAAAATAATTGTTTGCTAAAAGATTTATCAGTGTTTTTTTTCTTTAGGTTTTTTTTTTTTTTTTTTTTTTATGTCCACTTTGTGACGTCGAAGCCTCGACAACTTTGTCAAGTGATAATGTTATTAGAAATAAATCAGCTAAAATAATTGCAAAAGGAAATGAAATTGTTATTTTTTGTTCGTTTTCTTTTGCGTTGAAATTCCATAAAATTGGTTTTTAGGGGGTGAGAGAAAAAAAAAAACTATAAATAGATAAACCGATTTCCCCACATACGTTCAATGTAAATGTCAATAAATAATATGCCAAAAATTGCATTTACGCTACGGATAGGTAGCAAAATAAATACTATAGACGATATGATACGATATGGGATCGTAAGGTATGCCATTAATAGTCATATATAGTATTTCTTGTTTTTATTTTTATCGTATAACTCACTTTTCACTTTTTGGCAGACACTAAATAACAGAGAAATGTTGATACGGGCAGAATAGGAAAAAACGAAATGTACGGAAATATCTATAGAAATTATCGGTCAATTTTATTTATTATTCTCCTATTTTTTTTTTTTTTTTCTTTTCTACTTTTATTATCGGTTGGGTCGCTGGTATTGCCGTTGTCCCACCAACACGCATTCTGGCCATTATCTAGAACACAAAAGAGTGTAAACAAACAGGAAAAAATTATCTAAGCTTCGATTAGGTAGACCTTTTTTTTTGCTATTGCTAGACGAAAGTCACAGTGTGTCTAGGAACATGGAGAATTTTGTACAACAAAAGTAAAAAAAAATCGATAACTAATGGTTGCCATGATATGGTTTTTACTATTGCACAATTTTAAAGCAATTTTATGTGCCCACCCACCCCAACCCCCCCTCGAACGCATTTTAAAGAAATGTTTTTTTTTTTGCTGTTCCAGATTTACATCCAAATCAAACAAATGACGCGCCACTTCAAGTTATTATTTACCAGGCGATCGATCAATCGATCGTTGTCCCAGACACAAACAATCTATTGTACCCCCACTCTCTACCCCTAAACCTATCTTGATAGCCCACCCCTTCCCAACACTTGCACTTGTAGCACTTGGGTGTCTTTTATCAGCCGCTACACTACTTAGACTCTGTTGGGTGGGTAATAAAAATAATTTGTCGATTTTAGTTACTGAAAATGGCTTTAAAGCAAGGCAGGGCAAAGAGTGGAAAGAGCGAAATAATCTATATAATATAATAAATATGTAGACCGATTGCCATAACTAAGGAGGTTTTAATGTACATTTAAACACCAGTAAATTGGTATTTTTAGAGCACCTGCCATAAAAACTATCGTCCAGTGTTATAAATCATTGTCCAAATCGCTATACGAGTACTATAACTATTTGACATATTGATGACTACTTGTGGGGATAAGACTAAGGATGAAGTAATTACTACAATTGGATTATGAGATGGCATAAAATGCGATTTGGAATGCAATTTCCAAGAAAATTCTTATCAATAAAATGGGAATTCTTATGATTCAATTAGTCTATAAATAATGCTAGTTATGTTTACATTCAGATGGGACTAAGGAATTTAAAAAAAAAAAACATTACGAGTATTTCTAAAGCAAAAATAGTTGACGTCATAAAATGAATATGGAACTTATTCCTCAAACTTCTAGACTTTTTAATATCTCTGTGATAATCTCTTAATATACCAAAAGGAAAAAACAATCAAATCTATATAATTTACAATAACCCCTTTGCGAAAAATAAAAATCACGTAAACTTTCTATTCTACTAGCATAAATCAACTTTCTAAATCTAATCTTTTGGTCTAATTCTAGACCAGAGTTTAGCCGAAAGTTAACCTTATCGTTGCAATCTGCCCTCATCAATTAACCGAAATCAAAGTTTTGCTTTCTTAATGTCACCTGCCCCCTCGTCATATAGGATACAATATTTACATTCATTGTATGGCCTATATAACTATGATTCCAATAATCTAATCTGGCTGATTTTTTAGTTTTTTCCTTATTTTTTTTTTTTTTATTGTTTAACCATCAGGTGATAATTTTCATTCGATTTCGATTGCTTAAGCAAAAAGTTCAAGCTATTTGCCACAGTTTTTATCAGTTGCCGGCTACACTTATTAATTAATTAACAAGTTTAATTCAACATTTTGTTTAGCAAGGTCTGATTTCACCCACGTATTCATCATCGATCAGCTGAGTTGATTTTATAACCAGTCTAATTAAATTTATTTCGGTTCGCTGCCATGTGACTGACTTTAGTATTAACATTTATTCAATATTTGTTTAAAGTTTTTCTGCATTAATAACAATGCTTTGTCGATGAATTGATTGCATTTCGTATGTATAATACCTTTTGGTATTATCTTTGATTTCAACTTTTGTGTTCTGTCTATTTCTTCTTCGTGTGCTCCCCCGCCTTCAGTTTCTCTTCGCCATTGTCCCACCGTTTGTCTGTGGTGTTCCTTCTATAGGGTTTCCATGTTCGGTTATTTTCTGGGGCTTCTGTGGGTTACGTGTTTGTTTTTTGCCTGAAATGTGAAAATATTCTTCATAATTTATTAGTGCGCTACATTGGGTTCTGTTTTTCGCGTTTTTAATGCGAGTCTCGTGTTCTTCCTGGACTTAGCATGCCGCTGATTATCATCCTCGGGTATATATATAGACATTTTACGAGCAGACCCAGTTGGCGTGTTTGGTTTAGTTTTAGGCCTACCTACTAAGAACTTTGTTAACCATTAAGATTGCATATTATTATAATATATTACACACATATGTATATGGAAATGTAGAACATGGTTTCATTTTGGATTACTTATTTTATTCCTTATTCATTAAATTATTTTGGGCTTCTCTGAGTATTTTAAATTGAGGACATTGCAGGCATTTTAAGCAATAAATTGTAATCTGTCAATGATTACTAAAAATTATTTAATGCTCTTTAGTCAGTCAATGCATTTTTGTAGGGGTTTCAGTTTGATCAATCTGATGAAGAGATTCCTTTCAAAGAATAATTTTATAAGTAAAGTTGATGGAAAGTAGAGAATCTTTATCTCTTTTGGGAGTAAAGGTTTTCTAAAGAAATATAAAGACTTTTAAGATTATTTTTGCTTTTTGAAGTGATGTAAAGTTTGGAGACTTTTGATTAATTATTTAATTTACTTTTAATTCCCACTTATTTCAAACCATGCAATGATGTAATCATATAAACTTGCTTTGGAGAGTAGTGTAGACTTTGAAGACTTTTTATTTCGACCATATTGGACCATATAATAAATTTAGAAACTTTTCTGAGAAGGTTTTTATATTATTCCAAGAATATGTAGAGTTTGGGGAATTTTATTTTCTTACATATAAACTTGCTTTGGAGAGTAGTCTAAACTTTTGAGACTTTTTATTAAACCTCATTGTAAATTAAAAAACTTATCTGAAAAGTTTTTATATTATTCCAAGGATGTGTAGAGTTTGGAGACTTTTCTTTTTTTACATATTTAGTCGCATTCTAAGCTCAAAAACTTGTTTCTGTCTATAGCAATAAAGTGTTAACTAAAACCTATTTTGGAGAGTAGTGTAGACTTTCACAATGTTTAATATCTAATATATTCAGCCTCCTGAAAAGCTTCCATACTATTGCAATGATGTTTTGACTTGAACCATCTCTGAACGGGGGTGTAGAGTTTGGAGACTTAAATTTTTTGTTATTTTTGGCCTCTACGTTAAGATGTTTTGTAAACTTCCGCAGCTTTAAAATGATTTATGTATTCGCAATTTTTGTTACAGTCTGAAGCTTTGCAAAGCCCAAGAGAGTTATCTCTTCTTAGAATTGTCAATTTTTGATCAATCCTGATAAAAAAATAGCCGACGTCATGTCGGCAATATATCAAAGACTAACACCCCAATTGGACATTCCATGACCGATGCTTCGCACTCGCTTTTGCTCAATTGAAACGGGAGAACGATTGTTTATTGTTTATTGCATTTGTCACTAAAAACAGGCGAGACAGAAATGTGCGGGCCATTTCATCAAATTCTTTTCATGATGATGCGATGTGAATGATTGCAACAACAACTCTATGGCGGCATACAAATTAATTAAAGAAAAAGTTATTCCTCACCCATTTTCCATTCAGAGACACTTGCTAATACAAAACTAAGCCATAAGCTCTGCTGTTAGATACATGGACAAAAGGCGAAAACAAAGATTCATGGCAAATGCCATTAATACACACTTAATACCATTATAAAGAACAACAGTGCCATGGAGAGAGATAGAGAGAGGTTAGTTGATAGGAGGACATATCACCATGAAAACATTGGAAATGGTGTCATTGTATGGGGTTTAAATAGTTTTACTTAATTACACTGGCATCTGGTATTTTATTTGATTTCTACTTAGGTATTGAATGATTTGTTAAGCAAAGGAAATATAACGAGGGCTTCATATTGATCGAACGGTTTCTGTCTTCAAGGAGCTTAAATTCAAATCCAAAATAAAATTAGAATTCCATTCATTAACAAAATGTTTGCTGTTGTTTAGGAAATGTTTGTAAAGCTTTTATTCTAAATCCTTTTTATTGAAATTTTGCTATACAGTTTCTATAGGCTAAGATGCCTTTCATCCTTATTCATCTGTGAATAAGTGGAGAGGTTCCCCTCAAGTGGTTTCGCAGAAGTGTGGTACATCTATTTACATTCTAGACTGTAGATAAAGAAATGAAGATTCTCTTTAGTTGCCTTTAATATAATTCTTCTAAATTTGGTACCTTTAATCCAAAATATATAATCTGTAATATGCATCTTTGCTTTCCTGGTTTTGGATTTCAATCAAAAAAATTTAAATGATGAATCTAAATGACCGCTTTATCATACGTATATTCCTATATACGAAGCATCTAATTATTTTCTCACTTTAAATCCCTTCAATACAAAATCTATAAAAGTTTAAAAAAACATTCTAAGAAAGTAATTTAATTAGCTTTTTGTTAAGTTATTTTTAAATTATTCTAAAGAATATTATCGTCAGTCGATATCTTCTAAGTCCCATTCGAATGATAGTATAAGAGAGTGGGAGAAACGGTGGAATTTCCGCAACTAGTCCAACTGCTTGTTACTTACCTCTATCTAAAGAATTTTTCCATTATATATACATCCATATACTATATATTCGTTTGCCCCTTCTCAGTTCCTGTACCTTGTCAACGTTTCTCCGACAGTTCTAACAAGTTTCGACCCCTTTTCATTAAAAAAAAAAAAAACCAAACGAAACCCATATATACATAAATAAATATAGAACAAAATGGGAAAAAAAAATAAAACTAACTCAATAAATGGGTCTGCGATCGGGTTTCAATTTACTCCGAGTAAACTAAGCATTTTGTTGCTGTTGATTTTTGTTCTTGTTTATTGAATTTTTATGCAATTTTGTTAACTGGATCAATTATTTCAATTGCGTGTTCGGTAAACACAGTTGCCTCCCAGTTACTGCTTCTTGCCCAATGACGCAGAGAAGTTCAATGCTGACGGAATTGAGGAGGAGTGATATATATATACATAGATGGAGATGGGGGAAGCTTCAATGTCCATGGAATACCACACCCATGCCCTCTATGAGTTGCTTTTGTTTGTGGCTAGTACAAATTGCTTTGCATTTGCAGCTGCTGGTTTTAACCATATTGCCATATGCACTGACCTCTACACTGAGAGAAAAATAGCTGACAAGCTTTTATATAGTAGTAAAAACATATTCGTATATGTTGTTATTAACATTATTTGGGTATATGATTTAAAGGATTTTTATATAGTTTTTAAATTGTTTTATTTCAAAATATAAGAGAAATTGTAATATGACCCTGAAGCCGAATTTTCTCGTAACAAGATTTATTTTCAGAGGCTATATAGATTCAAATTAACTTTTAAACTGTTTTCTAAAAAGTATACGGAAATAATAGGTTTTAGACCTCATATTAATATGTTCAAATCCCTTTTTTAATAGGTTTTAAGACCTGTATTTTCGAATATAAGCATTTATCCTTTTTAAGACTGTATAATTCTTAACTTAAGCCTATGTTTGGTCTTTTGGTTGAAGAATTTTTAAAAATATGAGATATATTTTAATTTTTTAGTTGAAATCTAAAGGCCAACAACTTAATTAATAATTTTGTTTCTTTAAAATGATCTCAACGGACAATTCTATATATTGGTAATGAGAAAGTATTTACCAATTTGTAACATATTATCTAATATGTATTAACTTAGACATGATAAGATAGTTGATCTTAAAACAAAAACAATGCCGACTTACTTAAAACAAACCTAAAAGTAAAATTAACTGAAATAACCGAAAAAAGCTAAGTTGTTCCCGAAAACAAATTGTAAATATACTTTATGTATTGACTGTATTGTGTCCGATTTTAAAGAACTTTTTGGAACAGATAGATACCTATGGATTATTTTAGAAAGTGTCTTAATTTAGAACACGTTCACTTCACTTTAAATATACAGACAGTAGAGCCTCGTTTATGCTACATTCTATCAAGCAGAGCTCCGAACTTTCTCGAAAGAGTTCAGTTGAAACGATATTTCGCCATTACTTAAAAACGGTTTGATATTTCAGAACCTAGATATAGACATACATATGTATGTATACTTCATCTGATCTTTCTTGAGACCGAGATACCCCTTCTCCACATTATAACGGATAAACAAGGCTTTACTGTCTATGTATACATACATAGTATAATATATCGAGTGTGTGAATTGAATAGAAATGTAATATGAACTGTTTAAGCGAGTGAACATAATGGATCTCAATTTTAAATTCTATGAATAACTGCAATTCTATAGACATGGCTTAAGCACTTCTATTTTAAATAATGAACAAAAATACATATAATATTTATATAATAACCTTTTTCCCTATGGTCAAAAATTATAAACAAACGAAATAAGCTTATAAACTATGCAAATGTCAATTAACTTTTTTCTAACAGTGTATTGTCCTATGTATGCCAATTTCCTGTTACCAAGTCAGACAAAGTCCAAGGCTAGAAAGAGAGAGAAATAGAGTGTGTGCCAGTGTGTGTGTGTGTGTGTGTGTTTGGGACTAAAGGGAACACAGTTTTAATAGCCGTTAAGTTTGCTTTTGGAGGCGTGTTTGCCTGTGTTTTTTTTTTCGTTTTAGTTTTAGTTTTAGGGGTTTTTTTTGGGGGGGGTGGGGGGGAAGTGTCTGAGTTGGGGTAGTTTGAAGTAAAATTATTTTTGCAGCACTTCGAATGACATTTTAAATTGCACTGTTAATTGGGGCCAAGGTTTGACATGCTTCAGTTATTCAATTAGCTGAGCAATTTCCGAAATAGAGAAAGGAAAAAGGGGAAGAAACAAAACAAAACAAAACCAAAAAGGAAAACAAAGCAAACTAAAGGTAAATTATTTGTTCATTTTCTTTTACATTTTTTTTTTTCTTTTTTGGGTAAGGTCAAGGTTTTTATAGGTAGCCAATCGGTTGGTCGATTAATTATAATGGGCTACGTATTTTTCTTTCATGGCAACCCTTTTTTTTTTCTCTTGATTAAAGTTGAAATTTGCAGCTGGTATAGTAAGTGAAAATTGCAACATTTAAATACGAATTTGCAATACCCTTTACTTGGTAAAAACTTAAGTTATTAATGGTCATTTGTTGGTAGTTTGACAAGAGTTTAACTCGAATGAAAGTGAACTGTTTAAGTCTTATGTTTTTACTTTAATCATTTTATTATAGGTAATTCAATCCAATTGATCATATATAGCCTTTATTAAGTAGAATAGGGTACTAAACTTAATGGAATTGAGCACTTATTCTACGATAAATTCACTTTTTCTAGAAAAGAAAGACATTTTGCTTTCTAAGTCACCTTTGAATTAACACAGTGGCGCACCTAGGGTTACATTTGCCCTTTATTCCTTCTTAAGCATTAAACGTTTTATAACTTATTCCCTTTAATATATTTTTTTTTTTTCTACATTTATGCTCAAATTTTGTCTACACAACTCTATTCTACTAAACTCTGGACAAATTTCCTCTAGTTTACACATTAACAAGCTGCCGCCCTCTATCGGGCATTGTAGATTGCACCTTTATTTTCGTAATAGATCGATTTTTAGAGGCTTTACTTGAAGAGTTTAGATATTTCAATGAATTTTCCTTTTGTTTATATGGACTTTAACCTACTCTTCACCCGATGCCAATATACCTCACTGAATACAGGGTATAAAAGTCGAAGAAATGAATACATCAAAATTTATTGGCCACAACTGTTATAGCGTTTGCCTTCATTTAAGACAATCGGGCAAAAACTTCAATTAGCAATTATGACCAACTAGAAATGAAAGCAACAGAAAAAAAGTAGAGTAAGAAATATTATTTAGCTTCATGATATAAACGGGTAAAAACTGGTTAATACTGCCCCCCAATATTCCAATCATTGGAAGGAAATAAAATAAGGTATACAAAAAACATTTGCATGATGAAGAAGAATGAATTTTTAGTTACTGAAATTTCAGTAAGAAAATTTAAAAGGGCGACGATTGTACATAAATTGGAATTTTAGCAAAAAGAAAACAAAATTTACAAGTACATTCGCCCCTATCTATGTATATATGTATGTATGTATATTGTTTCTTGTTCTTGGCAATATCTTTTGTACTCTTGAAAATTTGTTTTGCTTACTCTGATAAAGGGCATTGCGACATGTTTTTACACAAAACACAAAGAGCAAAAAAAATACGAAACTCAAACTGAATAAGTTTCATACATATGTACATATATACCTATATATATATATATTTACGAGGGTTCCCTATCGTATGTATTGCAACGAAATGTAAAAACCAAAACAATCAAACCAATAGATGTACATATTGACTGACATACTTACGTATATGCCTACTATATAGTCGTCCCATATGCAATATTGCGATAAGGAACAATATGATGACGAACAAAAGGCCAATAGCCGCTTCCATATTCAAAATTGTGCAGAGCGGCTGCGGGTGCCGGGGAGACTTTCCCTTTTTTTTCTCTCTTTCTCTCTCTCTGGTTATACACTTTAGAAAATCTATAGGTATATTGATTTTATGTTGATTTTGACACTAATTATATGGAGAATATTTTACGACTAGTTTTTATGATGCGCTAAGTCAATAATTTTTAATCACTCTAAAGCCTGAGTTTAGAGTACATTTGTTTTTACAAAAACTGACTCTGAAATTGTTATTAAAAAGTGGAAAATTGAGGGAACACACGCCAAAATATATAAATTTAATTTAATCCTACAATCCAAACGTACATACGTAAACAAATTTGAAAACATCGGTTAAAAATAGAAAAAAGGTATAGTTGGTTCTAAAATGATCTTCGAAATACATGAATTTACCATTTTTTAAAAATAAAAGTATAAAGAGATTGAAACAAATATTCAAAACCTTTTTCTTAATTTATCCTGTGATCATTTGAATATATTTGAAATTTTTAACAAATCTATTTCTGTTTAGTCTGCTGGAGAGAAACCTCTGTTCTATATTGAGCCACTCAAACTTCTATAAATTTATATCCTTAAAGATAGGTTTTTAAAACATATTTATTAACATATTTTTAGTTGACTATTCCTTAATATCAAATAAGATAATAGGATCTAATAAAAATAATCAAGTTATATCTGCTTTATATACACTTTTAATGCACTGAGTGTAGAAACAAAGGTATCCGAACTGTAGGATGACTATATATTTGTCATTTTTTGAAAATTAGAATATCTTTGAAGTAGACAAATAACCTTGTGAACTATTTTTAAAACCGTCTTAAATTTAAATGGCAACAGATTAGGAACAAGCTAATTCCATGATCTACAATATTTCTGATTGATTAATTAATTTTCCGTCACATTATACAAATTTAGTAATAATTTTCAATAGCAAAAAATATAATTATAATGCAAAATATTATATAATTGCAAAATTGGAAAGAAAATCTATAATAGTTTTCGTGTTTTTCGCAAAGTGTATGAAAACTTCGGCATAACTGTATCTGACCCAGGGTCTATATTTTTCATTATTTTGTTGTTTTCTGTTTTTGTTTTTGTGTGTTTTGTTCAAGCGATAAACACTTCACAACTCGAGTAGAATGATCATTGAGCTTTTTGTGTCGAGTGACTTAAAAGAGAAAAAAAAAAATCATTTCTATTGATTCACAGGCTGCCATGCAACGCAAACAGCAGCAACAAGAGGAACACCAGCAACAGCAACAACAGCAGCAGGAACTGGAGCAGCAACAGCAACAACAGCAACTGGACGAGAATGTATTGCAACTAACACCGCCAGCCACACCGCCCACATCAGTCCTAACGAATACACCCACCAGTAGTCCTAATTTTAAATCGGTAAGCGATGAAAATTTGTATACAGAGATTGCCTTTAAGCAAGAAAATTTCTTATTTTTTCTTAGAGTTCTCGACGTGACTTGGAACGAAATCGAGAATTTGTTAGCTGCCTTTTGGTGGCCTATGAACGTTTAGAGAAATTATGGAATCCCAAGCATCCGGATTATAAATATAATGCTAAACGTAGTGTTTATAGTGAATTGGCTGCCCCATTGGAGAATGCATTTAATTTGCAACTGACTGGAGCAGAGATATTTGCAGTACTGAAAGAACTACGTGGACGCTATAGACGAGAATTGAGCAAATTAAATTCTTTGGGTGGCAAATATAAAACCAGATTATGGTATTTCAATCAGATGCATTTTTTAAGAAGCGTCATTGAGGATAAACGAGCCGAAAAGGAAGCAAAGGTAAGTAAATTAATACCTAAATAAATATTTAAATGATATTGATAATATATATATTGTATTTACAGATCTCTAATGAAATTGCCGAAAGTGAGAAATCATGTGAAACTGATACAGAATCATCAACAAAATCCTCAACATATCGTGAGGTATTGAGCTATATACTCGATGCATTTAAGCGTCAAGAGTGTCTGTGGAATCCACAGCATTATGATTATGCCAACTGTTCCAAACAGGACTTATATCGTGAGATCTCGGCACAATTGCAGGAAGATCTCAACTATGAAATGAATGGTGAGGAATGCTATAAGGAAATACAAAAGCTAAGGACTCGCTATCGTAAAGAACTGCGCATGGTGATCAAACATAAAGGTTTATATTTACCCAAACTTTGGTGTTACGATGAAATGGAATTTCTACAACAAATACTGCAGGAGCAGATCTTTAATAAGATCAGTAAGGTAAGTCAAATATAAGATTTAAATGTTCAAAGGAAAATTATATAAATTTCATTTTATTTGCAGAAAGTGGGCGTAGTTGAAACCAATCAGAAAACCAAATTCATCAATGCCAGTTCCATAGAGTTTGCTTCACCTGAAGATCAATTGCAATTTGTGGACATTTATCGAAATTATCCAGCCCTTTGGGATGTAGATCATCCCGATTTTCGTTCAAATGCCTATCGTAGTCAGGCCCTGGGACAAATGCTGGATGAGTTGAATACAACTTTTAATAGTTGTAATGATTACACTGCCGAGCAACTGGAAAAGACTCTCTTTGAGTTGCGCAAACAGTTTTCCGCACAAAAGAGGAAAATTCTAACTAACCCACCAAATGCCTCGAGCAGCATCTCATTAATGCATGCAAAATTGTCACAGTTTTTGGAACAGAATCTGGGACCATTTCGCTGTGATATATGCTCCGAGTTAATTAAAACCTGTGATCAATTTAAAGTACATCGTTCGGGTCATGATGGTACGCAGCCTTTCATTTGCACCCTCTGCGGTAAAGGATTCCAAATGCCTTGCAATTTGACTGTACATATACGAAGACATCGTCGTGATTTTCCTTATGCCTGCGAGAGATGTGACAAACGATTCGCCACATCGACTGAGGTGGCTATTCATATGCGTAGCCATACTGGGGAACGTCCATATATTTGCGATCTATGTGGAAAATCCTTTAAAACTTGGTCATTCTTTGATATACATCGTCGACGGCATCTCAATCAGTCCACCTTCCATTGCCCCATCTGCCCGAAGGGATTTTATGAAAAGAATCGTTTTACCGATCACATGAATTCCCATTGGGCCATACGCAAGCATTTGTGCACTGTATGTGGCAAAACCTTTACCACATATGGCAATCTTAAGAAGCATACCGAACTCCATTTGGCTGTGAAGAAATACAAATGCACTGACTGTGGCAAAAGATTTGCTCAGTTTGCCAGTTTACGTTGGCATAAGAAACGAGCCCATACCGAGGAGGATGAGGAGGAGAAGAGCACTTGAGATTGTCTTTAAGTTTGCTGTTTGTGTTTGCCAGTCAATCGTATAGATTTACTGAGAGATATTCACTCATTTAACCAGGTTGAAAGTAGAACTTATCATATCAGTTTAAGAGAACAACATTGAATAATCTATTTATTTATTGATTAAGCTTTTAACATTGTTAAGTGTATTGTAAATGTAATCTAGAGAAGCTAATCAAATGATTAGCTCAAAGAGCAATGAAATTGAAACCAAATACAAAGTATATACATATACATAAATGTACCTATATCTATAAATTCTAATAAGACATATTAAAGTTTAAGTGGATTATTAATTGTAATAATCTATTGAAAACCAGAACTCTTGGAGAAAAGATGTTTTAAGCACTCAAATCGAACAAATTTTTTTTTTTTTGCAAACAAACAAATAAAAATGAAATCAAGTTTTTTGAAATCTATAGCCAAAAAAGTAAAAATCTATATACCTGACCAAAACAAATACTATATTTACATATATGTAGATGACTTTTAATAAATAATCATTAATAATTGTGAGAAATTTTTTTGCTAAACTGTTATCATTAGTATAAAATCAAATATACCGGTTCAAACCGATTCAAAGCCAGATCAAAAATCGAATATTTCATTCAGCTTATTCTGGTCAAAAACAATGTCTGGTTATAATTTATATTTTATGACGGCGCCGTTGTCATTCAACTAATTAATCAATACATATATTTATTGACTCCACTTGACAGCAAGTCCATTAACGATTCATTCCTCCAGCTCCACTCCATTGTTTAACGTTCGATGTGAAAGTGCAAGTGACAAGTTTGCTCCTCTCTCTAACCGTTCATCTGGGCATCTCCTCTGTCCATTTGTACTATTTTTATTCAGTTGGATCAGTCCAATGCACACACTCAATTAGATTTCATTAATTTCTTTCCATAAACAAATGAAAATTGCAAAATTAATTGCACTAATGACTTGTGTGCAAATAAACAGAATGTCTGGAGCAACAAATCTATATATACTACATAAAAGAATACATATATATACATACTTACTTACATATAAAATGCAATGAACTGTGACGAAGCAATTACATTGGCATAAAAGAATAGAAACAATAAGACGACGGCACATGTTGAATTTCGAAAAACTTTGCTTGTTTACTTAGATTATTTAATAGCTAAAATTTAAAAAATTATTTAACTGTTGGCTTTAGTTCCTTTTGACTTTTGGGTCGTATTTGCATTTGTACAGATTTTAGAGATTTAAAACTATACCACGGTTCCCAATAAATACTTTGGGCATTATCCACTTCCTCTTTGAAATATTGGCCATTTAGATTACTAGAAAATTAATGTTATTAACAAGTTTAGTATATATGTATATACATATAGGTAAAACTTAGTACCTTCTGGAGCAAAAGTCATACCACCAAGCGCCATGATGATGAGCGGCACAATTCATGTGGGTGAATTCGTCATTGTCGCGATCGAAAGTGGAAAATTTCATTTTATCATGTGTACGCAGAGCATCACTGGCATTCCCCTCATAATGACCCAGTAGTTTTAGTTCAAAGCCTTCCGTCTCGTTGCCTATTAGAAAATTATCATAATGGGCATAACTCCAGTCGCCATTGAATCTCTTGATGATTACATATAACTCGTGTGGCTGCGATTTCGTTATCCAATGTAATTTCTCAAGACCAAGAAAGAATTCTCTATTCAATTTGCCAAATCCTTTCTTATACTGATCCCAATTTCGATAGAAATCTACGGAGCCATCATATCGTCGTTGTATAACAGTCCAGCCAGGACCAGCACCGGGTGTTAGACCCTCACAGGGCACTAAGAAAGGCAAATAACCGGGTAAATGAATCAAGTGTATACCTGATGTTTTACCATAGGGTATACAAGTTGTTGTTGCTGCCTCCCAATCGGCCAATAAATCATCTTTCTTTTCACGAAACTTTCTTTCCAAGTGTATAATTTTTAATTTTAAATGTTCTATTAGAAGCGTATGAGATTCATTTTGTTTCCTTAGTTCACTAAGTGCATTCTGTTTTCTTTTTAATCTAGTTTCGTATATCTTTAATTTTAATTCTACTGATTTAATTTTAGCGTCTTTATCAGTTAAATTTTTTGCATATATCACAGTTTGGTTTTGGCATATTTCTGTTAAATTTTGTAATTTCTGCAGTAAATCGTCCTCGCCTTGATCCTTGCTCTGTAGTTGATTTATTTCATTTTCCTGATCCTTAATGGTCACTGCGTTCTGCACAATTTTTCCCATATAAACATCTAAAAGATCATTTAAATCCTCCTTGGTGATGCGTATTGTTTTATGTTGGTCTATATGGACTTCCGTTAGCTTCTCAGCGGGCGGTGTAGGCAAAGTTGTGGCATTTAAACTTTGTGTATTATTTGCACCTGATACTTCTGTTTTATTTTTTGTATCCTTTAAAGGAATCTTTGTTGTTTTAGTTTTGGTTATAGCCTCGTAGGTCCAAGGTACTATTAATAGAATTAAAAAAATATTTAAATAGTTTGTCATTTTCTAAGATCAGAACACTTTCACAAGCAAAACTCAAATGAAATCTTGTTTAGAACGAGGAAACTTAAATTACTTAGAAGCTCACTTCAAAGTTGTCTAGTGATAAGCGAAAAGCTTGAACTTGAATATTACTAAACACTACTTTTATCCATTTCGCATAGTAAACAGTCATTATCTATATTAGTTGCCTTGTTGAGTTTAAAATTACGCGGTGTAAAAGAAGCAAGTTGGCAGTTCTGAAGTAACAATCGCTAGAATATGATCGTCAAAATAGTAGCTTTCTTAATATTGGGAAAACATTATTTTTTTAAATATAATTATTTTGTTATTAACTATTGTTTTGTACCAAATGAAGATTAAAATAACGAAGATAAAATAACATTATATATAAACATTTAATACAATATAGAATTGCAAGAATAATAATAAACAAAATAATACCTGATGATGACTTAGTCAAAAATCCAGGTCCTTTCAGTCTGCCGCCCACGCACTTACTTAATTTTTGGCGCGAAATGGCGTTTTTTTTATAGGCGAGCGTAAGCCTTGAAATTAGTGTTGCAAAACACAAGCGCTCCAGTGTTGGTAAAAACTTATAGTCTCTGAATTATGTTTACTTTGAATTCGCTCAACTTTTGCGATTGAATTCGCTCAACTTTTGCGATTGAATTCGCTCAACTTTTGCGATTGAATTCGCTCAAGTTTGAATTCGCTCTATAACGCATACACAATTTTTAGAAAGTGGAGCTCAAAATATAAGTGAATTTTAAAACTAGCTAAAAACTTAAGTAAAATGATAAAAAATATCACAAAAAGAGTGAACAATTAATTCTGAAAACAATAACCATTAAAAGAAACTGAAAAGCTGAAGTAAATTGGTTGAAAAGGTCAAGGCTGGCCTTTGTCTTTGCCTACGTCAGCAGAACAATTATAAAAGAAAAAACTGAAATTTCTTCAAACAAAATGCAAATTATAATAAAAAACCATTTAAACATGTTAAACTCCTTAAAAGAAAATGTGTGTAATTATTTTATTGTTGGGGCCGTCCCCAGACAGAACAAAGAAAATCGTAGCAAAGGGTGCTCCAATGGCCCAACCCAGTCCAGCAGTACAGCTACTTGAACACATAAGCAGCGCTGCGCAGTCAGCGTAAGCGTCGAATTTTTCTCTATCATGCAACTGCATTTTTTTCTCCTCCCCTTCTCCACCGTTTTGGGAGTATACAGAGAAAACGAGTCCGATGGCGAAGTCTTTGTCTTTGTTCTGCTGCAATAGTAAGGCCAACGACAACAACAACTACACCAATGACCGATTAAGAAAAAGAAGAAGGGTGTGTATTTTTAGTTCTTCTTATGAGAGAGAGTGTGTGTGTGAAAATGTTTGTGTTTGCTTAGTGTGTGTAAATAATTGCCCAAATTTAATGAATTTTCCTCGATTTTTATTGGTTTTTCTAGATAAAAGCCGAGCCATACTTGACAGACTTGGCTTGTGAGTTGGCGTATGACTGTGGATAGAAGGGCAGCGGTAAGTAACCTTTGACCTGTAAATAGGTCGAGCAATATATATACATATTTAGTTGAACAAAGAAAGCTGTTGCTGTCCTTTTAATGAAAGGACATGGGTTTGGGATAGACATAAATTGATTGCTTTTTAAATTATGGTTATTTGCTATAAGAAAAACGGGTTTTGTGAAAAAAAATCTCATCTAGCAAATTGTAACTTTTTCAATTGGAATTGTGACGCATCTTCATACCAGAAAATATTAACTCCTTAACTTCAACCACAAGGTTAGAGGAGAACATCTACTCCTTGATCCGCCGCTGGTGAAGGACACCTGCCCATCTCCACTTAGATAGGCCTTTGAAAAGTAAACTCTTATTCGGTGCAATAGGTATTGTGCGGTGTACTTAAAAAAGGGTACATTTTCTAAGAAGTTTGCACTAGAATGAACGTATAGCAGATAAACTTTTACTTTGAATAAGTTGAATTAGTTGGCATTAAAATGAAGATATCAAAAGATAGTTTTATTTGGACAGTACCTTTGAATAGTAAAGGTTCAATACGTGATTTTGATAATAAAAAAGAAATTTTGGTTATTCAGTTTACTTTATTAAATATAGTTATTACATAAAATGCTCGTAAATTTATACCAACTTTTTATCTAATGTATACATTTTATTTTCAGTATACTGATGACAGATGGCTTAACTGATCCGATGGCAAACTACTGGCAGGAGGATTCGGTATTTATGACTACTATATTCTACTTGCTAGCAAGCATCCCATCGCCTAACCAATGTCCACCAACCAATCAATACACACATACTAAGTATAACCACGGCTAAGTGTAAAGATAAATAGCGTGTATCACGCTTATCACATTATATATCCGTTATATCTATATATCCATATATCTAGCTGTGTAAGTGTCTTTGCAGATACCATCTCATCAACCAAACCAAATCCAAACCAAACTACAACAAATCTACGCAACGCTAATCATTTTTCTCTATATTTGAATATGTACCATATATATATATACCTTTATGTAAATCTTCATATATTCAACCTTAATTTGAATGGTTAATTTATTTTGTTTATTTTGATGATAACTTGCAGCACCCAAATATCAAACTGCCTACGCCTGTGAAGGTAAGAAATTGACAATTGAATGCGATCCGGGGGATCTTATCAACTTGATACGGGCCAATTATGGACGATTCTCGATAACGATATGTAATGATCATGGCAATGTGGATTGGAGTGTGAATTGCATGTTCCCAAAGAGTCTAACCGTCTTAAATTCAAGGTAAAATTTTATTTGAATAATTTTTACATTTTATTTTAATTAAATATATATTTCTTCATCGTTCTGTAGATGCTCCCATAAACAAAGTTGCAGTGTACTGGCTGCCACCAGCATGTTTGGTGACCCCTGTCCGGGTACCCACAAATATCTAGAGGCACATTATCAATGCATTTCAGCGGCACAAACGTCAACGACAACTAATCGACCAAGTCCGCCTCCATGGGTGCTTAACAATGGTCCACCTATATTTGGTAACGGAAGTGGATTGATTCATCCACCAAATGGTGGTGCTCCGGCACCACCACAACCCCCACGATTGCCCACATTATCAGGTGTGGTTGGCATTAATGGGAATAATGGTGTTTTCAATGTGGCCCCACCGCCAGCTACTCATGCCACACCCCCTGTTGGGGGTAGTACAGCCACAATGCCAGGCGGTCGTTTAAAGGGTATGTCCACATCGTCAACAACAACGACCAAGAATCCTGCTGGTCGTCATGATGGTTTACCACCACCGCCACAATTGCATCATCATCACAATCATCATACGGATGAGACATTACCGCCTACAAAAGCCAGTGGCAAATTACCAGCAGCAGGAAATAATGCCACTGCGCCATCAAATACGCGCATCCTAACCGGTGTCGGAGGTTCGGGCACTGATGATGGCACTCTTTTAACCACCAAAAGTTCACCCAATCGCACACCTGGAATAGCTAATGGTGGCAGTGCACAGCCAACTGGAAATGGCAGCGCTGTGCGTACGATTAATAATATCAATTTGAATGCTGCTGGCATGGCTGCAGGCGGAGAAGATGAATCCAAATTATTCTGCGGTCCCACACATGCTAGAAACCTTTTCTGGAACATGACACGTGTGGGTGATGTAAATGTCCAGCCATGTCCTGGCGGTGCAGCTGGCATTGCCAAATGGCGTTGTGTCCTAATGAAACGAATGCCCACGGATTGGTTAGACGATGAGTATGATGATGATCAAGTGGCCGTTACCACAACGCCAACATCGGGTGACTGTCTGCACAATAGTAGCAGCTGTGAACCACCTGTAAGCATGGCCCACAAGGTCATTCAAAGGCAACGAAACTTTGAGCCCACTTGGCATCCCATGACTCCCGATTTGACGCAATGCCGCAGCCTCTGGCTAAACAGCCTTGAAATGCGAGTAAATCAAAGGGATTCATCGCTCATTTCTATTGCCAATGATATGTCTGAGGTGACAAGCAGTAAGACTCTGTATGGTGGCGATATGTTGGTCACCACCAAAATCATACAAACGGTATCCGAGAAAATGTTACACGACAAGGAAACATTCCCCGATCAGCGGCAACGAGAGGCTATGATAATGGAACTACTTCACTGTGTGGTGAAGACGGGCTCAAATCTTCTTGATGAGTCGCAATTATCCTCATGGTTAGATCTCAATCCAGAGGATCAAATGCGTGTGGCCACTTCTCTCCTAACCGGCTTGGAATATAATGCATTTCTACTAGCCGATACCATCATCCGGGAACGCAGTGTCGTTCAGAAAGTTAAGAATATATGTAAGTAGCAGTGAGTAGACGAATCGAAGCTATAGCTAATACATTTATAAATTTCTAGTGCTATCGGTGCGAGTATTGGAAACAAAGACCATACAATCAAGTGTTGTGTTTCCCGATTCCGATCAATGGCCCCTTAGCTCCGATCGTATCGAATTGCCACGTGCTGCTCTCATCGAGAATAGCGAAGGAGGCCTAGTGCGCATTGTATTCGCTGCCTTTGATCGTCTCGAGTCTATATTAAAGCCAAGTTATGATCATTTTGATTTAAAGAGTGCACGCAGTTATGGTAAGTTGAGCAAGTGAAAATATAGAAAGGTAAAAGTTAACTACTTTTATATGTTCTCTCATAGTGCGTAATACTGCCATATTGGCCAATGATAGCGATGCCAGCGCTGGAGGAGATATGCAACAACGTCTGCGTATTCTCAATAGTAAAGTTATATCCGCCAGTCTCGGCAAGGGTCGACATATACAATTGTCACAACCGATAACATTAACTCTTAAACATTTAAAAACCGAAAATGTAACCAATCCCACCTGTGTGTTCTGGAACTATATTGATCAGTAAGTTTAAAAAGTATATATAATAATATGTTTATATATCTTAATATATTTCTTTATTTTCCTTCTAGTGCCTGGTCTGCTAATGGCTGTAATCTTGTGGACACGAATCGCACCCACAGTGTATGCAGTTGCATGCACTTGACCAACTTTGCCATACTCATGGATGTTGTGGATGAGCATCAGCATTCTCTCTTCACCATGTTTGATGGGAATATGCGCATTTTTATATACATAAGCATTGCAATTTGTGTGATATTCATTGTAATTGCTTTGCTCACATTGAAACTTTTCAATGGGGTATTCATCAAGGTAAGAGGAGGAGGCGGGAATGCCAATACAACATTGCCACATCAGCAAAGGGCAGGCAGCAGTAGAAGACAACAGAATAATATACGTGATCAGACCCATGAATCTCTTACATTGACCACACCCATTAGTCAGTCTCATGCAACAGCTGTTGGAGTTACGCCCAATGCACAAACTAATACAAATTTCATACAACACAACTCCATACGAAATTCACATCGCAACAATTTGAATTATAATCTCCAACAGCAACAGCAGCAGCAGCAACAACAACAGCAACAAGTTGTTGCCGCTGCAGCAGCTGCTGTAGTCCTATCGAATCATCAGCAAATGAATAATTTAAACTTAAATCTACATCAGCATGTTGTTGGTCCACATCAACATAATCATCATATACAGCAACAGCAGCAGCAACAACAACAGCAAGCCGCTGCAGCAGCTGCTGCTGCTTCCATAGCTGCTGCTGCTGCATTGCAACAACATGCAACGGCCACAAATAATCTAAATATCAATCACAATTACAATCTCCATGGACAAGACAACCATCATCATCATCAACATCGCAATCCCAATTTAAATGTGGATGCCAATATGGATGATATACAATATAAGTGGTGGTGGTGGTGAAAACTGTAGAAATCAAAATCAATCTATATATACATTTTATATAGGCTAGGCTGTGATATAGACAATTAAGTAACTCAAATTGTTAAATCAATAAGACTAGAAGAACGTTGCATAGACTTTCCCCATAGTTGCAGTTAGCATCCAGTTAATCATAGATCCATTTACATATATACCTAAATATATATAATAGTTTTTGATATTAATTTAGTAATTTGTCATAGATTAAGTTTTAGATTTCCTTAGCATGCCTTAACCTAACTCCTCCTTTCCCTCCCGTTTTTCCTCGTTTTTTGATTAACATGTTTCTAATTCTCTAATTTTTTTCTTTCATTTTTTAATTTTTGTGTATGCATTTAATTTAATTTAATAAAACAAATTATACCAGCGAAATGTGACTAATTTTTATGTGTTGTAATATTGTTTCTTGTGTTTGTTTTTATGCTTGTTTCGTGTCTTGTTCTTATTTTAGATAAACTAAATGTTTCATTTAATTGTAAATTATTTTTTGTACAAAAATTTTTGATATCTTTTTCACCACCAACCAACCAATCAACCACTCAAAATTGTATTTGTTAACAACTAAATTAAGCTATAGAAAAACTTTATGATCTGTGCGCCTGCCCTTAGCCACATTTTGTGTCCAACTCTCAACTGAACTCTCTTTCTGTCTATCTTCTTCCTAACATTATACTCTTCTCTAGTCTGCGCGAACTTCCATCTATAGCAACATTTACATTTGTCTATTGACCATTGAGCTGCTCTTTCTGCTGGGCATTGAACAGACCGAAACAAGCATATTTTGTGGTTTTATACCCGTTTTTATCCATTGTGCCGTCTTATCGGGCACCGCCTGGTTTTGTTATGAAGGTAAGGTTAAAGTGTTTGTCTTTATTAAATCAATATTTAATTGCTATTTGTCACACTCTTTTGTTAGCCTTTCACTCATATTCTATACTTACATCGGATGAGTTACTTTTGGAAGTGGATCAAACACAAAAAGTGAATTGCTATTATCTATTGTCATATGGTCTATCGTTGTCTGTGGTGGCCATTTCATTGATTATAAATCCTAGTACCTATACTCAAAACGACTATTGTGTGCTAATGGAGGCAAATGGTTTATTCTATGCCACCTTTGTGGCACCAGTGCTCATCTTCTTTACGGTAAGTCCATCACTTCGATCTCTTTAGAAGTTGTCTTTATAATATTTTTATTTTTCATTCATTTATTAGGCTGCAATTGGTTATACCTTCTTGTCGTGGTTCATTATGTGCAAGAAAAGTCGAACTGGCTTAAAGACCAAAGAGCATACCCGCCTGGCCAGTGTGCGGTAAGTTAAAGGAATCCGTTCATCCTTATCACATCCACTAAATCAGTATTTTCTTTGTTTGTTACAGGTTTGACATCCGCTGCTCCTTTGTGTTCCTCCTGTTGCTCAGTGCCGTTTGGTGTTCGGCATATTTCTATTTACGTGGCGCTAAAATGGATGATGATGTATCTGATATTTATGGCTATTGCTTCATTTGCTTCAATACACTTCTTGGACTATATGTCTTTGTGTTCCATTGCATACAGAATGAGAAGATACGCCGAGAATATAGAAAGTATGTGAGGCAACATGCTTGGTTGCCAAAATGTTTGCGCTGTTCCAAGACCTCCATCTCGTCGGGCATTGTGGCAAGCAGCGGTGTAGGTGGTGGAACAGGAGGACCAGGTGTAGCTGGAATGCCGCCGACTGGTACAGCTAAGAAATCGAAATTGCCAGAAGAGGCATATGAACATGAACCGCAAGAGCAGAATATGGCCATTACTGAAGATGCCATAATGGGAGCAACCTCCGATTGTGAACTTAATGAGGCCCAACAAAGACGTACCCTAAAGAGTGGATTAATGTCAGGCACTTTGCAAGCGACTACTCCCTCTGCTCTGTCGGGAACTGGTAGCCATGTTGTGCTTGAAAGGGGAAGTACTTTACGTTCCACAGGGCATGCCTCGCCCACTAGTTCAGCTGGATCCACCCACCGGATTTTCAATCACAAGCAACAACAGCAGCAGCAGGGCACAGGAGAAGCCTATTACCATCAACCGGATTACTATAGCTGGAAGCAGCCAATGCAGGGTCAAGCTGGCATGAAACAGCCACCCAGGGAATATTACAATCAGAGTGGTGGAGCCACCTCTTCGCCACAGCAAGCTCATGAAGTTTTTTATTGGACACAGAAGCACAACAATCATCATGGCAAGAAAAAACGTGCCGGAGGTGGATCAGGTGTTGTTCCTCCCTCGCCCAGTGGTTCTCTACATAGTCGTGCCACTGCCGCCTCGCAGGTGCTGTTCTATCCATCGTATAAGAAGACCAAAGCAGGTTCGGGACCACAACAGCAACCCTATCCACATTATGCCGAGGCATTGGATCCTCCGTCATCAGGTGGAGCAGCTGCCTATTATCAACAGCGGCGACAGCAGCAGCAGCAACAACAGCAACAGCTCTCCTCCGATGAGGAGCAGGCGGAACAGCATGCTCATCTCTTGCACTTACAGCAGCGACGTGCTGGCGGTGGACAGCAACAACAACTACCACTACCACCGCCGCATATGGCGCAATATCAGCAGGAGTTTATACAGCGCCAATATAGAAATAAGCATTCCAACTGTGATCTGGGCATGGGCGATGCCTACTACAACCAAGGCAGTGTAGGTGCAGGAGCTGGTGGTTCATCCGCCGATGGTCCGGTATACGAGGAAATCCTAAGCAATCGTAATTCAGATGTCCAGCACTATGAAGTGGGTGACTTTGATGTCGACGAGGTGTACAACAATAGCGTCGGCACCGGCGTTTTTAACAACATGCGTGCCGCTGTGGCCGCTAGTGGTAATCGTGGCTATGCCGGCAGCCTAAGTGGCGGCAGTGTTTCGTCCAGAAATCAACAACTCCAACAACAGCAGCTCCATCAGCAACAGCAGCAACTGGCTCAACAAAGATCGGCGAGACGTTGTGCCGCCGACAATGATGACGACGATGATGAGGATGAAGATGATGATGAGCCAAGTGCTGGCCAACAACTGCAAGATAGCGTCTGTGATGAGGGGGAAGATGAAGATGATGAGAGCGATATGGACGATATGGATATAGCTCATGGTTTGCCACCACAGAGTGATGAGCGTATGCGTCGCCTGATGGCGTTACAAGATGAGGACTTTCAGCGACGGTTTCAGTAAGTATCAATAGATCTAAGTAAAGGATAGGAAAAGGATTAGAAAACAAATAAGTTTAGGAACAATGACTTTGTTTGGGCTATTATTTAAATTTACACATTTTACATTTTCTCTTTAGACGTCAGCTGCGCAAACATGGTGCACCTTTAGATTACGGAGCTGCGCCATCAAATGGTTCTGGACCAGCAGCCCAAGCGCCACATCCCGATCAGCAGCATCAAAATGGTGCGGTTTTTGGGGTTAGCGGCGGCGTTGGTGAGGGCTCCATGCGTGGTGGCCGCTTGGCGGTAAATGAGCTATTTGGTCATGGGCCACCACTGCCACCGGCAAATCAGACGCCCGCACAAAAGCGTCAGCAGCAGCAACAGCATTTGCAAAAACTATCACCGCAGTCCACAACATCATCGTCGTCGCATACATCGCACAGTAACCAACAATTAACACATCCGCATCCCTCCCATATGCATCCTCAACATCCCATCCAACAACGTCATCTATCAGCCATGCTTGATGAGAATAATACGGTACGTTGTTACCTTGAACCGCTGGCTAAGTAAAGCGGATGGAATGAAGCATCAGTATCATCGGTAGCAACAACAGCAGCATCAGCAGCTTAGGCAAAAATTATAGCTTAGGTCTCTCTAGTATTAGTCCTTAGTCGAAATAATTAAAGGAGCATGGTACATGCTCGCCATCATGCTATATATGCTATATATACGTGCAGTGATTCGAGAATCCCAAAATGAAACAAACAAAAACAAGAGAAAACAAAAAACAATACAAGAAAAATCAAGAAAAACTTTATAAATGTATAATCTAGATCCTAGGCTAAAAACCAGAAAAAGGCAAGCTTAACCTAAAACGAATGAAAAAGAAATTAACTTACATGCATTATTTTATACCAACTTGGAAATCGATATTATATATATAGATATATATATATTTGAATGAATGTATGTACTGTATATGTATAATGTCACCACATGCCATTTTTAAGTAGTTTATCTATAATAAGTGTACATGTATGTCCATTACCGTCAGTTCTTCATTTTGGCAGTTGCGAAAACTAATATTTTATATAATATATTATATATTTATATCAATTTTGTTTTCTAGAACTGAACCAATTATGTATTTTTATGCCATTTGTTATTGCATTTTGTCCCCCTTATTTGTGTATGTTTTAAGATTAAAAAAGCAAAGAGCCAGATTAATGCATTTCGATGTGTACATTTTCATCCGGTATATCTATATATTTATATATAGAGTTAATATATGTATGCTATAAGCACATATGTGTATGTATGTATTTTTCTTTAGATTGCTTTATTATTTGTAACAAAATAAACTAAAATACAAAAAAAAAAAAACGATTCAGCAACAAAAACAAAAAGAATTGATAAAATGAAAATTTACCTATCTAGCAAAGAAAGATTTCAAGCAAACCTCACTTGTTAACTAGGAACTAAAAACTGTAACAGAACAAAGATAAAGTATATATATATATAATATATATATATAAACTAAACACAGGATTCTGTACTATCAAGATGACACCTTAAATCCCTAGATGACTTTCACGCATGTGTACAAAAAATTAAAAATAAAAAAGTAACATATTTACGATGATAAACCAAATAAAGTAAAGTGCAAAAATCCAGATATTTGATCACTATATAAAACGCACAAACCAAACCTACATCACGCCACGCCCTTCCCAAACATACGAACAACCAGACATCCTTATAAAAGATTAGTTACTAAGCAACAAATTGAAAAGATATAGAAACAGATATAACATTGTCAAACACACACAAAAGTAAAAGTTTAAATAAATGTAAATGGATTTATGTAGAACAAAGGAACTTACGAAGCACTCGGGCAAGATGATGGATATTGGATAACTGGAATGGTATATAATGGAAATATTGAATGTATAGTGTTGCGCCTACTAGTTCTATATATATATATATAATATATATGTACGTATACTCTAGAACAGAAATATATATGTGAATGTATATTTTGTCTCTACATGTTTTTATCTTTTTTTGCAAAAGGCAAATCGTCATAGAAAACAAACAAACTCAATTTCTGGCAAAAATGCAAAAAAAAAAAATACAAATGAAGAATGTTAATGTACACAATCTTTTCTAATTAAGACAAATAAACTCAAGAAAACGGAATGCATAAAGCAAAAGTTGTACTATAATTTAAATTTTACTGGTCTCACATTAAGGAACGCAAATCAAAAAATCCAAGGACAAAGGCGGATCTTCTCTTAAATAGCACTTCCGCAGGAAAATATGAAGGATAAACTGGAAGAACTATTTTCCCATTAAATTTCTCTGAGATTAAAAAACACAGTATTGCTTCTTTTTTTTAAAACAAAAATCTCCATTTTGACTTCCCTAACAAAATTCCGAAAATCAAATCAATAATGGACTGGTAAATAGACACATTGAAGCTCATCACCTAACAGCATCTTTGTCAACATTATAACTAATCTCAATAAATTAAATCATTTTAAATACGCAAAAAAATGGATAAAAATTGAAAAGTCTCCAATATTTGTCCATTATATTATAATAAATAGCAATCGGAGTCACTAGTTCGTACTTAGTTCTAAGGCCTGCAACGTCATGGAACCAGTTCAGTGGTCGCGAATTCTTGTTCCACACAAATGTTGCAATTGCCGAATAACAAAAACTAATTGATAAGAACTCCCTTTCCCTAAAATGACGGATTTCCAATGGCCCTGGGAGTATAGTTTCCCCCCCTTCTTCACGTAAGTAGGTATCAAATATCTCCCATTAGGTATTTAAATATTTTTATCTTCTGTCCAGCCTACAGCCCCATGAAGAAACCAGACAACAACAACTAAAAGTCTGGACGGAACTCTTTCTCAAATACCTCAAGCATCTTAATAAGTTTAATCTCAGCATTAATGAACAAAACTTTCCTCTGTATCACAATGAATCATTAAAACGTCGACTTTCACCTGAATCAGTTTTGCTAATCCTAGAGCAATTGCAACAAAGCGGACATGCCGCACCATTGGATAAACGTCGTCAAGAGTGGCAGGTGTATTGGTATACATTAGAGGAATATGGAAACATGGTGTATGATTGGATACAGGAGACAGGACAAACGAATAGTATTTGTACATTATATGAAATTGCATCGGGTGAGAATACCACGGATCAGCGATTTCATGGTGTCGACGAGACGGTGCTTGTGAGTGTCCTGCGTTTGCTGGAGGAGAAAGGCAAATGCGAACTCATTGAAATGGATGGCAGTCATGGTGTTAAGTTTTTCTAATAAATATTTCCTTGTGATGATGGCCTTTAACAATAAACCGCACGAATATAATCTGTTAGAAGTAACTTTGTCCATTTGTTCCATCAATCGCTTTTGATTCAGGGATGTCAGGATGCTATTGCCATTAGTCACTAAACATATTAATTATAGAAGCATAGAATCGATCATTCCATGTGTACACACATCACATATTCTTATCATAGCCTTTGACTTTGGCCATGAATCACAGCACACCTAACCAGTAGTCAGTATAGAATACCCTTATGTATCTAACAACTGATTACAATATCTATATAAATGTATTATGTTATTAAGATATTGATATCGCTGGCAAGGCATTTTTGTTTTGTACATTTAAAATGTAATATCAGTAGTCATAAAGTCGCCGAAACGAACGTATCAATTTCAAGTTATTGCCAAAAATCGTAAAAATTATATAATTTGGCAAAATGGCCTATGTTAGTGCGGGTCCGTTGCCAACAAAGGAAACCCATTTTGATGGAACTCTAGCACCTGGACAACAAACAACGACTACAACTACGACGTATTTGGTAACGGGTTCAGCGCCTCCACAACCAGTGCCACAAACTATTTACGTTACAACAGCACCGCCGCCACCACCACCACAAATCATGAATGTAACTGTCGCTAGCAATATGGGGGAATCGCAATCCTTGAAGAGGCAAAGGCAAATGGTAGCTGCAGGTAAGTTATAATATTAAAATAAAGAAATATATCTTATCAGAAATTTACCACAAACTTTGTCTTCACTTAGCTACAATGTTATTCTTTTATGGTGGCATGGATATGGCCCAAAGTTTGGGTTGGAATAACTCATCCGGTTATTCTGTAACATTAGAATATAATTATAGTTGGTTTATTGGTGTCATTATTGGATCGGTTGTATCCTGTTTCTGTGTGCAATTTTTACCTAAAACTATTTTCTATGTAAGTATCTAAAACATATTGATAATAATTAAACTAAAGTACATACATATGTATATATAGTTAGTACCCCGCTTTTGGAATCGTACAATTCTTGCTATGAATCCTTATCTAGTATCTTATCTACTGTCAATTTTTTTAACATACGGGAATTTAGCGGAAACCTTTTTGCTAAAAAAAAACATTGGTTAAGAATTTATGACGACTAATGCGCATTTTTATTTAATTAAAATTATACAAACAAATACCTTTCTCTTTGCAGATTCTAGGCAGTATTTTCGAGTTAATCGATGCTATTATCTTTGTAAGTGCACCATATCAATATGAACCCATTTTGGCAGCTCGGTATATGGGCGGAGTGGGCATTGGACTCATTACAGTGCCCTTTATCATACATAGTTCTGAGGCTGCGAGTCCAGGAAATCGTGGCCTATGCTGTGCCTCGGAACAAATTGGCCTCAGCTTGGGCATTGCCATACAGGTGATATATAGTTCATATTGGTATGATGAGTATTTGGCGCCAAATCGAATGCATGGAATATTTGGCATTATCTTTACGGCCATTGCTTTGGGCAGTTTGGCCATGTCCATTGAGTCACCCATATTTTATATTAATCGGAATCAGGAGACAAAGGCCCGTGAATGTCAACGCATATTATTGGGTGGACCTCTATGCTCAGATGTGACTCTGGATAAAGCCTATAATGATGCCAAATTGTATGTGGTTGAGGGAGAGACGGAAAGTATTGGCAATCAATTGGCTGCATCGATAATGCCTTTCATAAAGATGCTCCTCTTTCGCAGCATTGTGGCCTTTTCATTCTCACTTCCACTTAATATTGCCTTGATGAAGAGCAGCTATATATATCTGGGCTACTATAATGGTTGGCCCCTATGCGTATATGGAGTGTTGCGTTGGCTTGGCGCCGTAATTGGTGGTGTTTTTTCAGATAGTCCGGGACGTAAATTCACTTCACTGCTTGGCTTGACATGTACAGCTGCTCTAATGCTTAGCATTGGTGGTATCTATGGTGAACCCTCACACGAAACCAGTTGGTATTTCATGACTCAGATATGTCATCTCTGTATGGCTTTACAGGTCTTTGCTGGCCTTTATGTTAGCACTTCCACAGTTTATTTGGGTGAAGCATTCCCAATGAAAACGAAACCCTATATAATTGCACTGATCGTTTGTATTCAGCAGATTATCCATATTATTGTTATAGTTACTTTCATTTCTGTTTTTAATAATATGTTCAAGTACTTTATTGCTGTTGGCATTATCATGGTTGTGGCTCTAATAGCCTTTGCTCTAATAATGCCCGAGACCCGTGGAATGACATTAAGGGAGGCTGGCAAAAGATTCCGACGAGTCCATGATGTTGCGGCTTACTAATAAACAGCTTTAAGTTAGTGTTAATTGTTAAAAAAACGAAAACAAAATATAAAAATAAATGTAAAGAAATAAGAAATTGTTTGAAATTCAGGAAAAATGTTGTAGAAAATGCCACAGATTTCAAGCCACAAATTTATTGATTGAATCGAGGAGGCGGCGTAGCAGAAAATCATTTATAATGAATTAATTAAGTTAGCAATGGCGATTGGGCCAAGTCTATTTAATCATCTACATCGTCCAAATCCAAATCATCTAATTCATCAGCCAAATCAACAAATAGATCCTTGTTAATAAAGGCAGCATCGTTGGCAGGGACAGACGATGATGAAGCTGATGGCGAAGCGGAATCATCGTCATCTTCACCATTTTCATCAGCAGCCGCACCATCTTCAGCTGCAGCAGTTTTAGCCGCCTCAGCGGCTTGATCTAAGAGACGTGTAGTTGAGGCTATAGTTCCGGAACCATCTACTTCCTGGGCAGCCAGCGAGAGTGCAGCCAAATCAAGTTCCTTAAACTCAATTGCATTCTCATCGTCATCTTCCTCCCGCTTGTAAATATCAAAGGCAGCATCACCCTCTTCAATGGGGCCGTCATCCACAAGATCCGGATTAAAGCTAAACATTTCTCGTCCCGAAATACCGAACTGTTTACCCTTGCTATAGTCACTCTTTTTGCGTTCCTCCTCGGCAGCGAGTTTCTCCTTCTTCTCCAGCAATTTACGTTTCTTCCAGGCCAAAAAGGTTTCGAGGGTCACACGCGTTTGACTGGGACCCAAAGCGGCACGTTCCTTTTCAATAAGATCCACCAGGGAAATTTCCGTAGGTTTGTCCTCCTTTTTCTTGTCACGCTTAAGAACATAACCAGCCGGCAACGCATGACGATAAATACATTTTTCACCATTCGGACATTCCCAGAACCAGCCATATTTCGATTTCTCTACAGCCTCCAGGAAGTACTTGCAGATCTAGATTAAAAAATGGGAAAAACTAATGAAGTTCAAGTTTGAAGTATGCTTCTCTCTCTTACAATATCAGTGGTGGGACGCCGTTTCTCGCCCGAATGTTTCTTATCGACAACTTCCTTGAGCTTGGCATCATCCCAATTGGTCATTGTGTCATCTTCACCATCACGCATATCCACATACATTGAACGCTTTTCTACCTTATTCTCCAGGGACAAGTCATGGGAGAATTTACATTTGTCACCCTTCGTACAGGTACCTTGCTTGAAGAAGGCACAAACCACCGATTTGGGATCGGTACCCTTTTCCACTTTCTGCGATTGTACCGGCTTGAAGATCATTGCCATTTCACGCTGATCGGCCAATTTCTTGTCCTTCTCTTCTTTACGTTTATCGCCATCCTGACGCGGATGATGACCACCGGCTTGAACTTGCTTTTGAACCTGCTGAATAAACTTCTGCTGCTTGTTGCCCTTTTTGTTCTTTAAACCGAAGGTTTTGTCCTGTAAAATACGTGTATATTAAAAGGATATACATATATATTACACATACAGAAATAAATTCCTGGGTGTTGATTGCGCATACATAGAGCGTGTGTGTGTATATTCAGTTACCTCAATGACTTTCTCCTTCTTTTTTTGTTCCGTCTTTTTGCTCGGACCCGGCGCCTTCTTTGGGGGCATGTTTACTATTTATATGCAACTCTTGTGTAGCAAAAACGAGAATTTATTCAACTTTAAAAATGATCTTTATAAAAAATGAAATAACATGTGGCATCTGCACACAGGGTTGTCATACCCGATAGAGCGGTTATTTATCGGCACACAGCCACCCTAATCAATGCACACTTTAACGTTGCCATACACCAAAAAAAATAATGATTCACGTATATCAATTGTTTAGCTACTTGGACTACTTTTCAAAATTTTTAAAATAATGATTATTCCAATGACTTAAAAGGAAACGATATGAAAAAGCCATAAACTTTCTTAAACATTTTTAGAGAGCAAACATTATTAGAGTTGCCATACACAAAAAAAAAGAAAGGTTTAATAATTTAAATAAGAATATGTAAAAGTATAACGGCTTTCAAAAACGGTTATTAAAATAAACAAAGCTATTGTTTCAATGTTATTTTTTTTTGATGTAGTGTATAATAACAGTTGTTTACTCTCTTTATGACTAGACATATGTTTTATTTATTTATTTATGATACTTGTCCCCTCTAACATCTTGTTGTTTTTCTTTATCATTATTATTTTGTGTATGTATTATGTACCCACCACTTCAGAGCACATGTTCAAGTTGTACATATTTCAATTATCTGGCCTGTATCTATGTATGTATGTATATCTCTCCCCTTCATATTAAATACAGAAATTGTTTTCAAAGATCTTTTTTCACTCACTCGCACTCATTCACTCACACTGGCTTCGTGGGTGGCGCCTTTGGATTCGTTTCGTTGTCATCATCATGGGTGGTCTATTAGCTGCCTCGGTTCGCTCTCTCTCTCTGTCTCTTTATCTCCCTATCTGTGTGTGTGTAAGTGTGTCTGTGCCCCCATTGATCATTTTCTTGTTTGATAGTGCGTGACGTTTTCAGCTCTCACTCTTTCTCACTCGCACACCAAGGCACACTCAGATGCCGGTTGGGGCGCCCATTTTGATCCTACTTGGGGCACTCAGGCTCATTTATTCGAGCATAAAATTAGCAATTATTTGTTTTTTTTATTAGCTTTTCAAGTGTGCGCTCCTGGGCAAGAGACTCAGATCCATGTGTGTGGTCTCGGATCTTGGGCATGAATTTCGTACATATGTATGTATGTACATATGTACATACATATGTTTGTACGGATGTTTGTTTATATCTACTTATAAAATGCCTTTTCTAGGAAACTTTAGTGCGAACGCGCAAAAAAAGTGCTTAAATTTGATTTTTATGTTTGGACTTAAATTTAGATATGGTAAGAGAAATTCTCTAGAAATGAAAATGAGACAAAGCCCAAAAATAAAAAACAAAACGCCTTTACCTAAGTTTTTAGAATTTTTGATAATGATAATGTTCGATAATGGTTTCTTAGAATTAAAGAGAAAATTGTTTGTTTTAGCTTAGATCAGAAGGCTAATAATTGAAATGCCAATTTGATTGCTTAAATTCAACTTGGAACTCTAAAAAGGATAATAGAAAATAATAACTAAGGTATTTATTAAAAGGTGCCAGAGGAGCCAAAGGAGAGGATGTGGACCATCTCTGAAATATGTAAAATTTGTCATAGATTGTGTGGACTGCTCTAATATCTTTTTATATTTACCCTGATTTTAAACTTGTTCTCCATAATTGAAGATGGTTTTCTACCAGGAGACAACCTGGGATTGCCCTCTTAAATATATCCTTGTTAAAAGTTTCATCAGCAACAATCATCTTTCTACTTCCTTCTCATAATAACAAAAATAAGTTGACCTGATTTTAGTTTCAACTATGCAAAAGAGAACAGAATAATAAGAATTTCGTTAGAGCTATCACAATTTGAAATCAAAAGTTTTCCCGCCTGTGTTGCACTTTTCATTATGATCCTATTGACAGAATGCCCTGTGGCAAAACTTTGGAAAATTATGACAAGCAACATCGAAATGTTGCCATACAATTATATGTTGTTGACAGCTGCCTGGATCGAAGACCAAGATAGTAGCAACAATTTGCATTAACAATTGTTGTTCTCTGTGCAATTTACAGTGCGCCAAGATAAAAAAAAAAAAAAAAAAAAAAAAAAAAAACAACACGCTGCGTAATACAAGAGACGAGTACCACATCAACAACAACAACAGCGACAACGGAGTGGCGACAAGTAGCAGTAGCAACAACAACAACAACAACTGCATGATGAGGCAACTAAACCCCATACCAATCTCTTCATACGTCGCTCCCACTGATGAAGCAACTAGGGAGTACATTCAGTCGCCAGGGTGGTCTATACATCTCTAAACTGTTTTCCGTGGTAAGTTTTGCTGCTGCTGCCGCTGCTGTCAATCTTTGAGGCAAAAGTTGCTACTGCTACTGTTTGAGTTGCAAAAAAAAAAAAGAAAAAAAACAGTAAAAACCAAGAAAGGGTAGAGTGAGACAGAGAGTCGGCGAGGTGGAGCGAAAGAGAAGACTCTTTTATAATTGCATATAGCGCCAGTTGCAGTTCCGGTCCGATGAGTTTTTGTTGGTCTTTTCAGTGCACGCGCTTTCTTTTTCTTTTTTTTGCGGCGCCGCCAACACAAACACATACATACATACATACATATATACAAACAGCCACTCAAAAAGACAGACGGACATTGGTGAATGTTGCCACCCAAGTTGCCAACTGTGTGGCCGGCCAGCTTTCCATTGGGCCAAATGCAGGGGCGGCACTAAGCAAGCTTTAAGGGCTAACCAAACAACAAAGGAAATGAGAGTTTAATGAAGTTGCTAATAGTTAAATCATAAATTTAAGTTAATGACCTAGAAGACCGTCATGCTCTTAACTTGGCCAATTCTATAGCCCAATGCTAATTAAAATGTTTAAGGCTTAATCCTAAAAAAAAAAAACTGGGAGGATCAAAGAGGAGGAGAAAAATGTCTGATGTGTCTGCTGTGTGATCCTTGACTTAACGTAATCCTAATAAATTTTGTTTGTATAAGAAATTTACTTTATTTAAATAGGCAACACTCTATGCAAAAAGTAAACAAACAGAAATATATAAAAATGAAATTCAAAATACAAATTTTATATAATCATAAATTGAAATGGATTTGCTTTTGAAAATAGTTTCATAAATTGGTAACACTTTAAAACTTATCTAGACTCAAAATATTGATTAATCTTAAGGCATATATTAACTGATTAAACTAAATAATTAGCTGATTTATATAGAAAATTCAAATTTTTACATTGACTTTCATTAAGTCATCCGCCAGCCCTGGACGAAAGTCCAGGTAAAAGACGCACAGAAGTAGACATTCCTTCCCTTACCTCTTTCTCAGCATCTTTCTCCCTCTCTCTCTCTCTCTCTTTCTGTGTCGCTCCCTTCCTTTGGAGCAAACAGTAGCTGTTCTTAATTACAACAACAACAACAACAACAACAACAAGAACTTTTGAGCTTACCCGAGAGGCCATTAAGATAAATCGGAAACGGAAATCGCTAATGAAAAAAATTTCCATATTTATGCATGTGCCGATAAGGCTAAACAACTAAATTTTTTCTGTTGTTGTTATTGTTTTATTTTGTATTTTTCTCTCTCTCGCTCCGTTTTGCTGTTTTGGGGTTGGGGAGCCCACCAACGATGCTCGGGCAACTTGGGTGGTCGAACCCACAGAGATTGCGTGATTTTTGGTCGGTCTGTTTTTGTTGTTATGTTCGGTTTTTTTTTTGTATTTAAACTTTCTGTGTGTGTGTGTGTGTGTGGCATAGCGCAATTAATTTCATCAAATTTCATTCAGAAATTGAAATTGTTTTTGTTATACCGTATAATTTGAACTATTGAATGGGTATATTAAGATTGTTGTAAATGTTCTTAATGAGAATAGAAAAAGCGAGCATTTGGAATGTGGAATCTGATAAAATATGTAAATATAGGTATATATGAATGTAAAGATAGATTGATGATATATAGTTTTTGTAATTGTTTCTCATGTTGATTCAGCCAAAATATTTCCTTTTTTGTGAGAGAGATTTAGAACTAGGCAAAGTTTTGGGCAATCAAAAATTGCATCAAAAAAAGCATCGATTGATCTTTGTGGAAGACTTTTATTATACGTTTATCTCAAACTGTCTGTATGTATATGTATGTAACTAATCCTAGATCTATGTTATCTATAGTTCTCAAATCTAGTAGGCTATACTCTCTTGTTTGTCAATATATGTTTAAGGCTTATAAAACTTATTCATCTATCGTTTAAGACGATTAAACGATTCGTTTTCGTATTCATATTCAAGGTATAGTTTTGCTGAAAGCTTCTTCTTCTCTTCTCCATTCAATAACGATGTTAAAATCGAATGGAAAATAGAAAAGATATAGCCAGAGATAAGAAAAGTAATAAATACTTATGTTAACATGAATTTGTTCCTCATAATCCAATTCTTTTTCACAAATGAATGTTGTATTTTAAAGTTTCAATAGAGATTCTCTAATTATAATTTTCAAATTTTGAAGTTCTAGTGGACAAAGTCCTACCACCCGATTTACAAATATTGAAAAATAACAAATTTTCAAAATAAGTTTTTCTTGCTAATAGAAACCTTAATTTATTTACAATTGCTTAAAAACTAATATAGGCTTCCACATAATTTCAAGTACACGGTATTTCGCAGTCGTTTCTCTAACATTTGTTTACCAAATTGCTTAAAGAATTATATTTCTTTAGACTTAGCCTATACTCAAAATGTCAATCATTGGATTTGAAATGCCGTCATAATACTTTACCCGTAACGATACAATTGTTTCGTGTTCAAAATTGGCTGTCCGCCCAAAAAATATGAAAACAAAATAATACAAAACTGAAATGAAATTATATGGCCCCATGGAAAATTAGCTGTATTTTCCAAGTATTTTCTTCTTTTTTTTTTTTTAGGGGCCGCCACCAACGTTGCAATGGGGCACCGATGCCATAATAAATGATTGATCGAATATGTGTGAGTGTGTGGTGTGTGTGTGTGTGTGTGGGGATGAGTGGGGATCGTCTTTGGGCGGCAGCGGCGGCGTTGGCGGTGCGTTTGATTGATGCGCTTTTTGAGACCAGAGACTTGGCTTGCACTTGTGGCGGCTTTTGGTTATATTATTGCTGTTGCTGTTGTTGTTGTTGTTTTTGGCATCTTTATGCTTCAACTTCAACACAACTGTCAAAAGATTTGCCCACAACAGCAGCAACAGCAACAACAACAACTACTTGAACGGGCGGGCTGTTTGCAACATGCTGTGATTTTTATCGCCGTCACATACGATGCGTGTGGTCCTGGTCCCTCTCTCTCTTTCTCTCACTGTCTCTGTCTCTGGTCCCGCATCTCAATGCTTAAATCCATTTCCAGTTTCCATTTCTCTCAGTCAGTCCCTCCGGTCCTCTGATCGTTCCCTATATGTATATATATATGTATGTGTATCTCTTCGATAGCTTCCTCCTCCTTTGGCATCGATCGTGTTTCATGGCTGTCACATATTGTTCATGCCCATTGGCTATAATTAATTGGTCTGTTAACTTGATGTGAGCATTTGGTTACCTTAACAGAAAACAAAAAAAAAAACGAAAACAAAAACAAAAAGTATTTAGGATTGTTCCAACATACATATCTTCATATGTCTCGATATCTAAGACATAATCAAAATTGATTAGTCGCTGTTATGCTTAGAATGTGTATATTCATCTATATATATATCTATATATATTCCTAATCCCTAATAGTTTATTAAGTAATATTTCTTTTCAAATCTAAATGTATAATTTGTACGATGATCTAAACTTTGGCTATTATTAAATATATTTTCCCAATAAAAGTTTATTTTGAATTGTTTCTTTATTATTTATTTTTTTCTTTATTTATTATTTGAGCAAATCAAAATTTGCTTATATAAAATAATTATTATTTTGAAAAATTTTTAAAATTGTATTATATTTTTTACAGTGAACCCAAAATAATTTTTATTTTTCAAACTTTCTTCCAAAATGACATTAGTTTAATATTTACAATCCTTTAAATTTTCATGAAATCCAACAAAAAATATTTAAAAATATTTTGGAATATTATAACAACTCTTTTAGAGCATAAAAAATTAAACTTAAGTTTATGATTGTTTGCTCAATCTTTTAAAAGTTAAAGGAAATGAATCTAAAATATACATATGTATTATAAAAGAAGTTTTTAACCGGTTCCCAATATAGATAAAAGCTTATCAGAAATGCAGCCAAGACATGTTTTCGATTCAGCAGGTAGAATATAGAATTTAGGAATAATTTAAATGAAATGAAATGTATAAATTTCTATAAAGTTAGTATATTGCATTACTCAAAGATTCGTTTATTCTTCATTCTTAGAAAAAACAAAAATAAAAAAAAACTTTAAAATTTTTGTAGAGTTTAAACTAAGAATCAGTTGAAATTCCTGGTAGCTAAGGGTATCCCTCCTTGTTGCTTTAGATTAATCTACAAGGTCAGAGTATTAAAAACAATAACACAACTTTAATTTATAAGCCATTTTACTTAGATTTATTCTTATATTTCAAAAGCTTAAAAACCACTGAATCGATCTTTGATCATTATTTAAACAAAAACTCAAAAATCAATTACAGATTTCCAAAGTTAGATGATTTTTTTAACACACAACTTTAAGCTACATTTTTTAATGGTATTTGATCATAAACCCCTCGCACTATGATAAAATTTTTGTATATTTTTCCAACTTTTTATCTTAATATTTCAACACAAAAAAAAATACCTTTCAATTATACAAAACTTGTAACGTTATTTAAGCCCTAAAAAGTTTACTTCTACTTGAAATATTTTCGAAATTTCTGTTCCATTTTACTCGGAGCGTACATGAAGCAACCTTGTTTAAAGATCTTGTAGGTTTAGAAAAAAATAAAATACATATAAAGAAAAAAGCAAATACAACGGTCATCTTGTTAATTGCCAACGTCAACAGCTATGAAACAAGAAAAAAGTAAAATAAACGAAGCATTAAACAAGGTCAAAACAGTTAGTTGGCCTCGTATCATAAAACTATAGCCAAGCAATGTATTTCCTCCTATGTATGTATATGGTTATATTTCTTTCCCGGGAAACCATTGCACTTGGAGATTTCAGGCAAAGGTCAAACACGTGCTATTTATAGGGAAAACGTTTTCAACTACCTAACAAAAACGGCCAATGATATATGAGCCCTTGCAAGGGACTGGAGGCTGAGCCAGTGCCCTGGTCAGTTTACACGGCTCGTTGCCATTTGCATGTCAACAATTTTTCTGAATAGCCAACCGTGACAACAATTGTGGGTAAACAGAAACCATATGGGGCGGGGGGATATATGATTGAGTGTTTTCATTTGCACAATGTGGGGGAGAAGACCACACCAGTTAACAGTTAACACATCAGAGCTGATCGATTGCCGGAAAATGTATATGTAGTTTTTCTTTGTGCTTTGCTGATCAGTGTAATTAATACTGGAAAATTGAACAGTTTTGGTAGATAAACTTAGACGTTTAGGGTTTTTATTTGAAGTTACGTACTTTGCAGTTGGAATTAGCAATCTTTCTAAAATGAAGAAAACTTTAAAGATGCAAAAATACAAAAATAATGATCCAGAACGGATCCAAAGGGGGAATTCAAATAGTCTGAAACTTGTGCTTAGAAATACAAAGTGGTTTTTCGAGAAGAGATAATCATCCCTGATAATGGTAATACTATATCTATATCTATATACTATATAACTATCTTTGCATAATGAATACATTTTAATGACAGCTTTCTCATTTTATTTTCAACACTATAATTTCTAAATAATAAATATAATAAAATATGATAAAGTTTTTTCTGGACAAGTGCGAATTCATTATAGTGTAATTCGATTAAGTTATTAGGAGTGATCAAGATCAATACTAGCTAATAAAAGATTTGTCTCAATTGAGTATTTAAATACGTTAATAGATTGTTGACCTAAATTTCAACAGGCTACTCACTATTAAGAAATTGACATAAATTATTATACATACATACTTCTATTTCGCTAAATTAATATTAAGCTTAATATTAGTTTTTTATAAATTCTTTATTAATGTTTTAAATGTTTAATAATTAGTCAAAAATAAGTTCAATTAAGATTGTTGTCTGTTAAACTTAAAATAGAAAATGTATTTCCATACTTAAACATATAGAATATCAGATAAAGTTGATCATAAACCAAAGAATAAACTCATCCTAAGAAATTAATAAAACGTTGCATAGTTTTAGGTGGCGAAAGTCCTCTTAAAAAGCAAATACGTCTAATGATGTACTATGATATTGTTTTCTAATTGAAAGGACTGGTGCAATAATGTTATACTAAAAGTAATTAATTACAGAATAAATTAATTTTTTTAAATGAGTTACAGAACACCACAGATCAGCAAAGCATGTAAATAAAGCTATTTTTTTTATCTTTTTTCTGATAACAATTTTTGGAGAATACTTTTGTCTGAGAGAACAGAAAGATCTTAGTTCAAAATATGTCCACTCAGTATATTTACTCCTGTAAATCAATTAAATATTGGCTTTTAATGTTAAACCCGACTAAAAAACTTATCCATCTTATTCTCTTTAGGTTCAGCTTAAGAAACTTTTACATTCAGTTCGCAGAAAGTTGTAATATACATTTCTTATTATATCTAGATCTTATTAAATTTAAAATTCAACAAAATTTGTACTTTTTGTATTACTTTTCAGCCTTCTAAGATTTGCATTTCAATTTATTGATTTCTTTTGTATGCTTTCTGCATACCTCCATTAATTTCATTGAGGCAAAAAGAAAAAAAAAAACAAATTCGCTTTTCTTCATGCTCAATTCGCATTATTGATGATTGCCAAACCGAATTGCCTGGGCCGGTTGGATGGTTGGGAGGGAGGGCGGGGGGCTGTGGTTACTCTTAAGAAACAAAACTTGGCGCTTGCCCCCATGATCATAATTTCAAATTTAACGCAACTCGCTGCGGAACGCCACACGGTGGCAGTTTTTGTTGTTGGGGATTTCTTTCTTTTTTCCTTCAATTTTTCTTTTTCATTTTTTGCCTTTTTGTCTTTAGGTTTTTGGTTTTTGTTTTTGTTCTTGTATTTTTTTTTTTTGGACCGGAGGCCGCGGTTTAAGATCAAAGCAAGCGCCAAAATGAAAATTATTACAAAGTGATGTAGCATGACTAAATACAATTTTATGTAGTCGGTCGTCGGTTCTTTTGGTTTAACCTACCTTCTGTTGCTGTTCATCTACAGCAAACTTCTTGGTCGTTTTTTTCTTTTACACTAAAGTCCATCAGTTGTCGGAGGAAGGAGTTGGGGGTGGTTTGATGCACAGGAGCCATAAAATGGAATTACACGCATTTACACAACCGCAAAACATTTGTACAAACAATGATCGGTATGGGAGAATGACTGTCTGCCTATCTGTGTTTCTCTCTCTGTGTGTGTGTGTGTGTGTGTGTCGGTGATAATGTCTAAATTTGGCCTAAATGGAGAGCTGGCCGTAAAAGTCATTTGAGCCACGACTCGAAAATGTTGGCCCTCTTTTGGACACTAAGTGCCTTTGCCTTTACTGTCCATTATGATGGACTTAAGTGTCCATACGTGAGTCATCTTCTCTATGTTTTTTTTCGGAAAAATCGAAAACGAAGAAAGGAAATTGTCTTAGTGACAGGCAGAAGAAGATTATGCGGGTGGCCATAACTGAAGTGATAAGTGTTCTAATGCTGTACTTCCTGTTGTCACCAGATTGGCTTAAAGGTAAGCAGGATTAGAACAGTCGTGAGAATTTCCAAAAGTCATTTAAGATCAATTAGAAATTTTTGATTTATGTGAGGTTAGATCAGTAATATTAGGTTAGGTTGAAACAAAGAAGGATTAGAAATTATAAAGTCAAACTCTTTAAAAACCTACAAACTAATTAGATACTAAAAACTTTAGATAAGCTTATAGCCTAATCAACTTAGATTATCTTATAGTTGGTGGACTTCCACACACAGCTTCTTCACACACACACACACATACACACACACACACACATACACACACACACACACACACACAAACAGTTTTCCCAGTCTTCTCATGACTTGATTTCTTTCTTTTCTTTCGCATCATTCACCAGAATTTTAAACATCAACTCTGATGATGTCTCCTAAATGGCCAAGGAGCATGAAATACAAAATATTTTATGGTTTCCACGTACATTGTCAGTCCACTCACATCAAGCATTCCTCCTTCTATTCCTGTAAAAATGAAATTCACTTAAGCCGCTTACAACTCAAGCCCAAGCTCAACTCAAGCCCAAGCTCCCGCCCCCTTCGCGCCATTGGACTGTAGCAGCCAAAGTTCATGTATCGTCTCAATACCGGGGCTACTGATTTACACAAAGTCTCCATACAGTCCCATACCTGCATACATACATACATATGTGCATATATATACATAAGGAGCTAAGACAGGAGCCAAGACCAGAGACTCCAAGAAGAAGTCAAAGTCAGACTCAGTCAGCCGGCACCGACATGATTGCACGTATAGTGGAACAAATTCATGGCATACGCGGCGATCGCAGGCAGCACCTTGGCAATCAGCAAGGAAAACAACAAATCGACGATACCAAAGGCCCCTAGGCCAGACAGACCTAGATGATGAGCTAAGCTGTCATATATAGGAGAAGAAGAATCTACAGTGATGCAAGGGAATCAAGTTACATATGAAAGAATCAAAATAAGTGAAAAATTAAGTTTGTTACAATAAGCAACGATTAAGATCAAGTTAGTATTAGTGGCTAACATCTGAATTATATAATTAGGTATCTTAGTGGGAGACATATGGGAAAGGATAGAATAGAAGTGATCCAAACAGAATAATGTTTCGACCATCTTTCACTTATCCTACAAGTGAAAAGGTAAGTCTATTCTTACTAATTACAATTAAGACAAAGTTAGTATTAGTAACTAACTTCCAACTAAAATATACATAGATCTCTTTTGGTATAAGTAAAGTTAAGTTGTCATATGTATATGGGAAAGGGTTTTACGAGTAGAATAACCAAATACGGATAAAATGTTACTTATTCCTCTTGAAAACAAACGATTACAAATAACAATGATTAGAACAAAGCTAGTATTAGAAGCTAAGTTTAAACTGAAATATCTAGATCTCTTTTGCTAGTAGATGGAAGTATACAAATCAATTCCCCTCTGAATTCTGCCATAAGAAAAGCTTCAAAGGAAGTTTACTTATTTATCTAACTTCTAAAAGATCTACTACCATATAAACTTGTAAAGAACAAAAAGATATAACTATTTAATCATTTTCGTACAGAGAAAAATTGAGTTTTTATTCTTGCTGATTAGAAAACCGAAGAACCATAAATAATCTCACATTTTCCCTCTAAAAACTCATCTATAACTCATCATATGATATGAGTTAATGAACTGAAATTTGTTATACTTAAGGCCTAAATGAAGGTTAATAGAGAACTCAATTTAATGCTTGAGCAGTTTAAGAGTTTCATTATATGAACCTATCTATAACTCATTATTGACTAAAGGAAATGATGTGAAATTTGTTATACTTAAAACTTAGATTAAACCAAATAATAATACTATGAGAAACTTTTAAGTAAGATATTTTTTAAAGTAGTATTAGGATTTTTCTTAAAATTCAAGGAAAGTATTAAAAATTAAACTTTTTTAATTAAAGCTTAAAAAAAAAAATCTATGTAAAGTTTGAGAGATTATGAGAAAAATGTTAAAATTTTTGTAGAAATTTTAAAACTCTCCTTTAAAAGTCTTTCTTGAGGGTTTTGTAGATAGTCGCCTATGCCAACTGTAGGGTTCGATTTGCACTGCTGTTGCCAAGAAAGCGACTCAAAAAGGAATTAAGTTGAAATGTTGATGGGTGTGTGGTAAATCGCTCTGGGCTGTGCGGCTGCCACTGTTCTACGCGATGAGCAAGAGGTTGGGGTAGAGTAGCGGAGTGACGAGACCAGAAGCACAGAGAGACAGAAAGAGAGAGGAGAGGGTTAGTACAAGAGGAGAGGGGGATAAACTGGTGAACTGGCAAAACATCTTCAGTTGAGATGAAATCAATAAATGTAAGTCTGCTTTTGGGGCCATTCAAAGCTTCCAGCTATATACATACATATGTACATATATCTATACGATCTACATCAATCCGGATGTTTATATGTGCAGATTTTGGCCCTCCATCTATTTGTATATATAATATGTAGGTAGATTAATTTTATATATGTATGTATGTCTTTCTTTTCTGTCCTTGTGGCTTTCCGGGTGGTCTCCCTAATCTTTGGCCTGAATTGATGGTTCCCCTTTCAGCTGACCTGATCTGAAGTCTCCATTTGCTTTCGCTTCTTATCCTGCCTGCTTAAATGCTCATAATGTATAAAATTTAAAAAGAAACTTGCCCCAAGAGATCTCTCTCTTTCCCCCTGTTTAATTAAGCTTGAAATCATTTATTTACATATTTCTTATGCATCAGCAAAATCACAACAAAATTCTTCAATTGTTTTTGCCTTTTTGTTTCTTTTGGTTTTTTTTTTTTCTCAGATAAATATTTGCTTAAGCAATTAGCCGCTTGGTTATTGTTTATTTTTCAACAGAAATTCGGAAGCTGTTTAGTTTTTTTTTTTTTTTTTTGATACAATTGAAAGTATTTGTTGATCTAGTTCGCCGCCTTTTGATGCTTTTGAATGGGTTCAATGAACTTTTACGAAAACTTAAGATTATTTTCCTAATTATGAAAATGTTAATCAAGTTATGTTATTTAATAAAACAACTTAAGACAACAGCAGAAGAAACTATTTAATTCGAACAAATTATAATTTAATTTTAATCGAATTTCATAATCTTATAGTTAAACTTTTAACTAATAGCATCTAAAACCAATGAAATTGTTTTAGTTTTATTATAATATATGTTAAATATAAGGTAAATTCTTTACCTTTTAGTAAGGACCAAATAATATACATACATAATAAAACTCTGATAGAAAATGGATTTCTTACCTTATAAGGATAACGTGATAACGTATTATGAAACTGTGATAAGGGACCGACATAAATATACATATTTAATATAATTTTTTTATAAATTTTAAAGCCTAACTTCATTCGTTTACAAAATTTGTAATACTTTCTTATTTTGGTAAAACAATCAAATTTTGATATAAAAGGAAATTTTTATCAATTTTTTTTTTTGTTATAAAACAATCGTTTTCCCTTTGTAAAGTGTCTTGAAAACAATTATTCGAAAAGCTTTAAAAAACTAAAGTTTTTATACCCTGTACCCATAGGGTAAAAGGGTATATTAAAGTCGCTAAAATGTATGTAACAGGCAGAAATATACATTTCCGACCCCATAAAGTATATATATTCTTGATCAGCATCACTAGCCGAGTCGATTGAGCCATGTCCGTCTGTCCGTCCGTCTGTCCGTCCGTCTGTCCGTCCGTCTGTCCGTCCGTCTGTCCGTCCGTGTGTCCGTCTGTATGAACACCTAGATCTCGGAGACTATAAAAGCTAGAGCTACCAAATTTGGTGTGAACATCCGTCTAATGCATAGACAGTTCAAGTTTGTTTCAAATTTTTGCCACGCCCACTTCCGCCCCCGAAAATCGCGAAAATAAATTACTAGAGCTGTATTAAAGATATCGTATTCTTACTTGGTATACCTAATAATATACCCAAACTGCTCCACCTGACCAAATTTTGTCCAAATCGGACAATAAATGTCGGAAATATACCTATATGAGTTTTGCACTGAATTGCCAAGGCGACATTGGCTGGCAAGAGTGAGCGAGACAGCATGCGTTCGCTGATGTTGCATGTTGAAGAGAATTTTGCATGAAATTGATTGCGATCTTGGGGGTGTTCGATTTTATTGAATTTAAGGTACAGGGTATACTCAATGTCGGCAGGGACGACTTGCTTGCTTCATTTATATAGAACTCAAAGATAGTAGATGTTTACCTGTTAATGTTTATATACTGATCCCATCAATTTTGTTATTATATAAGTTAAATAAATAATGCAAAATACAATAGATTCATAAATATTATATTCTTGCTGAATATTCTCGAATGTTCACAAGTGTTCTTCAATGTAACTTTTTAGAAAAAGGAATATGGTACATCCTTTGAATGGTTTATGGATTAATGAGTTAATTTTGATTCAAAAATACATTAAGAATATTTTTTATATACCAACAAACTTTTGGAGGATTCTTATTTATTTATTTTTCTTATATTTATTTGCAATCTATCCAACATAAATAATGAAATTTTTTGTATTATCTGGAAACAAACTCTGTGCTATTGTTAAATGAGTATAAAAATCAAATCATTGTAAAAATTTTTAAAAAAATTATTCAACATTGTCAAGCCTTAAAACTCCAATCCCAAAGCTTAGTTCAAATCCGATATATTCATCTACAGTCCTCTAGAGAATATCCTAATAGAAGCCACAATCAAGTCGTAGATAAGATCTGCTTTAAATTCTTGTTCTTTATTATCTTCTCAGGCAATTGGTAGCAATTTTCTTGATTTGCCCTAAAAACAAATTAATTCGTAGAAAAAAGGTGTGAGAAAATTAACTTGTCTTCCGTTTCGCCATTTGCCATCAACATCAACTGGGCAAAATAATCAATTAGTTTCGCAGAAGAAGAACACAAAAACACAAATTGGTTTTACGAAAAATTACGGAAACTGTTGTAAGAAGATGTTAAAGAAGTTGTCTGTCTATCTGTCCATCTGACACTAAGACGTAAAGACAGATCAACCGACAGACAAAACAGGTAGCGGTAGCAGCTCTCTATATATGCCAGATTAACGCTTCGGGGCAAATGTCGAATGACGGCTTTGACTTTGATCTCCAAAGACTGACTTTTGCACTTGGCAAAAATGAGATTAACTCAGAGAGCTCCCTCATAGTACATAATATAGCCAATACGCTCTAGGGGTAGGTAAGGTAGGGAAGGGAGGGTTGGTTTCTTTCTTTCTCTTTTGTTTTTTTAATTATGACATTGGCCTTAGGTGTAGGAAGTGTGAGACAATAATAATAATAATAACAACAACAACAACAGCAACGACAACCTCACTTTGATGTCTTTCTTTTGATGGGTTTCTCTATATATAGAGAGAGAGATAGAGAGAGAGAATCTCCTTTCCCTTTGCCTTTAAGCCGCCAAACACCTGAAAGAAGTCTCGGCCATGGCTCCTGGGCCCATTACACAGCTGGAATTCAATTTTTTTTTTTCTTTATTTCTTCTTTTTTTTTGGTAAGAGTAACAATAATAAAATGTCTTATTTAGGTTCGGTTATTAATGATGAGTTATGAGTTCAGGACCTCCTTCGGTGTCTGTGTGTAGAGCATATTCTTGGAAGGTAGAACGAATCGCTTTTTTTCCATCTTAATGGTTAGCTAATTTTGTAATAAAATTAAGTTTTCTTCAAAATGAAAAACCATTTCTAAAGTTAAAAGTTAATTTCAAATCAATTCATAACCTGCCATCATCATTAGATGTTTGTAAAAAGTTTTAACTACGTTCATTTCTCTCAAAAAGTCTTTACAGATGAACTCTATAGAACTCTTGTACAAATTAGAACCTTAAGAGGAAGTAAAGTTATTTTGATGAAATAATAGCTAATTTTTATGGATTTTTACTAAAGAATTGTTAAACATAAATGCATTACTTAAAATTAGATTTTATAAGAACATTTGCTGTTAATATTTTTGTTAAATATAAATATATTTGAGTCTATGATAGCAACTTTTAAACGACATCAGCAAAAAGTTTGCCTAGGTAACCCAGTTAGTAAAAACAAAAATTTTAACTCATCTAAGTCGTAATATACATTTTTGATTAAAAAATCATCAAAAAATATAATTAAAACTTAAAAAGAAAATAAAAACTCAACGGAATTAATTGGGTAATAACATTTAGAAGCTGCGTCCAAAATTTAAAAAATATCGGTTATACATTTCGAGTGCTAAAGCTCAACGACTTTCACAAAGCCATGGAGGAACTCAACTAAAAACACTCGATCGTCAGTTTTATTCGAATTGCCTTTAGATTTGCACACAATATTCTTAAAACAATAAACTTTTTTACTCCAATTTAAAAAAAAAAACTAAAAGAACTATAAAACACTTAAAAAAATCAGAAAGTTAGTTAATTTTAAATCATAATATAAGTTTTTTAATAAGTCAACATAAATTAATTAGCATTTGTAAAATTTCCTTTCTCTTTTCTTTAAATTTCCTTACAAAAAAAAAAAGTGAAAGAGAGTTAAAGATTTTTTCCTTATTTTTGTATATCTTTGTTTTCAGCATACATTTGTCACTTCTTTTGAAACCAGCTGTTCCGAGGTACTTCATAGGAACTTCTTCTTGTACGAATGTACCTCCAACCTTCGATATCCACCTCCATTGCACCTACTCTGTATGGATATATGTGTATGTATATGTATCTGGTGTCTCTCCCACGCAATGTATGCTTAGCTAGTTTGTACATCTTTACAATGACAAACGCCGATCATTACACCGAGTGCGACAAACAAAAACAAACAAATAGATTCTCAAGATGTGTGCCCCAGGGTTGAGTCCATGACAAAGGCGTTTTGAGTTTTGTTTCTTTCCATTTCCATTCTATTCTATACAATATTCATTTTTTTTTTTTTTCACAAAAAAAAAAATATAAAGAAAACTCAGGTTAGGCATTAGGAAAAACTGTCATAGGTGAATAGGAACTTAAGAGGTTTAATGCGGTTCTTAAAGTTTTTTATGTCTACCTACCGCAGTAGAGAGAGAGAGAGAGAGAGAGTGAAAAGAAATTATTATATCCACAGTACCCGCACATTTTCGAAAGAAGTTCGATAAAGTTATTAACTGTTGGGGTTCAAATTCATTTTTGATTAATGTGGACACACGTTAGAATCAGTTTTTTGGGGCTAAGCACAAACTTCCGGCAAGCTTATGGCAAAAAAAAAAGAAAACGAAGAACATCCCACGCATGACCCCGACATCGATAGGCTTATCGAAACTGTATCCCAAAAGCAAATCATGGAACGGGTCAACGTGTGCGGCCCTAGGCCAATGCCAATTAAAATGTTACAACGGCTGGCGGCATAGGCGGCAGCAGCGGCGACCAGCTAACAACTCAATACAATGTAAACAAATGATATACGGTCACAGAGCGGTACCCATTTCCATTTCCAATCCCATTCCCATTCCCGTGTTGTTCCCGTTCACAATCTCCCAGACTGTGTCGGCACAGCTGGGTATCTCTCTCTCTCTCTAGGCTGCAAATCAATTCGAAAGAGATTTTCATTTGATTCGAGTTTGAGTTTCGAGTCGCAAATGCCATAAAAATAAACCCCCGTATCCAGAGCCTGTGGTTTAGGCCTGGTTTTCGTGTGGTCTCCTCTCAACTGGCTATGGGCTTAGTGTCTCTATGCGATCGTATCTGTTTAGAGATATGTCGGGCCTAACAAGTTGAGTTGTCAACGCAGCTCGGCAGGCAAGTGAAGTGTCGTTGAATTATGGTTCGATGGTTTTTATGATGACTTCAGTTGAGCTGAGTCAGTTACAAATATATATATAGAGATACATATATGTTCAGCATTTGCCTAAATGATTGCATTAGGCAATGGAAAATGGTAAATGTTGTCATTGATTAGATATGTAGATAAATTGGAAAAAACTTGCTTTAAGCGGCTAATCAAATTATGAAAATCGATTGAAAAACTTGTGATAGAGAAAAAGTAAGATTCAAGTTTGTCCAGTATTTTAGTGGTTAAATTAACTAACACTGTCATCACAAATTGCAATTAAGCTGAATCTTTAGGATCATTGGTAACGGATTTTTAGCAAATTGCTAAGGCCTCCTCTACCCACTCTTAACGGGCCTTTGATTTCTTTCTACCTGAATATAGGATGCATATGCATATATATTTATATTTTTACTTCCCACAACCAGACCTTAATCCAGCCCCCGCAAATGTGTTGGTTGTACCTACTCTTATTACTCTTCACTTCACACCAATAAAGAGGCAAGTCGAAACGAAAAAAAAAAAAACATAAAGAAAAAATTGAAATACCTTCAAGCCGTAAATAAGCAACTCAATGAGCTGGCGGCAGCCCCATAAGCTCCAGCGCACGTGCCTCATAAACCACCAGGCGAGAGTGGACCACCCAGGCGTCATCATCATCATCATCATCGTCGTAGTCGTCGTCGTCGATTTGTGCAGTCATTCCACGAATTCTTACCCAGCTCCCATCAACCCAAAGGTAGGGTGATTGAGATTGGGTCTGTGGTTAAGACTTTTGTGGCGAATTCTACATAAATGGTTGGAGCACAGGTATAACGATAAGAGAAGTGCGCGAGGGGTGGCCCAGTCAACATTTCACATTTCACCAGCTTTTAGTATGCTAAGGATGTCTGTCTGTTTCTGTGGTGCGTCATTGGTACCACCCAATAGCCAGCGTTATTGTCACACAGAAAGAAAGAGAGACCAAATTATGCATGCGTCTTCCAAAGATATGTAAATGCCCCTTTCGGTTCTGTTCTCCTTCAGTTCTGTTTGCTTATATAGCAGCGCCCACGCAGGCGCATTGTTGTCATGGTCGTAAGACCCAATACGACGACTCTGACTCCAACTCCAGCTCCGACGACGACGTCGTCACAAAACGAAATTAATTTGACAACCAACGCAAAACGCATGCGTCGTCAACATTTTTGTACCCCCTCACTCCTACCTACCCTCATCTCCGAAGCTGGAGTTGGAGCTTATCGCCTTACTTTTATATCTATCTTAAGCTTGTTGTTGACTCTACTCCGGCTCCGGCTCCAGCTCCAGCTCCAATGTATTTTGTTTGTCGTTCTTTATTATTTTTTGTGGTTTCGGTTTTTTTTGTTGTTCTTGTTGTTTTGTTTTGTCGTTGTTATTGTTATTCTTATCGTTGTTGCAGTCACATTAACACATCCGACTGACTCCAAGTCCTCAGTTAAAAATGGCTTATGGCCCATGAGCTTATTTCAAAAGACTAAATCAGGCGACAAAGGATTACCAAAGTATAATTATGGTACTAAATATAAGCCTAATGGATTACATTGCAAAGTATTCAAATTTTATTTGGCTAAACAAAACAAAGATGAAAAATATTAACATCAACGAGTCCTGGTGCTACAACTTGATCACTCCAGCAACTTATCAGATCTGGATGTAAAAGTTTTTCGTTCATATTACTAATATTTGATTATTTTGAAAAGTTTTACTTCAGACATATTGTAATGCCAACTCAACTCCATTGGGATTATTCCCTAAATTTACATCTATTGTAGTCTTTACTCTTCTTTTTAAGCTTATTCAATCAGAGTCCTTTCATAACCCCTTTGCATGGCTGCCACCCACACTTAAACCTCATCAAGCTGGCCACTTCACAACTTTCCATGCCAAATGATAACCAAAAAGCCATCGATTCATTGGCCTGGCAAAAACCATAAGCTGAAACCATCGAGAGACACATGGACAGGACCACCAAAGAAGCTGGAAAAACCACACACACACACAGCCATACAGACAGACAGTTGACGGGGGCATATGAGGAGTTTGGAGGGAAGATTGCGGCTGCTGCTGACTGGGCGGTTGATTACACGAACCGCAAAAGCCGACGCCAAGATAACGAAAAAAAAAAATAAAAATAAAAAGATGGAAAAAAGACGGAAAAAAAAGAGTTGCCAACCGCAAACAAATTTACCACACACGCGACCTGATGCCGATGCCGGCTGACTGGCTGGTTCTACGTATTACCAGTGGCAAATAGTAATTATTACATTAAATACACCAAACGCCCCACTACGGCTATTCCGTCAGCCAATGATGCCCCCCTTCCCCCTATCACGACAACCTCTTTGTCAAGAGTACGCCAGAAAATGCAGTTAAACTTTAAGTGGCATAGCGAGTGGTCATCATCAATGGGTAGAAGGGGAAAGAGAAGAAGAAGGCGGAATGTTAATGGCGTTATAGGCCAATGACAAATGCAATTGCCTTGTCCAGGGGACTTGGTGCATGGTCTTGGTGGCAGGGGTATGGGGGCGAAGGCAGATCTAGGCAGCCCGCTGGCTGCACTATAAATTAAGACATTATACGATTAAAAACAAACAGCGTGTCGTTAAAGTCCACTGAAAGAGCAAAAAGGACAGCGAGAAGCAAATAAATACAAGAGAGAGAAAACAAAAAAAATATACCCCAACTAAGATGAAAGAGATCAGTAATAGAGAGAGAGGAGAGGCTTAAGCTGAATGCATTTGTTAGGCCAGGCGAGTTTAGTTTAAATCATTTACAAATGCCTAAAGCTATGTCCATTCGTTGTTTACTTCGTCCCAGTGTGAATGATATAAAGTCAAAGATGTTCCCGCTGCCTCCAACTGAAACGGCAAATGAAGCTCTCAACGTTGGTGGTCCAGTGGCAGCTGCCAGAGATGCCGCCGCGGGCGTGTATGTGTGTTTATGTGAGTGCCTCTCCCTCTCTTTCTCTCTGTATTGCTCCATATGGGGAGCATTTGGAGCAGGCAAAAACAAAATGCAAGTCATTGAGAGCAAAAAACCAAAAACTTGAGAGTCATTTCATCTCTGCCTATGTATGTATGTGTAAAAATACCCTCACAAAAAGTTTGGTACCGGCCTAGAGCTATCCTGTATATATAGGACGTAAATAATCGCATTGCGAACCCCTGATTTATGGAGTACTAACAGAAAATATTATGAGGCCGTACACGCTGAGTCAACCAATTTAGCCGACTTTAATCAAGCACTTCCATAGAGTCGCATCTGCCCGTCACATACAGTTTAACAATACTAATATACCCTTTACTCTACGGATACACAGTATAAAAATGGCGCAATCTCCTCACAGCGAAAGACAGACAACCGAAAGAGAGAGAAAGAGAGAACAGCTGAAGCTGCCGCCCAAGTCGCCAAAAAAAAAAAAAAACCACACACAAACCAAACAAGTCAGAAAAAAGGGGGGAGAGGAAGAAGTGCAGCCATTCACATTTGAGTTAACGTTAGGCCAGGTGAGAGAGCATGTGCAGGCGGGGGTGCGGCGTGAAGGGGGTTTATGTGTTGCTCGTCATCAAAGTTGTTTGTTGTTTGTGGTTGCTGCTGCCGCTGCTGCTGCTGTTGCATTGACTGTTTGATTATAATAGCCCGCTGCATGGCGGTGGGTCCATCCTCTTTTCATCTCTCTCACTCAGTTACAGTTGCATTTAAATTGAAAGCGCCAATTTTTGACTTAAACAGTTAGAATTAGAACAAGGCAGAAGCAAAAACTGAAATATTCATTGATAGTTTTCATTATTTACTGTAAATACATAGTCAAATTATTGAATCTTTTCCCAGAAACTCCATTATTTTTTTTGTGGATTTAACTCTCCAATCACAGTCCATGGCTATAATTTGCCCGCGAAAAGGTAAGAGTAACAGCTCAACTTGTGTGGTCCACTCACACACACAGACACATATACAGACGGGCTGATACAGCCTCCGCGAAGAGGGAGAAGATGCAAAAGAATGAAAAACAAAAACATCCTGCTCATAATTTAGCATTAAAAACATGCAACAACAACAAAGCTAACAAATTTGCCAACAATTCACACACACATCGAGAGAAAAAAGCCTGCCACGCACGCGCTCTTCAAACACATACACTCACAAATACACACTCATACATACAATAAAAGCTCCGATGAAGGCCGCCGACGCTGCCGTCAAGAGAGACAGGGACAGGGATATGAAACGATACGAGGACCACCCACAATGCCGGCCGTTGAGTTTAATGAAGACAACAACAACAACATTTATATTTGGGTGGTCCAACAGCAACGCTTGGGTGGTCCAAACCGAAAGCAACAATAGAAATTAGCAAGCTCTGCCGCCGCACAATGACTGTCAAACTGTCCATAACCCAAAAACTGTAAAATCTATGGGGAAAATTGGATTATTTTGCGATATTTGACACGAAATATTTGTGGCCAGCAAAATTTATATATGGTCAAAGCTTAATTTAATAGTAAGATTTAGGCTTTTGTTTAAAGTTTTATAATTTGCATAAATAATTTTTGCCTAAATTCTTATAAACAATTTGTTAAAATTTTTATTGTTTATATAAGAACGCTTTTGCAAAGAAAATTGTTTTGGTTTCAATATTTTGTTACACAACAAAAAATATGCAAGTTTAAATTTTTAACTTTCATCATTTTTATTATATATCACTTACTTACTTTAAGTAGTCGCTAAAATATTTACATAACTTATTTACTTATTTTGACTATATTCGTCTGATTTTTTCTTTTAGTAAATTAAGACACACATAACAAATGATCTTCCATTGAACATTAAAACTCCCCTCGCAGTGAGCATGCTCAATCCAAAATGGCCGCAGTTAACGAGAGAGCGAGAGAGTAAAAACTATCTGCGCCCTAATGAAGTTGTTGGCCTGGCCTGGCCTGGCGTGCCGCATCTATCAGATACATCTCTCAGACTGCGTGCGATCCTCGAGCGAAACGGTTGTGTGGTACGGACAAGCGCGCTTGAACAAACAAACAAAAAATACATATATGTATTATATATACAATATATATTTTAACAAGACCTGAAAAAGTGAAGAATTATACAACTATACTGAAGACATCGTATGTCTTCTGTAAACGAATTTACGAATATCTTTTTGTGGTAAAAGATGAATTTTTTGTCAAATGGAAAATTAACGAATTCGAAACGAAATTCATGAATTAAAACGAAATCGTCTACGTGCGCAAAGTGGTGTGTGTGTGAAACATAATAAAAGAAAAAAACGAGAAAAAAGAGCGAGAAATACAGAGAGCGAGAGCGGGTGAGAGAAAAAGAGCGAGAGAAAACGAAGAAAAACGTGAGGCGTCTAAGATAAAGAGAGAAAAATAATAGTATCTGGTGTAAAATTATGTGTGAAAATTGTTGAAATTCTTCAAGAAAATGTGCACAAATGTTGAACGAAAATCTATCAAGATTCGACAATAACAACATCGAAACCGAAACCAGCAATCACAACAAAAACCAAACAACAGAGATACACAGAGCCGGAGAGAAAGAGAGGGCAAGCCGAATGGGAGAGGAAATAAGAGAAAAGTGTTTAAATGAGAAAGGAAAATTTAATTTAATTGGCTAAAATGCAAATTAAAGAAATTATTATGTTTCGTATAAAACAAACATAACAAGAAATATAAACAATAAACATAAAACACACTCAAACACAACACTGACTGACAAACATACACTCATACACACACACAAACACTCACAATACACATACAAAGTAAAAATCGACATTGGCAGCACTTTTATTTTGAGAAGAAAAAGAGGAGAAAAACAAGCTGAAGAAGAAGAGGCAGCAACAAACCGAGACGGAGACGAAGTAGAAGAAGAAGCAGAAAAAAACATAAAAATATCTACCATAATGGATAGGGACAATTTACCCCGCGTTCCGGACACACACGGCGATGTGGTGGATGAGAAATTATTCTCGGATTTATATATACGAACCAGCTGGGTGGATGCCCAAGTGGCGCTCGATCAAATTGATAAGGTAAGTGGTAGCACCGTAGAAATTGCAACAAACAAAAAATCAAAATGATAAAATGAAACATTTTTCAGCTAGTTTAGTTTTTAATGTGCCCCATTAGGGTTTGCCGACAGTCGCCAATTAATTGTGTTGTTTTTTTGTAGCTTTTTTTCTCTCGCCCTCTTCGCTATGTCTCTTTTCGTTTTCATTTGGGCTCTATTTTTTAGTTAATAGAGTTGCCATGCTTATTAATTAAGGTGATTAACTAAAAGCTATGCGAATTAAGTTGTAAAACAGCTTAGTATACGCATGGGAATTTTAGTTTTAATTTCGTTTTTTTTGTTTGTGATTTTAACTGACTTTTTTCAAAGCGTTCATAGAATTAGAGAATTGGATAGAACTCAGGAGTTTTGGTTTGGAATATGATACTATGTACCCCTACTATATATGTATATAGTCAGATTACTCATGAAAGTTATGATATAATCGCATCATAAGAAATACCATTACAGCAATGTTAATTTTAATATTATTTCCACTGATCTGTCCAGAATCAGAATCGATTATCACTGTTACAGTGAGTAAGAAGTCTATCCTAATGTAGGATACAAAAATTTTGAGGTTAAGTATATTTCTACATATGTACATATGTATGTATGTATATCCGTACAAAGCTTTATTTTTATACATGTATAAGCTGAAAAGATCACACACAGGCACATAAATACACAGACACACTGCAGGACACCCAGCGAAATTCGCCGACAACTTCATTACTTTGGAGCTACTGTGCACGGTCTGACCGCAAAACCAACAACAAAACTGCAACTGAGCGCCAAAAAAAAGCTTCAGCAGCAAAATAATAAACAACCGCAAAAACAACAACAACCGACGCATTGCATGTTAATGCTGTCGACGTCGTCGTCAGCGTAGTCAGTTTCTGTATGTGTTTGTATGAGTGCGCTTGTATGTGTGAATGTTTGTTTGCTTTCGTAGCCAGCAGCAGCAGCCCCAACATGGGTGGGCGCTCTTGGACTCAGTGAGCGAGAGAGAGGGGAAGACAGGAGAAGAGGAAGAGTCAGAGTCATTTCGTACGTGCTTGCTTATTCCCTCTCTGTTCTCCCCTTTCGATCCCTTGCTCAATTTGCCTGTTTTCAACTGTTGCTTGCTGCTTGTGATTTGCCTTGCTCAACAATTTTCGGTACTGCGATAGGCAAGCAGTACGGGGAGCGCCAAAGCGGTGGGTTAGGGCTTGGTAGCCGAATATTAAACACAATGATAATAAAACTATATTAGTTTTACAACAAATAGAAGTAAAATTGTTTAGAAACCAAACAAACTAAAGATTCTTAAACTGTAAAAGATCTACTGAAAAGCTTCTCATACCCTGCACCCTTCAAACGATTAATAGAGCATGTTACAATTAAGTGCGTGACAAGTGGATGGAGGCGTTTGTAGTACGTATATTGACATACATACATAGTTTGTAGTTAGTTAAGCCATTCACTAACATAGTGGTTGACCATGGCTTCAAGTCTTGCCAAGAGCATGTTGTTTAGTTCATTGCTTTCACATGTAGATAAAAAAAACATTTTAGCTTGTCAAGGGTATTTCAAAGTCGTTGCCTTGTCCTAATGCAGGCAATTTTTACAACTTGATGTCTTCATCATTGTTGTTGTTCCTGCCTGTATATGCAGCTCAATTATCTCTCCTACTCTCTCCCTGTTTTCCTGTCTTTCTATGTGTTTCTCCGTTTCCCTCATTCGTTGTAACATTTTTTGTTGTTGTTGCTTTTGAACTTCTCGAAAGTTGTGGCAACTCGATCGTCGTTCGATCTGTGTGTGGATATGGACGACTCCAGCAACAAAATTGACTGTGACTTCGGTCTGGTCTGATCTGTTACTGCTGCTGCAACTGAGGTGTGGTCGTGTCTTGTTGCTGTTGTTATTGTGGTTGTTGCTGTTTTTGTTGTTGTTGTTGTTGCTGTTGCCAGTTTTGCCTTTTGCGCTCGTGACGGGCGCCGCCGTCGACATCGTCATCGGCTTGGCGATTTATTTTAATGACTCAATTTAACGAAATATATTAAGACATTAAAATTGTCTAACGAAGCCAAAGAGCAAGGCAAGCAATGTGTGTGTGTCTCTATCTCTTTTTTTTACGGTTTTTTTTTTTTTGGGGGGGCTTATGCAAATTAACATTATTATTATTATTTTTCTTTTCTTGGTTTTTTTTTTGTTTTGCGCTACTGGGAGGTCCGCTAAGATGACGTTTTTATGAATGAGTTGAATGCGAAATGAAGCATTTGGGCATACATATGTATTAAACAATATACCCTAACTTAATAGTTTAGTCAATCTCTTGTTCAAGAAAACGAAAGATTGCCAATGTAAGAGATCTGCCCTAAAACTTTACGCTTGTATCTTTTGTACGTTTCATTTTGGGATCCAATGATTACCATTTTAATATTCCTTCTCAAACAGTATGTCAGGTTTTGGAAATTAGACTTGATAAGAATTCTAATTCCTAAACCTTTAAAAACTCTTTTAAATACTTAAGATCTCTTACATATCAAGTAATCCGAAAATTATCTATTACCTTCTGAAAATTCTTCAAAACTTTCTAGTACTTAATTTAGAAATCGGAACAACCGAAATGAATGTCTTATCAAAAAGAAATCGTCCCAACAACTATAATGTCTTAATATACATATGAGAGTCAAGCGGATTAAGTTGTTACCTCTTTAAGGGTATCTTACAGATTCGATCTTTGATTTTATCTAGATTGTTGTTATTATTGTTGTCAGGTCTGTCTCTTTATATTCTGCCATCCATTGATATTTGTATCTATATACATATGTATGTATGTTCAAATACATTACTCTTTCTCTTTGCGTTTTGTTTGGGTGTCGCAAACTCATATTTATGGCAATGCCGCACTATAGATGCAGGCCATGTACACAACCGACGACGAAGTATTGTATCTGTAAGATATATGTATATATGTATATACATAGATGTAGATACATACATACATATATGTATGTGGATACATATCAATTCATGAATGAAAACGCTTCACGAAGCCATTACCCCTCTGCCTCTGTGTATGTTTCTGGCCACCACTTGACACTATCCGTTGACTGTTGTGTTGTGCCAATTGTAGTACAAATGCACACTTTGGCACAGGAAGTTGAGAGAGCGAGACTAGAGATACATTGGCGGCATTTTAAAGAAGTCTTCGCAATAAATTTCTGTTTAGTCATGCCGCCGCCGTCGCTATGATACTTTTTTTCACAACTAAGCATGAAAAACAAATAAGCAAAGACAAATACAAATAAGACAAAAATATCTACAAATATTTGTGGCATCCACAAAGACCAAGGGCAAACAAATTTTCGATATGGCCAGAAAAAGTGCAGAAAAGAGACAAAATGAAATTGAGAAAAACCAGTAGCATGAAATCTTTCAATACTAATGAATTGTGTAAATACCAAGAAGTAGGAGAAGAATGTTGTTTAAATATGTTTTCAAAGATGATTTGCAAAATGTGTCAATTGTTTATGAAATTTGCTTGAATTTCATTAAAATGTTGATGTGATCTTTTACTTTCAACATGCTCAGCATGTTGTCCGATAACAGTTAACTTCCTTTCGTACAATTTATCTACTTTACAATCTTTACTTTAGTTACAAAACTTACCTCCTATATGGATGTATGTATGTATAAGCCGGAAATGCTTGTAGGCGTGAGATATCTTCATCGACATTGTTGAGTCGTCGTCCTCCATGTCGCCCGTCTCTCTCTCTTTCTCTATTCGCCGCCGCCTGCCACATTCTCGGAAGCCACTTTTCAAAAAGCAATAGCAATTTATGCAGGTATCTCCGCTACGTTCTGTCAGGGCCACTCCTCAAATGAGACGTGTGTTTGCTTAAGGATTAGTTTGCACAGACCCGCCCTTCCGACTCTCTAAAACTCACCACTTGAAACAGCCCTCGTTCTTGTTTTATTTCGGTTTCTATTCTTTGATCTTTCAATTTAGGTTTCGGTTTTTGGCGGTTGGAGAGGGGAAGCCCAAACATTTCCTATACATATACATATATAAAAGATTTCTTCTTGTACTTTGCTATACAAATATTCCCATTCCCATAAAGTGTGACCATGATTTATATGATTTACACCTTTATCAGATAAGATCTTATCTAAGCAGAGATTGTCTAGTGGTTATTATTATAAAATTGGAACTTGAACCTTAAGTTTATCTCTTTAAAACTTTTACCATCTATTTAGATAATTTGATCGATAACCCTAAAATTCTATATGGATAAAAGGTGTATAAAATGTGAGATGATAGCCACTTCGTCTTGAAAGGATATGATTTCTGTCTGGAAAATTGAGATACTTTTTCTATTTAACCTTTGGATAACTAAATTGATCGTTTTCAAAATTTAGCCAGCATACAATGAACCTATAAATAACTTAATAATCTGCTTATAGAGGCAGAGGAACCCCAAAACTGAAACCATTCAAACATAAACCTTTGCCCCACATAACACCCACACGCACACACACACATACAGACACACATAAATACGATTGAGTCCAAGAATTGACAGCTCAATTTTGAGGCCCCCAAAACACACGCACAAACACACACAGAGAGAAGTTCACTTGATCTTTCCCCAAAGATCTGCAGCTGGCGCGAGGGGAACTCAAAATGTGTACGATATACAGTGGTTCACAGCTTATTTCAACCACCCAATGAAACAAAATTGAATCAAGAATATCTTTTAAACGGAGAAAGGTAGCAACAAAATTGAAACGCAGAATTTTCAGTTAATATGTGAACTAAAGTATACGTAATTCATTTATTTTAATTTATTCAATTTTTTATATGAAAAAGAGCAAAAACTAGAAAAAGTCGACATTTCAATGTCACAGCTTATTTCAACCAGCCTCCTTAAAAGTTTTTTTTCTTGATGTAAACCAAATCTGTTTGTAATTTCATGTTCGGCGTGTCTTTCATTTATATCTAAGATAGCTTTTATGCTATTTGGCACCGATATAACCACCATTTTAGTGGTTTCCGGGCGGATTTTGGACCATTCCTCGAGATGGGCTGTTTTTAACCCATTTTTTGATGGATTTTGGCCGATTTTGGATGTTATTGTCCAATATCACCCACAAATTTTCAAGCACAAAAAGATCTAGTGTTGATCTCGGAAGTTTAACCACATCGGGGCAGTTCCAAATAATCCAGGTGTGCACTTTTCCGCTGCGAGTGCCTTGGGTCATTATCCTGATGGATCAGAAAATGATCACTTTTTCCGAGATCCTGATGATTTTCCACAAATTTTTTTTTGTATACCTCTAGATATGTATTCTATGTCATTATAGTTCCAACAAACTCCAGCGCCAGGACACCAGCTGCAGACATACAGTCCCAAACCCCGACGCTCTCACCGCCATGCTTGACACTTGGCCTAGGCGGTGGTCGGGGTTCACCAAAACATGAGCTTAGGCTTCTGGTAGTGGTTTATATATGCAGATATGTCGAAATGTAACATATTTGGTTCGGATGGGCATCCCAACGTCTACCGCGGTCCAAATACAGAGCTTTAAGAACACCGCCTAGGCCAAGTGTCAAGCATGGCGGTGAGAGCGTCGGGGTTTGGGACTGTATGTCTGCAGCTGGTGTCCTGGCGCTGGAGTTTGTTGGAACTATAATGACATAGAATACATATCTAGAGGTATACAAAAAAAAATTTGTGGAAAATCATCAGGATCTCGGAAAAAGTGATCATTTTCTGATCCATCAGGATAATGACCCAAGGCACTCGCAGCGGAAAAGTGCACACCTGGATTATTTGGAACTGCCCCGATGTGGTTAAACTTCCGAGATCAACACTAGATCTTTTTGTGCTTGAAAATTTGTGGGTGATATTGGACAATAACATCCAAAATCGGCCAAAATCCATCAAAAAATGGGTTAAAAACAGCCCATCTCGAGGAATGGTCCAAAATCCGCCCGGAAACCACTAAAATGGTGGTTATATCGGTGCCAAATAGCATAAAAGCTATCTTAGATATAAATGAAAGACACGCCGAACATGAAATTACAAACAGATTTGGTTTACATCAAGAAAAAAAACTTTTAAGGAGGCTGGTTGAAATAAGCTGTGACATTGAAATGTCGACTTTTTCTAGTTTTTGCTCTTTTTCATATAAAAAATTGAATAAATTAAAATAAATGAATTACGTATACTTTAGTTCACATATTAACTGAAAATTCTGCGTTTCAATTTTGTTGCTACCTTTCTCCGTTTAAAAGATATTCTTGATTCAATTTTGTTTCATTGGGTGGTTGAAATAAGCTGTGAACCACTGTATGTATGCATACATATATCTGCTTTTTTTTCGTCTTCATTAGGGGCCAGGGACCCGGGCTGGGACCGAACCGGGCCGCACATAAAACTGTTATTGTCTTCATCAGCAGATAGATAGAGAGAGAAGACTCAAAAGAAGCAAGAAGTAAAAAAAAAACCTAAAAAAAATCAAAAGAATTATGAAGACATTAACTCGACCACACACAGCAAGAGCGGAAGGGGGGAGGGCCAACAGAAAAAGGCACAAACACAAAAGGTAAAACTGAGACCGAAGACCATGTTGAAGCAGAAAAATAAGAAGAAGACGACGACGACGATGATGATGAAGACAGTGAAGCAGACGCACGCAGACGCAGACGGCACAGAGTGACATTGGGCCAGGCAAAATGAGAGGCCAAGAGAGTTGGCCCGCTCGTTGAGAATGGTGTGTGTATCAGTACCGGAAAGAAACATTCAAGCAATAATCACGGAATTCACTGAAAAAGCAGTTAACGGACAGTAGGAGGGAGGGAGGTAGAAACGGACGAACAACCAACCAACCAACCAACCGACCGACCAACATGCGTTGTACCTGTGCGTAACTGTGAGTGAGTGTGTGTGTGTGTGCGTGTGGTGTTGCCTCAATGGAAGCTGAAGCTGAGTTTTTTGAATGCGATCTGGCCCAGGTAGGCTGGACTGACTGACTGACTTGGCTTTTTCATATGAAAATAATAAAGAAATTAAGTCTGCTGCTTGCTGATGTTGTTATTGTTGTTGTAGTTGTTGTTGTTGCTGTTTGGTAGGTAGGGCAGGTGAAGTTCCAGTTTCAGTTTCTGTACCAGTTTTTCTATATTACAACATTCTTTCATCACCCACAAAAGCTATGGAGAATAAAAGTAAATGGGCAAAAAAATAACTTGGAATATATTTTTCATCATTGAATTTTAAGAAAGTTTACAATTCAAAGGAAAACAAAAATACAATTTTCCAAGGTTTCAAACCTCTTTTAACATTAGTTTCTCAAATTGATTCAATGTACTTGAATTTGATGTTTCTCCAAGTGTATATAATATCTAAATCGTTGGTGGTCTTTGGTGCACCTGGCGCCCTCTCTCTCTCGCTCTCTCCTCTTTCTCTGTCTCTTCTCCTTTTTTTTTTGTCGTTTAACAAAGTTAACTGTAAGCCATCTGCCACTCAATTTAACTCTCACCTGCTGCTGCTGCCAATGCTCCAATGACCTTCAAACCTTTTTCATTTTTAACGATTTCGATTTTATATGTACGCAAAAAAAAAACTAAAAACCAAATTAAAAAAAGTTATAAAAAAAAATGCTGTTTGCTAGTCACGTTTCGGGGGCGCCATAAATTGGCGGCAAATGATAATTTGCATTCATCGGGTCAGATTTTAATTTGTTATTTCTTTATTTATTTTTTTCTCTGCTTTTGGAAATAAAATTTATAGTATATTTTTTTTTTGTGTTGTCAAACTTTGTGTGTGGTCTCAGTAAAACAGATGGATAGATTTCGGTATATTGTATATACATACATACATAAAGGAATAGTGACTAAAAATAGAGCTTAATATTGACGCAATTTTCGACATTTTTTTGACAGCTGCCACAGGCATGTGAAAATAAAACAAAGTTCCATTTAAATGCCAACGTAGGAAGATAAAACCAAAAAAAAAGAACCCTGAAGATACAACACACATTATATGTATCTGCCTGTCTGTCAGTCTGTCTTTTAGTACGCGTTTCGATCGTTTCGCGTTTTGTCGTAAATCGGAAATTCACATGGCGGTGCAGCAACATGGCAAAAAAAAAGAGCTCTACTCTGCCTTCTTAGCCTTTTTTTTTTAGTATTCAAAAACGTTATCAACGTTGGTATAACTTTTATGGTATCTACACAGGTTTTATGGCACACGTCTTACGTGAGAAACATATGGGAAAACGCTGACGAAGATGATGATGATGACACAGTTGCTAGCCAGCCGTTGAGTTAATCCTTTTTGCTTTTGTAGCAGTGAGCTTTCAATGATCCAAATTTATATAAAGCAGGGAGAAGCTTTTGTTGAAATGGGTGAACTCTAAGCGTGTGAAGGTTGTGTTTGTCTGTCACTATATATTTTATGTATTGGTCACAATACAATACATATTCATTCATTATTCATAGTTTTAATACCCTGTAACCATATTGTGAAAGAGTATATGAAATTCAGCTAAATCTAGGCAATAGGTATTAAAAGTTAGGGGTGGTATTGTGGATAGTTTCAAAAAGAAGTGATTGGAGATTAAAGTTAAGGCAAACATTGGGAAAAGCTTTAATAAGAAGCGATTTTCATTGGAAACAACTTTTCCGGCCCATAAATTTTAAGAGAGGTTTTCCAGGATCGATTAGGAGAGCTAATGATACCTTAGTGGGTTCACTTTGATCTTGAAGTTCTACAATCACTTTGAAGTTCTACAATCTATAAAAAACTATAAAAATTATATAGTTATTTTATAAAATTCCTTTGATCTAGACATCAAAAAAGTTGTAAAAACTTTTCAAACTATGTAGTTATTGATTTTGAAATTCTAGAATTTGTATAAACTTACTTTTTCATATTATCACTTTTATCTTGACATCCTAGAATCTGTTAAAATTCCTAAAATTATATAATTCTTTGTTTTGACTCTAAAATATATAAAATCTCCCAAAAACTATGAAATTTCTGCATAATTTTAGATATAAAGTTCGCTATGAGTACTGAAAGTATATACTTGAGTTTCCATTTCAAAGCTTTTCCTTCAAGTCTCTGCTAGAAGTCGCGGTATACCGAAACGTTGCAGGGTATAGCAAAGTCGTTTCCCTTGTTTATTTTATGGGGTTTTCTTGGGTGGTCTAGGCAAAACTAAAAAACTATTGAATTTCATTTTATGCTAAAATATTTATTCTGCTGTTATTTTTTTTTTGTTTGGTTTGCATTCAATTTTTATTGCGGCATAACTGGGTGCCTGAGAGACCGTGCTCATATATATTATGGCTTGACGCGCCTCTTATGGTGTGTGTGTGTGTGGTGCTGCTTGCTTCAAGTGGATATTTTTTCATCCATTAGCAAAATGGGCATGGAAAAGTTTTTTTTGTTTTTTCGTATTTTCTCTTTTTTTTGTTTTTGTTTTCTACCAATATTCATAATTTTTTGAGTGCCTTAATGTGCCATGCAATTAATTAGTCACACTCTGTGTGGGGTCGTTTATAAGGATATCTCTATACATACATATAACAAACCCGAACTTGGGGCTAAGGAATTGGGGGACGATTGAAACGAAACTTGTATGAAATAACATTTTACCTTGTCAAGCACCTGCCCTCTTGAAACATAGAGTTGCCATCTTTTTCAAATGCACATACACACAGAATAGTAATTTGTTATGCCCAGCGGTCAATCAGTGTGCATCAAACTGTGAGTGAAACTGGGTTTTTGGTCTTTGGGATTAAGACCTGGGATTAGGAGACTGAAAACAGAGGCTTCAATGCACAGCCTCTGTAGTGTGTCTATGTATCTCTGTGTGTGCGTGTGTGTGTGCGCGCATTTCTAATGAAGTTGTTTGCTTAGAGGAGGGAATACATTTTCATTTGAAACTGTTGCTGCTGCTGCGTGAAGGAACGTCTCCGGGGCATGGTCATAAATCAATTTGTGACATTTCCTCACGACAACTACAACAAAACCGACTAGGACGACGACGAAGGCAACACGGGCAGCTGCGGGGGTGTGTCGGCATGCAACAACAGCCACAGCAAATAGCAATAGCAATAGCAACAACAACAACTACAGCAAGATTGATGATATGTCACATGTTGCACAGCATGTTGCAAGCGTTAACAGTAAGGCAGAGTTGACTTTAGGCCGCCTTTTGATGTCTCAATCATGCATAGTTTTAGCAGCATTGGACTGACTGCCAGTCAGTCAGCCCAGCCAGCCCCTTTTTGGTAACCAAAAATCTAGATTAAGTTTATTTTTAGTTGCCTCCGGGAGAGTTGCTACAACTTACTTACATTCTATACTAGCAACATTGTTGTTTAACGCAAAAAATTCCTAGAATTTGCTGTGCATCTTCTTTTGTTTTCTGTTGTTGCCGTTGCGCCCCCCCTCGAGGAAAAATTCCAAGAACAGGTTCCAAAAAAAAAAGAGAGAAAAAAAAACAGAACCCATGTGAAATCAAAAAGAAGTCAGGGAAAATGCCGCCGCCATCGTCGCCGCCAAATGACTTAATTAAAGGCGACAAAGTCATTTGAAGTTTTTCCCTTTTCTTTTCGTTTTTTATTGGTTTTGCGGAAATGCCAACCATATCAGGAAGTAGTCCTATTCCATTTCTTCCTCCTCTTTCTATACCGTTTATCTCTCTTTCTGTCTGTCTCTGTTTGTCTCTGATGTCTGGGTTTAATTTATGACTGACTCCCGCTTCTTCACAGCGATCTTAACGGTAGTCATAAAATGTTGCCCATGCCCAAACAAAACTCAAACAACAAAACCCAAAAGCCAAGACAATTTGTGGTTACCCATGACCACCTTCACCTCCTTCACCTTAAAATCTTACATCCACCTTCCATCAGCCAAGTTTGGTAAGTTAAAAAACTTGACTTGAATTGTGCGGAAAAATCTGTGAAAAGCGATAAAAGCCCAACAAGAAGTAAGACTACACAAGCAGCATGCAGCAGCAGCAGCAACTGCAGCAATAACAACAGAAGAGACTGGAATTGCTGAGACTTTTCGAGACAAGAGACTTGGAATTTCGTTGTTGTTTCGTTTGTTGTAGACGATCCTCTGGAGGTCTCTTTTGGGTGCGGGCACAGTGGTTTAAGCTAACTAAAAATTAATAAGCTTTCTCCTTTCTATATTGGATTTTTAAGTAGTTTAACTGATTCAATTGAGCTTTGAAGATTTACTGATCCTTGCTTCAGTGGATTTTGTACTCAACTGAAAGCATGTTGCAATTGATAACGAAGAAAATCAACTAGTAATTAGAAATTAGATTTTCAGATTTTGAAAGTATATCAAGTGTTTCTACTTAATGGTTTCGTTCTCTGTGTTGTTCAGTTCTTTTTTTCTTTTTAATCAATTTGGAACCACTGTGCAAATGACTGTTCGATTGAGATGTTAGCTCTCTAGTGCTTTGCCTCATTATTATTATTTTGTTGTTTTTTTTTTGTTTTGTCTTGGGAGCAAGCTCAATTTCCAGCCAAAGCAGAGGAAGACAAAGATTGAGAAAGCCAGGGACAGGGCCATGCCCAGGCTAAAGCTTAGACTCAGGTCCGGAATTGGGCTGAGACGCCAACAGCGGCGTCTTGTATCTTATTTTTTGTAGGTCTGGGTTGGGTTGAGTATGATGATGATGATGATGATGCTACGAAAATATATAAATTATATGGCTGCTGCATTGGGTCCAGGCCACACGCTGTTTCGTTATAATTTTAATGCCTTATTTATGGCAACGAAACCAAAAAAAAATAAAACTTGAAACCCAAACTAAACCAAAATTCCATACTCATTCTCTTCCTTGTTATGCCTTTTATTTTACAGGGCAAAGCGCGTGGCAACCGGACGGCAATCTATCTGCGCTCAGTATTCCAATCCCACCTCGAAACACTTGGCAGCTCGGTGCAAAAGCATGCGGGCAAGGTCCTATTTGTGGCCATCCTAGTACTTAGCACCTTCTGTGTGGGCTTAAAAAGTGCCCAGATACATTCAAAGGTACATCAATTGTGGATACAGGAGGGCGGACGACTCGAATCGGAGTTGGCTTACACACAAAAAACGATCGGTGAGGTTGAATCAACGACGCATCAGCTGGTCATACAAACTGCACACGATCCGAATGCCTCAGTGTTGCATCCGCAGGCGTTGCTATCACATTTAGAAGTTCTGGTTAAGGCGACATCGGTGAAAGTTCATATGTATGATACGGAATGGGGTTTACGAGATATGTGCAACTCACCAAGTACACCAAGTTTTGAAGGACACTCCTATATTGAGGATACATTGCAACGAATGTCACCATGCTCGATAATAACACCATTGGATTGCTTCTGGGAGGGTAGTCAATTACTTGGACCGGAAGTGCCCGTCTATATACCGTAAGTAGAGCTTTAAAATAATAGAACCTTGTGAGCCAATCGAAAGCTAAGGAAGTTTCTAACGCACTTGTCCTGTGTTTGCTTCTCTTGTCTACAGATTCCTTAATGAACGACACGTGTGGAGCAGTTTGAATCCCACCTTTGTGATGCAGTTTATGAAAAAACAACTATCGGAACAACAGATTAGTTTTGACTTTGATACCGTTGAACAATACTTGAAACGTGCTGGCATTAGTAGCGGCTATATGGAGAAACCCTGTCTGAATCCATTGAATCCCAAGTGCCCACAAACGGCACCAAATAAGAATAGCCAACAGCCACCAGATGTGGGAGCCATTCTCTCTGGCGGTTGTTATGGTTATGCTGCCAAACATATGCACTGGCCAGAGGAGCTAATTGTGGGTGGTGCTCAACGTAATCGCAGTGGACATTTGCGTAAGGCGAAGGCCCTGCAGACAGTGGTGCAACTAATGACCGAGAAGGAGATGTATGATCAATGGTGGGATAATTTCAAGGTTCATCACATCGGTTGGACACAGGAGAAGGCTGCCGAAGTGCTTAATGCCTGGCAGCGTAATTTTTCCCGTGAAGTGGAACAGCTGTTGCGTAAACAATCTCGCATAGCGGCCAACTATGATGTCTATGTATTTAGTTCGGCCACTCTTGATGATATATTGGCAAAGTATTCACATCCGCGTGCCTGGAATATAGTGATTGGTGTGGCCATTACCGTTTTATATGCCTTTTGTACACTCCTGCGTTGGCGTGACCCTGTCCGCGGACAGAGCAGTGTGGGTGTGGCTGGTGTTTTGCTGATGTGCTTCAGTACGGCAGCCGGTTTGGGTCTATGCGCTCTATTGGGTATCGTTTTCAATGCCGCCAGCACTCAGGTGGTACCATTTTTGGCACTTGGTCTGGGTGTGGATCACATATTTATGCTAACGGCTGCCTATGCAGAGAGTAATCGCAAGGAGCAGACAAAATTGATACTAAAAAAGGTCGGACCGAGCATATTGTTTAGTGCCTGCAGCACGGCGGGTTCATTTTTTGCTGCTGCCTTTATACCAGTTCCAGCCCTGAAGGTATTCTCACTCCAGGCGGCCATTGTCATGTGTTTCAATGTGGCTGCCGCTTTGCTGGTATTCCCGGCTCTAATTTCACTCGATTTGAGGCGACGCACTGCCGGCCGTGCGGATATTTTCTGCTGTTGTTTTCCCATTTGGAAGGAACCGGCCGTTTTACCAGTAATGCACATGAACAACAACAACAATAATAATAGCAACAGCAATCGTCAGAGGCATGTGAAGAATTGTAATCACAATCGTAGCAGTGGCGGCTTCGTTCAGAATCCTTTGCTAGAGACACGAGGCAATGGTATTGCTACTACCCAACCAAGCATTACTTCATCTCTATTGCCGTCCTTCTCGCTATCACATTTTGCCTACAAATATTATACACCATTCCTGATGCTCAGCTGGGTTAAGTTTCTGGCCGTTATGGGTTTCCTCAGCGCTTTGATCTTCAGCCTGTATGCCTCGACAAAGCTACAGGATGGCTTGGATATCATTGATCTGGTGCCCAAGGAGAGTCAAGAGCACAAGTTCCTTGATGCACAGACACGTTTGTTTGGCTTCTACAGCATGTATGCCGTGACCCAAGGCAATTTCGAGTATCCCACACAACAACAATTGCTGCGAGACTACCATGATGCTTTCGTTCGGGTGCCACATGTGATTAAGAATGATAATGGTGGTCTACCCGATTTCTGGTTACTACTCTTCCGCGATTGGCTAACCAATTTGCAACGCATTTTCGATGAGGAATTCAAAGATGGTCGCCTGACCAAGGAGAGTTGGCATACGAATGCCAGTAGCGATGCCATTTTGGCTTACAAATTGATTGTGCAGACAGGCTATGTGGATAATCCAGTGGACAAGAGTCTGGTGGAAACTAATCGTTTAGTTAAAGATGGTATTATCAATCCAAAGGCCTTCTATAACTATTTATCAGCTTGGGCGTATAATGATGTCTTTGCCTATGGTGCCTCACAGGTGAGTTAATTAAATCTAAATTTAAGTTAATCAAATTAAATAATACGATATATCATTTTCTTATAGGCCAAACTGTTTCCGGAACCGCGTCAGTATTATCATGTGCCCTCCGAATATGAACTGAAGATACCCAAAAGCCTACCCTTGACCTATGCCCAGATGCCCTTCTATCTGCATGGCTTGACAAATACATCGGAGATCAAGAGTTTGATAGGACACATACGTGATCTTAGCCTTAAATTTGAGGGCTTTGGTCTACCCAATTATCCTTCGGGTAAGTTGTGAAAAGCTATAGAATAACTACTTAAATTTATTATTAACTTTAAACTGTTTTTTTTTATAGGCATACCATTCATTTTTTGGGAGCAGTATATGACCTTGCGTTCTTCATTGGCTATGATCTTGGCCTGCGCTTTCTTGGCCGCCTTAGTATTGGTTTCGCTACTTTTACTATCCGTCTGGGCTGCAGTTTTAGTGATCATTAGTGTTCTGGCCTCGCTGACTCAAATATTTGGAGCCATGACTTTATTGGGCATCAAATTATCAGCCATACCAGCTGTCATACTCATCCTTAGTGTGGGCATGATGCTATGTTTCAATGTGCACATCTCATTGGTAAGTGTGATTGATGAACTGTCTCTTAATTCAGAAATCCTCTTAACAAACTTTCTTCATCATTAATTTGCAGGGCTTTATGACTTCTTTGGGCAATCGACAGCGCCGCATCCATTTGGCTATGCAATTGGGCCTGGGTCCATTGGTCCATGGCATGTTGACTTCTGGTGTGGCAGTTTTTATGCTCTCAACATCACCCTTTGAGTTTGTTTTGCGCCATTTCTGTTGGCTGCTCTTGGTCGTACTCTGTGTGGGGGCCTGTAATAGTCTGGTTGTCTTTCCCATTATACTAAGTATGTTGGGTCCAGAGGCAGAGTTGGTTCCTTTAGAGCATCCAGATCGTATATCGACACCATCGCCCGTACCGCTGCGCAGTTCAAAACGCAACTCGAACAAATCGTTCATAGTGAATGGTTCGCGTTCATCATCGTCGCGTAACAATTGCCAGAAATCGCATCATTATCACAAGGATGTGAATATCAATGATCCATCGTTGACCACAATTACCGAAGAGCCGCAATCATGGAAGTCGAGCAACTCCTCCATACAAATGCACAACGATTGGAGTGCACCGCCAGTGAATAATATGAATGTTAATTACCAACAGCATAGAGACTCGACACAATCCTATGGTCATGGTCCACCTCAATCTCAACCACCGCCATCGTATCACAAGGCCTCGCAGCAACAGCAGCAGCCTCAGCCTACATGCAGTTTTCCACCGGAGCTGCAAAGTATTGTGGTTCAACCGGAGGTGACAGTGGAGACCACCCACTCGGATAGTAATACCACCAAGGTCACGGCCACGGCCAATATCAAGGTGGAGCTGGTCACACCCGGACGAGCCGTACGCAGTTATAACTTTACGAGTTAGCACTTAGTTCCTGTAGTAGCCTAGTTCTTTTTTCTATATGTATATGTGTATGCATGTTAGTTAATTTCTCCAAGACCACCAACCACCACCACCACCCTAAATCCCCGCCCCCATGTAGTCTGTAAGTATAGGATAGGAGCTGCTACACAACCACTTTCAACCCAACCCACCACACTTATCCCCTGCCTAGCAGCTTTGTATGTATGCATTTACCATCTAAGGCATTTTTATACATATAGACATATTTATTGTAATTGTAACACATCGAGCTATGTACTTACATACCTACAATTTTAAGCGAGATTCGTACATCAAACGTCCTACTACCCCTCCTATCACCGCCCACAACAAAACTAGTAATTTATAGTTTATAATTTAGTTTAAATATGTACATAAAAACACAAGGACTTGAACCAAAATAGTATCGCTTAAACGGTAAAGGAAAGAATGATTGAAAGTTATCGAGTGTGGGAATTCCCCCCTAAAAAAAAAAGAAACAACCTCCCATCCCCAAAAAGGTGTACTTACAACCAAAATAAAACACAAACATACAACTTAAAGTAACTCCGCATTTATGGATCTATGTAAATTTCTTAGACAAAGACTGAGATTGTCTTCAAAACAACAAAAAAACGCATTTTACTACACATCATTATACAGAGTTTTTGAAAAGCGAAAACATTACAAATAAAAAAACATTAACAATTTAAATGAGCAATTTTGTAAGCTTGATGTTAATTGAGTTTGTTTTAAAATTGGGTAAAAAAAATTATAGATTCTTCATGGTTAAAATTTAAATCCGATAATTTAATTTGAAAAGTTGCCGCTAAATAATTTAAGTAGTGTTGTCTAACATTGTTATAGTGCCGCAATATTGACAGTGACTTGATCACAATATTACAAGACAGACTTAAAATTTATTATTTTTTTCATTTTATTGTGCAATAATCAAAACGTTAGAACTCGTTTTGAACATATGTTCCTACTTTTAAGTAGTTACAGATGACAAATATGTACCATTTTAAATTTCTTTTCGGTGCCATCTCTAATTTATATCAGGATTTTGCAATCACTGTTATTTAACAGTATCGTTTGCGTACTGTTAATTCGGAACGGTATGTTTAAAAACCACAACTAAGAGAAAATTTTGGTAAATATTTAAGGGCAGCGGCACATAAATTTCCTTAAATTTACTAAAAACTTTTTTTTTTATTTTTTCATGTTTGTGTATATTTTAAATGTAGGAAAGTGTAGTTGTAATGATTTCCATTGAGATTGTAACGGGTTTGCATTAACCAGTGTTACCGTATACTTTTAATGTAAAAATACCAAAAGCCGGTTATACATGGTATCACTGTTTTTTTTATATTTTTGACAGTTGCATGATAATAAACGGGAAATATTCATTTTAATTTGTTAATAAACAAATGCAAATACTAACAACAACAACAACAGCAATACACACCACACACATCAGCCAAAACACGCACACACACATACATAGGTAAATAAACTGCATAGCTCTCTTTGTATGTGCCACTCTCACAGCAGAGAGAGGGAGAGAGAGAATGAACGAGAGAGAGAGAGAGAGAGACTAAAATAGAGTGGCAGTGGCAGTGAGAGCGAAAATAAAGAGGGAGGAGAAAATAAGAAAATAAAAACCAAGCAACGGCGAAAAATTCAGAAACAAACCTAACGTGATTTGAGAACGTTCAACGTTGTTTCGAGCACGCGTCTTCAGCGAAGTAGAAAACCATTAAATGCGGGCGCCAAATTAAGCAAAAATAAAATAATAATAATACAAATATAAAAACACGTATAAAAAGAAAAGCTAACTTAAAACGCAGTTTAAAATAACTTTGAAGGAGTGCACTAGTGTGCGTGTTTGTGTGTGTGTACGAGTAAGTGTCCGACCCTGTGTGTTACTTTCTTACGTGTCTCTATATATTGTGTGAGTGTGTGTGTGAGTAATTGTGCCTTTTTTCGCAAATTGTGAAAGTTTCAAGTGATGCCAAAACGCATTAAAATAAATTCTAACAAGAAAAAAACGTGCTCACCAGACACACACACACACATATAATGTATATGAAAAAAGCAAAAACAACGCCAACGCAACGGAATTTCGGTGGTTCTGGTTCTATGTGCCAGTGTGTTTGTGTTCGTGCGTGCGTGTGTGTTTGTGTGTATTTATTTTATATAATCGTTAATTGCTTATTTTTCTATTTCTCTCTCTTCTACAAATTTAACGGAATTCCAATCTCTAAAAACGAAAACCACATCAACAAAACAACATTAACTTTAAAAAATTAAAAGCAGGTAAGCTCCCTCCCTCCATCAGTCCCTTTAACCTCGTTTAACTTTTGACCAGCTGACGCAAATGCATACTATCTCTTTCTATCTCTCTTGCTTATTTGCCGGCGTGGCCTTCTCTCTGCTGCTATTTTGCCCTGTCCCTCTCTTTGTTGCTTCTCTCCCTCTTTTTATTTATGTTCTAAAATTGTCACGCCACCTTATCAATGACTAAAGTTTTATCCATTTTGTTGCTTTGTTTTTTTTTTTTTTGTTCTTGATTTCTGTCTGGGCCTCCTTCTCTTCCTTTGTCTTGACCCAAATCGCATTTTGACGCAATTCGGTGCAATTGCACGAGGAGCATTGTACAGTTATATGCAATTTCTTTATTAGTTGTCAATGGCAACAACAATTGTTTATTTGTTACTCTGTGTTGATTTGTTTATTGATTTTTCTCTGCTCTGTCGTTTACCGTTATTTACCATTTTGTAATTAAATGCACAAGCACAAACAATAACAGCAACAATAAAACATTTTTGTAAAAAGCAGAATCGACTATTAAATACCCTCTAACAAAATGAAACTTATTTTAGGATTAGCCATTGAAAACAAAAACATTCGATTATTTTCCGCTGTTATTGTTAATTAATGTATTCTAAGTTTCATATTTTATTAAAAATACATTTATTCTGTGAATTGGATAAACTTATCCTTTTATCTAAATTTTGAATAAAAGTATCAAAGAACATATACGAAGTATTAAACATATCAAATTATATACTATTAACTAAATTTTGAAGTGTAGCGATAAGTTCCCGATACTTTTGCCCATGACTGTATGTATGTGTAAGAGCGATGATGAAGTTTCTGAGGGAAGTGGTGAAGTACATGAAGATAAAAACGTGACTAATATTAATGCAAGTATATACAATGTATATTATACATAATGTATATATGTAATAGTGACATAATCTACCTCTTTATATAAACATTTATGATGTATTGTGTAGAGTACTTTCTTATATTTTATAGAAGGGAAGAGATCTGGCTGCGCATTCAGCAGACTCTTTATGCTTTCCATCTTTGATCAAATTGACTATAATTTGAATACAAAGAAATTAAATGTCGTGAAATTTAAAATGAAGCCCCGCTATAGAATGTTTATTCAAACTTTTTATTTAGAAGCCATTAAATGCATTCAATGTGCCTAGGTCGCTTTAGTTAATATATATATTTATATGTATACATATACATTTATATTGTATATACATATGTATATAAATCGTTACGTGTTTTTTAAAGGGTATGCTAAGATACCATTTCTCCCGCTTTACTTTTGCACGTGTAATTTGTATTGTAATTGTTGTTTTTGCGCAAACTCGTTTTGGTTCTCTCTCTCTCTTGATGTCTCTCTCTTATTCTCTCTCTCTCTATTTTGTCTGTTTCTCATCTCATAGGTGTCCTCCCTCCATCTCTCTCCAGTTTGTTATACCAACTGAAAATCATGCGAGTTTTCATTTTGTTGGTCAACGAGGGGCGAGGTCATGGGGCGTATGGGGGGGGTTTGCATAATTTGGGTGAAGGGCTGTTTCTCTCTACCATGGGGTCATATGTTTTGTGATTCCTTGCTACCAGCTGAGTGGACTAAACCATTACCAGGGCGCGGTTTTGATGGTCTATTATGGCCGGAAATGTTTCCAATCGTAAGGTAAAAAAGACACGTCGTTTCCCACAAACTAAAAAAGAACATTTTTAGCCGGAATAGATAAACCACAAAGATAATGGACTACCATAAGTAATTCCGCTTTAGATTGGCAGTGGAAATGCAATCAGATATATGCATATAAATATGTATAAAAAATAAAAGTGCTGAGAGATAAAAACTATAGCAATACATGTTTAAATCGAAGACAAATATTATAAAAATCTGAAAAATAGTGTTAGTAGAAAATAGGTAAATTATTATATAGACTGGACTTGAGATTCATTTGGATTACAGGACAGAACATTAGATTATTAATTGGCAAAGTCACTAAAGGACCGTTGTTTGATTCTTAAAAAAAAGGCAAATGAAAGGTCGAAATTAGCTCCAGGTAGCTTTGGCTAATAGTAGGATTATTTACAATTTGGAATTGCTTTTTCAACATTATACAAATAAATAAAACTAACAAAAGTTTAACCTTGGTTAACTAAGCTTAGTTAAAGAATACAATTCTTAGTAAGCAATTGTAAAGTAAAAAAAGTAATTAAGATAATTTTTAACCTTCTTTTCTCAACTCTATTTATAACTCACGCGTTATTTGTTTCTTCTCTCATCCCACACATTTTTGCCGGTTGCATTTTTCATTCATGGCCAACTTGTTTCGAGCCCGGTTCGCCTCTGTTGACGCCTTTCTCCGCTGACTGTCTAAGGCCTGGCGCCGCCTTTTGCATGCATGTAAACAATATGCTCTTTGACCTTTACACTTTTCATTGTTGCCCCTTCATCATCATTTTACTCTCTTTCTCTCTCTGTCCATCTCCCTCTCCCTCTTACCTTGCACTTTTGTACAGTCAACGCATACGTACAACTCTCTCTCTCTTTCTCTGTCTCTCCCTGTGTTGTTGCTGGTCTCTCTCCTGTTGCTGGCGGTGCTCTTCGCCGCACATTTCTTGTACTTTATTTTTTTTTTTTTTCTCGAGCTTTACCACGTTGTTAGCCGAGAAGGGAAACCATTCATTTCCCCTGAAACTCATACGATTTTCAGCTGGTATAACGAAAATGCCATGCGGCGAAAGAAAGAAAGAAAAACGTGCCACAGCCACAGCCGTTGCAATCTATCCACCCTACTTCATCCCATACCACCCCACTCCACCTCTGTGGCCGCCTCGTGACTTTTCTCTGGCTGCAGTTGTTGCGTTGCTTGCTTTCTCTCTCTGGCTCGCTATCTTTCTCTTTTTCCAACGTATCAAAAATAGTCACGCGATTTTTATGTCTGGTACAATACCTTTGCCCCGACCTCCGTTCACCACCCTGCGCCCTATAATGACATTTTGTAATCGTCCAGGCCAAACGCCCATACCCGACCCTTCGACTCTTTTTGGCAGTTTGCCCAACTGTTTCAACAGTTTGACGGCTGCCACAGACATTGCCTCTCGATGTCTCCTCCAAACCCATTTAGTAATTCATTAAGTTTTATATGTAAATGTTGGATTGTCTTCTGATCCCATGCGTTTGCCTGGCTTAACTGAGGCACAGGTGTTGTTAGAGTGGCCATAGTTTTTAAAGTGTACGAGATTCTAATTAAAATGTGACCTAGAAGCCCACTTGTAGAAATCTGTTTGTTTATATATGTATATACATATACTTATATACATGGACTTATTGTTATACAATACATTCTTAAACTATTTAATAATTGGATTTACAAGGCGTGTTCTTGTAGTTAAAGGATTTCGTTGGTCTATTGTTTTAGTAACTGTTGAAATTTTTTTTTACAATTTTATTGTAATAATAATTTAGACCGGTTCTTGTTTCCAAATCGTTTTGAAAAGTAAATCAAACCTGCATTGTTATGCAATTAGTGTTTTCATTTCCGAGTAAAATGTTAATTCTGAACCTAAGTTCGAATCGTTTCGCGATTTCGCCTACTGTATCAGCTGTTTGGGCATTACGTATCGATTTGAGAGTTCCCAAAGTTTACAGTCAAAGCGTCCCGTCTTTTATGAGCAAATTAAAAAAACAAAAAACAATCAGAAACAAATTTTTTCCGGTGTTATATAAATTAGTTCTATCCATGACTATTAACTTCAGCACTATTCAACGAATTTATGTACATACTTATGATAGCTATTGACAACTCGGAAATTTACGATGAGTCATTTTAAAGTGAAACGATTGCAAACTAGAAAAGTCGGTTTTATGACGACTGACGAAATTAATGGCTAAAACGAGTGCATCCATCAAATTAGTACTATTGTTCTTAAAGTATAAAAGAAAAAGACATTAATATTTGCAGGTTAAGATTAATAATAATTTATGGAAATAATGGCAGTTTAATTTCATTTCGCAGAGTAAAATCCAAAACGTTCTAAAAGCCAAATAAATAGACACGGAATTGAAAGCGAAAACATCTTCAGTTCCCATTCTTCACAATTGATGTGGAATTGGAAACGAGAACAGCTCTGAATATCCTTTTAAAAATCTTAAATCTACCGAGTTTGTGGAAAAGAAAATGAAAGATCGTTTAAGCCGAAATGGTACAAATGATCTAGAAGTGATCCTAACTAAACAGTTTTAAGTTTTGTTGAAGTTTCAAGATCAAGTTAAAAAGTCTAAGTAAAGTCAGGGTCAAACGATGATGCTTAAATTCGCTATTGTTCCTGGTTAAAATTCTATGTTTGGCAGGTACACAAATATTTGAAAAAACACGTTAAACCGCCACACACATACACACAGTTAGAAAGACGACTTAACTCTCAAGTTAAGTTAACATTGTGTTTGTTTTTATTTATTTTCTTATATATGTTTTTTGGTCACGACTTTGAGAGATTTTCTAACCGGTTTTTTGGCAGTCAATTAAACCGGGCTTTGACTTGAACATGGATTTAATACTTTTAATTTAATACTCTTTCGTTTGATCAATCGCAATGTTAACAGTGTTTTCTAGTGGAAAATGTGGTTGGTTATGGCTCTGGCGACACGTGCTATTTGGTTGGCACTGATCTTGGTCTGGTCACTCTATATACAGATAGATGATAACCAAATAAGAATACAGACAAGTGGCTAGGCAGTCAGTTGGTCGGTCGGTCGGTCGGCAATCTTGTCTAGGTCATTTATTTTAGCGCAACGACATTTTACTTTCACATACATATTTGAAAAGAGCGAGTGCAAAAGAGAGAAAGAGTGAGAGATCTGCTACGATTTAGCGTTCTGCTTTACTCTCTACCTTTCTCTCCCTCTTTCTATTGCTATCTCTCCGGCTCTCCTGCTACTGCACTGGTGGGGCCAAATACGAGTCTCTGTAATCAAATTTATTTTAAATTCGCCCCCACATAGACATAGACAGATACTGGTCACTCATCGTACTCGTACTCTCAGTCGTAATCGTATTTTTTTTTTGTATTTTAGTACTGTGTACATTTCAAGTGCACTTAAGGTATATAAGGACTTGAGAAGGTGTAAATATTATATAGAGTTTGAATGGATTAAGTTATATATATGTATACAGTTGACTATTATAGTTGATCTATTGAAAGCCTTAATCATTGCATAAAGTTGGAAGAAATATTTGATTCAAAGGAACTTAAGAATCATTTTAGAGCTTTTTCGAGTTGCATTCCTACTTGCTATAGGGTAACAATAGAATCTGTTATCCAATTCAATGTACAAAAAAAGTTTTACTTAGTTTTGTTTGCGATATTTGTTTGTTACTCATTCACTCATTGAATGAATATATGTAGCGATTATTGTTGTTGTGTTGCTTGCTGCCTTTTGATTTGAATCTCATTCGAGTAATTTTATTTCTCCTCTCGTTGCGTTGCAAACAAAAAATTATTTTTATTTTGGACTTTGGTACAATCATACGATGATTTTCTACAATACCCCCCGTCTACCTTTTGAAAGAGCACCAGCAAACTAAAGAGAGAGAGAGAGAGAGAGCGAAAGAAAAACCCGCCTCAGACAATGGAGAATTACCTATGTACTATACACGTAAATATATGCACATATGTGTGTATATATGTAAATTTATTTGTATATATGCATAAATCAAAAGTTGCATATAAATTTCATTTCTGCAATTGTACTCAATGTCAAGGTTGATCGAAATAACTCCCCGTTATAAATACATGCATTGACCCCATAGTTCAAATAACTGTAGACATTAACAAGTGGCAAAATAACAATAACAAAAGTAAAAAAAAAGAATCAACATTGTTAAATTGTTCATATTTTAAGTGAATTGTGTAAATATTTATGCAGTTGTTTTTTTATTGCAATATTTTTTGGTTTGTTTAAGCAGCAAAAATATGGCAAACAGTTGCAAGTTAAAATTAGAGAATTGCAAAAGGATTTTCATTCAGATTAGACAACTGCTATATAATATATTTATGTATTATATATCATAAACTTTGAAAGATATATGTATCAATATAACCAAAACACAAGCTCCTAGACTTTCTGCTTTGATTTTATTTAGATCATTTTCCATTTAAGGAAATCAAATTGTATCAAAGCAAAGTAATTTACTTTAATTTATTTATGTGCCTCTCTCTTTTTAAAGATACATTTTCTTTTACTTTTTAGCTTGATTTGTTTTAGTTATTGATACTTCTTTTCTTCCTTATTTGTTGTTAGTTAGTCAAGTGCTTTTTGTGTTTTTGCATGTGGAAACGGTTTGTAGACGTTAAAAACAGCTTTGTTCAATTAATTCGCTATATAATACTCTACAATGACTTTGACCAATAAAAATGTAGCATGTTGTTGTTGACGTGTTTTTTTTCTCATTTTTTTTTTTTGCCATTCATTCTATGACGTGTCGCTGGATTTATTTATGGGTACTTATTGCGTTTCATTTACACTCTTATAGAAGACTTGAGAGTTGGGCTTACTGAAGAACAGTGAGTGCAAAAAAGTGATTTTATTTCAATAGCGAATATTGCTAAATTTTCATTCAAAAATTAAATAATTTGAGTCGTAGGGGACCTCAGAAAAAGGGAATTTTGATGGTTTATTCAAAACAAAACAAAAAAATACCAGAGATCATAAGTTTTCTTAGTTGCCCCATAAAGATATTTTTGTTTTATAATTTTCGAGCTTTTTTGTGGTCCATATAACTTAAAATAAATAAATAAAATAAATGATGGGAAAACTCAACAATAATGTCGGTATAAAAATGTAATCAAAAATTTAAGAATATTCGACAATGCTTTATCATTGTCAGTGTTATCCGATTGACTTGAAATTTAAAACGAAATATTCTTGAAATGAGTTCAAAATATTGATTTTAGTTAGAACTATGTATTATATTAACTCTAAAAAAGAGATTGATTCAAATTTAAAGATCTGTTGAAAGAAAACAAATATAACCCCAAGAATATAGTTTAGTTTTCGAAAATGGTATGTTAACTTGAAAGTTAAGATCGGGTTGCATTACCTTATACCAATAAGAAATTTGTTTGTTAGAGTATTAAGACATCAATATTGCCGAATTTTAGTTTGGCCTTCTCCCGCTCCCTCTATTGTTGTGTCTTGCTATTTGTCTTTGTCTGTTCGTACACGTAATATAGAACAGATTTGTTTTTGGCTGGCATCGTTTTACGGTTTCGTAATGTCGTGTTGGAAATCAACTTGAAACTTTGAGCTTGGAACTTTGTGACTTTGCGTTCCATACAAGCTCACTGTTACTTGCGTGCCAATCAGTGCAAACATAAAATGAACCAAAATGTACATACATACGTATATATACATAGAGCTATATAGCTCCATAGAATGTTATCGAGTGCGGAAAATGGTTGGTGATATTCAAGTTCGAGGTTGTGATCTAGTCAGGCATATCGGTGAGAGCACGTTGTGTTGCTGCCTCAATGCCTTCAACAAATTGCATTTTGTTGTGCAACGTATGCAGAAATGAAAAGTACAAAAAAAAAAATAAAAAAAAAGCGACAACAACAACAAATAATATTACTGAGAAATCGGACAAAAGTGAATTTTGCACACGCCCAGAGAAAATTTTAGAGGGCAAAACAAAAAAAAACACACACACTGCAACAATAATCATAATAAAAAAAAACACCGTTTTAAGTATACACTCAGAGTTAGTAATTAAAGCGTTGCTTTTGCAAATGTTTTTTAATAGAAGCAAATTGCAATAAGTTTCACCTAATTTGCAGCAAATTGAAAGGCGAAAACAAGAGGAAGATAATATCGCTCGAGAGATTCAATGATCTGCTTCACTTAAATTGCTACATAATTTTAATTTGTCATTAAAATGTCTTTACTTTTATTTGAATAAATCCTGAACACGCGCCAGATTTGCTTGTCCGATTGCATGATGGATGACCTCTGCTCCTCTCTTGCTCTCTTTCCCACTCTCTTTGTGTATCTTTTGCTTACTTTATTACGCATACGACATGTGTGTTGCGTTCAAGTGATATGTGGGATTATCTAACCTGAAGGTCGGTCGGTCAACATATGTGCTACATATGTATGTATATACTTCTAGCGGATTTTTTCATCGTTGTTGCTCCCTATGATTGAATCATCTTCTCACAACACTTGTTCTTGTTATGTTCTGTAATCAACTCTGATTTCCTGATTGTTTTAAATAATTTCACATTTATTTTGATTATGTGGAGAGGGGCTTTATCTAACCTTTGATATCTGGGTGTGACTTGTGACTGGGTTTACTTTTGATCAGGGTCATTAAGGCATGAAATATATAGATGCATAAGATGCTCAAAGTTCATGAGAAATTTGCACAATAACTTTAGATAGCTACTTTATACCCCTTTTTTTTTGAGAAGGGTATATAAAATATTAGAAAGTTTAGAAATGATTTTAAACAGAATTTCAAAGACCATACACTTTATTTTCAGCGATCTTGCAGTGAGAGTAAAAGAAAGAGCATGCTAGAGAGTGCGAATCTAGCATTTTCCATCTTTTTTTTTTTTACATTTTGCCTCGCTTCAAAGCTTAATTGTTTGTTTTAAGTAAATGAAAAAATTGATGAGGGAAAGTCAAAGAGCGAATTGGAGAGCGAATCTCTTTCCACTTTCTCTATAAAAGAGCCTGCATTTGTCAAGTTGTAGACTAGTTGCTGCGTAAACGTCAATGCAATGGGATGCATTGTAATCTTCAGTGATCTTCATCTTTACTTTTCAGTTAAGATAACAGATAACGTTCCATTCAAAATGAGTCACAACAAATTCAAGATTAAGTAGGCTATAAGCTAACGATATTCTTCTCTATTTCTGTTTTTAAAGAGTATCAAATCTTCGTTATTGCTATTTTCATACCGTTTTCGCTGTTGCTGTAATTTACATATACAATTAAAGCACCTGCTGCCCTGTTATTGGATTTCAAAACAACTTTCGCCTATGCTTTCGGTCAATTGACTTTATGAACTTTAAAACTATCATCACAGTGGTTGCAACTCAATTTGTATAACCAGATTTTTTGCAACCTTTGATCATGAATATATATAAGAAACAAAGAAGCAAGGTTCAGCTGCAGTTTATATATAAATTTCTAAATAGTAAAACGAACTAACTTAAAATGATAATTGACTAATCAATGTATCAAAGTCCTTAGTGATTTCCTTTTCTTTGCACACTAGCCCCACTGTGCTAGCTTGTGGCTTAACTGTCATTGTCAGAGTTGGCAAACATTTAAATGCCAAAAATTTTGTTTCCCCTCATTTTGGTTTATATGTATGTATATATTTTCATTCGTTGTTTGCCTCTTTCTTTGTAAACAAAACACGTTGTTGGTAAACATCATTGACTTTGTTGCTCTTATTGTTGTTGTTTTTATGACGCGCTCTTTGAATCAAGTTTTGGGTTTGTATATATATGTATGTACATATATGTATATATGTTGGAGGGAATCTCCAGTTCAATGGCCCCTTCTCTCTCTTTCTCTCTCTCCCTCTTCCTGATTTGCTTTACAACCATGCGAATTTTAAAAGACCAATTTTATTTTTATGCTCTTTTCTCCACTGATAAAATATTACTCGAATAACTCTGAGAACTTTGAACACATTCCACTGTTTGTTAACTATTTTATAATTATTATTATAATTATTGTGTGCACATTTTTTAATTTATCGCCATCGGCAGATTCTAAGAAAGTAAATTAATATCGTCGAATGGAATACCACAAGAATTGCTGACTTTGCTCATTTGTCGCATTGGACTTTGTTCCCTAACATTGCAAACTTGTTCAATATTTATTTTATAAAGAAGGAAAAAGAGGAACTTGTAATAATATAGGCCAAACAAAATTTGTTCGATTTAACCGATTCGATGGGCCCCGACCTAGGCCAATAAATATTATTTCTAGGTGGAAAAATAAGAAAAAGAAAGAGAAAGGAAAACCATTAGAAGTGAGAAATTAATAATGATGATGGGGGCAGAGCTGATAGAAAGTTAAGCCCATCTCTCTCTAACACATTATGTAATTATTCCATTTATTCTCGTCGGATATTTGCTAATTTTAGTCTTTGGTCTATATAATTTTTGAAGAGATTCTTTTCTTTTCTTTTATTTTTGTTTATTATTATCAATTTCTAGCTGGCAACTTACCAACGAGCAAAAGAGAGATAGTAAAAGAAAGGGATAGAGAGAGAAACTTATTTGCTTTGCTTTCGATTTTTATTTGAATATTTATATACATTTTTTTTTGTTTGTTTTCATATTAACATATTTAGAATCTAGAAAATTCGGCAAAGTTAAGAAAGTTTTACATCGAAAGCGGAAACCAATGAAATAATTTGTATTTTAATTATTTTTAAAACAAAATCTTTGAAAGTAACGTTCAATAAACCTTTTTTAAAGCAAACTTAAAACGTTTTAATATAAAAATTTTTTTATTTTCAAATTTTTTACTACAATAATATAATATAAGGGTCCGAACTGAAAACGATTCAATAAGGTAAAGAGTCTCTATCACCATCACCTAAACAAATTTTATTTTGCTTAGTTTTGACTCCTTTTTACGTTTAAATCAATTGTCATTAAGAACGAATATATTTAACAGTTCTGAACATAGTCCATAAAACGCAATAAACCAAATGTTTCAATGCTGTTCTTATGATTTGAAGAAGTTTCAAAGAGGTCTACAAAGTTCCTTTATCAGCAGACTTCAAGGTTAGAATTATTTGGGAATTACAATTAAATGAAGCGATAAGTGAAAAAAAGCTAACTTTACCAAAGGTTTACCTAATGTACCCATTGGCTTTCAAGTTCAGACTGATTAGTTATCGATATGACCTACATATATGGGATGTTACGTGTCCATATAAATTAGATTTCTTATAACTACAGTAGAATCCGGTTATAACGACTCCGCTTATAGCGTCCGTCCGGTTAAAGCGACGAAAGTTCGATGTCTTGGTATTTTTGGTCTTATATGAAAGAACCTCCGGTTAGTACGTCGACGACGAACCGCTTGTAACGACGAACCGCTTATAGCGACGATATTTTCCGACATTTTTCACACTACAACCGGATATTACGACGCTCCGAGAAAAAAATATACCGTAATAATCAAAAATTACAGGATATTTAAATTAAGAACAATAAGAGAACCAAAAATTAATCTTGTTATATAATACTTATGAATACTATGCATATATTACGTATACAACGAAAAAAATGTTTATTTTTGCTCCTTTCGTATAGTACGTCTTCCGGATATGACGACGGAAACCGGACTCTACTGTATATTAAAGTCATATTATATATTTTTTACATCTTTCCTTTGTTTACCTTCAAATTAAACTGACTAATTTCAAAAAATTAGTTGAGTTTAAAACATAGATAGGAGAAAATTATGATCAACTATCCCTTCTTTAAAAAGTTTAAGTAGTTTTAGTAGTTTATTAGTTTTAATAGTTCTATAATGTAATTCTGATTGTATTATTCACACAAGAAAGAGCATTGCAAATACTCAACTTAACTTATGCCGAAATGTTCACTTGATTATCCCAGTTCATGGTGATAATAATTCACACTGTTATTCTAAAGTAATAAAGGGGATTAGACGTAAAAAGAAAATGTCGTAAAATAACAAACGATTATGGCAAACAAAGTCCGAGTGGTTTTATCAAGCATTAGCTTAAGTCCTCATTTAATTCATTAGAATTATCAACAAAAGACCAACTCTAGCACGTGTTGTGACCGTTGTAACTTCCGCCTCATATATGTATGATGTACCTAGGTTCTGGAATTATATAAATATATATGTACATTTATGTACATTTCCGACATTTGTACTAAATTTTAATAGCCCGCTGCAAGGGTGTGAATTATCCAAGGTTTTCTATATGGTACATATTTGATTATTTTTCTGTTTATGCTTTTTTCTCATACGCAAATTAAGGAACAAATTGTTTATTTCTGGTTATTGGTTTTGTTATTTTGTTGTTCCAGTTTATTTTTCATGATTTCTTTTTTTTCCCCCATTTTGTATATCCATTTGTTTTGTGATTATCATTTATGCATTTGTGTTTGTTCTGGTTACAGGTAAAACCCAATATGATAAACAGCAACAAAAGTAATATGATTTCATCTCATTTTGTCTCACTCCTCTCTGTTTTGTTTTGTTCAATATTTCAGCTAAGCGTTATAACTGAACGATCATTTGTGCTAATATATTACCTGGTGGCTATCATTTGAATTCATCATCCTTCAACAAGCGACGATCCCTCTCCCTCTCTTTCTCTCTCTGTGTGTGGGTGTGTGTGTGCGTATGTGAGTGACACAGTTTGTTAATATTGTCATCATTCAGTGACCAAACAACAAGAATTCAACTCCTTCATCCACATTTGACAAACGATCACCACACAAGAGAAAGAGAGAAGAAAAAAAAGGCCGCCAAGATGTTCATCGAAGATGATGCGCAGTAAGTAAACAGAAAAATTCCTAATTTAAGTTATTTTCCATGTACAGTAGTTATTCGGTGATGGAATTTCGGTATAAGGTTATTGTTTCACACAACATTCATTGGCTTGCCATTAATCAAGTTTCACGTCCTTGAACTTGAACTATATGCCCATTGATTTGCTTATCAGAACAGCCACTTGAATGTGCTTTACGCTTTTGACAAGTATTTATAGTAACTATATACTACATACATACTATATATGTAGTTTCATGAGATCATGCTTTGGAAAAGTTGCTATACCACCAACGATTCAAACGACTTTTCCACGGAAATTCCCCAGAATTGCTTAAATAAGATAAGCAGTTCAACACTAGAACCGCCAATTGTCATTTATGCTAATTAATATAAAAAACTAAAATATAAATAAAATGATAATTCCATATGGATATAGGATAGGTAAATAAATTTTTAGATATATAAAGTATAGTTCATGGCATAGATGAAAGGGAAATCACCGAATATTTAGTGATAGCAGACAAATCACGCCACCAGCTAACAATCGACCCCACACACACACACACACATACAGACATAGTTATTGCATTTAAATTTAATTAGTATAATTTTGATAAGCATTCACTTAGTTTAGCTGGCAACTAACTTTAAATGAGTGTGAAAATTTATTAAACGGAAATTACTTTTACCCAAGAGATTTCTAAATTGGATAAAATATAAATAATTTAATAAGTTGGATATATAAAAATCATGTGCTTTAAGCTACTATCAAGGCTATATTAAAATATACAGTATATATCCGTGTCTAGAACCAGAAGATATCAATGTTTTAAGGGATATCACACATTCATTCTATTTGGAAATCGGAGGTATACTTTTTAGCTAGAAATTGGTCAATTATCAAATGGTGGCTCATAAATTATTCCAATAATTTATATTATATTTTTAAGTGGTAATTTTAATGTAGAACCTACTACTTGACTAATCAAAAGATTAACATGAGAATGAACTTTTATATTACATATACAGTAGAGTCCGGTTATAACGACGCTCAAGGGACCGACGTTTTAAGTCGTTATATCCGAAAGAAGCAGAAATAAAATTTTTTTTTTTTGGGTTTTTATTAAGTTTCTAAAACATAAAATGTCGTATACGTAATATGCATAATATTTATAAGCATTATATAACAAGATTAATTTTTGGTTCCCTTATTATTCTTGATTTAAATAATCTGTAATTTTTGATTATTAGGATATATTTTTTTTCTCGGATCGTCGTAATATCCGGTTGTAGTGTGAAAAATGTTGAAAAATATCGTCGCTATAAGCGGTTCGTCGTCGACTTACTAACCGGATACCCTTTCATATTAGTTTGTATAAGGACCAACCAAGACATCGAACTTTCGTCGCTTTAACCGGACGGACGCTATAAGCGGAGTCGTTATAACCGGATTCCACTGTACATATAATTATGTATACTTTATCAATTTGTTTCGAATAAAAAAACATCAATAATATCAAGTTTAATTTCTATACATTTTGAATTCCATCTGTTAAATTTTTAATTATGTACAAAATTAATTGCTTATAATGATGAAATATTAATTTTTTTTTAAAGTTTAACGTAAAGTAAAACATTATCTAAGAAAAAATGTAAAATATTTAAAAAGTCCAAAACTCTTTTAATTTGTGTTCACTGTAATCAAATATTTAGATTCGTCGTTGTTTCAAGGACCTGTAATTCATATATGTATTTGATTTCATTTCAATTTGGGCAGTAATATTGATAACATTGTTATTGAAATTTATCTGCGATTGCCAGCAAATTCTCAAGTTTTTAAGATAATAATACGAATTTTTGTATATTGATTATTAGAAATATTCTATTTAAAAAGTTGATTGAACAATTCCTTAGTGTAGTCCAAGTATACTACAAAATCAGTTGCTAGCTAGCCACAAATTGCAAACAGTTCCAAACAGATATTCAATAAAAGTATTTCCTCAACAAAACTCGATAAGAAAATAAGATTTTACTACTAGACACTAAGTAGACCTCTAACTAAACTAAACCAAAGTACTTAACTTTATGCACAACACTCAGGCAGGGCAATCAATTACAATAGACAAGGCATTGAGGTTCATGGAATGGTCTCTCCCTTACTGATAGAATGACCGACAGACAGACAGATCGACTGAGCAAATGAATGTCTAGAGTCTAGACGAATGCATGGTACTTTATGGAAGGGTTGGGGTGGCGATTACAGAGGGGCTTAAATAATCTCAAGCTGATAAAAAAAAAACTAAACGTTTTCCAATGTGTATAAGTGTGTGTGTGTGTTATCGCTTTCCAAAACGCTTCTCAGCGCAGCGAAGTATATGCCGATGAGCGCGAGAAACCGAAACCCCTTTTTTTTTGTTTTTGCTTTTTTTCGAAACCCCATCCAATAAGATTTACTAACTGTGACAGCAGGTGGGCTCATATCAGTTGGTTTTCGGCCTGCGACAGGGTTAGAACAAGTGGGTTGAGTTTGGGGTGGGTGGCCTCCTCCACCTTCTTTACTTTAATTAAATATTTAAAAAAAAAATCGATTCGATTTAGCTTGAGAACCGAACGATCAATTATTGTATATGCATATTTAATTTATAAAAATCATTTGCATTTCAGAATGGACAGTTTCTGGGTGCAGAGCGCAATTGGAGCCATCAAGGCGATTGCCTTCGTTTATGATATCATAACGCTGCCGGTCTATTTGGTATTGCAGGCGCCATGGAAACGTCGGCAGGACTCGCGGCGTGTGAAGGTAAGTGCATGCAATGATAATACATCTCTTTCAAATACATCACAAGTGGCAAACAAAAAATATTTATATAGTGAAATTACAATTAGTTGTATTTTGTTGTTGCTATTGTAACCTGTCACGGTCGAAAGTTGATTTCAAGTTGATTTAAAAGTTGCTGCTGCACTTTCGACTTTGCTCCAAAGTTACAAAGTTCGTTGTAATCGCATGTTTCACATAGTTTTTTTTTTTTTTTTCTATTTTGCAGCACTTTGATTCTATATACCTCTCTATCGTTTTTGTTTTATTTATTTTTTTTTTTTACTATCAGTTTTGTCGAGTTTTCTTTTAATTTCAATTTAACTATCACGCAATTGTGCGCGCGCCTTTACCTTTGTGAAGTGTGAGTGGTAGTGTCTCTATTTCTCAGTCGATTATACACTTTCTCTCTCTTGTTCTCTCTCTGTATCTCTCTTTTCTAATCATTGGCGGCTTTTGATTTATGCCCCTAGACCCAAGAACCATTATCTATTTGGTTTGCTTTTATCAAAATTTCACATGTGTAGATTGATTGACGCATATAAAGAAGAGAAGTAGGAAGAATAGGATATAATCAGCATTATCATCATTGGCAGAACAAATCAAGGCCCATGGTTATATATATATATATATAAATACAATAATCGCATATGTTTCGCTCACCACAATTGATCCTAATCTACATACATACATATATAAAATCAAAGAAAGTCCAACGGAAAAGTACTAGAAAATTGATAAACCAAAGAACAAACGCAAACGAGAAAGGAATTTAAGAATTAGGAGAGAAGAACGATTGGAAACAAAGTGCCATATCAGGAATAACTTTCCAAACATATTTGCCCTAATTGATTTCTTTCAACATGTTGATAACGGGGCAATACTTAAAAATAGCTAATATTTAAGTTTGTTGGTCGTCTATATCTATATAATCGCCTTAGAACAGATAAGGTTTGTGTGCAGTGCTGATGCTATAAAAAGTTTATAGCAAATCAATTTCTTGTTGATATACATACATATATGTATATATAGCCCATAAAGTTTCACAAATAAGGAAGTCATAAAGCAGTCATATATATACATATATGCAGGATATGTACACAAATATATGTTGCAGTATGGTTAAGTCTTTAGCTAATTGGTGTTTTTTGATCCTCATTCCCAGGCCAAGCCCATAAACAAGAATATAGTAGACGATGAGTCCAAGTACGCGCCGGATGATATTGAGGTTTAATATTGTCATAAATTTTGTTCCTTTTGGTATATGTGAACTACGGAATAACACTTGGAACATATAAACACACAATGCATATACACACAAAACATAAACACACAATACATATAGACATACACATTAAGCACTAAAATGTTGTCCTTTAAATTGGTGATCGTTCAGTTCGAAGAGTCGGCCCCCATGACCTGGTTTATTTTAGACTCTTTGGTGTTGGTCAAGTTTTCAAATTTCTTTTAAAACAAAATCATTCCGAATTGGTATACTTCTCTCCCTTTCCAAATTATCCACTGTTTTCCCCCACTGACACCACCCATGTCTCTGTTATTCTCAGTATCTTTTGTATCTCTTCCCTCCTCTTATCACATCTTTTGTTATACATTGTTTAAACTTTAAACCTAATCATGCTATGTCTATCTCTATTATAGGCCAAAGTCGTCAAGAGTGATGATAATGAGCTAACATATCGCACCACGGAACCACCACGTGATGTCCATGTCAAGATGCTGCAAGAGAATATTGATACATTGGAGAAGGTCTTCAATTATGTGGCAAAAACTCATTCAACGAAACGCTGTCTAGGCACTAGACAAATCCTTAGCGAAGAGGATGAGGTCCAGCCAAATGGACGTGTCTTCAAGAAATACAATATGGGAGATTATAAATGGAAGAATTTCACTGAAGCTGAACGTATGGCAGCCAGCTTTGGACGCGGTCTACGTGAATTGGGTCAAAAACCTCGTGAGAATATTGTAATCTTTGCTGAAACTAGAGCAGAATGGATGATTGCTGCCCATGGTTGTTTCAAACAGGCCATGCCAATCGTAACTGTCTATGCCACATTGGGAGATGATGGAGTGGCTCACTGTAAGTTGAAAATAATCAAACAAAGCTAAATAATTGTTGTTCTATTGTATATTAAAAATTTCAAATATGTTTTGCTTATTCTAGGTATTTCGGAAACGGAAGTTACCACAGTGATAACATCTCACGACTTGCTGCCAAAATTTAAGACCTTGCTATCGCAATGCCCCAATGTTAATACTATTATCTATATGGAGGATCAGCTACATAAAACCGAGACAACTGGCTTCAAAGAGGGTGTGAAAGTCTTGCCATTTGCTCAGGTTGTCAAAATAGGCCAGGATAGTAAATTTGGTAGGTTTATTAAAGGATCTCGCTAGTTATATGATGAAGCAACACCGTTATCTTCATGAAATTGGTTATTAAATAATTCTTGATCGATTTCTTTGACTGCATTTTCCACACACTGATTATCAAGAGTCTCTTGATCCTTCAATTTGTTAAATGCTTTCGATCTGGAATTATTAGAAAATTGTTTGCAATATTGATATCTGTGTGAGAAAGAAATTCAATAATTTGCCCTTGATTTGAGACTTTCGCAATCGGCCTCCGACCTCAAATTTGGTCCATTCTTTGCCTCCAATCGGAACTCTTTCAATAGAAGTTCTTCCGAACCGACTGTATCATGGGAAGATATAGTATAAACTACTCCTACTTCCGGATTAGCCACCTGTACCACAGGCAACCTTTGTACAGCTTTTCGCGAATGCTGACGATACGAGCGATAGATCAGAGCTCCACAATATAGGCCAAAGAGTGTGATTAGCAAATAATATGACCGAGGCTTCGTTTCGGTAGCATCCAATAGGGCATTACATTGCTTCACACAAGTCAAAGGGGTAAAGGTAATGAATTCATTGAAATTATTCGCCATCTTATTGCTGTTGCCAAAAAAAAAAAAGAAATGATACTGTTTTGAAATAGGAATACTAAAAGTGGAAATTTTGAGGATATGTATGTGTGTGTTTGAAACGAAGTTCTATATGAATGTTACAACTATACAGTAATCAGCATGATAACTAGATAACCAGATGTGATTCCAGGCTAATTTCTCATTTTTTTGTTTTATTTTCTCCACAGAGAATGTACCACCAAAGGGCGACGATATTGCTATTATTATGTACACTTCCGGATCGACTGGCACACCAAAGGGTGTCCTGTTGTCACATAAGAATTGCATTGCCACGATGAAGGGCTTCTGTGACATGGTACCAATTTATCCAGATGATGTTCTCATTGGTTTTCTGCCCCTGGCTCACGTTTTTGAATTGGTCGCCGAGAGTGTATGCCTGATGACGGGCGTATCCATTGGTTATTCGACGCCATTGACACTGATCGATACGAGTAGCAAGATAAAGCGAGGATGTAAGGGTGACGCCACTGTATTGAAGCCCACTTGCATGACTTCGGTACCATTGATACTTGATCGCATATCGAAGGGCATTAACGATAAGGTCAACTCTGATTCGGCTTTCAAGAAGGCTCTGTTTAAATTCCTTTATCAGTACAAAGTTAAGTGGATAACACGAGGCTATCAGACACCCCTAATTGACAAGTAAGCATGAATAATATAAGGGATGACCATATGCTCACATGAATTATAATATTAATTACTTTTTTTTTCAGACTGGTCTTTAAAAAAGTAGCTAAATTGATGGGCGGCCGTGTTCGTATTATGATGTCCGGTGGAGCTCCACTATCTTCTGATACACATGAACAGATTAAGACCTGTCTTTGCGTGGATTTGATACAGGGTTATGGCCTAACAGAGACTACATCTGGTGCTACAGTAATGGATTGTAAGTAGCTTTAAAGTCGCTTTATATTAAAACTGTTTACTAAATTTATATGAATTCTCTTTGGGTCAGATCGCGACATGACCTATGGACGTACTGGTGCCCCCTTGACTGTCTGCGATATACGTTTGGTCAACTGGGAAGAGGGCAACTATCGCATCACAAACAAACCCTACCCACAAGGTGAAGTGCTCATTGGCGGTGATTGTGTGTCTCAGGGTTATTACAAGTTACCTGGCAAGACCAACGAAGATTTCTTTGAGGAGGATGGTCGACGGTGGTTCAAAACTGGTGACATTGGTGAAGTGCAAACTGATGGTGTACTTAAGATTATTGGTAAGTTAATCACTTAGCGTTTATTGTTATGTGAACTGCATTATAATGACGGCATTTGTTTATTTTAGATCGCAAAAAGGATCTCGTTAAGCTGCAGGCCGGCGAATATGTCTCCTTGGGCAAAGTTGAATCGGAATTAAAGACATGTGGCATTATTGAGAACATTTGCGTTTATGGTGATCCAACTAAACAATTTACTGTTGCGCTGGTCGTACCAAATCAAAAGCATCTCGAGGAATTGGCCGAACGTCATGGACTCAATAATAAATCATTTGAAGAGCTGTGCTCATCACCAGTCATGGAGAAGGCCATACTCAAGGAAATTGCCGATCATTCACGGAAATGTAAGAAAAAACGTACATATATGCAAATGCACATAGACAATCTTATCTAATTTATTGGATTTCTTTAATTTTTTAGGCAAATTGCAAAAGTTCGAAGTGCCGGCTGCTATAACGCTATGCAAGGAAGTCTGGTCACCGGATATGGGTTTGGTGACGGCTGCCTTTAAGCTTAAGCGCAAGGATATTCAGGATAGATATCAGCATGATATTAATCGCATGTACGCCTCATGAAAATCAATGTACTAAGTAGCAACAACAACAGCAAATACTTGATTGTGGAGCAACAGCAACAGCAGCAGCAAACAGCAATTGGAAGCTTGCGTCCATGTACTAAACAAGTTTAGTACAGACGCGCCAGCTAATAGGCATACGCATAGAGAAACCCAATCTAGTTTAAGTACTAAAAGATCTAAAAGCCAAAACACGACACACAGACGCAAATCAAAAAAGCTTAGCCAAGTTATAATTTATTTAAAAATAGGTTGCCCCCTCTTTTTTTTTGTTTTACCAAATTTTTTGTTAATAAAAAGAAAAAGGACTGTAATACTTGAAAGGTTTTGGTTTTCGAGTGTGCTACGCAAAAGAATGCTGCTGATGATGGTGATGTTGATTGATAAATAAAACCTAACGACGACAACAAGATTGACAATGATTATGATACAAATACGACAACTATGATGATGATGAAAAGGAATGATTATGATAAAGAATAATAATGTACAGTTTTGGTTTTTAGTACATTTTTGTTGTGGCAAGAGTATAACCCATAGAAAAAAAACACATTGCATAAATAATACTTATTTTTATAGAAAAAATAAAACTAAACTTAAGCGGTTGCCTAATAATTATGTACATATAAAATATATATATATATACATAAATGCATATATACATATATAGATATGCAGAAATCTTATATACATATATACGTATATCTAGTGTAGTTCTTCTATCTATGCTAAGTTTAAGTGTACGGCAATGTAATGAAGTAATTTTGAATTGTAGCAAAGCGAAAGCGAAACTAAAAAGAAATAATGAATTAAAAGAAAAGGATATACTAAAGAAATACTAAAATACTACTAACACTGGCCACATTTGTGGTTTGAATGCTTTTTCTTGGACGCACCAAAAGAAAACCCTCCATGAATTGTTGTTAAATATATTTTAGCGCAATTTAGTTATGCAACTAAATGATATAACTAACTAGAATTTCCTGAATTACGAATTATGTCAAAATTTCAAATGAAACAAATGAAAGACTTAGTACTAAACAAAAGAAGAAAAAAAAAACATAAAATGAAAGCAAACCTAATCTAAAAACAAAAAAGAAAACACAAATGAGCAAAGAGAAAGGTAACTAAATTGTTTTAGACATGTGCAAGACCGAATAAACTTTAGTCATATTTTTAGTTAAACAAAAAACGATATGTTTAGCAATGTCTAGCAAGAATCTGAGAAAGAAAATACAAATTATACAGTGACATTTGCTGTATAGCGTTTTATTTGTACTATATACCTATATATACATATGTATATGGAAATAATGGGCATTGGAGATGTTGTAGCAATTTAAATTTAATAATACCTTAATATACATTATTATTGAATCAGTTACAACCAAAAGAAATACAAAACAAATGGATGAAATACCAATTTCAAATTATAGTTAAATTTAAGTATACACTAAATTGCATTATTGTATATTCGAGCGTATCAAATACTGAGAGAAGTCAATAAAATATCTACACTTTTTCGAAATGTTGTGTTATTGCCTAATTGCCTAGTAATGCATGTAAAATGTTTTGTAGAGAGGAGGCATATCCTTCCCAAGGCTTTGTAGATTGTACGTTTTCTTATTTGTACAGATATGTCAGTAGATAACAACACGTATGGATCTTATACCCTCTGAAAATAACCCTTTACTTTACAGACTTTTCAGTTAGTTTGACTTGATAACGCCAAGATAAATGCCCTATAAAAGATAAAGGCTTTAAAGTATCTCCACCCATGTATAAATTCCGACTGCAGTTCTGTTTTGTGGAATGGACAAAGATGTGTGGCACTAACTTATTCACGCCAATGTTTGCCGCCTGGCAAGGGGAGGAGGGGTGATGAAATGATTTTAACTATGTAAATGGCACAATTTAGCCGCTTCGCTGAATTCCACTCACTGGCTGTATTTACTGTAGCTTCTGGTCTGTTTCTGTTTGCTTGTTTGACTGTTTGTTTATTTCAGCTTGTCTCCCAAATGACTTTGTGCATTAAAAAATTGTTAATGCTCCCGCTGACCGGTTAGTTCATTGGGGCATTTTGGTCACTTCCACTTCCTTTTCCTCTTATTCTCGAGTGGAGCCATTTATAATGCAAGCTAGTGTTGCATACCTTCGGGCGCAGGCTCGGACACTTTTTAAAAGGCTTCCGTGTAACTGTGTGTGTGAGTGTGAGTAGGAAAGAGAGTGTTCATTCTATGTTGTTTATACTTTACTTCCTCTGCCTGAGACACACACTAATGCAACAAATAAATCATAATAAGAAACCTCCACAGTCTGGGACAACATTTAGTTTTGTACTTTTGGGAACTAGAAGCATGGGAAAAAATGTCTTCTTATGCTGCGGCTAAAATGGCTTACTGAAAAAATATTTTATTTATAAATTTATATTAAAGTTTTATATATTTTTATATCCTTATCTGGAAAACACTTAACTATTTTTCACAAAGTTTATAATATGATCAGAAGAAAGCTGTAACTCAAATGTAAAAACTTCTGTTTGTTAGTTATTGGTCAAAAAGGAGGGTATCACAATGCCGGCGAACCAATTTTATTTTTAATTTTTTTTTGCACTTTATGTTGAAAACTTTTACTGGCCAGAATGAGAGACTGGGTAAATTTATTGCATTTTTTCATCTGTCAGATTATTTATATACGATTGTTGAATTATAATTCGCCATAAAAATGCAAAAAAAAAAAAGATATAATAAGGATTCGACTGTAAGTTCAGTTGAACGACAATGGCTCTAATAAAATTAATAGACTGTGACAGACAGACAGACAGACATACACACACAAACTCACTCCGAACACATGCGAAATGAAACCTTAAGAATTTCATACTCATACGTTACACTGAATGGCTTTCGCATGACAGACCGACAGACTAAATGGCAGTTAGGGGAGCAGAGGGGGTAATAGCAACATTGCTGATAAAAATGTCAACGACGAAGCTGCTTAACCATAATGCCCAAAGAGGCGAATCGGATTGAATGGCATTTAATGGGTCAACAAACGCATTAAAAGGAAGCAGGAGCAAGAGGAATACAACAAGTACATAGTGGGAAGAGAGAGAGAGAGATGGGGACCATCCACAAGTGGGCCAAGGCAACGTATGGTATGAAAGGATTCAATGTTACATTGTTTCATATTTTTATGCCCGCACATAAATCAATTCAATTGCGTAAGCTAAAAATCGATGCCAAGTGATAAATGGCCGAAATGGAAAAAAATGAACAGATGAAAATTGTAATCGTATTTTTTAGATATTTTACTTTATTTCATATTTTTTGATTTTTTTTTATACCACCGGAAATAATTTATCCTGTGTATAGGAATGAATGATCTCCTTTTCGCATAGCACACAAAAGATAACAAATAAAATGTACAAAACAAAATTAAACAAACCAATCGATCGTCGTCCATAGAAATCATATGACAAGGACCAAATCAATGTGCTAAGTAGCGCCCCAATGAGAAAGATAAAAGCATTCTCTCCAAAATAGCTGGTTTCTATGTTAACCTCTCGCAATTTCATGGTATCCAAGATCATTGATAGGCCAGTCGATATGATGAAACCTTAAGAGAATCATGAAAATAATTGGATTTAAATCGGAAAGTACATCAAACGAGAACTCTTACAGAAAAAGGGTCCACCATAGCAAGCGGCATACGCCATGGCAGAATAGCCATGAGAAGCTAATGTTAGATTTGTTACCATTGTGCTCAACGAGGTACCCCAACAGGATATGGTGGCAACTATAAAACCGTCGGATAATTCCAAAAACATGCCCACAACTTCCATAATCTCTGTCATCTCGACCGTGCAATGATATATCATGAACACTGAACCAAGTGCCCCAAAAAATAGGTAAATCTGCAAAAGTAATATCGAATAAGTTACTGGTTAATAAAATTTAACTGGAAACTAACGCAATGAAATCGCGGGGGAACATCTGTGCGTGAATTACGAAAAACCAGAACAGCCAAAGGCACTGTAATAAGAAGTATCAGCATTTGCCAAGGTGAATAATTTATGAAAACTGGAAGAAAAGTAAAAGATAAAGTAATATGATGATCCATTTTAGCCATCACTTACTTGTCATGATGGGAAATAGTGGAGTAACCACAATATGTATGCAATTGAGCAACTTGGACCAACCATGACGTGCATGCTCCACATTGACAACAGGAATAAGGAGCTGGCACAATAGCACCAAGGGAGAGACTAATATTAGAAAAGTACTTAAAGCACGATTGGAATTTTGCCACACTTCCTCTTCGATGGGTTGAATGGCCATTAAAAAGTCATCACATAAATTCATATTCTTGGGATTATCCAATCTGTAGTCAACGGTGCGAGTGGCTATAGCATCAACACTTATCTGTGCTTCACGGGATGTCGTGACCAATAGTGTCTTTCGGGGCAGTAAACGAACATTTGACTTGGATTTGCTAGTCGATGAACTGCGCTGTGATAATCGACTAAAATATGATTTTGTTTCCAATATGACTAAAGCCCTGTTGTCATCATCGTCCTGTCTTAGATAGCCATCGGCTATAGTAATGGCTAGATAAATAAAATAAATCGAGAGTATGCCCAACGAAGTCCATATAGAAATTGGATGATCTATAGCCTTTAAATATTCTACCACCATAATACCAAAAATGAAAAATAAAATATCACGTAGTGTGCTATATCTGGCCAATTGGGATGGATACAGATAGCAAATAAGTCCACCAGTGACCAATATGGCAAATAGGGCAGACGACAAACTGCTAGTGAAGATAAGAGATTGCGAGTTGCCACTTAAATTGGATGATAGATCAGATACTGTATTGCCAAGGGCAAGTAGAGTAACACCAGTCGTATGCTCATTCATGCGCAGATTTCTAGCAATCGATTTCAATGCTGGACTAAAGCTATTGAAAACGAAGGTTTAAACTTGATCTCGACTTTAAAATAGATACTTGTACTCACTACTTATCTGCCACTATAGCTATGACCAACAAATAAACAATACACATCAAGGCCAAGGCAAAGAGAGCTGCCACTTCTTGTGTACGATTCCTGACACCCAAACCGCATTCGATAAATAGCAAATAATTAATCAAATTTCCCATATTCAGGCATGATTTGGTATTCATCACATATTCGCATCTCATATTATATGGAACCACCTTGACATTCGAACAGCTTAGCTGAAAGATTAATGGATTAATGCAACTTTTGATCCGTGTGCTGAACTTTTTGCGCTTACATATTCTTTGTGATCGGCAAAGGCTTGTAATATTTCGTTTTCAATTGCCATTTTTACGTGGTTTTCTCTCAGTTAACTAGTTAATAATGATTCGAAACTGACTTTTACTAGGTAACTTGAAATTAAGGAATTAACTTGACCTACTAGATGACAATAATAAACGATGTTTTTTTCTTTAAAAATGCTAGAATAAGGTAAAGATAAAGAACTCTCCAAATCCTTTAATTCCTCTCTCTTGAGTTATCTTTAGTTAACACCTTTCCAAGACTGGTATTGTCTGTTGCTAGAAACCTAATTGAACTTCTGACTAGAATGAAGAAGAACTAAAATGAAAGTATTTATTCTATCTTAAAAGTGAAAGTAATAAAAGAATTAACTCACGAATCAGTGCCATTCATTATATAGTTAATCATCAATAATATTTTGTTACTTCTATTTGGTAAGTAAGCAATCATTTTTAAGACAATTAGAAACTTGATTAACCAGATAATATATAACTAGTTTCTGATTTTCTATTTTAAAAGAAACATTAAACGAATGTATCTAGTAATCTTTTCCACAATTTATTGATTTTAATATTTCAATAACTACTCCAGCTGAAAGGAACAGCAAAATAGAGTTCAACTATCGAGCAGTTTCTCTTTCAGTTGATTTATCTTGTCCAATCATATTGAATAATGATCCTTAAAGTTAAAAGTAGTCCTTTGGAAACAAAATCGTTCGTATTAGAGCTGATTAACTTTGCTATTACCTTAAGCATCCTTAATCTTTAAGATTAACTCGCTGAAATATTTGCAGTACATGTCGTATACGTAATTTGTGTTTCTAGGAAAGAAAGCTTCTGCTTTTAAATTTAATTTCAGGAAAGCGGCACAGTTTATTGACACACTTTTCAAAATCTTAAATTACTATGAAATTTTTCTCTTCCTGCAAGTCTGTTTTTGGCCACAAAGAGAAGTGTTTACTTCTTTTGATTGTGCTGTTGGCCAAGTTGATTTGTTGTAACAAGCAATTCACTCATCTTGCGTACAAACCATTCCTTTGGCCAATCCCTACCATATGGACTTATTGAAAATGCATGAAAACCAATGCCAAACTGAAATGTATCTGCAATTGTAACTGCAACAACAGCAGCAACAACAACAGCAAGTGGAAGTGAAACTGTGTCAACGTATGGTTTTTGCGTGTTGCCAGTGTTTTTGATACATTTGACAAACGAAACTTATTGTAAGTCAAATGGGAATTTGCATGTCCTTGTTGTTGCTGTTGTTGCATTTCTGGATTGTTGTTGTTGTTGCAAATGGCATTTGCATTTTTACTGCAAATTCAAAATCGATTTCATGTGTTTTCTTCGAGTAATACTCGCTTTGGGTTACATGTCAATTTAGATGGCAAAAAGCTCCAGTGCTTTTTATTGGCTCTGCTTCACTCGAATTCTATAATGAAGATGTTGAAAATAATAACGATAATGATGCTAAAGATAATAATGATAATGATGATGATGATGCTGTTAGTGTTAAATTGAATGTTGTTGGTATACGGATTCGTTGTTCTTACTCAATGTTCACTTAGATTTCATTTCCGTTTCGGGGTCCACAACAGACTTGGCTGGCCTTGTTCAAACATATCCGCCTGTGATATGGCGTCTGATTTCCGCTCTTGGCGCGAAACTGAGATTGACAGCATGTCTCTGTGTCTTTTTAAAACACATTTTCTCTGTCTATGTCTCTGTCTATCTCTTGGCCATGTCCTTCAAAGTGAAAGTTTTCCAACTTTCCGTAGCAAAGTTGCCACAAAGTTGCTTTTTCCTTTTGGGCCCTTTCCTTTCTACCTTTCTACCATTTTTACCATCATTCAGCTTCATGGCACTGGGTTCTGTTACTTTCGTTGACATTGAAAGCACATTAGGTGCGGTTGCGTGTGTTTGGGTTTGTGTGTATATGGGTGTGTGTGTCTCTTGCATTCCGTGTGAGTGCCTTTGGCATTTCCATTTGGTAAATTAAATTCGATTTGATTTCAATTGCTGCAACTATTTCAATTGTTTTCAGTTATTTGTGATGGCCAAAATCAATAGGCAGTCAAGTTCTATCTATTTGTTCGACCATTTCTTTTTTTTTTTGCTTTCCCAATTTTTAGGACTGATTTGTGCATACAAAATTTTATCTGTTCTCTCAATCTTGTGTTTTCTAACCTTATTCCTTATATACTCCCGCCCCGCAGTTGTCCTTGTAACTATGTAAATTGTTGAAAAGTTTTTCTGCCTCTCTACGAGAAGCTAACTGGTTCTGGGCTTAACACGAATTCTTTACGCCATGTTGCACATTTTGCGAATGTTGCCAAGTTCAAATGACTGTGAAAATGCACACGCGTTACTCTACTCTTGCCCCCCCCCCCCCCTTTCAGCACCCCTAAAATTTGATAAGGGACCCCCTTCTAAGCCCCTCTATAGCAGAGTTATCGAAATGGTTACTATAATTCCGTGCATGTTGCACGTGTTGGCATTGAACCTTTCTATCAAAGCATACAAAATGTAATAGCAAGTTTATTTCTTTAAAATATTTTCTATTTTAAATTCTGTATTTAAACATTTGTTAATAATTTTGATTAAATTTAACTTAATTCCAAGTAACGCATTCGACACATTTCATCTAAAGCATCGAGGAGGCTGGCGGCACCAATTATAACAACTGGAAAAAGGCGATCCTGATCGATAACTATCAGATGAACTACTACACTTGATTTTCGTGTCTTGTGTTGTGATAGTGATTTTCGTCTAGGCCTTTGCATTTTCCTATAGAATTATCTTGAGATAGGTTTTTTATTCGATTTGCTGTCTGTGTGTTTTTTGCAATTGTGTTACCTATAAGTTTTTTTTTACGATAATGTGTAGAAGAGTTTTTTAATTGTTTTCAATTTAAATATCGGTGACTACTTGGTTCAGATATGTTTTTCATTTGTTAGCAGTCTGTATTTTTATTTTTAGGAAAATAATAAGGAAAAAAAGAGTTTTTTATTATATTTATATAGAATAGAATTAAATATAGAATAATATAATTTATAATATTTGAAATTGAAAAGTCAATTTTTTTGCTCCATTTTTATTTTTGATCTCCTCAAATCGACTTAACAGTTAATATAATTACATATTTATATTATGTATTCTTTGTAAAATATATTTAAATTTATTATAACATATCGAATCAAATGTAAAAATATAGAGTTTTTAGTGATCAACAATGATTTGTCCTCTATATAAATCTAAGGTCTAATTCAAAGTATCTTCATTTTTGCAGGGGCATAAAAACATCGACTATGCTTAGTGAGGAGCAATTGTTTATTCGCATGCACTGTCCCAATGACAGAGAGAGCGAGAGCGATTCAAAAAAACGGCCGCTCATTCTCTCTCTTTGCCTTAGATAATTAACGGTTATTTTGTGACACTCTTGCACTGCGCAGTCTCCATGAGAGCATAGAGATGTTAACTGTAAAAAGCTTGCACTTTGAAATCAAAACATTCTGTTAACCAATCCCCGCCTCATCCTCATCCTCTAGTTCCTTAGGCTATTCTAAAGGGAAGAGCCGTCAAACTAGATCTAACCCTTGCCGCACCCCCTAAGCCCCGTCAATAGGAGTATTGTTGTTATTTGTTACCATTTGAAGATTTCCATATACATTTGTATATGTACATATATAATATGTATGTGCATATGTATGTATGTATGTATTGGAGGAGCATGAGAACATTTGATTGAATTGTTATTGTTATTTGACTGTATGTATGTTTACAGTTTGTACATATATATTATATACATGTATAGATTGTATTTGGTTTGGTTCTTTGTTGTTGTTGTTCTTTTCTTTTTTTCGTTGTTTGTTTGTGTTGTTGTTGCTAGATGCTTTTTGCGGCCATTTGGAGAAGTGCACCATTTAGGCCAAAATAGTTGGAAATTTTCTTCTACTATGCATGTATGTGTGTATGTGTGTCTGTGAATAAATAACGAGTCGAACGTGAGTTGATTTTGCCCCAGTCTTTGGCATATTGTTGTTTGTCTTTGAACACGTGTTTGCCAATTCACAAAAGTGTATTGCATCTATTCGGTGCTTCCTTGATTTGTTTTTTTTTTTCTGTTTTTTTGCTATTTTCCCGGTCAACCAGTTGGGCTAGTTAATGTGGTTGAGGGAAGATAGTGAGTAGCAACCGCAAATGTGACCTTGACCTACTCATGTTGGAATTGATTTAAATTTTACGTACGTACAATGTGTCTCTCTCTCCCTTTAAAGGACTGTTTAACTATTGTGAAATGTCGACATTTCTTTTCTTCCATATGCACTCATCTATGCATCATACAGGCATCCATTGTTCAAGTGTCGCCATGACAATTGCCTGGCAAAGTGTCAGCAGAGCCAAGTGCTCTTGGCCAACTCACATAATTAGCACAGTCACGGAGAGATAGATGAGTGTGAAAGTACATGTGTGTGTGCGAATGAGTGAAAGTGTCTATGTGGATTAGCCAGACTTAAGGATGCATCTCCCCTTGATTTCCTTTTGGCCAAATTAACAAACGAATATGTCAAGAATTTCTGAGGAAAATTTCGTGGAAATTGTGAGTTGTCAGTAAATGAAGGACATTAGTTTAGGCAATGAAAATCTCAATAGAAGTACGTAAAAATGCATAAGTGGCATAGATATGAAACTTAAAGAGTTCAATTTTTAGTCACAGAGCAAGTGACCTTAATTAGTGACCTAATTGGTAAGCTATGGCATAAACTTACAGCACTAATTATATTCAAGGTTTCCCTTTAAAGTGCATTTTCCTATTTTTCGAAAATTTTGCAACATTAGCGCCCATAAGTATGCAATGGCAACATAATAAGAGTTGTAGCAAAACTCTTGTCCGAAAAGGCAACAAAGTGGCAGTAGACACGATACCCAAACCAACAACTCTTTCCCCCTCCGCTCCTCTCTACCAAAATGTTACTGCATTTGGCAAACACTTACGAGTTGGTCCTGCCAACGCTTCCTTTAACTATATATATATATGTTTCCCGCACTTTCCTTATGGCCATGTGTACGCTGCCTGTTCGTGTTCCTGTTGTTGCTCACTTGCGCATTCTTGTCTCGGACATGAATTACGTTTACCGACAATTAATTTCAAGTGAAAATGTGCTAAAACTTTTAATTGGGCACCCAAGTGGCTGCCGTTGGATGGGGAACATAAAAATGTCGACACCAAGCCAGGTAAATTTGTTCCCAACAGATGCAGCAGCTAAAATTCAAGTAAACGAAATGTTCCACTCTACACCCGATTAGCAGACCTATAATAAAATCTCCTTCTCTTTAGCTTTCGTTTTTTGTGTTTTTTTTTTGTTATTCATTTTGTAACATTTGTGCGCATTTAATGAAAGCAAAACATACATAAATATATACATACATATGTACATACATACATACATACACACTTACATATATACACATTCATTCATATCATTTACCATGCCATACTAAACACAACTTTTGTTTTCTTTACGGCAAATGCAAATTGATGTTGGCCCAGGGCAACATTTACCCCGCCACTCATCTGATTCACCTGGTCCACCTGGTTCACCTTTTGTGTTTGCCCGCTCTTTATAAAATGCTCTCTCTCTCTCTCTCTCTCCCTCCCCCACTCACTTCCTCTCTTTTGCAGTCTGTGTGCAATATTGAAAAATATTTGCTTATCAAATTACGCACAGCGACTGTGAAAATTCCAATTGTAGTCAGAGTTAGAGTCAAAGTTCAAAATTTAAACCAAACAAAATTCAACAGCAAACAAAAAAAAAACAAAAAAAATACTACAAAATCCACCAGGCCGCTAACCAGCTGCAGTTTGTATACCCTTCTCCATTGTTGAAGTAAAAATAATACTAAATGGAGTCCTAGTGTAGGCCAAGTTCCTTCAAAAGATTTGTCCAATGCCTTACTCATGGGGCAACCCGTTTGTTTATATTATTCTTTGAGGTGGTCATCCTGTACCCGATCTTAAAATCGACCAAACTTATAATTTCTTCAAAGGACTTTTCAGATGACGTCGGTGGTTGAACATCTTTTACACAATTTGAATCAAATTTCCATCAGCTTTAACACTAATTTCTGTGGTAAAAATTAAAAAATTGTAAAACTAGAGATATACATTGTTTTGCTGAGGCGAAAGAGCCTTGGCTCGTCGTGTCAATTAGGAATATATTTATTGTATATAGTTAAAAATCCTCTCTTTTAGAAAGAAACAAACCTTACAACAAAATAAGTATACCCTTTTCACATGGGTATTACAAAGAGCAAGTTTAGTCGAATTATATGCACACCCGAGAGGGAAGAGGCATTATAGTAGCTGAATCTCGACAGGAAACGGTATAAGGAGTGGCGGGAAAAGGAATTTCTTTTGCTCGGTTGCACATTTGGCAAATGTTTACGTTTTTCTTTTACGTCTTGAATCTGCCAGCTGTTTCAGTTTTAATTAGTGCAAGTTGAAGTATTCAACCTCAAGGAGTTGAAGTTGTCAAGTGAAGGAGTTTTGAAAGATTTCCATTGACTCATGTCAAGGATGAGTTGATACGAGAATTAAGAACTTTTGTCTATGCGAAGAAAACTTCTTAACATTTGACACATATGTTTATTTTTGTAAAGACGCAATGTGATCTCATCCTATTCACCGGTTGAAACCAAGAATTGAAATTTTTTCAAATATCTCCAAAAAAAAAAAACAGCATCAATTACTGACTTTGGGCTTCGTTATTTAGCTTTTTAATAAAAGATTATACAAGGATTTAGTTATGCTTCGAATTTTTCTATTCCAAACATGCCCCCTTTGTTAGATATCATTTTCGGACCAATTCTGTTGCCTGCTTCTAGGCTAACATTTTCATTAAGGTACCCCCAAGGACTAAACACCAAAGGACTGGACCACAACAATGATTAGAGACTCATGCATTTATCTACATGCATACACATACAAAACCAAGATATGCACACACACACACACACACACTTAGTAATTTGCATATAGATTAAGGCAGCGTAATACCGTCGAAGACAAACAACCGCAGAGTCTGTAGTTTGTTGTTGCTAGTCTGCAGTCGGCAAGATAATCTTATGAACCCAAAGGACTCTACATAGAAATCTACTCAAATGCTACGCCTACTCTTTGTGTTGTGTGGGTGTGGCTAGTTGCTGGCTTGACTATTTCTAGCAGTTCTTTCACTTGTGTGCTGTGGTCTACATATTTATTTTTAGTTTTTTCATTTCGTCTTCTCTTTTTTTAGCACAAACAGGTCGCAGCCGGAAAGGTTGTTTGTAGGGTGGTAAGGATAGGGGGCGTGTCCTGTTTGTGGTTTTGAATATGATGTGCATTGTTTTATGCTACCTAATTGCACTTTTAAATGTTTCTTAAAGCTGCTGTAGAATTTTATTTAAATTAAAGCCTTTAATATTTAAAGCAATTGAAACTTTTTTTTTGAAAATCTTCAATATTTTGGCTTTGCTTTTTGAGAACCTTTTGTTTAAAATAGAATCCGATATATATTTATATAATGCATTAAAGGTAGTATACGTTAATTGAGTCATTTATTCATTACTTCAGATTCACTTGGATGTTTCATAAAAGTTTGCTTAAAAGTCAATTTTCATAAATTCTTCTTTAAATAGTTTTCCATAATTAATTATTACCTTTTTAACTTTAGCTCATTTATTGCAAAATGATTTTATCATTAACAACTTTTGCTATATACATTTGCACCCTCATTTCTACCCTTTCTCTCTCTCTCTCTCGGTCTCTCCTCTTTCCTTCTTTCTTTTGCTTTCCCATTGGCATCATTAAAATGAAACAACACAAATCATGCCAGCACGCCCATGGCCCAACCATTGCCCATTGGCCATGGTGGAAATAGCTAGAGAGTTCTATATAGAGGCAACATCGAGTAGATGCCATAAATAACACAGCTGCCATTTAGCTAAAACAAAATGAAATTTTTCAATTAAACTAAAGGCCATTTGGCCCATAGCATGCCATAGCGCCAATGTCATTAGCAGGTAAACGGGATGAGCTCTTGTGTAGTTGTAGACCATTGGAGGAACATAAATTAAAATCGAAGTCTGACAATTTTATGTGTACATTCAACTACGGACCCAGGCCCAGCCATTGACAATGTTTAAATAAATTTGTTTTTTTTTTTTTTTTTTTGCTAATTCTCTCTATGTTACTGATTCCAGGGCTAATTGACAATTCAAAATGTTTTGTGTGCAACGCGACAAGTGGACAAGTAGATAGATGGTCATAAAGTTAATAAGCAATTTGCATAACAAATTGTCTAAAATGCCTGACAACATGTCGTTTGGAATAGGAAATGGAATTGCCAATGTGATATGTGTTTGGGAAAGTCTACTACACAGTACACACGGGGCGCATGCTTAATGTGTTGCATTGCGTATACGCAATGTTGGCATGCATTTAATTGTTTCGAACTAAAACCAGCACAATGATAGCTAGCAGGCGCACACACAAACACACATACATACTCATATTGCACTACCTAACCCCAGCTCTAACTTCTCTCCGACTACCCTCTAGCAGCCATGACACTTTTCCAGTGGCCGCAGGGTTTGGCATTTTTCAAATGCATGTTCGTAATTTATTCTCGGGCTGTTAATTAGCATGACAACAATGTGAATGTGAAAGAATGTGGAGAGAGAGAGAGACACATGGAGAGAGTATGTGAGAGAGAGAGAAAAAGAGTGTGAGAAACTGTGGGAAAAAAGGAGTTAGAGACAGAGAGGAGCTTTAAACGCATAAAGTCGACTTATTAGATAATCTATTTTAGAGATTTTACAGAAACATAATCCAAAGAGTTTTATCAGCTCGAATATTGCAATGCTATTCCCGAAATTTTAGAGTATATTTATGACTTCCTTGTACAGTAAACAAGCTTAGTTTGTTGATAAGAAAACTTATGATCAAATTTGAATTTAATAAGAAAAGGTTAGTTGTAATAGAAAATCTCAACAGAAGTCAAGCGTCAGGCAAAGTGATAACCAAATCTATTTAAACATTTTGATAATGTTCTTTATATGTATGTATATCTTTATACCACTTTAGTTCTTGTTGTTAGATCCTGCTTCGCAAAGTATCACGAGCATTTCAAGGATTCTATACGAAACTCATTTATTGAAGTTTCTAGGATTCTATACTAAAGTCATTTATTTAAGTGTAATATTTATTTATATCAAGCTATAGCTTTATCAAAAGTTAAGCTTTCCATTTTACTAGATTTGTCATTTGGTTTTGCACATACATATATCCTTGATCAGATCTAGGGTGTTCAAATAACATGGTTATGGTTGCATTAAGCGGATTTTCCACTGCAATTATCCAGTGCCAATGGTTCATGTGTGTGTGTGTGTGTGTGTTTGCAACATTAGTGGCTTGTTTTCCTATTTTTTTACTATTACAGAAAGACATACATATGTGGCACACACACACACACATACATATATATAGCAATTCACCCACACAGTTACACACCCATTCACCGACAGAGCTAACTGCCATTTGCAGCTGTTTCTATTTCCGTTGGCAGGCCACAAAGCAGCAATGGTACACCCTTGACCCCCCCACCCACTCTTCCGACCCACTTGATACTATATCATTTGTAATTTGATGCTAGAGAGAGACAGCGACAACAAGAAATGGAGGAAGAGCGATGCATTGACTGAAAGAGGGGCAGAGAAGTTCTGCCTCAAAGTATGCAACACAATTGCGGCCAGGGCCATTATAATTGCAAACACACACACACACAGAGACACATATGCAAAGACACATATACAAACGCACGTCTGAGAGATACGCACATTTGCAGTTTGCAAATGCATTTTGCATTATGCTTTATTATAATTAAATGATAATCAATTTGGCAAATATTTGATTTTTGAACCAGGCTTCAAGGTAATGGAAACCAATCAAGCATGAATTTTCCTTAGACAAGACATGAGAAAAGCCTTCAGGTTGCAAATGAGATACAACAGCAAATGTTAACGATACATAAACATATATATATAAAATATTCTCTATGATTGTCATAAACAAATCTCATATTATATATTATATATTATATATTTTTTTCATTTTGCCAACATAAAGTTTTGGCAAATAGGAAATTTATATTCACAATTGCAAAATCACCAAATTCACATGTTTTTCTTGTTTTCTTTGAACAGAAAATTATTTAAATTATATGCATGTATAAATGTATAGCAAAAAATCTCTGCTTATGAGCTTTAATTTGCTTTGAAATTGTAGGAAGTTGGCATTTATTGGGCTTGCTTTTGTTTTTATATTTCATTCAAAACTATATGAAAACGAACGGAAATTGCTTTTAGGCAAAGCAACTTAATCAGAGTTCATATTAATAAAAGTTTTCTTAGACCAAAAGAGGCATCTTGACATACATAAAAGGATCTCGAGTATAGCATAATTTGGCCTCTTAATCGTATCCTAATCCTTATGTAAGAACGTCCAGATAATAGCAATCGAAATGAGTTATTACATACCAAGGGAAATCTTAACGATATATACTTAAAATTATACAATCAATAGATATTGTGCGAGTTGCATGAAAATTACCAATAAATAATAAGAAAATTCTCGAAACAATTTAAGTGCTTGTGAAGCAGCAGTCCCGAAAATCAATTCCCTTTAGCTATTTGCACAGCGTGTAATTTCTCAATTTTTTATTTCATTTTTCTCGAATGTTTTTGTTTTTTTTTTAGTAGAAACTCTTAACCCGATTCTCTGGCCATGGCAGGCTCCTGTAGTTGATGTTGCTCTTGCCATTTCTGTTGTTTCTTTTTTGCTTTTTCACTTAATTTCGTGCATGTAGCCGCCAAGGGTGAGATGGAAAAAACAAAGATGGTCGATAGAAGGAGTAAAAAAAAACAGGTTAGGGGAAAGGCAGCGTCTACAATATGCTATGACTTGGACTATTTATAAGCTGCCGTCTTATTTTTTCTCTTCTGTTTCACAATGCGGCGATAAAAGTTGCAATAAATCAGTTGGTCGGCCCAGTTGGAGCAGTGGCGGCATCAGGGAGGATGCATTGGGAGATGGTACCCCAAGTAACTAGATAGCTAGATAGATAAGAAATGTTACACAGATAAATGGTAGTGCATAATAAGGGAATACATTTGTATCAAATAAATGTGTCATTTGGTTGTAAACCAAGCGCTTAAAAGTATGCCACACAAAATAAAAATAACTGAAACATGGACTTTAGTTATATTATGTAGCATAATTTGCGGCTCATATAAAAAGTAGATATATCCACACTACATGTAAAAAATATAAGAATAATAGACAACCAACAAATTAAAAAACTAAATATTTATCTTCCTTTCGTTTTGTTTCTTTTCTTTTTTGAATTTCATTGATTATTTTTTTCTATTTATATATACATAATATAAAGGTTTTAGTTAAATTCTTAGTTATGGCTTATCGAGAGTAAAATTCAATGCTTTGACCTTTTCATCGATCCAAGGTCTGAGATATGCAACATTTGCATAAACTGCTGGCACATCCTCCTCGGCACACTCAATGCCCCATGATACAATGCCAGCCATTTGGAAGCGATCAGTTTTACCTGGTAATGAGCAGAAAAGTGGTGAACCGCCATCACCCTTGCAGGTATCCTTGCCAGCCTGCCCACCGGCACAAATGAAACTGGGACGCAATCGGAAACGTTTACCCAGACGCGTTGTACGCAACATGCCTTGGCATTCGGCTTTGCTTATCACCGGCAAATCGATGCGTTTTAATAAACGTTCCAGTTTATCGCTATTCGGCACTTTGGCACCCCAGCCTGTGGCATAACAGATACCGGTATTGAATTCCGCTTTCACTTGTGGGGACTCCACCGGCGGCAGACATAGCGGTTGAATGTGTGGCAACAATTTGAGAGGCTCCTCCAACACCAACAGAGCAATATCATTAAAATATACCTCCGGTTCGAATTCCTCGTGCACGATTATCTGACGAATTCGTTGTACCACATGCTCATGCGGTTCCTCAAGACTGTTGAGGTCCCATTCGCCAGCCCGTGCCAATAATGTGTCCACGGAATGGTTCATGATATTGTGAGCACTTGTTAGGACTAATTGGGGATGAATTAGAGTGCCACCGCATAGATATTGATTGCGTCCCGTAAAGATGGCCATCATCCAGGGAAATTCACCAAACAGAGATACATCCGAGTCATATTCATAGTTATCCTTGTCGGGTATAAGACCCATGGGATTACTCCAACCGCAACCGCGATACTTGAAAGTGTTTAGCTTGTCCAGATAAGGACTTTGACTGGCATTTAACTGCAAAGAACAAACAAAATTAGTTTAGATTTTTATATCCGTTTAATGGACTCACCTTCTGATCTATGCCACAACAACGATGCAAAGCTCGGCGACATTCGGTAGTGCCAATTCTCGGATTAATAATTTGTCGACCATCATCAATTATTATGTTATCCTTGCACAATTTTCTTGGTACACATTCCATATTTGGGCCACAACTCTCATAGCCCTCTTCTTCAGCGTCTCCAAGTGTTTGGCCCATACTTGCTTTGGTCATAACACTAGTTTTTTTTACATCTCGACTGGCTGCATCAGCATCCCAACTCTCCAATTGATCACGATCACAACATATATGATCCATGCCACTGCCACAAAATCGAGCTATACGTGGCCCAATACCTTTAAAGCGTCCCGAATCATCCGTTTCATTGCAACGCTGCACAGTGACACACACTTCAGTGGGCCGGCACAACGATGAGCTTAATTCTTGTCCATAATTCAAGTTAATTGACCAGATAATAGCCAACACGTGCAGCCACTGTGAACCACTGAATGCCATCTGAAGAAACTGAAGCTAAATGACACAGATAATGCAAAAATCAATGGACCAATCATATATGTATATATAGATAAGCCTTGGGTTATCATTTAGATTATTTCTATTTGAAATTAAGATTTATATGCACTAAACTCAGCCTAAACAAAGCTGAATTGTATATATATATATATATATAAACCGAATCTTAATCAGCAACAATATGGTAATTAAATATTTTACTATTAAACTGAGATTGCATCTTGAAGACAATTGCGTGTTGGAGGTTATCAATAGTTAATCACTTTTGTTTGCTTACAATTTTCACTATAACTATAACCACTGTGCCAAAACCACAGGGGTTCTATGAAACGGAACTTGGCTTTTATTTTTAATTATTGGCAATATAAAATAAATATATCTTCACTCATATCTCTAACAATATTAATTGTATTGATTGTTCTATACACATAAATAATAGTTTGTTGTTCATTTTCAATATACATAAGTATGTACATATATATATAAATATATATATATATTTATACCTTCTTATGTATGTAGCACAAAACTTGATAGCTGGATTTTCGATTTTGAACAGAAAAAATAAACAAAAATAAAAGAAGAATATTTCATTCGTTGTGATGGCGCACTCAACTTTAACTGAAGCATCTGAGTGCGATTCTTGATCATTTATAGAACCGGCTTGAGAAATCAAACAGAGAAATCAAGCAAAAAACAAAAAGAGAGAGATTTAAGAGCAATATTGCGTATATATATATAAAGAAGGGAAATTAATAAAAGATTGTCTGTATATATATATATGTATATGAATATTTATAGCAAATGTCACAAAGTAACGATTGCAAGTTGCTCAGCTTATAAAATCTTTGTGTGGAAGTTAAGAAAATTTAGTTATAAACGGGCTTGCATTGAGAGCACATAACACGCAAAATCGTTCGTAAGACAATAAATGTAAGTTAAATTATAATTAACTAGTTTTCTATTCAACAAATATTAAGTATACGCCAAGTGATCTGCATAATGTGATGTAACTATATATAATTGAACAAAAATAATGATTTTTTTGGTGTAATTTTTTTGGGTCTGACTCAAAATCATGTTGATAATTTGAATTGGGTTTTACCCTTAGCCAAACAGCCATCATCATTAAAGTGCTTCAATCTACTTCCCCTCTCTTTCTTTCTCTTAGTTCGTCATGTGCTCTCCGTATCTACTTGTATTAATCATCTTAATCTGCTGTTATTCCCCTGGCTGCCAATCCCTGCGCAGCTGCAAGGCCACTGAACTCTGTGTAACCGAACAAATTTGCCAATTGAGTGATGATTCCGGGAGAGGTTTATTGGGTACTCGATCTTTCGATCGTCATTGCGGCACTGGTCTAGTTTGCTGTGAGAAAGAGCAATTGGAAAGCTATTATGCCAGTCTAGCTGAAGATCAATTTGGTAATCCTTGGGCAACATCATCAACAACTACAACAGAAACAATATTGTCAAAGAGTGGCATATCAGATGATGATACGGATATTGAGGATGACTTTAAGAGTTGCGGCGAACAGAGATTGTGTGTGCCACGGCATTTGTGTAGCAGCGGAGTGGTTAATGAGGATGGCAGATATATTATTGTGCCAAAAATTGATAGTGCCAGCAATTTTGGTTGCAGATACATCGAGATTTGTTGTCCCATTAAAGAACAGGTGAGTTTTATTTGGTAAATGCTAATTTGATTCAACTTTTACCTCTCCTCATCTAGGTGAAGAAACCGCGAATGATTTCAGAACCTAATCAGAACAATTTCACTTACAAAGGTTGCGGTTATAGTAATCCTAAGGGACTCTATTACGATCTGGTTGGCTTCAATGATAATGAATCATTATTTGCACAATATCCCTGGATGATAGCCCTTTTCGATATGGAGGGAAAATACATTTGCGGTGGCACTTTAATTCATCCCCAGCTAGTGCTAACCACTGCTCATAATGTGGACAATTATAGCTCCGACTCGCTATTGGCCCGCGCCGGTGATTGGGATTTGAATAGTCAGCGTGAGCGTCATCCCTATCAAATGCGTCGCATTTCTATTATACATCCACATGAGAATTATAACAAATTAAATTTCCATTATGACATGGCTTTGTTGGTATTGGAAAAACCCTTCCAATTAGCGACGCACATTCAACCCATTTGCCTGCCACCCGTAGAGACGGCACAAGTGCAGGAGGATCTGCGTCAGGCTCAATGCATTGCCACTGGCTGGGGTCGTACCAATACTTCGGTAACAAAACCCAGTGAAGAGCATTTATTGAAACGCATTGAATTGCCAGTGGTGGAGCATCAAAACTGCCAGAGGCAACTAAGACGCACTGTGCTGGGTAAACGCTATCGTCTGGATCCCACTTTCATTTGCGCCGGTGGTGTTGAGGGCAAGGATACGTGTCAAGGTGATGGTGGTTCACCACTTTTCTGCTCTATGCCCGGTCAACAGGATCGTTATCATTTGGCTGGCATCGTCTCATGGGGCATTGCCTGTAATACCAAAGATATACCAGCTGCTTATACCAATGTGGCCAATTTACGTCAATGGATTGATACCCAAGCGGATCGCAGAGGTTTCGAGTTACCGAAACCCTAAGAATCGATTTAGTTTATATGTATGTTGTTATATATGTTTGTATGTTTTTTCGGTGTTTGGGTAGAGTGATAAATGATTCTTTTGTTTCAATAAAGTTTAGGTTATTATCGGTTGATTAAGTAATAAATGTGGTTCTATATATTTTACAGATTAACGGATTACAAAGTATATGGGAATAACGAAGCCAGCAGTCGTCCTTGCCGACTTTGATTGTACCCTGTAACAAGTAGAGATATTTAATGTAGGCAAACACTCTCAAAATTGCCAGCGATTTAAAATAAAACTCCCTTAACATGCAACAGCAGCGAGCGCATGCTGTCTCGCTCACTCCTGCCTGCTACTGTCGCCCTTGGCGTTTCAGTACAAAACGGATATGGGTATATCTCCGATGTCTATTGTTCGATTTGGACTAAATTTGGTCACCAGGTGCATTTTGGCTATATTATTCGATGTGCCTTAAAGGAATACGATGCTCTAGTTATTCGTTTTTTGCTAATTAAGGGCGAGAAAAATGGGCGTGGCAAAAATTTGAGACAAACTTGATCTGCCTGCACCCTAGACGGATCTACAAACCGAATTTGGTAGCTCTATCTCTTATAGTCTCCAAGATATCGATGTTCATACGGACAGACAGACGGACAGGTCTCAACCGTCTCGGCTGGTGATGCTGATCAAGAATATATAAACTTTATAATTATAGTTATATAGTTAGTCAGTAATGTATGTAACATTTTGGCGACTTCAGTATACTTTTTTATTCTATGGGTATAAAAACTAGGAGACTAGTAGAAGATAATGAAATAATTTTGATCAATTCAAAAAATTCGCCAGTAATAGTAAATACTTAAAATTGGTATATAGTTCTTTTGGAATTTGGTTAATTGCTTTTATTCTACACTGCCAATATATAATATATATAGCTGAACTCAAATGAAGCTTTAGCTTCTCGGTATATACATAACTTTCTTAGGCAAAAAGAATAAACATTACCATAAAATTACTGCGCAGTCATTACCAACTTTTTAAGAAGTTCCACAAGTTCTGTCATTTAAGAGCCACAAAAAAAGGATAGATCTGTCCATAAAAAGAGCTAAAATGTCATCACTGGTGCAGTCTGCTCGATCAATATACATTGCTTATATGTGCTTAATATACATTGTATATAGCTTATATGCAAATATCTTCCTGCATCATGCGATATTCACTGTATATGTAAACTTTATTCGTTTCATATTTCAGACCAATTTTTTTTTTGCTAAGGTATAAGAAATGCAGTGGCAATGACAATTATATCTTTTAAATCTTAAAATAATTATCTTTTTAGATATTACCTATCAGATAACATATCCTTAAATCAGTTTATGAACAAATTGCAAACAATTAGATTATAGCTAAAGGTTAACTTAGTTAATTCTTAGCAAATACCAATAATGTTTTCGCAATTGCCAGATATTTCGAACTCCCCAATTTGGGGCTAATTAAATATGCAGCCGAAACTGTTTAGCATCTGTTTATATTGCGCATACGCCATGTGTGTGTGTGTCTGAGTGTGTGCGTGTGTGTGCGCCATGTGTGTGACTATGGCTCAAATGGTTTAAGGACAACTTTTTTGTATACCACGTTTGCCAGTTGCCAGTTTCAGTTGCAGCATGCAGATGAGTTAGTGTGTTAGTGTGTGTGCAGCATAATGATGTTGCGGCTTTTTGACTTTACACGGCCACAGAAGAGAAACCCAAAAAAGTCCCACAAAAAAAAAAAAGAAGCCACAACGTTAGAGCCACCACCTGATGCCGGTTCGAGAGCTGGGAGCTGGCAAAAGTTGCAAAAGTTTAAATTGAATTCTTAATTATGGCACACTCAGGAGAAGCTGAATGAAAACGAGTCCTGCAAATTTAATGCACATTTTAGACAATAACTTTTGCAAATTGTCAAATGTGGCAGAGTGAATGATTTATTTTTTTTTTATTTTTTGATGTTGTTTTTGCTTTTTAAGGATTCATGTCCGGTTCATGTTGATTTATGTGACTGGATGAAGCTCAAACAAATTTTGATTTGTAGCCAATATTTAGACTTCGACTGGTAGAAAAAGCAAGAGAGAGAGAGACAGAGAGAAACAAGAGAGTGAGAGCGAACTATTGGAGAGGGAGAAAAAAAAAGTGCTGCTCTGGTTATTGAAATCCAACGCAGACATCTCTTTGCATTCGTTTGTAGGGGCAGTCAACGGGGCGTATGAGCAATCAGTCAACCAGTCAGTGAGTCAGTTAGCTACTGATATCTGCATTTATGCTTCACCTAGTGTAAATTTAACAGGAACAGTAAATTTAAAGTGCCAACTACTGGATCAACAATTTAAGAAAGAACAAAAAAATAAAAAAAATAAAAATGGTAAAAAAGCCAGTAAAATTTGTTATATTGTTAAAATTTTCTAACTTAAAACTTTATTTCTTTAAATTTATTTCCGCTTTGGAGTTTGCCTAAGAATTGAAGAAGAAACAAGTGTAAATAATATATATAGTTGTTTCTACTTGTATAATATGAATAACATTAACATAACTGTTATAAACAGGTTATTGAATGCTGTTCAAAATTGGCATCAGAATATACCTCCTCCAACTAATGAGCATAGGGTATAATAATAACTTTTGGCTTCTTTTGTTATTCCTATACACTTTGCCCTCTCCTTAGAGATTAATTAGACTGTATCATCTTAACAATTAACAAACAGGGGTAAAAATTAAGAAAAAATTCCAGTTCTAATTAAGTTTTTTTTTTTTTAACCCTTTTTTGCAGTTGCATTGCAAATGAAGTTCTTGGCTTTTGTTTGGTAAATAAAAACTAAACGAATTTGAATGGAATTCAAGTCTTTGGTTGGTTTTTTTTTCCAGTTGTTGATTGTTGATTGTTGGCTGTGGTTTTTGTCCCACAAAATCTTGCCAATTAACATGGCAAATTTAAACAATGATGATAAAGACGACGACGACGATGATGATGATGATGATGATGATGAGTAATTCATTTTACAATCAGCGGCTTAAGCTTGTACCACCTTAAAAGTCCTCCCACCTATAAATCTATGCCAAATCGTTGGTGGAAATTGGAAAATGGCTAAAGAAGACTAGAACTTTCACCTGTTCAGCCATAAATTTCCATTGCAGCCAGTCAATTGTGCTTAAACGACGACAACGTAGAGAGTTGGATGTGCAGCCGGAGGAAGATTAAGAGGTGGAAGAGGGGAGTCAACAGTAAATGACTATAGCTTGCTTCTAGTTCACCTCCATTTGCCACAATGTTCGCTCTTTCTATTTGCCATTTTTTTTTCTCTCTTTATTTTTGTTGTTTGTTTCAGCACCAGCAATGAAAATTAGCACATAAATTCTCACAATTGCTAAAAAGTTTCAATTTGGCGTAAGAGAAGCGACTTAGTCTGTCAATGATAGAGAAAGAGACTATAAAAGTAAATTTATTTAAAGACAAAAAAAAAAGTGTTTAAAAGAAAATTTCCAATTTTTCTTTCTTACATTTTTGTTTTTCTTTTGGTTTTTATTTGTCTTTGTTATTGTCCCAAAAGGACTTGTTGGTGGGCATGCCAAGCGTACATTTTCTGATATCGTTTTTAAGAACCTTTAAATATTTACCCAACCACAAGAAATATTGTTGATTTAGGCTCATAATTGTTTTGGGGCCATGGCAAAAAAAAAGAAGCAAAATTCTTGGCAACGTCCTGCTGCGTGCCAATGTAAAAGTCAAATTGGTCTCGGGCTGTTTGCTTATTACCAAAAGCCATGAAATTAAATTGACAAAAAAAACACACACACACCAAAAAATAAAGCAATGGAGGCAAAATGATTTAACATTGAATCGAGTGCAATTATAAGAAATTCAATTAAATATATTTTTGAGTAGCTAAAGGCAAAATTATTAAGAATAATCATGTTTATTACTATTGAGAGATAAAGTCTTAATGAATTAATAATATGTGTGTTAATTATTATTTAGTCACATGATTGCTTAAATCAATCAGAGAGTAGAAACTAAAACTAACTAACAGAGAAGAACAATGAATCCTTTAAGCTTCTTTTTGCCCTGTAACCCATAGGGTAAAAGGGTATATTAACGCCTCTAATATGTATGTAACAGGCGGAAGGAAGCGTTTCCAACCCCATAAAGTATATATATTTTTGATCAGCATTACTAGCCAAATTGTTTGAGACATCTCTGTATGTAGGTCTGTCCGTATTTACACCTAGATCTCACAGACTATAAGACCTAGAGCTACCAAATTTGATGAGAACCTCTTATCTAATGCTTAGGCAGATCAAGTTTGCTACAAATTTTAGCCACGCCCACTTTCGCCCCCGTAATTTTGAAAAATTCAAATTACTAGAGCTGTATTGAAGATATCGGATTCTTACTTGACACGTTTAAATATTTAGCCAATCTGCACCGGCTAACCAAATTTTGTTCAAATCGGATAATAACCATCGAAGATATACTTATGTGCATTTTGTACTGAAATTCCAAGGCGACATTGGCTGGCAAGAGTGAGTGAGATAGCATGCTACCGCTGTTGCTGCATGGTAAAGGAAATTTCGAATGAAAATTATGGCGATCTCGAGTGTGTATGACTTTATTTAATATAATTTGTTGGTACAGGGTATAATCTATGTCGGCAGGAATGACTTGCTTTCTTTATTATATGTATATAAATTCTTCCAAAATAATTACCAGAAATATTCCAAATATTTACGTAAACAGTAGGCTCTTCCTATTTGAATAAGATTTCCGTAGCTTCAAATTCTATTCTCGTTTCTCATCATACTCTCATTGGCTCTTACATTAATTATATCATAATTCATTTTTAATAAAGATCATTTTTGTTTCTTTTTAAATTTACAATTTTTTTTATTACACAAAAAAAATATATATAAAACAAACGTAAAATCAAGATAAAGCAAAGATGGCCGCTCCATCAACGGAAGTGGCCCCAAATGCCATGGATGAAGAATTTGCCGGTTTCTGGGATAAGGTTAGCTGTTTTGTGGTCACCCAATTTCCCTATAAGGAGAGATGTGACTTTGTGCTAAATGCAACCGATTGCATTGCCGGTACACATTTTGTGCCCTATATGAGAATATTGGCATGTGATTTGAAATGTAAGAATCAATTTCAGGAATTGGTATTCATCACTCTCTTTGTGATGTTATGTTTCATGCTGCTGTTGTGTCTGGGACATGTTGTCGATATGTAGTAAGAGAGTATATCAGATATCATATATATCAAATATATGTATATGTATTATTTTACTTTAGTTATGGACCTGCCCTCAAAGTGGTTTCACGTATGTTGCATATGAATGAACATTTGGCTGGCGTAACTCTTTTGGCATTTGGTAATACATCGCCCGATTTATTTGCCAATTTATCAAATTATAAAGGTGATACACCGGTATTTGCGAATAGTTTATCTACGGCTCTATTTGTATCCATGTTTACTGGTGGATTGGTCTGCTATATAAGTCCATTTAAGATGAATGCACATGGAACCATAAGAGATGTATTATTCTTTATATTGGGTGTATCATTGCTTGAATATGTCCTATATACAGATAGTCGGGTCACAATGTCTGAATGCTATGGTAAGATTGAAAGACTCAAGGTACGAATCCCTTGATATACCTAAGTTCTTCTATCTTGCAGTAATGGTAATGGTTTATATCTTCTATTTGATTGTTAATATTCTTGATGTCTATCTAATGCGTATTTCTATGAGATGTAAGTGATTTATACTTGAAACTTCCTCCACTGATCATTCCGTTTACTGAACACTGATCACTTAGCAATGCTTAGGGAAATCAATTTGCTGCGTGAACTACGTCAGACACCGGAAGTGAGAGAAAGAATTCAGATACTGGAGGATAAATACGATGAACTGGCCGAAGATGAGAAAGTTGAGATTCTTGAACGTCCATCCAGCATTAATCCCTTGGCTAATCGTCGTTCGTTGGCTGTCCGTAAAAGTCCTGATAACAATCTCAACAATAAGTTTGGCTTTAGCACTAAACAACCAACAATACGTCAAAGTCTTAATGTAGATGCCAAACGTAATATCTTTTATAATTTGGCCCATTCAAAGAATCGTCATTTATTTCGGGAATTCATTCAATCGATATCTCCCCTCGACTGTGAGGAATGGGCTGTATCTAGCATGTTCATACGTGCCTTTCTATTGGCCAAGGCACCAGTTGTACTATTCTGTGCCCTCTATATACCCCTGGTCGATTATGAATTAAATAAGAATGGTTGGAGTAAACTCTTAAATGTTATACATATAGTTTTCAATCCATTCTTTACTATTGTCGTGTTTAAGGGTATTGAATCGGTCAAGTGTTTTTTTTTTCTGTTCTAATCTGACTTCATTTGTAGCTTTACTTTTGCGTAAGGATGTTAAACAACTTTGGTATACGGCACTTAGTGAGGAATATATCTATGGAGTTTATTCATTTGTAGTGACTGTACCGGCAGCCATATTTGTATTTATACATTCGCGAACAGATATACCACCCGGTTATCATTGGGTAAGCTTATAAAATAGTTAATAAATTTACTATATATATTCTCAATCTAGCTATATACTATAATGAATTTAACTGGTTCAATGTTTCTGATATTCGTTTGTGCATCGGAAATTGATTTACTACTGGAAGTAATTGGTAATATATTGGGCATATCTGATAATTTTATGGGCGTCACTGTGAATTCGGTTACCGGTGCTTTAGGTGATTTGATAGCAAATTCAGCCATGGCCATGCAGGGCTATGAAAAGATGGCCTATGCAGCTGCCATTGGAGGTCCTTTTTTCAGTAAGAGAATACTTTATATTATACTTGGGTAGCTCATGAGTGAGTGAGCCACTGAGCTTGCTCATTCAATATGGCTCAGTTCGGCTTACTAGCTCATTTTGGCACACTAGCTCATTTTGGCTAACTAGCTCATTTTGGCTCACAAGTTAATTTAGGCTCACTAGCTCATTTTGGCTCACTAGTTCTTATGGCTCATTTTGCGTTCTTCTCGATTGGCAATCGCAAAGTGAACTCATGAGCTATCTGCAAGTGAGTAAATCATAGGAGTGAGTTGGGTCACTTCGAAAAAAAGAACGAGTGAGCCGGTTCACCTCAATGAGCTGCTTTTACCCAAGTATACTTTATATTGGTTTCCTCTAAGATCAATCTTCACTGTCTTTCATAGCTGTTCTCATGGCCACTGGCGCTGTATTGTATGTGAAAATTTTGAATGGTCAAGTACCCACAGAAGAGGATCAAACTGGAGAGTATGGTCTAAATGCATATATATTTCTCAATTTGGGCCTTTTTGCCACTTTACTGTGGACCTCAACCTTGAATTTCTATGCCCGTCGCTCGGTCGGCATATTTTCAATGGGCATATATGTTCTATATATATTATTTGCCATATTTATATGGCAAGGTATGGTACATTCTTATGCCAAAGATGCAACATTAGCCGATGCATTCAGTGATGATGCCTAACTAAATTTTTGGTTTAAAATTCCATATCAGTCTGTAATACTTATTTTTTGCTACATTTTAAATTTTTGTACTTGTGTGTATTTTTGCTCGAGTTATTCTCCCTTTTCTAAATCAAAATACATTCAAATTGTGTAGCAAAATAACTAATCAGTTTCCTCTACATATAGTATATATTTTCTGTATTTGTGTATGTATGAATATATAGTATATTTATTTTTCCTCTATGCAGAAACATTTGGAATAGAAAAAACTGTTAGGGGCCATAGAAAAAACTATATATAAATGTATATAGAACATAGCGGATGTTGCCATTTTACCAACATGCCATGGAAGTCCTTGACTTGTTGTTGTTGTTGCTCTCATTGCTCATAGAGCTTCTCCATCTTGTTCGTTGGGGCATGTAAGTGCTGTGTGAGCTTTTCACTCATGCCATGCCACTTTTCCTGCCTTTCAGTTTTCGTTTTCTTTTCTTTCGTTGAATCAAAAAAGCAAAAAATATGCAATTGATTTAGTGCTTTAGGAAAAAGTTATCTCAAAATGTAGCAGATGTTGAACTCAATTAAATTTTTGTCCTCCGTTTTTGATTGAGATTTGAGATTCTTAAAGATTAAAGACCACATTTCAAAGATATATATATTGCCTGGCAATCAGCACCAAAAAGGCAACAAAACTAGTCAAATGCCTTTTACCAATATTCAACGACTAGAAGCTGTTGTTGTTACTGTTGTTGTTGTTGTTGGTGGTAAGAGTATACCAAACTTTTCACACCTCAACCGATGGTAAGTCAAGTGTAAGTCGACGCTAATTGCAGTCAAGCCACAGAGACAAAATCAGACAAGGACAAGCACAAGTAGCACATTCATTAGAGAGACAGACAGTTAGACACACACACACACAGAGACGGAGGGGAAGAGAGGGGGGTTGCTAGGCAGAAATGATATGCAAATCTAACCGGCAATAGCAACAACAACAACTGCCACATCCTTGGTGCCTAGATTCCCGCACATTAATTAAGGACTCCTGCATAATTTTAGTTGTAACTGTTGCGTATACGCCATGTTGCCCTCATCGTCTACTGCCTCCATTCTGGCTAATTGAGTTATAAATGCAGCTAAGCAGCTATTTATGGTGTAGCCAACAACTAGGCCGCAACTTACAATATTCCTTTACTTGCCCATATATACATATGTATATACGTATATATTTTTCCTTGGCTCCTGACAACTGCAATATAATATATAGTACTAGAAAGGAGGGAAGCAAAAAAAAAATATAAATACAAAACGTATAAAAATTGCAGCTAAAGTTTCAATTCCTTTTTTTTCTCTTTTTTTCTTTCTTGGCTCAGCGGAAATAGCAAACTGGCAAACTGGCAACTTTTCGCTTCTGCGGCGGGCGTTGTAGAAATATTTTTGGTATTTTCTTGGGCATTTCCTTTATTAAGAAAAATGATGAAGTTGCTGCTACGCCCTGCCTAGAACAGATCCCCATGGCATAGCCATAATAATCCATGGCCATCAGGTCATACTACATACTACATACAACATACAAACATATAGCAAAAGTAAGAAAACGGCAAGAGCACAAACTTTTTAAGAAAATAAAAATTTCCAAGATGAATGGCTTTCAAGCAAATAGTTTTCCATAACTACAACGAAAGTCGCAAGAAGTATTTTTGTATATATATCAACTTTCTAATCGACTTAAAATCTTATATTAACTAACTATAAATAAATTGTAAATTTACTGAAATTGGCTTACTGTTGGATTGTAAGAATAATATATTTTACTGTGGTTAATTTCCAACCAATTTACAAATTTATTGCTAATATTAGACGTTTTCCAATTTATTGCTAATATTAGACGTTTAAAAGAATTTTGTACATGACTCTGTTATTGCACGTTAGTTAAATTCTAAAGTTCTGTTAAACGCAAGTGTATGTTAAACGCTAGTGTTGGTCAACGAGAAAATGGCTTCGTCTAAAATGATCATTACTACTTAAATTAGCATAACTGCCACAAAGACTAACTCATATGATTCAAGTCGTTCTCCACAAAATTTAGTATAAAATAAAATTTTAATTAACTTGAACTAGTTACTTAAGTACATTTAAAAAATGAAGCAAGCAAGTCGTCCCTGCCGACATTGAGTATACCCTGTACCAACTAGTTATATTAAATAAAATAGAATATCCTCGAAATCGCCATAAATTTCATGCAAAATTCTCTATAACATGCAGCAACAGCGAACGCATGCTGTCTCGCTCACTCTTGCCAGCCAATGTCGCCCTGGCAATTTAGTGCAAAACTCATATAGGTATATCTCCGATATTTATTGTCCGATTTTGACTAAATTTGGTCAGCTGGTCCAGGTATATAATTAGGTGTGCCAAGTAAGAATATGATATCTTAAATACAGCTCTAGTAATACGTTTTCCCGATTTGCGGGGGCGGAAGTGGGCGTGGCAAAAATTTGAAACAAACTTGATCTGTCTACACACTAGACGGATCTACAAACCAAATTTGGTAGCTCTAGCTCTTATAGTCTCCGAGATCTAGGTGTTCATACAGACGGACGGACAGACGGACATGGCTCAATCGACTCGGCTAGTGATGCTGATCAAGAATATATATACTTTATGGGGTCAGAAATGTATATTTCTGCCTGTTACATACATTTTAGCGACTTTAATATACCCTTTTATCCTATGGGTACAGGGTATAAAAAAAACAACGCTGGTTTCTCCATAATCTCTAATAAATTTGTAATAACCTGAAGTTGTTATTATTATTCGAAAACATTACAGATTAAAAAGTTTAGCCAAAAAAAAAACAAATTCTCCCATAATCTCCAAATAGTGAAATACATAACGTAAGAAATTTTCACTAAAAGAATCAATGCAAAATACTTTACCCCCTTAAGAATGATCGGTTTATAAATATGTTAACCCTATATATTTCTATATCTTTTTCTACAAAACACATTTTATTTTTGCCAAAACCTCAACTATCAAAAGAACGACCTATCGCTCGTCATTTCTTTTTGCAAATGAACTTTACTTAATCAATACGGTGTTGCTTTTATATGAAAAATTCTACAGCAATTTTGTCACATTCTCGACTACTTATTTAGTATAGTATCTCCTACTAATCAGATTGTAAATTTTATATATATTTTGTTATATTTTAATTTATGATTTCAGTGCGGAGGAACCCCCTTTGATAAGAATTTATAAACACAAAATTTACGTCAGCTCACATAAATGTCTTTGGCCCCGTCACAGCTGCCCTCTGTTCCTTTTCTCTATCAATTTCTATCAACATCTAAATCAATTTAGTTCTCTATTTCAATACCATTTGGCACTTGTATCTTAAATATTTGATGAATTTCACACTGAATCGCCATAGATCCTTTTGTTTTTACTATCGCTGGCCAAGCGGGAAATGCATTTCAACTGCTTCTAGAATGGAAAATGCAAAACAATTTGGTAACAGGCAAAATGCATCAAAACTCATGGATGGGTTTTTTTTTCTTTGCGATTTCCCGTCGTAGCCATTTCTTTTTCTGTTTGCTTGACTCGAGGAATCTGGAGACGGGAAAAACCAAAGCTGTTGCAAAAACATGTCACATTAAGTGCACATAGAGACAGCCGAGAGAAAGAGACACAGAGAGAAAGAGAGTCAGAGACAGAGAGACAGAGAGACAGAGAGTTAGAGAAATGGAGACAGAAACAGGAAGTCTATGGGACTTGAGTGCTTTTATTGCTGCCGGAATTTCAACGCGGCATTTTTGCTTTTGCTTTGAAGTTGAAGTTGGCTTCTATATTCCATTCCCAATTTTGCTTCGTTTTTTTTCAACTAATCCCCCCTCTACCATAACCCCCTCTTCTGTCTTGTTTATGCAATTGTACTTAAATGTAATGGTTATGTTGTGCAGTTGGCATTGCCAAGCAAAAACTGTAGCCAGATCCTGAAGAGTTGGCTTAATGGCCAGCATCAAGTGAAATTTCCATATACGAGTGGGTGAGATTTAAGAGCGGAAAGCATAAATTGATAAGAGGATGTACAAAAAAAAAAAAGGAGATACGTATAAAGAAAAAGGATAAAAGCATTAAAGTAATGAAAGGAAACAGAAGTAGGTAGTAAATGAAAGATCTAAAGTCAGAAAGGGGAATAAAATGTACAAATTCTTGAAGAGCTTGATTAGAGATGAGTTTGAACGTATTTAAAATGAAACCCGTTTTCTATATAGAAATGTCTCAATTATAATTGTATTTGGGATTACATAAAAAGATTTAATGGCAACATTTAACAAAAATTTCATAGATTACGATCATATCTACAGTCATAAAGAACAGTCAATCTATGATTGGAGTCAACACCAATTTGGAATTTAAAAGATAATACTTATCTGATAAATTTATATACATATTTGTAGTTACGTTATTGTTTCAAATTTGTTGCTTGTTTAGCATATCCATGAATATTTTATGTAAATTTTTATTGTAAGTAAACCATTTTCACGTCAAGAAGAATTCTAAAGATGAACTATGATTCATATATATATGTACATATATAAGCATCTTCATTAGCTGAGTTTCTCTTCATAACTTATATAGAGATAATCCATTAATTCTCTTCAGCGTCATGTTGATTTTTATTTAGTTTTCCATTTTTAGTTGTAGTAAGGCGACTTTCAATCTTTGCCCGCTCTATTACACTTTTTCCACTTAATAAAAAAAGAGAAACAAATAAAAAGAGTTACTTATCAGAGAAATGGTTGTTTTTAGCTGTCTCTCTTAGCCTTCTGACCCACTTCAAGATGCAGCTGTTCACTGTAACCATACACACACACACACACAGTGTCACAGACAAATCACTCAGAGACCAACGTCAACTTGGAACCACTTTAACCCTAATTAACGGCAAGCTTTCCACGTTTTTCCTCATCGTTGTCGTTGTCCTCAGCGTCAGCGTCATCTCCATCATCAGTTTCTTCATTATGCACAACGCTTTTTATATTGAAATAGAGCTGTGTCTGGGTTGCTTGGGTTTGCTCAAGTGCCAGGACGCTCCTTTTCAATGGATACAACAACCCAGTGAAGAAGACGACGACGACGACGACGACGACAGCGACGTCAGGTTAAAGTCGAAGCATTTCACTTGAGGCCAACGTTTGGTTGTGTTTTAATTATGATACTTCATTAATGTAATTAGTCTCGCCAGACTTTGCACAAAAAAAGTGTTTGAGATGGAAATGAAGAGCCAAACACTAACAGCTATAAGTTAATACAACACACTCACACACACACATTTACTTTGTATTACTCCATAATAACATTAAAAATTAAACACATAACAGCAATATATAGAAATTTTTACATGGGCGTAAAGAACTGATCATCGGAAAACTCATGGACTACATCCCATTCGACACCAGCAGCAAAAATTATAAACAATATAAATAGAGTCCAAGAAAATATTGCTGCCGAACGGCGGGCAAAAAAGTTAAATGTCAGGCACCACCATAATGTGGTTAAAATGGTTAAAGATAAAAATATATAACAATTTTCACCATGTTCGCCATATAACCAAAACGAAGATCCCTGTTGACGTACCATGGGATTGAAAAGAAATGCCATGCCCATACTAACCACAATACCTGAAAACATAATACATATATTAGAGATGATTTTATCTAATTTATCTTTCAACTTACTAAACAATGGTCCACCTATAATGGCAGCAAAGGCCATTTTCTCATATCCTTGCATAGCCAAGGATGAATTGTTTATCAAATCGGCTGTGGCATTTGCAATCGAACCGAATGATATGGCCATAAAATTACCAGATAATTCAAATACAATACCCACTATGGCAGTAAGAACTTCTATTTCGCTGGCAGCAATCATAATTATCAGCATAGAACTGGAAGCGCTAAACACAATAAAGAACTGCAAGAAATCGAAATTAGATATATAAACACGATCCAATAGCTATAGATTTGAACTCACTATATGATATGCCGGAGGCTTATCTGTGCGAGAATGCAGAAATACAGCTATGGCCAATGGTACTGTAACAATTACTGACCATTTGGAGTATTTGAAATTCAGATTAATATGCCAAGAAGAGTAGTGACTGAACATCATGGCTAAAACCAAAGAAAATTGTCACATTAGAAAACAAAAATATCTGGCATTTCATTACTAACAATGCACCAGAGTGATGACCAATATGGGATTCGTTATAATCTGTGTACAGTTGAGCAGCTTACTCCAAGCATGTTTATCCTTCTCATAGTCCACAGTGGGTACAAAAATTCTAACAAGTAGGACCAGCGGTGATCTAACAATTAAAAATCCACGTCGAAAATATCCACTCAATTCCCAATCTTCCAATTCGATGGGTATAAAAGCATTAAAGAATTCCGATAAAAGGAATAGATTCTTTGGATTGGATGGATTATGGAGTATAACGCGTGTTGCCTCGAAATCAACATAATTGGGCCGTGGTGCCGGCTTTGGAGTTGCAATTCCAAATGACTTATCAACTGAGCCACTTGCTCGCACTGTGGAGTGACGAAATATCGAACCCTGAGTAGTCTCATGTATATTAATAGTGTCATCTGCCTCCAAAGATAGTAAAAATTCCATTTTCTTTGATAATTCATGATTCCGATGGGGTGAAGAAGGCATATTTTTTAAAACTTTAATTTCTCGCCTTAGTTCTGAGAAATGGAATCAGTTTTACATTTGCATAAATTGGCAATCAGAACTTACGTTTTATGGTATAACGCATTAATATTAGATCAGTAATATTTATAATCAAATAGAACACATAAACCATGAGCAAACCTAAATACAGAATGTTAATTTTGTTATTATTTAAAATAATAGTCCACTTACCGATGCTTTCAATGAAACTAACTCTATTACCAGCAAAGACCACATAACGCAATACCTGAAGACCAAGCATCAGGAATAGAAGATCTCTCACAGTACTCAGTCCATTCATTTTGAATGGTTTTAAAAAACAAACAGCTCCACCGCTCAATAGGATAATGGCAGTTGCATTTGCTGTGGCTATAGTAAATATGGCTGCTTCGGCTCTAATTGGCATTAAATTGGCTATCAAATCTGGACACGAATTGCCAAATGCCAATAGAGTGACACCAGCTAAATATTCATTCATATGCATTTTTATAGACAATATCTTTAAAGCTGGACCAAAACTGCAAAACCAACAAAATAAATACGAATATATAAATAAATAATGTTAACAACTTACAGTGTGCTTATGGTATAAGCCATTAATACCAGAAATAATACAACAATAAGTAAAAATAATAACATTATTAATATCTCCAATGCCTTATTGTTAATATTAAATGTGCAATACATCATTTCAAAATAATTAAAAAGATTTATAATTGCCTTGCAATTGGTAACCTGTTTGGCCATCATGCAACGTGACTTATATGGTAATTTCATTACAATCAGGCAACTCATCTAGAATTATAGAGTGACAAAGTTAAGATAGTAAAAATACTTATTATACTTTCAAATACTTGCATTTGAAAGAAAGAAATAGTATTCTGTATCTAGTTCCGTCCAATTCTGTTTATTAGGTTCTATCATATCCATTTTTCTAGAGATTTATCAAAAAGAAACAAAACTTATAATAAAGCAGGTTTATCGGTATAAAATACTTGATGCACTATATATATGTATAATATTATTAGAATGACAGAAAATATAGAACTAAATTGTTAAAAATTCTCAAATTCTATTATTATGTTTCTAATTCCAATATTGTCATCTATGATTTCTACTTCAAGCATTAAGACATAAAATACTTTACACTATTCAACACAAGCAAAAAAAAAAAGATGTCAAATAAAACTATAATAACCAATGAAAGTTTAAACGACGTAAGTGCAATTTATTTTATACATATCTAAATCCAAGTCTAGATTCCATTCATTTCCGTCTAGATCAGCTGCTTCCATGTGATGTCCGTTTCGTTTCAGCATCGCTGTCATTTAGCCCGTTCCGTTCCCAATTGTTCCATGATTATGAATCTATTTAAATATTTCGAGCTTATGTATTGCGTTATGGGTATTCAGACAAAAGCAGCTGAAGTTATTTTAGTTCTACCATATCTATTGATTGTATTGGCTCTAATGGTAACCGTATCACATGTTGTGGATTATTAGTAAATAATTGTAATAGTTTTAGATTGATAACATTATTAATAATATTATTTATGTTTAAACAGTTTTGCCCCAATGCTTAAGATCATTTCGTTAAAAATGCAAATGAGTGAATATTTGGCTGGAGCTACTCTACTGGCATTTGGTAATTCATTTCCTGATTTGGTGGCCAATATGTTACCTGTTCGAGCGGAGGCACCATTATATACCATAACACTGAGTAATTCATTGGCTATCATTTTGCTAAGTGGTGGAACTGTCGTTTATTTGAAACCCTTTACAATGAATGGTCATAGCACAATGAGGGATTTGTTATTCTTGGCACTGGCCGGTGAGATCCTTAGTTATATAGTACACCGCGAAAGCAGGATATCGCGAATGGAAGCTTTAAGTATGTATGTATGTATGTATGTATATATGGATACTTAACAAATTAGCTATCATTTAAATTTTTCAGTTTTTTCCCTGCTCTATATAATCTTTTTGGCTGTCATTATAACGGATCTAGTTCTAACACGTAAGGCCATCAAATGTAAGATACAAAATATGCTATATACATATATTCAATAACCAAAACGTATATTAATTTTTTCAAGAAAGCTCTTCGTTTGAAAATAAACGCTTTGTTGGAAGAGAAAGCCACAATTCAAAGGAGAATGGAAATACTTAAACTGAAAAGTAATCTTAGTTATCTTGAAAAGGATGACAAGATAAGAATACGTCAAGAAATTGGTAGTATTTTTCATACCATACGGAATCGTTCATCCTGGCCGGCAAGGCAACGTCGTCCATCCAATGGCTCGTTTCGCGAATATTTTGGTTTCACAACCCACAAACCAGATGAACCACTGCCATCCTTTGATTTTGAAGAGACTCGCACCATACTCCATTCGAATCGAAATCCTAAGAACTTATTTCTATTCGTCGAGTTCTTTGAGACTTTGATACCCATTGATTTAGAACTTTGGCGTTCTAGTGGTTACATTCGTCGCTTTTTACTTATACTGAAAGCTCCTTTGGTCCTTTTTTGCACAGTATTTATACCAGTTGTCGACTATCATCAGGATAAACATGGTTGGAGCAAATTGCTCAATTGCACTCAGATTATCACATGTCCAATTATGTTGGTCACCCTGACGCATGGTGAGAGATTGAGTTGTGTTTCTAGTACCCACACGTTACCCACTTTCCACTTTCACTTTTAGGTATTCTTACTAATGTCTATGTGGGATGGGTTATGTACCTCAATTTTAGTTATGCCCTGTGGACGCTTTGTGTCACAGTTCCCTTGGCCATTGTCATTTTCCTAACTTCCCGCACAGATTTGCCGCCTGTCTATCACACGGTGGGTATCACTTGATCAATGTAAAGTTTCCTTTCAATTTAACTTTTATTTTTTTAAAGGTTTTCCTAATTTTAACTGCATTGAGTTCCATGCTGATTATTACCATTTGTGCCGCTGAAATGGAGCTCCTTTGTTCGATTATAGGATTGGTTTGCTATCTCTCCGAGGGTTTTGTGGCCGCCACATTACGTTCATTTGCAGCTGCCATTGCCGATATGTTGGTCAATACATCTCTGGCCATGCAGGGCTATGAGAGAATGGCCTTTGCCGGCATATTCGGTGGGCCCATTTTTAGTAAGTTGTTTGTATACATTTGTGATAAACTGAGATCTATAATAGTTTTAACCTTTATATAGATATGATATTGGGCGTCAGTATACCCTGTGTATTTAATGAGCATGTCCATGAAGCAGGTGCTACATATTGGTTACTTGGAGGACTTGGCACTAATTGTTATATCTTCTATACGCTAACCATTTTCACAACCTTATGGTGGACATTGACATTCAATTTCTTTGCCCGTCGATCGGCAGCGATCTTTTCATTTGCTTTATATATATTATTTATAGTATTTGCATTGCTCGTTGAATGGGATATGGTACATGAGTTTGATGAAGATCGAGTCTTTGCTCCAGTCTAAACTATTTTTTCAAAACTTCATTTTCAACTTGAATTGATATATAAATTTTCAAGGACTCTATCCTTCAATTGTACTCTACTGAATGACATTTCAATTGCATTAGGTCTCGCAGTCATGTATATGTCAAATATCCTTTTTTGGACATCAGCACTAGCAATTGGTTGGGTCGTCTTCAAGCTTTAAGCCATTTTGGGTGGTAAGTGGTGTTCCAAATTGTCTTCTCTGCTCACGTTCCAACTGTCAAAGTATTTCATTCGTTAAATTTGACCAAAAAGTTTTCAAATTTGCGCTCTCAACGAGCTGCTACTCCTGCTGCTGCGAGCAATGGAACACGAATGTGTGATGAAATGAACCTAAGCGAACAGAGTCCGGCGGGCCCAACCTATTCAAGCATGGAAAACTTCTTCTAGAATATTATTAAGTTCCTTACTCTGTTGCTGCCTGCTGGTGTAGAGGTTGGCCATAAGTTGTCACAAAATAGCAAACTACATTTGTCGACCCACAAAAAGACGAAACAGAGCTTTGTAAATTAAAAATTAACTTTTAAACAACTTTCACCGGTAAAATATCAAAGATGTACCAACAGAAAATTTGTAAGCGTTGTTCTATACCCTAGAATACCTTTGTGGTATATCAAAGTGTATTTAACAGGGATATATAATATATGTTTAATTGTATTTAAAGATTTGAAAATGTCAATAATAGCCGATACAACTTAACAGAAAATGGTTAAACTTTCAAAATGTAACAACTCTTTCAAAATTTTATTTATAACTTTCTTAATTGGTATAGTCAATAAAATGTCAATTATTTATAATTACACAGAATTTCCTAAGCAATATACTTAAAATAATGACAATCTATAAGAACCCGATAAGTTCGTTTGTAAGTATGAAAATGTCTGCTTAAACATGTGTTTAAAAGTAAAACTATATATTGAGTGGCAAAGTGCACATTTGTCACTTCATCACGAGAATAGACAACTTAAATTATTAATTTCGAGTGTCTTAATTTTGAAGTAGTAGCAATCGCTTTCAGTTACAGGGTATTAGAAATTCCAATAGACAAACTTTGGTCTAGAACTTTAACAGCAGCTGACCAAACCACGACTTGAAGTACGTTAACAACATTACCGTTAACAAAGTTGTTTTATACAAGTTGAAGCAGCGCCCTTTCAATGCCTCCCAATGTTTAATAAGTTGCCTAAGCCGTCCACTTTTCCGGTTTCAGTTTTGAACAACAGCTAAAAACCAAGCACTCTTCCTCCCCCCCACACAACCCTCCAGCCTTCATTTTATTGCCTTGCCTTTTTCGTTGGGATGGCTCTCTTGGAACTACAATAAATGCACTTGGAACTTTGAAATCTTTTCTGGCTTTTTGTTTCAGTTTTGCTGGCAATTATAATTTCTATTATTGGCCCAGTTACTTATCAAAATTTACAAGCTCATCTCGTGAAAAAGGGCAAGTAAGAGGAAAATACCTCAATTTGATGGAATGTTAAATTATTAAGTTCTATGAAATTTATATACCCTCTTTGGGATACACGTGTGATTTAGCGTGAATTGGCAGAATTGAGGAATACACTTGAAGAAATTTTTTACTCGAAGATTTTACTTAATTAATATTTGCCAGTCAGTATGCCGACGGATCATTCAAATTGATAAGAGGCACTATCGATCCGTTATTTTAGATTTCATAAATCAATATCAGCAGATTCTTACATAGTCAATCCAAAAGGTGCTTCCCCCCACAAAAAAAAAAAAAAAATACGTTTTTAGAATTGTGCATTATAAATTACAACTTGAGTGGACGATAAGACTTTTAAAAGAGTCCGGAAAAATTGGTATAAAAACACGACTTGACTGTTATCTAGCTTCCAGCCATGCTGGTCACCTGGTCGATATGTGACCAAATCAAATAAAATGGAAAACTTGAATGAAAAACAAATTTCTTTTTTTTTTGTTATTTTCCAAAACTCCAAACTATTCCCATATCAAAAACTATTTACAGTGTAAAATCAAAAAAAAAAAAAAAATTCCTATATTTACAATTTAAAAACAAAAAACATAACACCCTTTAGCAAAAATATTGAAAAACAATTAGGAACATAAATTTAAAATTCCTATAAGTCAGCTCACGTTTAGGAATTATACACATAATATATTTATCAATATCGATTGATAGTTTGTTTTTTGTTAATCAGTATTGAAGCATATATAAATTATCTTATTATCAGTTTGGGGGCGTATTTCAATACAAAAATATTGATAATAAACACACGACCAAAATGTCGTCACAAGATTTCTTTTTTATGCTGGACATTCAATTTGAATCAAATCGTTATACTTGAAAAAGTTGAAGTGTGCCATAAAAAAACCCAATCGAGTCATCAAATAAATCGAAATTCGTTATTTTTTTTCTGTTAAGACAATCGGACGATTTTAGTTTTTGGACAAGAGCGTAGAATCTTTTTAAAGAACCTTAAGGGGAAAATTTATAATGCAAATATATTCAAAACGTATCCAATTAAGTAGTTTCCAATTTCAAAGAAAAAAGCCAAATATGAATTTGTGTTCCAAATTTATTTTTTATTTATTTTCATTATTTTCTCATTACGAAATTTAAGCAGACCAATGAGCCCAGCCGCGAATCTCGTTCCAGATATTGGTACCAGGGCATTCAGTGGCACTAACTTGACGATGTCCGTAAAGGATATAACCCGAGCTAATCTGGCCACGGTTGACAGCATCTTGAAGGAGTTGTTGAGCAGCGGAAATCATCTCTGGCTCCAAAGTGTCCCAGTTGAAGTTGCCAAGGAAACTGATGCCAATACTGTAAGGATTCCATTCAGCGGCATGAGCACCCATGTTATTCCAGCCACGACCCTCATAGACATTGCCATCACCGCCAATCAAGAAGTTGTAACCAATATCGGGCCAGCCCAAGCTGTCCATGTGATAGTTCTGGACGCTGCGGAGCACGGCAGCGCAGGCAGCGCGATTGTCGCAGTAAGAACCGGCAGTGTGGTGAATGATGGCATAGTTAAGGTAGTTGCCCAGGGCAACAGTCCAAGATGGTGCACGTCCACCCCACTCGGCCTTGGAGATGATATTGACACCCTGAGCCACATACTGGCTGCAGGCTAGCACAGCCAAAAGTAGAGCCACTGATTGCTTTGATACCATGATGATTGGTTAGTAAACTTGATCTGTTTTTGAAACTCTACCGAGCAGCGTTTTTATACCAAAATTTACTTGAATATTATCGGGGATGTAATATTTGATTTATAAACCCATTTCCCGCATTATAGTGATATGTTTCAGCTCCGCCAGAATCAGCTGATAATATTTTATATGATCCATTCCGTTTCCAATGTGTTATCAAGGTGTTTAAACAAATTTCAAAGTCAAAGCTTTTCAATGAAAGGTCTTCATAAAAGCTCTCCCTTAAACTTATCCGCGAAATTTCTACAAACTCAAGCTTTCACTTTTTTTTCTGGCACTTAACAAGAGGAGTATATACAATTACAATTTACCATAACTGATGACCATAAAATTAATTTTTTAAACTCAAACTACATTGCTGATATAATGTTGTGTTGCTGTTCCCAGCAAAATGTATAAGTCTACAGCTCTTCCCCCTTCGACACCCATGAATTTTGGGATTTTACGTTGCTAAATTTATTTATATATATATAGTAAATCAAAAGATATACGGCTCTTGAGGTATTTAAGAGAAATTAATTGAATGCCACTTGGACTGATTGGAATTTCATTCGGCTTGCCCATTATCAGGATCTGCGTCAGATAGCCTCCGTATCAGAGCCGAAGCGCAACACACTTGTTTTGCCTGTCTCAGTAGATGATAAGCCCCTTCCACTATATAAGCGGCAGTTAACTAAGAAATCAAACACAATCAATCTGTTGAAACGATGGCAAACAAAGCTCTTATCCTTCTGTTGGCGGTTCTCTTCTGCGGCCAGGCCGTCTTTGGTGTGACCATCATCACAAAGTCGCAATGGGGTGGACGTGCTGCTACTAGCAAAACCTCTCTGGCCAGCTCCCTGAGCTACGCTGTGATCCATCACACCGCTGGCAACTACTGCAGCACCCGTTCTGCTTGCGAGACCCAATTGAAGAACATCCAAGCCTATCACATGGACAGCTTGGGCTGGGCTGATATTGGTTACAACTTCTTGATTGGCGGTGATGGCAATGTCTATGAGGGTCGCGGCTGGAATGTCATGGGTGCCCATGCCACCAACTGGAACTCCAAATCCATTGGCATCTCCTTTTTGGGTAACTACAACAACGACAAAATGACCTCAGCTCAAATCACTGCTGCTAAGGGTTTGTTGTCGGATGCTGTTTCTCGTGGACAAATCGTCTCTGGATACATTCTGTACGGTCATCGTCAGGTCGGTTCCACCGAGTGCCCCGGCACCAACATCTGGAACGAAATCCGTACCTGGTCCAACTGGAAGGCTTAAGTTCTTTGATTTGAGTCAGCTGCAACTAGAAAAATTAACATGAAAAAAATAATAAAAATATAATACACATTGCATCATAATAATATTTTGGTGTATTTTCTATATCCTTAAGGAGAGTGGCATTTGATTAGATAATTCCATATTTGTAGTATACAGAGGAAAGTTGAACATGGGGATATATAGACATGTTCATTTTTCTTATACATGTTCTTCAAAGCATTAAGGAATCAACCAGATCGATTATTCCTATACGTATTGTTATACTGTTATATTTTCTTTGTTTTTATTGTCCAACTATTTTTCTGATTCATATTTAAATGAGTCAGTTTTACTATTTCCATAGAAAATTGAGTAAACAAATTGAAATAATGCAAGAGTATAAAGTCTTCGATGCGCCCAAGTTAACTTTCGGGTACTTTTTCCTTCAAAAGGGGAAATCCAATTGAGATTACCAGAGATCAGATGCATGTCAGATGTGTTATCAATTTTACAAAAGTCAGAAAACATCTTTAATGTTGAAATATAAACTAATATTTATTCGAATATCTTTTGCATAATTTAGTATACAGGTATACATATACATATATAGATATTATACAATCATCAAATATATTGAAAAAGAAAACTAAAAAGAGTAATATATTTAAATATATATTTATATAATATATATGTATATATGTGTATGATGTATGTATATATTAAATATGCATAAAGTCTTACACGATATAGCCTTAAAAACATAGAACATTTCCTCTTGGGTTAACAACTACTTAAGAACGGATAGAGGGGGGGATTGCGAATGCTTAAACTAAGAGAAATTCATTTGTTAAATAAAACTTAGTTTTGGTATATAGGAGTAATTAACAAAATTGCAAAACTAGATGTGGCCAAAAAGGAATTGAAGCTTTTTCCACCTACATCTTGAAATTTTTATCTCTTTTTTAAGGTTTTTCGTTTAGTTGTAGTTTTTTTTTTTTTTTTGTTAATTTGTTTAGACCAAAATCCAGAGCGCATATTCATTTCTAATATTTTAATGTTAAACAACATTTGTATAAGCGAATGCTAAAATTTCCATTTCATTATTATTTTTTTTGTTTTTTGTATTCTTTTTTGTTTTTGGGACGGGGATTGGAGATTGGAATGTGTTAGCCTAATTTGGCCATAAATGAAAAAATTGTGCGTGGCGGGGCAAGACAATGGATATAATGAGGGGCGGGAGGCAGGGGCTGGGTCGCATTGGTATTTGGATTAGGATAGTCACAACACAAAACTTAAACAAATCACAACTTAGGCCTGACTCTCATTGCGTCCAATCAGCACCTGACCTGGTATATGCATGGGCGACTGCGATGGCACTTGAACTTGAGCATCGGCCACATCGTTGTAGGGCGGTGGTGGTGGTATACCCTCAATAATGTCCATGCCACCAGCATCAATAACTTCCAAATCATCATCATCGTCGTCACGATCTTCATCCGAGCCAGATGCTTCAACTCCACCAACGCCGCCGCCCTCCGAACGTCGCATCGGCGGAGTATTGGCATTCACATGCATCGTATTGTTGTTATTGGGTATATCATTGTTGTTATCCATATTCTCATCCGTATTAGAGGCTGCATTGGCTGTGCCCGAACCATTATCCAAAGTCACAAATAGCGGAGTCACACCACCAGCGCCACCTCCACCAGCTGCTCCGCCCTCATCATCATCTTGATAATTGGACATGGCCACCTGATAGGATGGTGGCGGTGCCTGTTTCAAGTACTGAGCTATGGCCTCATCGTAATTCGGTAAGAGAGTGGTGTAAGCCCGTTGCTCTTCAGTGCCACCAAATGCACCAGCACCACCGACGCCAACACCATGTAGACCCATTTCCGGCAAGACGCAGGGCAACAAACTTCGCAAATGCTGCTGTCGTAGAGTCAGGTACTTGTAGCAACGCCATACGATGCCAATACAATAGGCCTTCAAGAATACAATACAGATAAAGACCACCAGGACAACCACAACCAATTCCTCAGGTGGCAATTCCAACAGCTTCTCACGCCATGGCAAACGATGAGATTCAGCAATGATCCTGTGTATGGCTTGTAGATAACATAAATATCCAGCGGCTGTCAAACTGTCATATATATAAACACACGTTAATTAGTTTTATGTCAATCTTTTCCAACGATATTTCTCCAACAACTCACGTGGTAATTGCAAAATCAAATAACTGAAGGCAAAAGAAGGGCAACAGATGAGAGGGTTTGCCTTTGATAGTGCCATAAATCATCATCAAGGTAATAGCTATCATGCAGGTGCACACCAATCCGCCCATATCAAAGTTCTCTGCAAGAAAAGAATATGAACAGACAATTAGAATTTCCGCCCAGTCAAATTGATTTATATTTAAGCCGACTGCTTACGGTAACGCTTACGATAGTTGAGAGAGTGGTCACGAAAAGCATAAGGAGGATCCACCTTACTTAAAGGAGTGGGCAAAGCTGGTGCATTGAGATCTATGGTATAATCATGACTACCGCCACTTTCCAATTCATCCATCATTTCCGGATTACGCCAGATGACGGCCAAAACGCTTAAAGCCAAAATGTTAAGGAACTGCAAAAAAAATAATAAACTCATCATCATTTTGTATCAAAATATATATATATTATATACATGTATATTTTAAAGTTCATCAAATGAATACAGCTCTATCAACTCTATTCCGACTCCGCCCGACGCTGTTGGCAACTCAAGCACTTGCGACTGGCCTCAACCGGCTCCAGCGATTGCCAATAATCCTTATGCTGTTGTTGTATATGATTTAAATATTCTATAAACATATCGTATGTCAAATCTTGAGAGATTTTACAATTAAGACGATGATGATGTGGACAGGCACGATCATAAACCCACATTCTTTGCTCCGGCGGCTGTGTGTCTGTGCGTCGCAAATGCTCCCTAAACGAATCCCTGTCATCGGCATAAAACAATCTTGTTGTAGTATAAGCAATCCCATCATGAATTAATTGACGAACTTCGGGCTGCTGGGTAATACGTTCAACTGGCAATGATGAGATTTTCGGCTTCTGCAAACGTATCAGAAGCCAAGGTGGAATTAAGGCAAATCGAACTTGGGAAATGACCTCTGAAATGTTATTTTGACGTTGGGGCCACTGATGATTTAACCAACGGACGGCAGCCATAAAGACCTCCAATTCAGTGTTAACGGATAGGATGCTAGAGCCTAGAAGCACGACTAGTGGTTGCAGGGAAAGGGTTAGAAACTCCTGAGACGCAACCAGAGTAAGAAAAAATTTGGATACACGTTCCAGAAAATAACGCTGCAGGCTCTCCATGTTTAAGAAGCGCGACTCTAAATAGAGCATTAAGGCCGATTCCTCATTAAGTCCATCAGCTAGACACACTTCACATTGATTGACCAGTTGGGGGATTTTTAAAAAATTGGCCGAACGCCAAACTTCCAGCAAGCCCAAACGTGGCAGACGCGGTTCATCCTCAACCATCCAATCGTATATGAGACTAAAGGAGCGTGGTGATACCTGCTCAGAGGGCAGTTCTATTGTCAACACATTGTCGATATCACGAAACATACGTGAGAAACTTTGCAACACCATCAAATGGACAAATTCAGTGTTGTTGCCAATAATGATAAGGGCATTGGGTTTAAGGCGTTTCTTCACTAACTCCATGAGAACTTTATATAGATTTGGCTTATTAGACGCCTGAGTTGGCCATGAGTCTTCATTTGTTCCAATGTAACCCAAAGAGAATAAGTCCCGCTCGACTAGATTATTGCAATTACCAAATTGAATGTTCAATATGGAAGATACAGTGCGTTGATTACTATCGGGATTTTGATAGACACTTAGTAGCATTTTATCCATTTCCATTTCTTCTTCTTCCTCCTCTTCCGTCTCACCAATCGACGACGTCGTCGTCTGCCAATCCTCCTGATCATCATCGTTAAATTTTATGTCGTCAACGCTATCTCCTTCTGCTATGATTTCTTAACAGTTTGAAATTTTTCGGTCATTAGAGCCTAATTTGAATTGTTCATTTTATTTTTTATGTCAAATGACAAGTGAAAGTATTTTAAGCAGCTTCATAATCAGAACCATGATCTAACCAGGAATGAGTCGTACATCACAACAGGTAGCAGGTGCTTCCTTATCGTCAGATAAGACAACTACAAATGTTGACTGTGTGCCTGTGTGTGTGTGTGTGTACGTATGTACGTGTGTGCGTGATCATTTGTGCGTTGATAAGGGGCGACAGTTGAATTAACGAATTCATAAATTTATGACAAGACATTGTAAAAATGTATGAAAAACTTCTTAATGTTTGCAAAGTAAACCCTAGTGAATAATATGTATGTTCTAGAGAGACGGAGTAAGAACGAGGTAGAAACAAAAGTAAACCCACTCAAGAGTAAATATTTGGAATTCAAAAATATTTAAATGACAAACCACTCAGTGAACACAAGTAAACGTGAGTTTGTGTGTCTGTAGTAGTGTGGCCAGCACATTGATCATGTTTGGATATCTAACGTTCTTCAAATTCAAGGTTGATATTCAAAATTGACCTTCAATGCGACAGAAAATAAAGGTGAAAACTGATCTATCCATCTGCAGTGATAAGACAACAAGCAATTGCTCTACAACTGCAATGTACAGATTAAGAATTATTTCTGAAATGCGAGACAACAAGCAATTGCTTTCCAACTTCAACGTAAAGATTGACAATCATTGTTAAAATGCGTGCATGTCAAACTTTAAATTATTTATCATCAAACTATAAATTGATTCACTTAAGTATCGATTATATGGTGGAAGGGCACTTGAAAAAGACAAAGGAATTGACAATCAATTTATGAATCAATATTGATAACAAAAACTTTTTTCATTCAGGTGTTTAAAGTACTTTTAACAAGCTACTCGATTAACAAAGGTAATAAGAGGCCAGGTTTATATACCGAAGTTTAAATACTCTTTTTTCATATATTAATTTTCTGTTATCAACAAAATGTGCCTAGGTAATATAATAACCCTTATTTCCGATTTAAATAAAAAGAGTTAATTTAAATGTCCTTACTAACAATTTGTTTATCTTAATAGACGTTTTATCTATATATTCGAATGATTAAGTTGATTAAGATTAGTTGATTAAGTTGAATGCAGTTGTAGATTCTATTACAAAGACAGAGTTTAAATTGTAATACCCCTTCTTTGTAAGATAATAAAGTCCCAATTGCAAAAGTTTTCTCTGCAGATTGATAGTACTTCTCAAACTGTGGCAATTTTTTTCAGAGGCGCAAAACGTGATATGCATGAAATGCGTAGCATAATCAAAGGGAAAGTCTAACAAACAATAAAACTTGCGCTTTGTTATTGTATACAAATTATGTCAATTGAATTATGCCAAGTCATGTGAGGACTTGTGTAAGGTTAGTCCCCTCAATTTAAAGCAGGAAACCAGCTTCAATTTAAAAAAATTTTAAAGTGCAAATATCGGTCAGACGACATGCTAATAAAACTGAAAATCATTTTAAATGACGCATAGTTTTAGACAAGTTAACTGTCCCAATTGACGTCACACGTAGCAGCGCAGTAATGCAAATAGGAAAACCTTGATATTAGTTTGAGAGCCACTGAGCCGAATGACGACAATTGATTTTTCGCCTCCTTGACACTGAACAGGGTCAAAACATTGAAGGCGGCGGCGGTGGCGGCGACGATTGTGGCAAAAGCGGCAACAAATTGCAGGGGCTTTGGCGCATGTGGGCAAGGTTAAATGTCAAAGGTGATATATATTTTACTTACCAAATGCCATAGACCGATCATTAGAGTCGCCGTATGAACATGTAGGCCAAAGCAGCATGTAAACTCCTTGTTGTTGCGCATACTGATGTTGTTGGGGTTGTTGCTGGCGGCACTGTTGCCGTTGTTGTTATTGTTATGATTGCGTTGCGGACCCATTTTCACATGAATCCTTAACATTTCACGCCCTGCCCCAATCCCAAGACACAGAGATAGAGACGGAGACGCTGCAAGATTGAGCTCCAATCCAAAACTAACGGCAAAGTGTGTGGGAAATATGAAAATATACAAGCGAAATTCGAGCGAACGGCATTAATTATGATTTTATTATGCATACGTATGTCTGCGAAGACTTGACTGTCTGTGTGTGTACGTTTTCAAGAGTCTGTATGAATGTGTGGGTGGGAGTATTGAGTGTGTGTATGTATTTTCTTTCTATGGCTGCAGTGCGTTTTTTCTTATACGTTTTTCACCACTTTACACATTATTTTCATTGGGTTTCTTCTTTTATTTTGTTCTTTTACCTTGAAACTTTAAATTGATGCTACTTTCACCGTATTTCAATTAAGATTTATGCAAGTTTTATGTATTTCAATTTGTTAAAAAGAGCTGCGCAGTCTAAAAACAGAACTCTGCATAATACGAACGGTCACACGCGAACTAATTTACGTCTCTTTTTTTGACACTTGGTCACATTGAAGCTGTGTAACGTTCAATTTGATTTTTACTGAAAAAAATTATTTTTTAATATATTTAAATTGTAGTAGCTAAGTCTTCTATCATATTAATCACCTTCCAGTTTACCAAAAATATTAACAAAAAATTGTTGTAAAACTCTTTAAGTTTAGAACGTCATTAACATGATTAAACTTGGCGCCTAGTTTTTAAAGCAACAGACTCTGTTATTAACAGACTCAAATTGAGACTCGAAGATTTTAACATTTGTCTGCAGCTTAACATTTTTAAATTATTTTTCATTGTTGTTTTTGTTTCCTGGTTGTTGCTGAGAGCAGTCGGTGCGCTTTGCGTAACGTTGGGAATTTAATTTGATTTGATTCGAAATTTGATTCTCATAATGGTGTTGATCAAAGAATATCGTGTGTGCATGCCACTAACCGTGGAGGAGGTAAGTACCAGTGCCCACCACCCACGAGTCCCACACGTGTGTTTCATATTTTAACTCATAATTTTGCAGTACAAGATTGGACAGCTCTACATGATAGCAAGGCACAGTCTAGAGCAGTCCGAGGAAGGCGAGGGTGTTGAGGTGGTGGAGAACGAGGCCTGTGAGGATCCCGTTCATGGCAAGGGCCAATTCACCGAGAAGCATATACACTTGTCCAAGTAAGCGGTTTAGAGACTTAGATATCCACGCCGGTTTCTTATCAGTTTTGATTTCGTGATTTTTTGGGTAATTGGTGATAAAAGTTTCTTCAATCTTTGACCAATTCCTTATCTCTGTGATAAATAACAACTAGACATATCGTAAATTTGTCTTTACAAGTGTACATTCCGTTTCTATTCTAGTCGCCTGCCGTATTGGATACAGGCAATCTGTCCTCGAGTTTTCTACGTAATAGAGAAATCATGGAATTATTATCCCTACACTCTGACAGGTGAGTAAGTAAACGAGTATGTGGGGTTTAAGGGTTTGTGAGGGGTATCTGGTCTTGCGCATCACCCCTACGGCATTGACTCCGGGATATATATTTAGGTCAACCTTGACATCATACCCTCTTATGCTTTTGCCCGCTGACTCTTTTACCTGCATATAATTACAGCCATATGGCATATTCTTAGAACCAATGCCAACCAACGTTTATCTATCGCATGGCATATGGTGGGGGGTATGTCTACCAATGTCGATAAGACCACCACTTTTCCTCCTTCCCTCCCCACAGCACCTGGAGCATATAAATACGCACTTGTCATGCCATCTAAAACACACACACGACGTCATAGTCACAGGCATTAAGTGGTGGAACTTTATTAGAGAAGCCTCGTAACCAATCGACTGATTGGGCAAATGTCACTATTCCCATGGCCCTCCATTTTGTCGATAAGATTCAGTCTCCGTCTTTATCTAAACAATGCACATTCCACAGTCTTCAAAATGCATTTTATTATCATATCGGCGATATAAAATTGGTTTGTTGTGCTTTTGGGTCATTGACTTTAGAGTGAATAGAAGGTATCAGCTTCTGTACCTAATCTTTGAATTATCAAATTTCCAATTCCGTATCATTAGATCAATATAAATCCGTAAATGCTTACGTGTGTAGATTCAAATAATAAATTTCTTGTTTTGTATATACAATAATTTTGGGAAGAACGAATGTTTTCAATTTCAAACGTCAGTTAATCAATTTAAATTGGCCATTTCTTGATCTATATTTAGCTATTTAATAATAATACTTATTGATTTCTGATTTTCTTTATAATTCCATGACTAAATTGGTTTATGGGAAATGACCCAACTCATCATGAATAAAGAATACACGGTAATTGGCTTTCAATCCACTTTTAGTTTCTGCTTGTTAACTTCAATTATATTGTAATTACAGTGCTCTTTTATACCCAAGTTGCATGTCCTGATTAGGACCAAGTATGAGGACAACAATGGCAACACAGAGAACGTAAGGAATCAAACAGGTTAAAACTATTATAAAATTCAATTATTCCATCGTTTTAGTGTTTGGATCTGACGGAGGAGCAGCTAAAGCAGCGTACTGTGGAGCAATTGGATATTGCATTTGATGAATTTCCTTGCAAGCATTACAAAAAAGAGGAAGATCCCAAATTCTTTAAATCACAAAAGACAAGTAAGTCACAAAACAGAATGAATAACTTAAAGAAATACTATAGGTTTATTTCATTTGCAGATCGTGGTCCATTATGTGAGGGCTGGCGTGAAACAGACAAGCCAATTATGTGCTCCTATAAGGTGGTCGAGGCCAGTTTTGAGATCTGGGGTTTTCAGACTAAAGTCGAAGACTTCATTCAACGAAGCATACGCGATATTCTATTGTTGGGTCATCGTCAGGCCTTTTCCTGGATAGATGAATGGCATGGTATGAGCTTCGATGATGTGCGTGATTATGAACGCCAGAAGCAAGCCGAGACCAATCAGAAGGTACAGACTGGACAGGATCCAGCAAAAGCTACAGCTGCAGCATTAACTTCTGGGGAAGGTGAATAGAATGAGAAGCTAAGTAATTCTAAGTGTAATTCAAAATTTCATGTAGACCACAGGCGTAGAAACAGATTGCAGGCAGTAATTGTGTACCTATAATATTATAAATATTAATTTAATACATGTAGTTGATGTGTATACACCTATATATAGGTGTATATATAGATGTATATTTATATATATACATATACACAATATATCACAGCCATTTGCAAATGGTCCAAAGAAGCTCAAACCCAAACCAAACACAAAGAAAAAAGGATACAAAAAATAGAGAGCGCTATACACATATATCATATATATATATATTTTCGTAGCTAATTCACTATATTTTTGTGTCGCAACAACGGTTTTTGTTAACTATATAATTCCTTAGTTATCAGATATATACATATATATGCACATTATGTGCATTTTCTATTCTGATGTACAAATATAAAAAAAGAAAAACAAATTCAATGTATCAAATTGTTTAAATTTTATATGCACGAGGGCAATTGGTAGAATTTAGAGAGCCATCAAAGATATGGATTTCTTTATAGGATTTAGATGTGCCTAACATATGTATATAATATTGTCAAACTACCCTCGCATTTTATGTATTTGTACCTGTGGATAGTTCACTAATTATATTTGGTTGTATGGGGCCATTTGTATGCCAATGTCGAGAGTTGGATGAATCAGTAATCGGTATCAATATGGTTTTAAGCGTTTATAATCGCCACAGCGTTTTTCCCGTTTACCATGACCAGGTAATCTTTTGGATGGCCATAAATCAAAGCTAGCGCTATCAAACAGCTGTTTTTCTATGGCAACATTTAACAGCCCCCCCTCTAACAATAACACTCAGTACCAGATGGATGCTCCTCACACTCTCTCTCTCTCTCGCTCTCTCTTTATAATTGTTTATAAATGGATTCTCTTGGACTCTCTGACTCTACAATGCCGCTCCGGTGATCTCGCGTCGACATCGCCGACGCCAAAAAAAAAAAAAAATGGAAAAACATGACAGCGATTCGCATTCGCGCCTCATTTGAACTTCAAACGCGAGAAAAGTAGCACAGAATTAGCTATACGGAACATATATATACATATAGACCTAGATACGGATGTGTAGCGATTAAAAAACGGAACGCTAAATCCAAATCACAAATAATACGACGAGTATTGATTTAAAAACAAAACAAATCCATGGAAATACCAATACCTAATGAGGAATTTAAAATAAATTGAAAATGAAATCTATTAATGAAAAGTGTTGTGTACAAAATATTTTAGTTCTCCTTGTGATATTGGCCAGGTATTTTAATTTATTTGTTGCCGTAAATTGTGAATACACGCTTTCGCTTAAAATGAAAAAGAATAAAAATATTTATTACCCTTTGTTAGGAATTTATAAATTTACATTCACCTTTGATCTATCTATACCTGGAGGACATCAGACATGTGTGTGTGTGTGTGTGTTAAATGTATTATAATCAGAGTCAACTTTGTTATCGAAATGTTTACAACAGAGTCTGCATTAACTTTTACCTTGTTGATTTATTAATAAACATTAGTACAACAATATATATATTGAAGGGATATTCCATATTATCTAGATCTATTGTTTGTCAATATTTTTGTTATACCAATAGAAATCTATTATCGAGCCCTTTTTATTGGACCAACATTGACACTAAAGCAAAACCAATTGAACAATAAACTTGATTTCTATTTTTGGCTTAGATACAAATGAATCTCTACTGTACTGTATCAGTTCTTCTTTTGGTTGTTATTCTCTTCAAAATTTATTATCTTTAGCCCTAAAAAAAAATACGACACTCACAGACTTTATAAGTAGGAAACTGAGACTATAAAAGAACACACATTGCTACCTTAGCAACGTTTTGCATAAGATTTGTTTTTATCTGAAGAGCGACCCCCTCCTCCGTCACATTTATTACTTGTCATTATCTTTAGTTACTTATCTTAACTCTACGGACTTTTAATTTTGTAATATATATGGCCAAGTTATCATTTTACCTGCTAAATATAATAAAAATAAGCAGAAATAGAATGAAAGAGGGGCACTTCATCAATTGCTTGTCATCTTACTCAATCTCTACAGGAATTAGAAATAAAAAAAACTTTAGATTTATGATTATTGGCATTTATTGATAAATGCAGGGGCGGATTTTGCTTGTTTTTAAGGAGGGGTTTCCCGAAAAAATCACAGAAAAAATTGTGATTAAGAATGCAAAGGATTATATTTTATTTTATGAAAAAATTGAATTATAATATTTCAATAGGTGCAATTAAAAAACTACAGTGCCTTGATTTAATATACTTTCTTAAAGTATTAAAGATTTTGATTTTGAAAATTTAAATATTGTAGTTTTCGAATTCTTGAGCCTTAAACCTTTTTCTTCTATTGTATTTTCTATTGTATTTAATATCAGGTTGAAAATTTGTGTTTTGTATTACCATAAATTGCGCCTTTGGTTTATAATTTTGATTCCCTTGTTTCTTTATCTAAATCCCACATCAAGGTTCGTTGTCTATGTAAATGATTCTATTAAAGATCAATCAAAACCAACTAGTTAAAAACCCTTTACCGGCCTCAACTCCGCTACTGTTCAAAAGTAATTGAAGATGAAATGTATTGTACAAGTCTTTTAATTATTTTGTTTCCTTCTTTAAGTAGCTTAGATTGTTAGTATCAAATGCCATTTCATCTGGCAGCAACAACAAATTCAAGCTTTTCAATTAAAAAAATTGTCATTGACTTTTGGGTTCAACATCAAAGTCAAAAATAGAGCAGAGACATCATAAACTAATTAAGCAAACTTGCTAGCTAGATAAATGAGCAAAAATTGTTTTCATATATATTTTAGATAAAATTAGAGAGAGAGAGAGAGAGAAACAAAACAAACTTGAAACACCACCAAAAAAAAACAAAACAAAATAAACTTGCCGATCGTAATTGCTGCTAATTGGTCTGATCATAGAGAAAGGGAGACAGTGACAGCGAGTATGAGAGAGAGAGAGAGAGCGACACCGATCAAGTTAAAAAAAAAATAGCACTCATACGACCTGTGGGCAAATATTTATTATTCACAAATTATAAAGTTCTGCGTTTCAAAGTTAACACCAGCTAAAACAGCTACCACATTTTTTTTATTTCTTGTAGTCTTTTAAGTAAATATTTTTTTGGCATTATTATATACATACATATATATTATATATGTATATATATATTTGCTTCTTTTGTGGATTGTTAATTTTAACACCTAAAAAGTTGCTAATCTTTGTACAGCCGTAAGGCCAATTTTCAATATGTCTTTGAATTTTTATATTTGATATTTTTATAAGTGAACTCATCTGAGGCGGCAATGTAAATTGACTATAATTGATATGATAAATATTGATTATATTAATAATTCTATATATTTTAAAAACGTTTTTTTCAACATAAATATTTGATGTCTTGATTCTTTCTTCAATTCAATTTCAGTTACATTTTTATGCGTGCTGGTTTTGAAAATTGTTTAAATATTTAAATATATTGAATATTTATTTCGATACAACACTCAGACTCTTATTCTGTTGCCATCAATTAGCAGTTTGAAATGTGCTAAATGGACATCATGTGATCATATTTTTACTCAAATATAGTATATAAGGAAAGCAAATGTGGCCTAGACCTAATGTATTCTAATTTTTTTACAAATGCAAAACTGCTTGCTGCTACTCTTTTTTTTTTTTAAGTACACAATTTACCAAAATAGATACAGATCCACCAAAAATAAACTCTTTCAATCTTATCAAGAGACAGCCATAACTCTTGGTTATGACAGGTTCCGCAGTGCAGAGCAATTATCACCTATTTAAGGCATTGAACTAAAAATAGATCATGCCAGACATATATAATCATATTCAGCTTTTAGCTCTAATTAATTAAATCAATTTGTTGGCTTATAAATACATAAATAAATTTCTCCTCAACAGAGCTGATTTGGCCAGGCCAACTGGCACAGATGAGAGCAGTGAGGAGTCTACAGTAACAACAACAATAACATTACCAACAACTACTATAGGAATAAGCACTACTAATGTATTTGGCTCTATATTAAATATTAGTCAAAGTTGTTCCAACTGGACTGAAGTAAGTTTAAACAATTAGCTATTGGAAATTATTATTAATTATTAATTATTTTTAGCATGCAGAAGCTGAAGTCGGCAATTGTACAAGATTAACCCGAAGTGGTCTATTAAGATGCTACGGTGGTATGAACAATTTGGCTGCATTATCGTAAGTATCTTATAAATCAATATAAATAGCAAAGAAAATGGTAACATTAAGATATACAACATAAAATTTGGGAAATTTCTTCCCCTAAAATGTCTGCAACATAATTTGAATGCATTCCTTCACCTTTCCTTTCTATTTTTAATAAGTTTACCAAAATTAGATAAAAACACATAAAACTCAGAAAACTTGGGAATAAAATTAGCAAAGAAGCAAAAAAACAAAGACTTTGTCGTGATACTCTGTTTATTCCATAAACTAAATAGCAACTAAATTTATTCCCTAAACTCACTTCCCATCCCCATGGATATGGCCACTGTTACTATTATAAGGAAGAAGATTAATAAATTCAATTCTCAGCCCACTATAGAAAGTATTATTCTTATTATTATTATTAACACTATTCATATTTAACTATATATAATAAAATTAATATTTTTACTCCTTTTCCATTGCAGTAAACAGGACAAACAGCTCTCATCGGCCCAACAAATGGTTCTCTGTGGCTGGCCACAGGATGTCTTTAATCCACTCAGCGAACTTCAAAGATTGCCACGATTACGTTCACTGACCATCGAATATAGTGGATTTACGGAATTCATATTTGATTTTCCGGAAATGTTTTATCTCCATACTATAAATATCTCTTGGACGAATCTCTCATACATTTCGGCACGCACTTTTAAGCGTGTCCATCCATTAAGAGTTTTGGATTTGCGTTGGAATCAATTGATACAACTCGATGGTCCATTACTTCTGCCTCGTACCTTTGAACAACTTTATTTGGCGGGGAATCCCTGGAATTGCACACGTAATTTCAAATGGTTACTGCTGCAGCCGGAGAAGGGTCGTCTGGTTGCCGATCGTGAGGAGATATTGTGCACCGATCGCAAGTACAAAGAGCGGCATATGTTGCTGGTGATGCATTATAAACTAGTGCTGAAGCGGGAGTGTCAATCTCATCCGGATTTGCAGAATTGTACCTGTCTAATGCATCACATATTACCCAAATCTCACATTCCACTATATACGGTGAATTGTTCCCATATGAATTTCCATAGTTTGCCACCATTCTTACCGGATAATACCACGATGTTGTTCATGAATGATAATCTAATAAGCGACATCAATCCATTGCGATACAATCCCCATTATCGACATGTCGTCGATGTCCAGTTGGAGAATAATCGCATCTCGAATGTAGATGATCTCGAGAATACCTATTGGCTGCAAAATTTTCGTCTTTTCAATTTGCGTGGCAATAATCTACGAAAACTTCATGTCTATGCCCTGGACAATGCCCTCAATGATAATGAGAATGCCAATTTATTGCTGATGAGTCGAAATCCTTGGCATTGCACTTGTAAATTTGGTATGCGTTTGCGTGAATTGTTAAACAAATACAAGGATATAGTGAGAGATGCCTGGAATGTTACCTGCACATATATGCAAGGCGATGATCTCCACTTGGCCAAAGTGCTATCCCTTAGTCGCCAGGATATGTGTAATGTGAGTGCCGAAAGTGGAACACAAATCCATCCCATCGATTGGCTTAATGCTGTTCTAGCTAGCCTCATTTTACTGATTCTAGGCAAGTTGGCATTCGACTATTATCATTATAAGTATTATGGTAGAGTTCCTTGGATAGTGATGAAAATGCCATAGGTTTTAATTATATATTGATGAATCAACAAATCAGTATTAACTAAGTCAAATGCATTTCTCCAAACACACAAACCATTATGCTAAGTATTTTTTGTATAGTTAGTTATAGTAAATAACATTTAAGAGTTAAAAACAAAATTTCAATAATGATAAATGCAATGAATCTTTTAAAAGAAATATATTATATATTTTTATCTGTCTCAAAATAAGCTTTTTAAACTTTTATTTCCTCCCCGAATCGCTTTTGTTCATGCCTTGAAAATATTTTTTAATTGTACCCTTTAGGATATCCTTCTTACAAACAACATGGATTTTTTCTAGCCGACTTTGGTTTTGTCCCACCAAGCCCTTGAAACATAATTCAATTACATAGTAATAGTTAATTTTGATATCATTTCTTTTAATATTTCAACCCGTACATGTTTTTAAAGTACAGCCATTTAGAGGTATGGGTTGGTAAGCAGGCGGTGAAGTAATAGAGGGCGGTAAAAATGAAGGGGGCGGCGTGGTGTACTGTGTGGGCGTGGGATTTCCATAAATATATTTGGCCACATAGCCATTTGCTCCAGCCTCATAGTGAACATCTAAAGTTTTACCCTTGTCAATGTAATACTGATGCAGGATTCCATTCACATCCAAATGTCCAGGTGATTTCTCTCGGACCGTCTCTTCACGTACAGCACCATTCGGATTGCGTATGCTGCATTATAGTACTAAAGCAATCGTCAGCATTTGACATTTGAAACATTGCTACTTACCTTAGAAAGTAACCATCAGTTAAAGGTTTTAATTTCACACTCTTGGTATCAATGGATGGCACAAGCTCTGGAGGGAAATTTGGTACTCCAGATGCCAACAAGGCGCATGCCAAAAGGACTAACAACTAAACAAAATAAGTTTAGCAAGAGAGACTAAATATTTCACACTTTCAACTTACTGCAATTGGTAATTTGGCCAACATTATGACCTTTCTCTGAGCCCGACTGAAAGCTTTCTGGCGAAAGGCAAAGTCAGTTGCTCTTTAAGACTAAAAAGCTAATTTCACTGCAGTATTATTATGAATGAAACAAGTTTTAATTTTGATGATCATATTGAAACATATGAGATCATAATTTGACAAGCACTGACGGTGGGAATGCATCGTAAATAAACACACTGATCTCCACCTACTCAACCACCAAAACAATTCCTCGTTTCGGCATCTACATATATCTTGCTTTTTCACACTCTGCATGAAAGCTAATGTAAATTGATATCAGTATTATTTAGTCGATCTGATTTGTTGTCTGGTGCATTGGTCCAACTAGTACCAATGTACTAGTATTTCAACACTGATTTTTCTAATAGTGGCTTATCAGTCATAGTTGTTTAAGCTGTTTGTTTGACCAGACGGCTACAACTGTATAACAGAAACTCAATGGCCATATCCCTCAACAATTTAAAGTCAGCAAAATAATACCCATTCTCAGACCTCAAGCCATTACGTCTTCAGTAAATTCCTACCGCCCAATCTCCTTAAACTTCTGCATAGCAAAAGTCTTAGACAAAATAGTCTCGAACCGGCTAACAATAACAAGCTCATCGATAGCCGTCAACTCGGCTTCAGAAGAGGCAAGTCGATAACAGATTGTCTAGCAGTTCCAGACTATCAGGTAACCTCCGCCTTGTCCAGGAAAAACCACTTATCAATTATAGGCCTCAATTTTGAAAAAGCATACGACAAGATAGGGATACATACAGTAATAGACGAATTACACAGAGATTTTGAAATATATAATAAAGTTTATGACTAACAGAAAAATAAAAGTCCAAGTTACATAATTCAATTACATAGTAATAGTTAATTTTCATCTCATTTGTTTTAATATTTTAGCCCATACAAATTTTTTAAGTAGGGGAAGGTGGGGTATTTTGAGCCACTTTTTTTTATTGACAGAAATTTTCTATTTAAACAAGTTTTATTTCAAATTTCTGGGTGTTGTAGGATGAAGATCTAGCTTTTATTTGGTCACAACAGTTTAATGGAATATTTGAAAATTAGGTGATTGTAAGGCAATTTTCAAAAATACCTTTTTTTGCGATTTTCAAAATTCTCGGGGTATTGTGAGCCGCTTTTAAAATTGAATAAAAACAACGATTTTTGTTAAAATATTTTATTTTTTTCACTACAATACAAATACACACGTCAGCCTGAAATGCAATTTATGCAAGTCCAATAACTTTCAGTTATTCTGGCACATTTCAAGTGCACTGCACGATTGCAAACGTTGCAATGCATGGTATTTCGCCGATTCATTTTTTTCGGCATGTTTTCCATACACAAGCATTCAACACATTAAAAAATGTCGTTTAATGGCAAGAAACAAGTGGCTCATAATTCCCCAAGAAAAAGGTTCACAATTCCCCGAACCCTCATTTTTAGAAAATGGCTGCAAAAAACAACAACAATAACAAATACATGGAAAATCCCGTTATAATTTTGAAAGGTAATATACACACGAATATTAAAAACATAGTTACCTCCGTCGATTCACAGGAATAAAAAAAATATAAGGACATTCACGGAGTGTAAATTATACATCGAGAGCATCCAATTTCTATTTGCTAATAAAACAAAGTACCAATGCCGGTGCCCACACTTGTTCATTATGGAAATTATAGGGTATATTAAGACGAGTCGATAACAGTCATTCGCACCTGTCGTAATTCACTGAGGGGAAAAAAATGGCGCTGTCTCACGATTCCCCGTGGCCGAAAATACCCCGCCTTCCTCTACAGCCATTTAGGGGTATGGGTTGGTAAGCTGGCGTTGTAAAGTAAAGGAGGGCGGTAAAAATGAGGGGGGCGGTGTGGTGTACTATGTGGGTGTGGGATTTTCATAAATATATTTGGCCACATAGCCATTTGCTCCAGCCTCATAGTGAACATCTAAAGTTTTACCCTTGTCAATGTAATACTGATGCAGGATTCCATTCACATCCAAATGTCCAGGTGATTTCTCTCGGACCGTCTCTTCACGTACAGCACCATTCGGATTGCGTATGCTGCATTATAGTACTAAAGCAATCGTCAGCATTTGACATTTGAAACATTGCTACTTACCTTAGAAAGTAACCATCAGTTAAAGGTTTTAATTTCACACTCTTGGTATCAATGGATGGCACAAGCTCTGGAGGGAAATTTGGTACTCCAGATGCCAACAAGGCGCATGCCAAAAGGACTAACAACTAAACAAAATAAGTTTAGCAAGAGAGACTAAATATTTCACACTTTCAACTTACTGCAATTGGTAATTTGGCCAACATTATGACCTTTCTCTGAGCCCGACTGAAAGCTTTCTGGCGAAAGGCAAAGTCAGTTGCTCTTTAAGACTAAAAAGCTAATTTCACTGCAGTATTATTATGAATGAAACAAGTTTTAATTTTGATGATCATATTGAAACATATGAGATCATAATTTGACAAGCACTGACGGTGGGAATGCATCGTAAATAAACACACTGATCTCCACCTACTCAACCACCAAAACAATTCCTCGTTTCGGCATCTACATATATCTTGCTTTTTCACACTCTGCATGAAAGCTAATGTAAATTGATATCAGTATTATTTAGTCGATCTGATTTGTTGTCTGGTGCATTGGTCCAACTAGTACCAATGTACTAGTATTTCAACACTGATTTTTCTAATAGTGGCTTATCAGTCATAGTTGTTTAAGCTGTTTGTTTGACCAGACGGCTACAACTGTATAACAGAAACTCAATGGCCATATCCCTCAACAATTTAAAGTCAGCAAAATAATACCCATTCTCAGACCTCAAGCCATTACGTCTTCAGTAAATTCCTACCGCCCAATCTCCTTAAACTTCTGCATAGCAAAAGTCTTAGACAAAATAGTCTCGAACCGGCTAACAATAACAAGCTCATCGATAGCCGTCAACTCGGCTTCAGAAGAGGCAAGTCGATAACAGATTGTCTAGCAGTTCCAGACTATCAGGTAACCTCCGCCTTGTCCAGGAAAAACCACTTATCAATTATAGGCCTCAATTTTGAAAAAGCATACGACAAGATAGGGATACATACAGTAATAGACGAATTACACAGAGATTTTGAAATATATAATAAAGTTTATGACTAACAGAAAAATAAAAGTCCAAGTTACATAATTCAATTACATAGTAATAGTTAATTTTCATCTCATTTGTTTTAATATTTTAGCCCATACAAATTTTTTAAGTAGGGGAAGGTGGGGTATTTTGAGCCACTTTTTTTTATTGACAGAAATTTTCTATTTAAACAAGTTTTATTTCAAATTTCTGGGTGTTGTAGGATGAAGATCTAGCTTTTATTTGGTCACAACAGTTTAATGGAATATTTGAAAATTAGGTGATTGTAAGGCAATTTTCAAAAATACCTTTTTTTGCGATTTTCAAAATTCTCGGGGTATTGTGAGCCGCTTTTAAAATTGAATAAAAACAACGATTTTTGTTAAAATATTTTATTTTTTTCACTACAATACAAATACACACGTCAGCCTGAAATGCAATTTATGCAAGTCCAATAACTTTCAGTTATTCTGGCACATTTCAAGTGCACTGCACGATTGCAAACGTTGCAATGCATGGTATTTCGCCGATTCATTTTTTTCGGCATGTTTTCCATACACAAGCATTCAACACATTAAAAAATGTCGTTTAATGGCAAGAAACAAGTGGCTCATAATTCCCCAAGAAAAAGGTTCACAATTCCCCGAACCCTCATTTTTAGAAAATGGCTGCAAAAAACAACAACAATAACAAATACATGGAAAATCCCGTTATAATTTTGAAAGGTAATATACACACGAATATTAAAAACATAGTTACCTCCGTCGATTCACAGGAATAAAAAAAATATAAGGACATTCACGGAGTGTAAATTATACATCGAGAGCATCCAATTTCTATTTGCTAATAAAACAAAGTACCAATGCCGGTGCCCACACTTGTTCATTATGGAAATTATAGGGTATATTAAGACGAGTCGATAACAGTCATTCGCACCTGTCGTAATTCACTGAGGGGAAAAAAATGGCGCTGTCTCACGATTCCCCGTGGCCGAAAATACCCCGCCTTCCTCTACAGCCATTTAGGGGTATGGGTTGGTAAGCTGGCGTTGTAAAGTAAAGGAGGGCGGTAAAAATGAGGGGGGCGGTGTGGTGTACTATGTGGGTGTGGGATTTTCATAAATATATTTGGCCACATAGCCATTTGCTCCAGCATCATACTGAACATCTAAGGTTTTCAACTTTCAAATTCAGTCGCTCTTTAAGACTGAAAAGATAATTTCACTGAAGTATTATTATGAATGAAACAAGTTTAAATTTTAATGAACATATATAAACATCTGAGATCATAATAAGACAAACATGACGATGGAAATGCATTGTTAGTAAACAGACTGATCTCCACTTAGTCAACCACCAAAACAATTTCTTGTCTGTCTACTATTTCGGCATATACAACAAATGCAGATCATCTTGCTATTTCTTGCTGCCTGTAAGCTGATTCTAATAAAAACTTATTTTATCGTTTAATTATTTATAAATTTACTAAGATTTTGCATTAGAAATTGCTTTTTATTTTACTTTCGGAAGGTCATATGGTATATGAATTAAGTTGTGCTAAATGTTTTGTGGCTAAATTCAAAGTCAATGTCAATCCCACTAAAGAATAAAAAGTTTATTCAATTTTAGTATTAATTATGAATAAAACAAGTTTGTATTTCGTAGATCATAAATCGATTTATTGAGTGATAGATCAGCTTAATAACACACCTTTTCTAATAGACTTTGCATGAAATACCGAACACAGAGTTGGTTAATGATTCTGATGGGTTTTAATGTCAATCCACGGTGACTTGCTCGTGTATAGGTAACATTTGAAGAACTCAGCTTAGTTGATAACTTCTTACAGAGTATTCTACCTCAATTTGCCATCTGATTCCTTTAGGACACAGAAAAGAGGACTATGAATACATACAATCCGATGCTAAGTTGGAATGAAGGAACGACCGTGCTGTCAAACAATTAAGAAATATATTAAGAGAACTTTGAAGCCACTCCTTTAAGCGGACATTGAATGGTTAAAATTCTAATTTTGTAAACTATAATACCAATGATGAATTTAATCCCTAGATTAATTAATTTAAATATCTGTGTTACGACAATATTTAGTATAATTTTAAATTATCTAGTTATACACCTAGTGCTGAAGATTTTTGTTCCTCTACGTTTGCCCCGAGAAGTATACTGCGAAAACTAGGGCATAGGGATATGCATAGGGCTTCAAAACTGTCCGTTTTCTGGTTCTAACATTTAACTTAACCTTTTTTTGCTATACCAAAATCATCTTCTCGATTAACTTATTAAGGAATTGACCAGGATCAACAAAGGAGGACTAACTTTAAAGTCCCTATTGGGTGCAGTATTTGTATTATATAGTACAACACTTGCGTTTGATCGTTCATATATACTGTAAAACGACTAAATTGAATGACAAAATTTATCCAAAACAAACATCATTTAAAGATCAGAGTATATTGCTAGGCAGTATTTTAGGTAATTTGCCCATTACCCCCAATTTCAATGTTTCAAAACTCAATTACGTATGTTGATAAGGTGGTCAAAGTTTTTATTTATTAGCCTGCTAATGACATGCAACATTCTGGACTTAAGTGTTGTGGCGTTGGTGGCGTTGATGTGGGTTTGCCAGCTCCATAAGCGTATTTAGCCACATAACCATTTGGTCCAGCCTCATAGGTGACTACTACATTGCTTCCCTGGTCTTCAAATGGATGTTTCAATACAACATTCACTTGCAGCAGTCCAGGTGCTATTTGTTGGACTGTCTCTTGACGCACCGTACCATCCGGACTCCATATGCTATTTAATTATTAATGCATATAAAATTTAATACAACAGCCTAAACAATTAGTTCGAACTCAGTTCCTGCTTCTCACCTTAAGAAGTATTTGTCATTGAGAGTTTTTGATTGAAAGTCATCGGTAGAAATTTGCGGCACAAGTGTTGGAGAAGGTGCCGGAATTGGTACAGCAGATGCCAACAAGCAAAATGACAGAATGACTATCAACTAAAAAAACATATTAAATAGGTAGGACTGAAATTTCAAAGCAGAACTCAATCACAAATTTCTCACTCACCGCACCGAATAAATTTAGCAACATGCTGCTGAACTATCTATCTCTCTGTCCGGCTGAAAACACTCTGGCCAAATTTAAAGTCAACTTATCCTTAAGTCGAACATGTTAGTCGGAAGCCAGTTGAGCCAATTAAGATAAAAACAAGTTATTCCATTAAAATGAAATTTGGCAGACTTTCGTCCCGTGATCATCATCCACTATGATCACACTTTAATACTTTAATAAACACTTTAGCAGGTAATAAATGTATTTTTATTAATGAAAGATAGCAAACTGGGTTTTGTTATTTCAATTGCCGCAAAATGATTTGAACAGCATTTGATGTATTTGTATAGTTTATAATGTATTTAAAAATATTTTTGACACGAGTCTATTTAAATATCGATTAATACCAAAAGTTCACGAATTATATCTCTATAAATCACGATATATATCTGATCTGACAACGATTAAAATATTCATAGGCAAATAGTTTTGGATCAGATCAGTGTGTACGTTATATAATATCACATATTGACTAATATACATATGTATATGTCGGAGATTGAGATATTATTCAATTAGTAATATTCAAATTGAATGTAAATGCTAACCCATAACGACATGTTAAAGAAAACAGACATGACAGGACATTGCAGAGACCACTGTCAAACTTACTGGGAACAAGGTTCGCGTCCGACAGGGTTGTATCGGACTAGTGTGGTGCACTGGCAATAGGCAGAAGAGTGACAGGAGTGTCAAAGGAGAAAAAAGGCAAGAGGCAACTCTCACTCACTTTGGAAAGAGACCTGCTCAAGACCAGCTGCAACTCACTGAACTCCCGGTAAGAAGGCAAAACATACTGAAGCACAAGATGACCGACGAAATAGAGTTACTGGTAATAAAACGGGTATATATAAATATAATACGTACATATAGACTTCTAATAAAGAGTACATACATACATACCATTCAATGTTGCCAACGGGATACAGTCAAACTTCGAACTTCACTTAACAAAAGTCAATGGCAGTAGAGCGTAGTAAATAAGCATAGAATCCATACCACAATAAAAGTAATATCTTAACAACAAAAGTATGCGGGATCCTGCTTAAGGCATCTCTACCACTAATACTAATCCGATCCTACAATGGGATGGGGCAACGACCATGCTGTCAAACAACTACGAAATATATTTAGATATATTCAGATAATGAATCTAGTGTTTCATTTAGGCTCAAATATTTGCCCTGTAAAGTATGCTATGAGTTTTTGTTTTTAATTACGCAAATTATAAACAAATACAAAATCCCAAATAAACCAACAAAATGAAGGTCGAAAAAACTATCTAATTTCTGGTCCTAATCACATGTAAGATTGACAAATTGTTTTTCTCGATGTTTTAAATTTTTTTTGTTAGTTATTTATTTAAGTGTTGAATATGTTTTAAATAATTTTTTAGAAATAAGTCTTTTACAACAATTTACATTAGAACATTAAAAAGCCCTTGAAATGATAGGGGCTCATAAGGATTTGTTTGGGACTCTTCTTTAAAGGTGTTTCAAGATTATGGCTTATATTTAGTTCATTCTGCTTCAAATCGATGCGGCATAATATTAACATTTCCGCCAAGATCTAACTACTTTATTTTTTCCCGATTATGTTTTAACCAAATTTGTTTTGGGTTCTCCCACTCGGTTGTATTTTTATATCACATTTGTTCTAATATAAATATCCATCGAAACTATTAAATTCCATCTTTTGACATTAAATCCGATAACTGGTTCGAATCTGCACCATCAAAGTTTTTACAGTTTTTTATAAAGTTAATTCATCGCGTCTCATTCAGTTTAACCACCACCTAGACCGGTACCACACCAGCGGTTGATTTAGTTCTTCATTGTTAATATCAATTTGGAAGTTAATGTCTATAGTTAATCATTCAAATAAAGATTTTAAAAAATTCAAAAATATGAAATAAACTTTGTGTGTTTTATTTACTAAATTGATGCACAGCATTTTGTTTCATTAGCCAACAAGTGACCTATATACTTTTGGTGATACTGGCTAAACAAGACCGAAATTTTTCCCTGCTTCATAAGTGTATTTAGCCACATAACCATTTTCCCCGGCCTGGTAGTAAACTGATAGTTTGCCCGTGTCATAGATTACAAAGTGCACACCACTAACCACCACCTGTCCAGGTGCTTTTTCTATGAATGCCTCGTCCAGCAAAGTACGATCCGGTTTGGTTAAACTAAATAAACACAAACAAAAAGAATCTAATAAAACATTCGCTAGCAGTTAAGACTTTTCCACTGATTCCTACTTTAAAATGTGTCCAAAAACTATTGGCTGCAATACGTAGCCATTCAAATGAATAGATGGCACACGCACTGGAGGAAGCGTTGGAGCTCCAAGGCAAATGCCAGAAGAACTAAACACTAAGCAAAAGAGATTTTAATCTGAGAAGCATAACACAGTAAAATAAAATATGAACTCACTGCGATATACAAATTGGGCAACATGCTAATCTATCTCTGAGGCAAACTAAAAGCTTTCTGGCTAAATTGAAAGTTTCTCAGTATTAGCAAACAGTTTGTTCACACCCAAAATACTTAATGAATGAAAGAAGTTTTAATTTCAATATGCATATTTTGACAGCAAACTTACTCTTTTCTTTCATATATAATATTTGTTATAAATTTAGTTTTTGGTTCATTCAAAGGCATTGCAAACAAGCGCTGAAACGGATGCCAAAATGTATAACTATTGAGGAAAAGACTAAGCAAATTTTAACTTATAATATTACAAATTTTATATCAAAAGGGCTCTGATTTAAGTTCCCATAGGTCGAAGACTTTTTATCTGATAACTCTGCTGATAAAGTTGATATGTCAGGTTTATAAATATGAACTTATTTTAGTAACTGGGGGATTCTATAACTATTCTTTAAATTAAAGAAGTTTAGAAGGAATTTAACATAAATTGTTTGTTAATACAAAATATTTGTGTTAAGCTTTCTTTTAATATATGCAAACCTTCATCGTGCAAAAATCTTGCAACGTATAGGAGAAAACTTTTTTGACTATATAATATACATATACATATGTATATACTTATTTTTTTAATCAGCACTTAGCGAACTTCACCTACTCAACCAGTAAACCAAATTTTTCGCCAATTCTTGCTCTTTCGCACTCATATTGATTGTCTAGTAAAGAATAGTGAAATCTTTACTAACTGGACCATCTCCGCATAACTACAGTTTAACATTCAAGTTAAGATATTAAAATATTCAAAAATAGGGTAAAATGTGTGTGTTTTATTTACTTAATTTTATTATCCAGCAAGTGACCTATATACGTTTGGTGATAATGGCAAGGCAAGGCCAAAATTTGTTCCTGCTTTATAATAGTATTTAGCCACATAACCATTTTCCCCGGCCTTATAGGTGACAACTAATTTACCTTTGTCATATATTTCATTGAAAACACCACTAATCTCCACCTGCCCAGGTGCTTTTTCTATGAATGCCTCGTCGCGCAAAGTAAAAGCCGGTTTGGTTAAACTATATAAACAAAAGCAAAAATGAAACATCCGTTAACACTTTTTCACTGATTCCTACGTTAAAATGTGTCCAAAAACTGTTGGTTGCAATAAATAGCCATTCATATGAATAGATGGCACTCGCACTGGAGGAAGAGTTGGAGCTGCAGATGCCACCAAGACAAATGCCAAAAGGACCAAACACTAAACAAAAGAAACGTTAAGCAGAGACGCACAATATAGTGAAATAAAATAAGAACTCACTGCAGTAGATAAATTGGGTAACATGATGATCTATGTATCTCTGAGGCAGACTAAAAGCTTTCTGGCTAGATTGAAAGTTCCTCAGTATTAGCAAAACGTTTGTTCACACCCAATATTATAATGAATGAAACAAGTTTTAATTTCGATAAGAATTTTTTGGCAGCAAAAAAAAATGTTTATATAAATTTAGTTTTTGGTAAATTTTCAAAGCCATTGTAAACAAGCACCTAAGATGCAGTTTTTGCATCAGCAAAGAAAATGCTAAAAGAACTAAATGCCAAAAATAATATAATACATAACAACTTACAACTTTAAAAACTTCATTTCAAAGACTCTGATATATGTTCGTATAGATCAAAGACTTCTTATCTGATAAATGTGTTATAACAAAATCCTTAATTACTTTAGAATGCGCAGGACAACAAAGATGTGTTTTATTATATTCATAAACAAATTCTGAAAGAATTTTCCGTTTTCCATCGTAGCAAACTGGACATAGAGGACCCAAGAATGTCTTTAGTTCACTCGGCTCTTTTTTCTTAACCGTTAGAACAAATCCTTCCCATCGAATGTTCAGTCTCGTTTTACTCATTTAAGGAAACTTACCTAAGAGTGTTCTGTCTCAACGCCTACTCATTCCCCAAAACGCACCATCTATGGTATATTATTAACAAGAGCGGTCGGAGAACTTTATGACACAGAAAGTAGAAAGTAGAGTAGTAGAGAGAACTTTATAGTCACTTCTTTGAGCGGATAATGAAACGTTAAAAATTCTAATTTTGTAAACTATAATATCAATGATGTGTTTTGAGTTGAGAATTAATTAAAATAAAAATCTGTGTTTCGACAATATTCATTATACATTTTTTTTATCTAGTGCTGTCCATTTCTGTTCGTCTAGTATTTGATTTAACCGCAAATAATTTATAACTCATTTATAAAATTTATGTTTGCCCTGTGAATTATGCAATGAAAACTATTTTCCTTTCAGTTTCGCAAGTAACAAACAAATACAAAATCACAAATAACCCAACAATGCACAGGACTTCAAAGCTGCCCATTTTCTGATCTCAATTTCACGTAGAATTAGCAAAATTGTTTGCAGTTTTCACCTAAAAAAAATTGTTTTAAATAACTTTGCAGAAACGAGACTTCGACTCTTACCGTAAATTACTATAACAAATTTCATTACAACATTAAAAACGTCCTTAATATAATGATTTCATTTTTCGGTGTTTCAATATCAGGGCTAATATTTAGTTCTTCTGCTGCAAACTTGAATCGATGTTCCATAACTTAAACATATTCACCAAGATCTTACTACTCCCATTTTTCCCAATATGTTTTCACAAAACTTGTTTTAGATTCTCTCACTCGGTTGTATTTCCATATCAGTAGAAGCTTGCACATTTATTTATAGATATCAAGCCAAAATATTAAATTCCATCTTGTGGCATAAAATCCGATAACTGGTTTGAATCCGCACGATCAAAGTTTTTACTGCTTTTTATAAAGTTCATTCAACGCGGCTGAACCATTCTCATTCAGTTTGACCACCAATTTGACCGGTACCACCCCAGCGATTTATATAATACATATATGTAGATCTTCAATGTTGATGTTAATTTGGAAGTTGATCTTATTGAAAGAGTTTATTGAACAAGTAATGAAAATCAAATACAAATCATTGCCAACTGGACCATCTCCGTATAACTACAGTTTATCATTCAAGTTAAGATATTAAAAGAATCAAAAACAGGGTAAAATTTATTTATTAATTTATTTACTTAATTGATTCATAGGACTTTGTTTTATTATCCAGCAAGTGACCTATATACGTTTGGTGATAATGGCAAGGCAAGGCCAAAGTTTGTTCCTGCTTCATAAGTGTATTTAGCCACATAACCATTTTCCCCGGCCTGGTAGTAAACTGATAGTTTGCCCGTGTCATAGATTACAAAGTGCACACCACTAACCTCCACCTGCCCAGGTGCTTTTTCTATGAACGCCTCGTCAAGTAAAGTACCAACCGGTTTGGTTAAACTATATAAACACAAAATAAAAGAGAATCCAATAAAACATCCGCTAGCAGTTCAAACTTTTTCACTGATTCCTACGTTAAAATGTGTCCAAAATTTGTTGGTTGTAATACGTAGTCATCGTTACGAATATACGGCACACGCAATGGAGGAAGAGTTGGAGCTGCAGATGCCACCAAGGCAAAAGCCAGAAGAACTAAACACTAAACGAGAGAGATTTGTATTAGAGAGGAATAATATAGTAAAATAAAATAATAACTCACTATAATATATAAATTGGGCAACATGATGGTCTATCTCTAAGGCCGACTAAAAGCTTTCTGGCTAAATTTAAATTTCCTCAGTATTAGCAAAACGATTGTTCACACCCAAAATTATAATGAATGAAACAAGTTTTAGTTTCGATGAGCATATTTTGGCAGCAAACTTACTGAGAGTAAATTAGTTGCGACTTCTAAAAGACTTAATATATTTGTTATGTAGATAATGTTATTCTTTAAAATGTAGTTTTTGGCTCCAAGGCAAAGATAGCAAGCAAATGCCAGAAGCAGAAAGAAGTTAAGGAAGAATTTTAAACAATTGTTACAATTTTCTTTTTGGTATTTGCATATCTGCATCGGATAGCAGATAGTTACCGACTTGATTGTGGTTAGTTATTATATCCATGCGAAAAGAATGCAAAGTATAAAAAACAGATTTGCTGACTATATACATACATATTTTCTTGATCAACACGAGAAGCTAAGTTGTGCGTCTATAACACGATCTGTATTGATCTGAAAATTGGCATAACGCTGAGTCAGAAATAGATTTTAACTTAGTTAGTTTTTAAGTAATCATCATGAAATTTTGGTAATTACTGCTGCAATGGATAACTTGGCCAATATTCTAATCTGTCTGTTCAGCTTCTCGTTAAGAAAAAATTATTTGTTCCAATCCAGTATTATTATAAAAAAGAAAAGGTTAACTTAATGGCAATTATCACTGATATGAATTGTTAAAAGTCTTACTAAGATTCCGCAAACTGTTTTGGACTTTAAATTTATAAATTAATATATTTTTTGGCTAAATTCAAAGTCAGCTCGTATTAAAGAATGAAAGTTTTAACGATTTTAGTATTAATTATGAAGAAAATTAGTTTATATTTCGGGGATCATAATTCGACAAACTGATCACAATTGGTATCACAAACTTTATATTTGGCTCGCAAATATTTTGGCCAGAACATTATTAAACATTTTTTTTGGCATTGCCCCGGGAAGTATGCAATGAATACTTTTTCTCCTAGAGATTGTTTTGCTCGACTCTGGAAATGAAATTTTAGGACGAAGTCTTCGGATTTAATCGTCAATTTGTACAGCAAACTTCATGACAACATTAAGATTATCCCTGAAATGGCGAAGTCTAAAGAACTTTTGTTTTGAGCTCTTGTTCAAAAGTGTTTTAGGACTAGCAGTAATATATTTAATATGGAAGAACAAAAACAACAATGATAAACCACACAATTGCACATTTTATTGCATTTTTTTGCAAGTCTACAAATCATTTTGTTCAATATTTTATGTATATTTAAGCTAAAATTGAACGCAAATTTCATAATACAAATATTGCACATTCATTATTGGTATGCTGTTTGTAAAACCGTAAAATCATTAAGGTAATTTATACATATTCTTGTAGTTATCGTACAGTACAATTACACAATTTACTATATATAATATTTTTGGTATGATCATAGGCAAATAAAATAATTGAAATTCGACTTAGGAACTAAACAACATTGCAGGACATTATAAAATAAATTTCTCAAACAATTTTTGTACTTGACAGAGAGAAGAGAGACGTAAATAAAATAAAGCTAAAAGCGGCACGGCATTCGATTTCCACATGTTTCGCTAAGATATGAATAATACATAGTGAATAGACTACAATAAATTAGTCAAAACAAAAAGGAATGAACTTAATTCTTTCTGGAATGCTTGTCGTCAGTTCAATAAAAACGTTGTCTTAGCGATGGCAAAGTAAGTTACAGCGGATGGCATTAATTTGCATATTTTTTAGTTTTCTTTTTGGTTTTGGCTAATCATGCGAGTATTTTATATATCCTTTGCTTATTCTCTATTAGGTCTTGATACGTCTGTTGGGGGTTTCTAGAAAAGCATATAGGAATGATCACGCTCCAGTCGCGTCTTGGCGCGCATCTGTATATTTCCAATGGGATCTGAGGGCGGTGGTATGCCATTTATCTGATGTGTGGGCTCCTTGTAGAAAAACTCAGTGCGCCCACATTTGTAGCCATAATAGACCGAATCGTGGGAACTGTAGGAAAGTTGAAATGTTTATTTTTTTCTAACTTTATAATTGTCCAACTCACCGCAATATCAAATCAGTCAACTGTTGCCCATTGCCATGAGCAGCATGCATGCTCTCCAAAATGTTCAGCTCTAAAGGATTCCAAGGACCATTGCGCTGTAAAACATCCCACTTCGCGTCGACGCACATAAAGCTGTAGTCGCTACTATCCCTGTTATCGCCCTCTACATTAACATTAAGTGTCTGATTCAGTTGAGACTCCATGTGCGGGAATTTCGCTACGCAAATGTCAAACTGCAAAATAAGGTACAAATGATATGAGAATCAATAGGACCCCGTCGTTTCAATCAATGATCAACATCGGGAACATATACTTTACCATTTTCTGGACTACAGGCTGTTGCAAACTAACTCCCTCCTCCATGAGGAGTAATAAAGTCATGTTCTGCTGACCACATAAATACAGCTCCAAGCGTTGCATGTCACCTGAGGATTGGTTTGTCGCAGGAGCCACCGTTTGAGATTTATTCCCATCAAGAGCAGTCAAGGCATCTACTGCATCCTCACATTTGAGTGAGCTTCGACGGGGGAAAACCTTACTGCTGGTCAACGGTGTTTGGATTTCAATCGGTGTTGTCTCACTTAGGGCCAGAACTGAAAGCTTAGCCATCAACGGCGTCAAGGGCACACCACCTGCACCGTTACGTCCACTACCTCGTTGGTTATAGCTCGATACGGCAGCCACTTCATCGCCCGCTGCTGACTTTAGAGGCAAACTCATTGACTTCTTATCCATAGGCGTTTTAACAGCCGATATATTGAGATTTCTATCTGCAGCGTCTGCCGCCTGTTGTCGCATATGCTCATCAAGCTTTTGTATTTCCAAGTTAAACTCTTGAAATTCCTCGACAAGCGCAGCTAATTCGGCATCTTGTTGGGCCTGTTCACTGGCCACACCCCAGAGCCTGCGATATTGCTCGAGAAACTGCTGGAACAGACTACGTGAGATCTGCTGGCCATTGGTGTTAAAAACGGGATAGGTGGGATCACTTATAGTCCGACAAGTAGTCCTTTCTCGTTCTTCATCATCATTTTCAATAAAATCTGGTGATAAAGAAGAAGAAATGATGCCATCTTCTCCACTGCTATTACCGTTGCGATTTACATCCGGTTTGAAACCCTTTGTAATGTGTCCTAGCTTCTTGGATATGCTACGTAAAGCCTCTTGCAAATCTGCCGACGATTTACGACGAGTAATTTGCTTATGTGGATTGCTAATAAAATTCTGAAAGAATTTCTCAACATCCAATTTTAGGGAATTGCGTCTCGACTGCGCCTTGCCGTTGGAATTATCATCTGGTTGGACTTGTTCATCAGGATTAGCACATATGGACATTACAGTGGCCACCGGCAGAACCTTATTCTCTGTCATAGGCGTATTACAGACGCTAGTTCTGCCAATAAACTCTGGATACGAATCGGTTTCATCAAAATTAATCGAAGCAATGCCAGATTCAGGTAACTCCTTGCTTTGCATACTCTTTAATCTCAGAGGAAGATGCGTGGGTCTCATGGACTTGGGTCTGGCGGGCGGCATTTCACTCGTGCTTGCGCTACTTTGATCTGTGGCATGTTCCTCCTCTGGTATATGAGTAAAAATCAACGATTTATCCCGTTTTATTTTTCTTTTCGAGTATTGAAACGGCAAACCAGCATTCTGGGAGGACAGTTGGGATGTGCTCATCTGTAAATTCTGGGCACGTTGAGCCTCGCCAGCAAGTTGACGATATTGCTGTTGTTCCACATACACGACCAGCATCTGTACGCCCTGAGGGATATGGAATTGTTGTGATAGTAGTTGCTCAGCGGTGGTCCGTATATGGAGTGGATCGGTAAGAACTAGCTGCTTGGTAACTACATCACCCAATTGGGAGGCCACAACTCTGCAATAATCGAAAAAGAGTTAAGCAACAAGTATAACATTCACAAAATATAACGATGAAACTTACTTGTTATGGTAGAGAATGACACCACCCAAGATGCCCTTTGTCTGCTGACAACATTGAAGAGTCTGTATAGCCTCCAAATAGATATGACTGGCGGTCTGGTAATAAAGATTATTCATGATAATAAAAAGAACTAGTTGTGAATGTATTTTTACTAACCTTGGGCATACGCAATTTGGGTACATTCTGAAAGGTATTACCATTCCGATGCAGCATTGGTAGATATGTTTCAAATATGTGATACAATTTCTCGCTGAGATTCCTATTGTTGTGCGGTTGGGCAGGTGCAGTCGATGGCTGGGCATACTGATCGTACAATGTTTGCAGGTCACGATGAAAAAATTTAAGCAGTGAACTCAATAGATCGGCACGATGTTCCAATAATTGATCGCCTATATTACGATCGGTGCCAACGGCCTAGAAAAAGCATAAAAACAATGAAGTTTGCATTCAATAAAAGAATTTACCTATTTACTTACCAAAATAAATCGACCAAATTCCTTGAGCACGAATTTACCATTCTGAAGCGATAATATGCGCGGCTTAAAGAAACAATCTTTGAGGAAAAAGGCAGTACCCATTAATTGGCCACATAGAGCAACCTTTTGTGTGTCTGATACCCAGCTTGGATGGAAATAGAGTACTGCTGTAATAGGATCATCACTCTCATCCTGTAGACATTCAGTGTCATAGACAAAGACAATCATGGTCTCTCTGTGGACAGGGGAGAAAAATATATGGCGGCAAATGAATTAATATATAAACAGTTTTAGAGTCAATATCATCTGAACTGTAACCTCTCAACAGTTTCAGTTTTCTTCTGTTTCGGTAATTGCTGGTGTTGCTGCCATCGCTTGTAACGGGGCTTACGCCAATCTTTGAACATTGTGCATCAGGGATTTGACGTGGCTCGCTCTTATCGCTTAATAATAAGTCAACACGCCAATAGACCTAAATACCAACTGTCTAGAGTCTAGACCCAAAGCTACAGCGAGAGCAACAGTTAGCCACTGACTGATAAATGTGATATGAGTGCTGCCGAGTGCTTATTGTTTTTTTTGTTTGTTAATAATTTTGCTCACGTTCGGCAGGTGGTGGTGGGAGGTGCTATGTGTGTGAAAGTGGTGGGGGTATGGGGTGTGAGGTTGTGCTACGCCGTCAATTTATTATCACTTGCGGTTGGTTCTATGGGATGTATGCATACGTCTCTTGATATACAAATGTATGTACGTGTGTGTTTGTTTGTGTATTTGCGTGATGATTCGCTCTCTCAAAGTCAAATGTATCGTTTACAGTTTGAGAAGCTATATAAAACCCAAGTACAAATACCGTTAGCTAGTGCATTACATTCATTTTGATAATAGTCGAAATTAACCTTTTTTTCTTATTGTAAATCATCCCGATCGATTAACTTATTTCATCAATGTATAAAAATCTGTAAAATAAAATGTTTTAACTATAAAGTTTATATTAAAGGACAATATCTAAAAATTTGTTACAATTCTATTCCATTGTTCCATTCTTAAAATTCACCAGGATCAACATAACATAAGAGGACTAACTTTAAAGCCCTCGTTATGTGCTGTAAAGTATGTAAAGAATCATCTTGTCAAGATCAGAGTATCTATTATTACAAGACAATAATTTAAGGTTATTAAGCCCCATAACCTTTAATAAAATCCCTATCGATATAAAAAGAATTGTGTTATTATACAATTTCCATTTCGAAAATCAAAAGTTATTACAAACTTATAAAAGGTGGTAAAAGTTTTTATTTATTAGCCTGCAGCTGTTTTTAATGCATTAGGACTTAGGAACTGTGGAGGTGGTGGCGGTGGTGTGGGTTTGCCAACTCCATAAGTGTATTTTGCCAGATAACCATTTGGTCCAGCCACATAGGTGACTACTAAATTGCTTCCCTGGTCATCAAAAGGTTGATTTAATACACCATCAACTTGCAGCAGTCCAGGTGATATTTCTTGGACAGTCTCTTGACGCACCGTACCATCCGGACTCCGTATGCTATATAATTATATGTATATATAATTAAGTCCAATGAAGCCTCAACAATTAGTTGGCACTCAATTCCAGCCTCTCACCTTAAGAAGTATTTGTCGTCAAGTGGTTCCAATTGGAAGCCATCGGTAAAAATTCGCGGCACAAGTGTTGGAGAAGGTGCCGGAATTGGTACAGCGGATGCCAACATGGCAAGTGCCAGAATGACTAACAACTAAACAAAAACATATTTAATAGTTAGGACTGAAACTCCAAAGCAGAATTCAATCACAAATTTCTCACTCACCGCACCGTATAAATTTAGCAGCATTCTGCTGAACTATCTATCTCACTGGCCGGCTGAAAACACTCTGGTCAAATTCAAAGTCAGCTCATCGTTAAGACCAACATGTTAGTCGGAAGCCAGTATAATTAAGATAAAAACAAGTTTTTGATTTCGATGGCCAAACGTGAGACAACAAAAAAATCCCATTTAATTGGAGTTTGGGGGACTTTCGTCCCCTGAATCATCATCCACCCACAAACCTATGTTTATGATCACATTTTAATACTTTGGTAAACCCTTTAGTTGGGAATAAATACATTGTTATCATTGAAAGATGGCAAACTGGTTTTGCATTTTCAAGGGCCACAAAATGATTTGAACATCATTCGATGTATTTTGTACAATACAGTTAGCTAGGGCATTACATTCATTTTAAAAATAGTCGAAATTAACCTTAACTATAAAGAACATAATGAAGGGCAATATCTAAAGACGCTGTTAAGACTAGAGTTACGTTAAAATTGTTTCAAATCCATTCCATTGTTTCACTCTTAGAATTGATCAGGATTTGCATCATTACTTTAAAGTCCGCGCAGTAGTTAACTGTGTAACCTATAATGTATAATAAGATCGACAATATACTTATATCACAACGAGTAAACTGAATGACGAAACTTAAGCTAAAGAATCATCATTTGAAGATCAGTATATACATACATATTGTATATTTGTTCGTTTCTTCGTTATCATTATCAATATAAAAACAACTGTAGTATTCTGCAATTTCAATTAAAATGTTCCAATACTCAATTTAAAGTTATTAGGTATGTTTATAAGGTAAAAAAATTATTATTTTTATTAGCCCGCTCCTGATTTTAAAGCATTAGGACTAAGGGATAATGGAGGTGGTGGTGTTGATGTGGGTTTGCCAACTCCATAAGTGTATTTGGCCAGATAACCATTTGGTCCAGCTACATAGGTGACTACTAAATTGCTTCCCTGGTCATCAAAAGGTTGATTTAATACACCATTCACTTGCAGCAGTCCAGGTGATATTTCTTGGACAGTCTCTTGACGCACCGTACCATCCGGACTCCGTATGCTATATAATTATATCCAAATCCAAAGAAGACTCAACAATTAGTTGGCACTCAATACCTGCCGCTCACCTCAAGAAGTATTTGTCATCGAGTGGTTCCAATTGGAAGCCATCGGTAAAAATTCGCGGCACAAGTGTTGGAGAAGGTGCCGGAATAGGTACAGCGGATGCCAACATGGCAAATGCCAGAATGACTAACAACTAAACAAAAACCATATGTAATACTTAAGCCGAAATTCAAACACAAATTTCTCACTCACCGCACCGTATAAATTTAGCAGCATTCTGCTGAACTATCTATCTCACTGGCCGGCTGAAAACACTCTGGTCAAATTCAAAGTCAGCTCATCGTTAAGACCAACATGTTAGTCGGAAGCCAGTATAATTAAGATAAAAACAAGTTTTTGATTTCGATGGCCAAACGTGAGACAACAAAAAAATCCCATTTAATTGGAGTTTGGGGGACTTTCGTCCCCTGAATCATCATCCACCCACAAACCTATGTTTATGATCACATTTTAATACTTTGGTAAACCCTTTAGTTGGGAATAAATACATTGTTATCATTGAAAGATGGCAAACTGGTTTTGCATTTTCAAGGGCCACAAAATGATTTGAACATCATTCGATGTATTTTGTACAATACAGTTAGCTAGGGCATTACATTCATTTTAAAAATAGTCGAAATTAACCTTAACTATAAAGAACATAATGAAGGGCAATATCTAAAGACGCTGTTAAGACTAGAGTTACGTTAAAATTGTTTCAAATCCATTCCATTGTTTCACTCTTAGAATTGATCAGGATTTGCATCATTACTTTAAAGTCCGCGCAGTAGTTAACTGTGTAACCTATAATCTATAATAAGATCGACAATATACTTATATCACAACGAGTAAACTGAATGACGAAACTTAAGCTAAAGAATCATCATTTGAAGATCAGTATATACATACATATTGTATATTTGTTCGTTTCTTCGTTATCATTATCAATATAAAAACAACTGTAGTATTCTGCAATTTCAATTAAAATGTTCCAAAAATCAATTTAAAGTTATTAGGTATGTTTATAAGGTAAAAAAATTATTATTTTTATTAGCCCGCTCCTGATTTTAAAGCATTAGGACTAAGGGATAATGGAGGTGGTGGTGTTGATGTGGGTTTGCCAACTCCATAAGTGTATTTGGCCAGATAACCATTTGGTCCAGCTACATAGGTGACTACTAAATTGCTTCCCTGGTCATCAAAAGGTTGATTTAATACACCATCAACTTGCAGCAGTCCAGGTGATATTTCTTGGACAGTCTCTTGACGCACCGTACCATCCGGATTGCGTATGCTATATAATTATATATATATAATCCAAATCCAAACAAGACTCAACAATTAGTTGGCACTCAATACCTGCCTCTCACCTCAAGAAGTATTTGTCATCGAGTGGTTCCAATTGGAAGCCATCGGTAAAAATTCGCGGCACAAGTGTTGGAGAAGGTGCCGGAATAGGTACAGCGGATGCCAACATGGCAAATGCCAGAATGACTAACAACTAAACAAAAACCATATGTAATACTTAAGCCGAAATTCAAACACAAATTTCTCACTCACCGCACCGTATAAATTTAGCAACATTCTGCTGAACTATCTATCTCTCTGGCCGACTGAAAACACTCTGGCAAAATTCAAAGTCAGCTCATCGTTAAGACCAACATGTTAGTCGGAAGCCAGTATAATTCAGATAAAAACAAGTTTTTGATTTCGATGGCCAAACGTGAGACAACAAAAAAATCCTATTTGATTGGAGTTTGGGGGACTTTCGTCCCCTGATCATCATCCACCCACAAACCATGTGATTATGATCACATTTTAATACTTTGGTAGGCACTTTAGCTGGGAATAAAAGCATTGTTATCATTGAAAGATGGCAAACTGGTTTCGCATTTTCAAGGGCCATAAAATAATTTGAACATCATTTGATGTGTTTTGTACAATGTATTTTATTTCAAATTTTTTTGACACATACATTCGTAACCACTGTACCACCAACAAAAACGATTACGATTCAATTAAAACACCGATTTATACCGTTTTGACAGTAAAAAATATTATTAAAGGTCAATTTATACGTCAATCTATGTCCACGAATTATTACTGTCCATTTTTGATCCGACAGATCAGATTATCTGAATTAACTGTATGTTATATAATTTCTCACATTAGCAAATCAGAAATTAATATATGTACATACATATGTACATATGTATATAGATATAACACGTTCATTAAGACTTCTAAATAAAAGTGCATATCATTCCCTGGGGCCAAAGGGATACAGTCGAATTCCCCTAATTCGAACTTCACGAACTCGAATTTTTTCTAACAAAAATCAATGGCAGTTGGAAGTCTCCGTTACTCGAACTTTTAAGCGGGATTAAAACTTTGAACTAGTGAAGTTCGACTATGTTTCCGCAATAACACAGTTAATACATTTTAACAACGTGAAATGTTCCTACTAGATTTATCCATAATTTTTTATCATTCAGTACTGAAACTGACAACATTAATATTGTGAAACCTTTTAGTCATTGATATTTGCTTATATTTTACCGTTTCGGATCGATATTAATATGTTTTCTCGGCTTATTAAGTTTCTTCAGTGAATGCGTTCAACGAAGCGTTTGACCATGAGTGAAGGTGTGAATGCCGCCGGTAGAAAAAAACAAACACAAATAGCGGTCGATCCAGATTCGGCTGCCACGATGCTTATCTACCCTTGCAAGTTTGCATATGTATTTATTTACAAATTAAAATTTATTAAAATTATAAATGTTTTTAAAGTTTCTTAAAAGTTAACACGAAAATTTTTATTGCAAACGCTTCTCCAAGGGTACATTGGATCTTTAAAAAGTTTTTCGCCCTATTAGACATTTGACAAAGCATACAATTTTCAAACTTCTTGAATCATTCAGAATTTTAAGTTTTATAATTTTTAATATTTTTATACCAACGTTTCCCCATAATGCATATGCTCTTCTTTTGCAAGGTACACAAATATAAATACCCCCACACAAACTAACACATACATACATACATATGTATGTATGCACACGCATGCACAGTACAGAAACCGCCCACACAAACAAAAAGCTTGTACTTACTTTGTGGTCATTGTGACTGCAATTTATTCTACAACTCTTTTAATTTAAATTAAACTTTTATTCTTATCATTATTATTAAATGTTGATGTAATTAATCCGTTTGTACTGCACAAAAATATATTTAACTTTCCATGTAGCTCAAAAACACAAACAAAACATAACCGAACAGAAAATCGCGACACTGAATGAATACCTCTCACACCAAATCAGTGCTGGCGGTTTGGCTATTTTTGCCATCAGTTCTGCGGTATAACAATAGCCGAAAGCGGGAAAAAAAATTTGAAAAAGTTTGCAATTTGAAAATATATATACTCTAGGAAAATACCCTTCTTATTGTTTTTCATAACAGTATTTTTAGTTGTTTAAAAACGTTTATTAGGTTTTTCATCCTAAATCAAATATTGAGCATTTACCAACACTCCGAATACTTATTTCGATAATTAAAAAAACGATAGTTTTAAAAACATGAAAGCATCGATAGTAGAGTTGCTTCGACATTATGCCCAGCTCTAACATATAATGTAGTGTGTATACATATTTTCGTGCTCTGTGTTTTTGATTAATTTAAACATTTATTTCAATGTTTTTATAAGTTTTGGTGAGTTTAAAATCCGACTGAAGCAGTTAAAAAAGTGTGTGTGAAAAGAATTTTTGCGAATTCAACAAATAAATCAATAAAAAGTGCTTACAAACAATTGCATCTAATACAAATCAAACCAAAACCAAGCCCAACCCCCGCCGCGCGTCTCTCCCACTATACAGCTCTACACATACACACACCCTGGCATAGGCAGATAAAAGCAACAAACAGGTTTTTATTGTGTACAGACGTGTGTTACTTCTTTCCCCCTGCCGCTCCGCTCACGCTCGTTTTTTTTTTTTAATTTATGCTCATACACATATAAACAAAAAAAAGCAACAGAAAAAACAACCAAACATAAGAAACAAGTAAGACAAGATAATAAATGTGTGTGAGTGTTTGTGTAAATGTGTGTGCGTATGTACGTTTATATGTGTAAGTGCTGTAAGCAGCAGCAACAACAGCAGCAGCTAAGCTAACAGCAACCCAAAAGCCAAAGTGGTTAAGCGAACCGAGTCGAGTATAGTCGACGCGACGCTTCTTATAGAGAGCTACAGGTGAATTGGACTTGTTTTTCATCGAGGCGGTGGCCAAAAGCATAACCAAATAGGCAATTATGTGTCTAAGAACTGTAAAACAAGTTTGAGTGTTGTAGAAAAATTTAAAAAAAAAAACGAATAAGAATTGGGGAAACAAAAATTGAATAAATTAACAGCATAATCAATTTATGGCATGCACTATTGACAATCTAACGGTGAAACTCTCTCTCTCAATGTGCCTCTCTCTCTCTATCTCGTTTTCTGACCGCGCTCTCAGCAGTTCTAAGTGCGTTTCAAAGTGTAAATCGAAGTGGTAGTGGGAAAAGTGGAACATGTCCCCAAAATGCAACTGCAACTGTGTAAACTCTTTCCAATGCTTGCCCCCTTCCACCTTATTCTAACGCAGGTGAAAAGTGATGTGATGTGTCCTATTTACCGTACAAATTTGGACATTTTATTTATTGAATCGGTTGAAGAAGCTCCCACGCTCCTCTAAAAGATTTTACGCCATTTATACAACGTTTTGTTCATTTTCAATGAATGAAAACAAAATATATAGAAAAAAAAACAACTTGTCGCACCATATTTGTAATGCTTATTTAAACCAGGTTTGTTATTTCGATTAGATTTGCTACAGCTTTAGCTGAATCATTTACGCTTCCGTTGAAATGTTTTTTTTTTATTGCTGAAAGGAAAACAAATCAATAAACCAAAAAAACTGGTTTTACATGCTTATAGTAAATGATTCATGCTGGAATACAAAAACAATAAATCGGAAGTCCGACCAGATAACTCTTTTACTGATGATAGTAGCTAAAGAAAGAGAGCAACAATAAAGCCAATGAACTGTACTTCAAATGATAAGAAACTTTAATAAGTGAAAGAAAACACTTGGATTAACACTTCAGGGGAAAAGACTCACTCTTATCAATCCATCAGCAAGGCAGCCAGTCTGTCTCCACAGAAATAACAAAAAAGCAGATATAATTCTAGCCACCTGTTGCCACTTTATACCAACGCCCACCTTAATTTTACTTACTCCCCACGAGAAATAAGCTTAAAAAAACGGGTTCTACTTTATTGAAATCACGTTTATTTCATCTACTCGTTGTCTTTGTAGGCGAATTTTTCTTTTTTTTTTTTCTCTAACTACAAACTATACGCAGAAATCAATTTCTTCTAGAGCACGTAAAACTAAAAGAGTTTATCTCTAATTAACACGCTCGCTCATGCCACATCTTCCCACACACACACCCACAGTTACACAGCGGCACACACATATGTTCATACATACATATGTATACTCAAAGAGGGAAAGAGATGTTGGTATTACCCAGTCAAAGCATCAGGCAAACTTCAAACGTGACATACTTTTCAACGTTATCTTCAGATCAGAAGACTACAAAAAACAAAAAACAAGAGAGATAAACGAAGCTGCGTTTTCTTTTCCTTCTTATCACTTCTCTATATGCAGTCCATTAAAATATTTTGATGCGCGAACCTGTTCTCCCATTTCGAACACGAAATCGAGCCTTCATTAATTTATGCCACCAGTGTTTAGAAGCTGTCAAAACCGGAACGGACTTCCTGGCATTGAGCCAAAATGCGGCTTATGAAATATGAGAACCAAGCTTAGGAAACAAAAAAAAAATTATTGTTAGAGCTAGACGAACATGAAATACACTAACAATAAAACTGTTAAAAGGGAAACAAACAATGGTTTCCTTAGTTTAACAGATAAAGTATAACAGACAACCACTCAGGTACAAGTTCTTACAGTTAGTTTTCACTTGCTATAAGGGTTACGGTAATTATTTTAATTACTAGAGTAAAAAGGATGTGAGAAATCTTCCTGTTACCTTTATTGTTACCGCCATTAGATCAGTGAGCGGACCATGTCATATAATTAACTGACTATTATAGAAAACCCCTAGAAACATGATAAAATCTTTTTCTTCTTTTTGTGTGACTTCTGTTTAGCTACCATATACGAACCTAAAGCTAATCAGTTGGCTTAAAAGTTTTTTAAAATATGGCTTCACAACGAAAATGTTTTTATTTATAAAACAAAAAAAATACATCTGTTAAGGAGTATCATTTACGTTCAAAAAAATTTATCTTTATAAATAATAATAAAAGGTTTCAGTTTCAGTAGTGCATATAATAAACAATTTAAACAATTTTATTTGTATTTATTTTTCCAAATCGAACAAAAAATGTTTAATAGCCAAGAAAACAAGAAATAGGGTAGGCCAATACATATACATATTGATAATACACTATTAAGTATTATGCTCATTTTAATGATATTTCATACATATTCTTAAGGCCAACTGTGCGTGTAAAAGCCCCCATAATTTCAACACCAAAAGGAAGGGTCGGCCACAAAAGTTAAGACGTATGGGTCACTTGACCTGTGACTGACTGACTGAAAGATGATACCACCATCAGCAACAACCACCACTATCAGACTTCAGACAGGCACACACATATACACAAAAATTCATTGACCAACGCACAACAAGTTGGCTAAGTGTGACCTTCAATTGGCCAATAAAGTAATTTATTGAAGATCTGACAGACTATAGCCGAGACGCGTAGGTAAAAGTTGTTCGAGTATGACCCGAAAGAGGCCAACACACACACACACACACACACACCGGATGCGTGAGAAAAACTGTAGCAGCATAAATTTTCTCCTCAAACCGAAAAAAAACCTGAAAACCCACATGGAAATTACGTGTCAATGTGTGTGCATGTGTGTTCACCTATGGCTAGGGACTAAGGTGGCAATGTCACGTCCTGATATTCTAGCTGTTAATACTGATTAGGAGTGGCAAATAAAGATTGGCGGAAAATACCCGCACGTGATTTCCAACAATAACAGGAAAACCTGGAGCAAATGAGTCATAGAAATATCCATTGAGAATGGCCAGGACAATGCAGAACACAAAAAGTGAAGTTTTTTATACGTTACGACTTACAAATGCCCTGTAATTTAAATAGGAGAGGTTACTTAAATGTTTATTAAATTATCCTTAATCCAACACTGTTAGATCAAGCAAATGTTGGCACTGACATCAAACGCCTCCAATAGTCCGTCAATCAAGATTATACATACTTTAGAGCGTGAGAAATCTTGCCTATCTCAATATGCTCATTTACCTTTTTGGGTGGTACAGGGTACCAAAAAGGTTTTCAATTCGTGACATATGTCAAGCGGAACGCCTGTAAGCAAGCAAAAAACCAACCGCGGCTGAGCGATAGAGGAGAGACAGAGAGTGAGAGAGATAGAGAGCAAGTACGTTGAGCACAGCAGTGACTGTCAAACCTTATAGCGGGTGTAATTATTATTTTTGTTTGCTTTTCACAATTTTTCGTGTTTCAGTTTCAGTGTTTAATTCGACTAGCCAACGTGCGGTTCGTTACGTTTGTGGAATACTTAAAAACTATAACATTTACCCACCTTAACTTACCGAAACCAAATAAACAGTGAAAGAAAGTGTGAACAATTTGCAAAAAGCCGCGAATGTTTCTTTTTTTTCTCCACTTCTTTTTCTTCTCGTCTTTTATTATTGTTATATAAAAAAGTGGAAATTAATTATAGTTGCAAATGTGTGTGGTAATGATTTGTGAACAATAAAGGAAACACAAAAAAAAAAAACCAAAATAAAGAAACGAAAACGTGAAATCAAATGAATATTCGCATTACCTATAACAACAACGGAAGACTTTAAATATTCCCAAATAGAGCTTAAATTTAGCTCTTTGTTATTTACCTCTCCCACACTTTTAACAAAATAAAATTTGCAATTTAATGAACAAAAGGTATTCAGTTAGATAAACTATGCATATATGTAGAAAATTTATTTAAGAAAAAAGTCAAACTTTAAACTAAAAAATTTAATATTTAAATTAATCTTTCAAAAAGAAGATAATATAATCATTAGAGCAGTCGAAAATAATAGCAAGATGGGCTTAAAAAGTGGAAGACTTTATATGAAATCCGTAAAGTTGCTGAATTATATATATTTAATCTTTAGACATAATTTTAATAAGTCGAACTTTCCCAACTCGAAAAGCCGTAGTTCCGGTAAAAAGTTCGAGTCAGCAAGTAGAAAAGTAATATTCTATGCAAATTTTGCTCAACTGCCGTTCATTTTGGTTCGAGTTAGAAACAAATACGAGAAGTACGAATTACTGAAGTTCGTTTGTAGTTAAGAGTCTATATCATCTTGACACCATTTTCTGATCCAAGAACAAATCCGACTTGCATTTCCCTTAACTTCTATTTGAAGACTAACAGTAACGGTAGTTGAAATTTTCGGACATGGCTTTTACAATTTATTGATGACAATTTTAATTGCTTTTAGGGCTGTCTTGTTTGTTAACAAGAAAACTGGTTTGTTTTATTAGTTCGTCTCAGTTGGTTCTCATTCTCTTTTTCCAGAATTTGTATATACATATATATTTCTTTTTTCTGTTTTTATCACTTTTACCATTCCAGCCAATTGATTAAATCTTTTTAACACACTTTTTCTTCACTTCTTATTGCAGATTTTACGTCGTTTCTTTTTCTTGTCGCAACATAATTGCATTAGTTTGTGTCGTATAAATTATATCGTGTCAGCCGCCAACAAGTGAAAGAGATATACATATATAAAGAGAGAGCGAGACTATATAAGAAATACCTAAGGTAGATTGCAAGCTATGCCAACAGCTAGAATAGTGACAATGGCAGACATCAGAATGAGTTACCGTCGTAGCAGCAGCAGCCGTGATTAAAACCAGTCAGGCAGGCCAACCCAGGCCAGCCCCATTGGCACCACCCAAAGCCAACACAAACCAAGCCAAGTCAGGCAAAGTCAAACCGAGTTGCTGAATCATCAGAATAGCGCAACAGATCAGCAACTACAACTACAACAATAATAACATTATAAATAACAAAACAAAATAGTTTTGTTCAAGTACGAGGCACAGACATCAATTGAACTCGAGCTTAACATCAGCAACAACAACAACATCAGCAGCAGCAGCAGAAGCAGCAACAACATATCAAGAGACCTTCAATAATTATTCATTCATCCACAATGCTAATTATCGAGGACCAGCAACATCACCGGCAACAGCCGAGACAAAACCACCATCACCAACGCCATAGCCAACATATTGGTTCATGGGGTTTGTTGTCAAAGGTTGCATTTACAAAATTGCTAATCATGCATAGCTTAATAAGTGTATGTGCATGGATGCCTGATGTGCGACCCGATTTACAGACAAGTATGTACAATTATGTGTTTATTATTTGTCTTTCTTCTTGTAATTTTTTATACCCATTAGCCATAATGTAAATGGGTATACTAGTAACTAGAAGATGTGGTATTAAAATAGCATAAAAGAAACACTAAAATTGGGTTCTCGTGGCTAATCTACCAAGTAACAAAAGAATATAAAAAGAAACGCTTAAACTTTAGAACAATAGAATTCCATTTATTCGCATTCTCATTATCATTGTGTTATTCGCTCTTTTAAACAGTTGAAAATTTAATAAAGTTTGAAATTTTATAAAAACTATTTCATTAAGTAGTGAGCCGAGGGATATTTTAGTTCATTCTTATGTTAAATTTCTGAAAATTCTGGTTCCGATCGAACTGTATATAGAAAATACACCTAATTTTTCTATTAACCACAGAATCTTTAAAAGTTATTGCTATTTTAAAGCACATTTTTATACATACGTTTGAAAGATATTCTATTTTCTATCCCCACTCAATACTGAGTAACACCAATTCGTATCTTCAATTATTTTGTATGCAACTTGAGTTTATTTCTTGTTGTGTTTCTCTGTGTTTTTTTTTTCCTACTTACTGACTGTTTTTTCAGTTGTTTATCAATGACAAACTTGCTGTAGAGCTGCTGGTCTTGCCTCGGCACTGATTTCCAGCTTATCATGCTCAATTTTTCGCAATGCTTGCATCAAATTGAACGTTTCCTCTGGAAATAACAGAAAATGGAGCAAGAAAACATCTAAAAACCAACTGACTAACATATTGTGAAACATTTTCTCTTTATATAATTAACTAAAAAAAAAAATGTTGTTGTACTTTAACTTATTTCTTTTTTTTTTTTTGCAGAACAAGATAAAATCTTGGCCCATTTAATTGGCAATACAACGGACTATTTTAAGATTTTGGATCACAATGATGAAAGCATTTTAGTGGGTGCCAAGTAAGTATCCACCTTTAGTTATTTATTGTTCTTTTTACCTGTGAGTGTGTATTATTTCTTGCTCTCTTTTTCTCTGTAAAGTAAATACCTAGATGAATTTGTTGTGGTTGTTGATTCAAGGAATATTTATAGGATCATTTCTGATTTTAGTTTTTAATGTTGATTTTATTTCAAGTTCAGAGATTTTGCAAAAAGCCATACAGTCTCTCTCCATGCACGTTTTCTAGGAATTATTATATAGATTGTGAATTGGCATTAAACAGACCTAGACCCAGTGCCAGTACCAGTGCCTCTACAGGCCCAGAGCCAGTTGTTTATATTAGTTATAGACAATAAAAAATTTATATAAGCAAGGCGAGTCACGTCAAATAACAAGTGAGGCGCGTGTGATTTCCAGTGGGGTGTGCCAAGTGCATAACAATAATTACTTTACTGCGAATTTCTTTAATATGCTTTACACTACTCTTCACTTTTGAAAGTCGTTCAGTCGGTTTTATATTATTTGAATTAAATTAAAAAATTTTAAGCCATGGCAAATGAATGAAAAACAGTTGTTAGTTACCCCAAAAACAGTCTGTTTAGAGTCAGTCATTTTAAGAAAGGTTTAGAACAAAAGAATAAAAAGTTTTTAATGTTTTTTATAATGACAAAATACATTTTATAAAGTTTTCTGTAAAAGTTGAAGTTAAGTTGAAAAACTTTTTAATATAATTTTTAAAGTTATTCTGTAGATTTTGAAGCAAGTTTATATTCCATTTCTCTTCAAAAATTTTATTTTTAAAAAGAAGTTTATCAGCAATGAGTAATTATGGTTAATGGCTTAAGTTGCCTTAATGAAACATGCATTTTGGAATTTTTAAAAAGAAATATATGAATCAAGTTTTATTCCGCAAAAAGGAAACCATAGACTCTGTGACGCCATATGCTTGCTAATTATAATTAGCAAATGTTACAATTTATCTACATACTTTATATACAAGCTCTAATTATTTGCACTCACACACATTCACAACAACCTTGAGCAAATGAGTGTGTATATGTTTATTTGTTGTGCCTGGCACAACAACCTCTCTCTCTCTCCCTCATTGAGTCTCATTTGATCAGGCCAATTAGCAGTCTAGGCACACGCTGGCCAGCAATTAAGTCTTATGCCAAATATATATAATTCAATTGTCTATTCTCGTTTTCTTTTGTCTCATACTCATCTTTACCTATTCTCTTTTAAAGGGATCGCATCTACAATTTCACTCTACAGGGGTTGAGGGAAATTGGACGCCTGGAATGGAATAGCTCTGATGCGGATCGAGAATTGTGCGCCTTGAAAGGCAAACATGAATGGGATTGTCATAATTATTTGCGTGTATATGCAAAATTGGAGAATGGTCAGCTATTGATATGTGGCACCAATTCATATAAGCCTCGTTGTCGTCATTATGCCCCAGCTGAACCGATGGATGATTCCTCTCCAGCTCCCAAAAATACTTTGAACTATGAAATTACCAGAGATGTGGAGGCTCAGGGTTTGTGCCCATACAGTCCGGCACATAATAGTACCTATGCCTTTGCCGATGGGCACTTATATAGTGCCACTGTGGCCGATTTCTCGGGCGGAGATCCGTTGATATACCGTGAAAATCTACGCACCGAACAATATGATCTCAAGCAACTGAATCAACCCGATTTTGTAGGCACTATTGAAAGGAAGGGCTATGTTTTGTTCTTTTTCCGTGAATTGTCCATGGAGTTTATGAATTTCGGCAAAGCCGTTTACTCCAGAGTTGCACGTGTTTGTAAGAATGATCGTGGTGGACCCTATAATCATGGCAAGAGTTGGACGTCGTTCTTAAAAGCTCGCTTGAACTGCTCTATGCCAGGCGAATTTCCATTCTACTTTGACGAAATACGTAAGTTAGAGTAAACTAAAAACGTCTCAAGACGATCATTAATCATTCTCAATCATATAATTACAGAGGCCATCAGTCCGGTTGTGGAGAGTGGGTCGCAAACTCTGGTCTATGCTGTATTTACCACTTCAACGAATGCTATTCCCGGCTCAGCGGTTTGTGCTTTCAATGTGGATGAAATTTTGGCTGCCTTTGATGGAGATTTTAAATCCCAAAAAGATGCCCAGTCCCATTGGGTGCCCGTTGAGCAGGAACAAGTTCCGAAGCCAAGACCGGGACAATGTGTAGAGGACTCTCGTACCTTGTCAAGCATTGCGGTGAATTTCGTCAAGACCCATCCACTTATGGAAATGGCTGTGCCATCTCTGTATGGTCGCCCACTCCTGACTAAAGTCACTCTACATCATCGCTTGACCGCGATTGCTGTAGATGCCCAAATACGTTCACTTAATGGGGTACACTATGATGTTATCTACAGTGGCACCGATGATGGCAAAGTTACCAAGTTTATTAATATCCTTATGACACATCAGAACTCCTCGGTTGATCGCTTGAAAACGGTAGTTATATCGGAAATGCAAGTGTTACCATTGGGTACACCGGTTCGAGAACTTGTTATCTCCTCCAAGAAGAACACATTGGTGGTGGTCAGTGATGGCAGCCTTGTTACTGTGCCCCTACATCATTGCTCCTACATTGTGGATTGCCATGGTTGTCTTAGTCTACAGGATCCAAATTGCGCCTGGGATCTGCAAACACATGAATGCAAAAATCTAGCCTCCAGTCAACATAAATTTGGCACTAAATCATATCTTCAGAGTCTAAACACTACCAAAAAGGCAGCTGCTTTGCTTTGTCCGAAAGTGTTACGAGATCAAGCTGGTCCTGAAGCGGAAACAGTTAGCTTTGTTACCATACCACCAACGCCAACAGAAGAGCAGAAGCTGCTCTACTCCAACGTGGGTACCTTATCGACAGGAGATATGACTATTAATCAGCCCAACCTGGAGCAGCAGCCTACAGATGGTGATGATTTTGGTTTGAATAAGATTACCTTAACCTCCATGGATCCGGAGGGACCATTAACGAATTTAATTGGTTAGTACTTAATTTTGATTTTACAAAGGAAACACATTAATGACTAATGTTTTCTGTTCTCCAGATCCTCAAAAGTCTACCGCAAGTGTTAATGAAATACAAAAAGCTTCCCCCAGTTGGACAGTAATGCAACTCAGTTTGTTTGTTTTACTATCCCTCATTTTGGGCATTGTGCTTGGTTTGAGTGCTTTTAAGTTAAGGTATCTTAAGAAGGGACGGCTAGATGAAAGTCATCATAACCATTTTGGCAAGCCAATGTAAGCATTCAAGCATCTTTCCGTATAAAGATAATCTTAATTTCCCATTTACATTTTCAGTCCCTTCAAGCATCAGAATACTGGCAAAGATATTAATCTGCTGATGGGGTCGAATCCATATACCACCACTCAAAAGACACCAAATTTGGATCTGGAAAAAGATCGCAGTCATGAGTGTAAAAATTCCACAGAACATTTGGAAAAGGAGCTGCCCTGCAAGACCTCAACTCTGACGAAAGTGAAACGCACTTATATTTGAGGATGAGGGAAACAGAGAACTTAAGATGGAGAGCAACAAATGCTCCATACAAAATTAGTCGAATTTCTCCATATTATATATATATTCACATATATGAATATATGTATATATAAACCTATATGTATGCTATAACATATTTTTTTTCGTTGTTTATGTTGCTGTTAGTGTTGTAACGAACCAATCAATCCCGACCTAACCAGAGTCGCCCCGACCCGCCACCCATATATATGGACATGACAACAGTTTGGCGTTTGAAACGCCTTAAAGAAAAAAAAAACTGTTGTCGAATAATCTTAATTAAGTTATGTGTATTATGTTTAGTTAAATTTATAATCAACCACTGATGAGCTGCTTTTTTGTATGACCTTTGTAATTCATTCCCAACTCCAAATCTTCCAATTGTGACTGCGATTTTCTGTGTTTTCCTTTTCCTCTGTTTCTATTTTCCTTAAAAAGCAAAACAAAGCAGCTCAAATCAAGTTGTTGATCACCGCTCCACCCGCCCCTTTAATATTATTTCGTTAAGTGCAAATATTAGAGCTAGAGAAAATTTACATATCAAGAAGTATAGCAACTTTTTCTCTACAAATATACTTTATATTATATATAGAAATATGTAAGACACACGCGAAATCCCGAATAATTTCTCGAAAAAAGTATTTTGTTAGACTGAATGAAAAATGCTAATTAATTAACAAAAAGAAAACGAAAAAAAAAAAACATCAAAAAACACAAAAGAACAAAAAAAAATACTTATTCAATAATATGTCTAAACAATACAAAAATCAGCTCAAATAAGGAATTGAATATAGAAATAAATATAAAAATAATATTTTTAAAATATATATATATATGTTGTAGCAGATTTAGGCTTAAGGCAAGGAACAAAACTTATATGAGGCTGTTTAATAAGAACTGAGCCCCACTTAATCATAAAACACGCACAAACAAATTTTTAAAAACTATCCGAAAGTTAACATCGGCTCGCCGAAGTTTATGTACCCTTGTAAAAAAAAAAAAAAACTAAGAATAATGCAAATGATATAAAGCTCAAACAAAAAAATACAATAATTGTTATCTTAAATGTCAAATCAACTTTTAAATTGATATACTAGTTTTCCAAGAAACTGGCTTAGCCAGTTCATTGATTGATAACTGTTCTAAGCAAGGGTATACAAAATCAACCAAGAAATCGGAATAAAAAACAAAAATAAGCCTTAAACAATTAAAACGCATGCTAGGCCTTAAATGTAAAAGTAATAAGCTTAAAAGAAAAGAAAAAATAAAATACTTAATTGTATTGTATTTTTAATGCATTTGTATAATTTTATGTTTCGTTTTAAGCCGTTGTCCGTCCCACTGACAAAATCGTTTACAATGGCAAATTTTAGTTTAATATATAAAATGTAATAATATATATATATATTTTTATAAGGCGAAAAACAAAACAAAAATCCACATAAAGAATATTTTTAAAAACTTTACAACCCAGAAAGTAAACACAAAAGCAAACAAAAAAAATTCTCATATTGTGATAGATTTTATTGAAAATTTTTGAAAAAATTATATTGGCCTTTTGTGTGGTTAAAAAACAATTATATGTATGTATGTATATGACATTGAGAATGTAACAAACAATTCAAGTATAATGCTAATTAGATGTCGTGTATTTTGTATACTGTTGTACACATACCAATAATCTAAACAAAATTTAATAAAGTCGTCATTTTTTCTAAACATCTTTTCTAGTTGCTTCAATTGTTTAATGGGGTTGGTGATAGATCCAAAACTTTAGTTTTTTCCCTTAAGCTCCATCAATTTGGAGTTTAGGGCTGCATAAATGGAACCTTCGGCAACTGCTAGTGTAGTCGTGAGAACTGGATCAGTTCCGATAGCCGTCAGAAAGTCAGTGATGTAATTTTATTCAAAAAACTAGAAGGATGGGCTAACTTCGGCCGTGCCGAAGTTCGTATACCCTTGCAAACTATTATTTAACAATTTAAATGTATACACATTTATAATGTAACAAAATCATTAGAAAGCATATAAAACAAGTCAAACCTACATTAAATGTTTGTAGCATGAGAAAAAAAAGTATTTCGAAAAAAAAAATTTTTTTGGCCCTATTGTTCCTATGGGAGCTATAGCATATAGATGACCGATTTGTCTGAAACTTAGCACAGACATTTCTATATATACTAAACTTCCGAAAACCAAGTTTCGTCACAATCGCTTTCAAAACATCCAAGTTATTGCTCTAAGACTATATTCTTGACCGATCGTTCCTATGGGAGCTATATGATATAGTCAACCGATTCTGATCAAACTTGGTGGATATGTTTAAAGGTGTATTAAACTTAGGAACCCCAAATTTCGTAACAATTGATTGAAAAACAACAAAGTTATTGAAGTTTAATTCTATTCTTGACCGATCGTTCCTATGGGAGCTATATGATATAGTCATCCGATCGGGATGATTCCGAGATATACAATGCCTGCAGCAAAAAGAAGCCTGGGTGCAAAATTTCAGCTCTGTAGCTTTAAGGGTCTCGGAGGAGAAGCTGTTGATCCAGACAGACGGACAGACGGACAGACGGACATGTCTATATCAACTCAGCTCGTCGTGCTGATCAAGAATATATATACTTTATATAGTCGGAAACGCTTCCTTCTGTGCGTTGCAAACTTCTGACCAAAATTAATATACCCTTGCAAGGGTATAAAAAGGTCTATAACAATAAAAGAGAAACAACTAAGCATGTAGTTCAAACCAAAAAGTGTTTTTGTAAAACTTTTTCTGTAGTGTTTATTTCATTTTAAACTTTCCCGCCAATTGTGATTTTGTTTCCGCTGTTTAGCTTTTTTTTAACGTGAAAAAAGCAAAAACGACAGCACTGCCAAAATTTATTTGGGAGGCACATTTTCTTTCGGCTGAAATATTATTTAACACTTTGAAAATTGTAAACTTTAACAACAACATGAATAGCATAGGTGATGATTGCAATGAACTGAAGAAGCAGTATGATGCGTGCTTCAATAGTTGGTTTTCCGGGAGCTTTCTCAAAGGAGACACGGACGATTCTGCATGTGCGCCAATTTTCAAGATTTATCAGGAGTGCGTGAAGGTAAGTAGACCCGCCTCTTAATTTGTTTTTGGTTATCTTAATTTGCCCTTTGTCCTCTTACAGCGTGCCATGCGTGAGCAGAAAATAGAATTACGTGAAATTGACGCGGATTACACCACGGGAGGAGAATATGACAGCAACAACAACAACAGCTCTAACAAGAGTTGACAGCTGACTCCTGGAGGTAGTTATAAAGACAGAAAATCCATAAGCCAGGAAGCGGAACTGCTGCATCCTTATCAACATCAACGCATACACAAACGTGGTGGCACAGCCTAGACAACGCATGGCAAAATTGTACCAGAGATGCATAGCTTTTAAAATCCTTTGCAAATTCCATGAACAGAGACAACCACAACAACAATCAATCAGATTTAAATTATATTGTGAATTATTCTTTAGTTAATTATTAAGTTAGGCTCAAAAAAAACACTTGCCATGCCACTATATGTATGTACGTATTTAAAATGTTCTGTAAATATAACCAATTAATATTTAAATTTGTTTAAGCGGTTATGTAAAGTTCCTTATAGAAGACATTACAATTTGTTAACGGTTTAATTCCTTACTAAGAATGGAAAAACTTAAAAAATCCCCCCATTGGCATGTGTACTGGCATTTCTTTATACATACACACATCTTTATCATTGTCCAAACAAGCTTCAGAGTAAATCCCAGATCTAGCCTTGTCTGGGGGAAGAACTCACTTTACACTGATAATCCGACGACCCCAAACCGATATCATATAAAAAGCAGCTCCAAGCCTCTCTTGTCATCAGTTGTAAAACAAGTCTCAAAACAAGATGCAGCTTCTATCCATTGTTGGAATACTTTTAATGGTTATTGTTGCCATATCCGCTAAGAATCATGAAGAATGGGGTGGTCAACAGAAGCCCTGGGAATACGAACGCCCTAGAAATCCATCTCCTTTCTCGAAATAAACAAATATAAATTGGAATTTTTTACTTGAAACAAAGTGTTTGCATTTTAAATTTGACATCGGATCAAACATTGGGACTTAAGAACTATATATTGGACAGTGGAACTAATTGAAAAGCATGTCCAAGGGAAACTGCTCTCAAGTCTGGGTAAATGCCAATAGAACTTAGAAATCTACACAACATGTGGCTTAAGATTAGACAAGGGGGGCTGCAAATGGAAGTTTTATTTGCCACCCGCCGTGAATTTTGATAGCTTTTCCAGTAAGCCAATATAGGAGGTGTGCTCATGGGCTGTGGCCAAATCAGAGAGTTTTTCAGCAAACTCATTGCTGATGCCCTTCTCCTCGAGAAGATTCATTAACAGATCATACAAGTAGCCATCGAGAACATCGCCAGCAACAGCATAAACCTTCTCATTCCATTCGCCCTCAAAGATGGACAGTTCATCGATGGAGAAGACATCGTTGTATTCACCCTCCTGGGCTTCTCCCTGCAGATAGGCGCAAGTGAAGGATAATGTGGTGCTTCCCTTGATAATGTCCACTTCGAATTGCGGCTTGCTACGCATCTCACCCAATTCCGGTTTGTCGGCATTTGGATTGATTTCTGGCTCATCCTCGCTATCCACAGTGTGATTTACATTGAAGGACACGACAACCTTTTCCTTATCCGTCTGCTTGGTCAGCTCCACATCGGCACCGGTTAATTTCACAGCAAAGCCATCAAGAGTGCTTGGTACAGCTTTACCCTTTTGCACTTTACGCTCTGCAATAATCTCCTCAGTAAGAAATTCGACCAGCTCTCGCTCGCCTGTTCAGAAATAATTGCATCGGGAGGGAATATTTATTTCATCACTTTCTTTGAGGTTATGTAAGCTATATACATATGGTTAAAATAGCCGGCAAATTCAACTTACCTTTGGTATGCACATTGCATCCACAGGTGCAGTTCACACTGGGCTTATGGACATTTAAAATGGCCACATGATCGGATTTGTTGCCACTCTTGGTCATGTGCCACAAGCTGCGAGTAAAATCTCGTTTACCCAATGCACCAGTAGCGGTGCTGGCCAAGCTGGCAAAGCGCAAAGTAGCTGTTTTCAGGCTGTTCATATTGTTATATAATTTAATTGAAAACTTGATGCTTAAAAAGTCCGCTGCCGGAGGAAAACGTGCCGCTTCGAAATAACTTGCAACTAGAGATGGGCGTTGTCGCCGCAAAGCATTTGAGTCATCGATAAATCGATTTTGAACACTAGCGATGGCAAAATGTTTTTAGCAATGACAATCGGAATAATCCGTTATTTTCCAAAAAATTAAAAAATAAATATTTAAATATTGTTATATTTCAGTGCTGCAACTGCAATTTCCACACCATTCCATCTTCTTACATGATTCTAAAAATTGGTAATTTTTTAAGGTAATTTAGCACAGTTTTAAAGATAGACCAGAAGAAGCAAGGAAATTGTACAACATATAAGTAAAACATTGGAATTTAGAGTTTTTCTTTTCTTGAGGGTTTGTTCTTCTTGATTTCTTCTTTCTTTTACAGGTTGATACAAAATGTGAAAATGTTTTGATTTTTAAATACGGTAGACTAAGCGGTACAACAAACTTTTCTGGGTCTTGACCTCCGACTCGAAACTCATCCGGATGTGATCCGAATCGGAGGTCCGGTGACAGTTAAGACCAAGATGCGGCCATGACCAGGACATTTTCTTCTTTTAATAATAAGTTGTGTACAAAAAAACCAATCTGATTATATAACGAGGATCTGATGTGAGTGGAGACGATGGTGTGCTCTCTGGCGTCTACTCCTCGTCGATAGTCTGGACTTGTTGTTGTTGCTGCTGATGCTGCTGTTGTTGTTGTTGCTGCTGGTTCTTATGATGTCCGCGCTGGTTACGATTGCGCTGATTGCGATTATCGCGACGCTGGCCACCCCAATTACCACCTTGGTTATTCTGGTTACGATTGTAACCACGATCTCCACGATTACCCATGTTGCCGCGCTGGAAAAAGTTGCCCTGCTTCATGTCGAAGACCTTCTCGTTGACATCCACCAGATTGGTGACTTTGTCCACGAATTGCATGGCCAGAGCCTGTAGGCGTGAGGGTTCCGAACGATGCATAACTACAGTTTCCGATGGATCATCCAGACTGGCCATCAGTTCCTCGTTGATAATCATTTTACTGATTATCGAATGAACCTTTTGAACGGGCAATTCATACATTTCAGCCAGCGAGGGTATGCTGATGGAGGTGTACACATTAGAGTACGTGAAGAGGTAGGTGCGCAGCGATTCCTCCTTAATGAACTTGACCAGCATATCGCGTACTCGATCGGATTCATAGAAGAGGTCCCAGACCTTGGTGTTCATTTTCTTGTTGACAATAAAATTGGCACAGGCTTGCCAATTGCCACAACGCATAGCCTTGGCTGCAGCCACGACATGTTCGCGCATAGATTCCGGTGGACCCACGAGGGATTGGCGTTCAGATGAGCGCAACTGTTGGTAGAAGGTCTTGCTAATCATACGGCGACGAGCATCAAATTCATGGGCAGCTATATAGGGAATTTCCAGTAGCATAGCAGATACCAAATAGACGCACTCGAGCAGCTCCAGATTGATGTGCATGTGGAATGGCATTTGGCGTTGCTTTTCGATTTTCTCTTGCTCAGCACTGCGCTCGTGTTGACGCTGGGGCAGTAATCCCTGGGCCAACAATTCCTTGGCCTTGCCAGTGACCATCAAATCGACTAGACAATGATGGGCATCTTTGACATTCTCCTGCCGGAAGGCGCACAGGCCCAAATTGGCCATCATGCGGTTATAGAGAATACGAGTCGAGGGATCTGCAGCATCGATGTTATCCTGCAGATGGGACATCAGAATCAAATCACGTGCCTGGAACCAATTATCATGCATGGCATGATGATAGATGTGGGTCAAAATGGCACGTGTACGTATACGATCGGTGTCATCCTTGGCATAGATGAACTTGCACAGACGATCCATGACATCCACCGATGTGACGGTGGTGCTGGGAATATCACCTCGCTTCTTTTTGAACACTTCCGGATCGAATTTGTAGTATAAATGCTCGACTTTGCGCAAATAGATGCGACATCTCTCATTGTTGGAGCCATTAACTTCGAAATATTGCAGGACCAGTTCAATGGTCTTTACCACATTCACCTCATCCTTTAACCGAGACACATAGTCATTGGAATGTGGATCACATTCCTTCAACAACTTGGTGAACTCATCGTCCAACCTTTCAACGGCAGCCAAAGGACAGCCACGAATTAAGTAGGGAGTGGCATTATATTCCTCATGCTCTTCAGCAACAGATTCGCTCATTTGGATCTCAGGATGGGCCAGGAGTAACTTCAACATGCTCTGCATGACTTCCAAAAGCAAAGCCCAATGCTCCAATTTCATAGGTTCAGATATTTTCTGATTATAATCAAAAATGGCGGAGATGATATTGAAGTGAATCTTTACAGAAATGGGCACACCCAGTTCGTGCTGATCGGAGATGTCTCTCAGCTCGAAAAGCAAATCAATTTGGAGCCGACGGTCAGTACGTTTCTTGCCGCGGGCCGACATAATTTCCAGCAACTTGGCCAGCACCAGAGGTATATCGATCTCGGCATCCTTTTCGAACATCTTGGGTTTTTCTACAACATGGCCCTTCACCACGGTTTCCCAGCCATCGCCATCTTCATCCTCAGCACGCTTGCGTATCTTAAGCTTCTGCTCCTTACGCTTATCTTTGCGTTTATCATCATCCTTGTCATCCTTTTCAGTTGAACGCTTAAGGAAACGTTCACGCATATTCTGATATTGGTTTTCATCCTCTGAAGATTCAGTTTCCGATTCCGTGTCGGGATCCCAATCAATGGTATCATCGGAATCCTCATCGTCCACAAGGGGCGATTGTTTGGGCACCAGTTTAGTCAATTTGGCAGCAGCTATAGCTGGTTCCCGCTTATCGCTATCGAGTCCGATATCAATGCCTCCATCGCTGTCATGAGCGGCTGCCTCCTCATCCTCATTTTCACTCTCCTCCACGGGATTTTCGCGGAAACGTGCCAAATCATCTTCAAAATCCTTTATATACTTGCGCACCTTCTGTCTCAGAGTGCCTAAGGATTTTGCATTGTTTTTGGACAAATTCTTACGTCCATCGCGGTCCTCCCAAACCTCGTTAATGAAATCCTCCAGTTCGGCAAGGCAGCGTATATAGAATCGGGGAGTGATGCCATTCTCCTCCTTGGAAATGACAGGCAAAGCTTTCTGATAGGCTTTCGTCAAGTCTTCAAAGCTGGTCAAAGTATTAGATATATCTCTAATCTTTTTGTGGTTGCGTATAGACTTGATGATTCCGGTTAGATTCTCGTAGCGCTTCTCCTTAGTTGAGCGAACCACACGTTTAACTTCCTCCTCATCATCGCTGAATTGCTATAGGAAATAAAATAGAATTTAGAATAATATTGGATTGAAGAGAAATTTTTTGGGTTGCATACAAAGGCGGTGGCTTTATTAAAATTGGGCGCCTGAACCTCCTCCTCACTGGACTCTGATTCCGAGTCGGAACCGTTGGCAAAGAAACGAGACATGGTTTATTGTTGTTTATTTCCGTTTGTTTGCAAACTGAAATATATGAGAATTATTAATACATGTATATACGATGACATGTTCACATTCGTTGGGCATTAAATTTTTTTTTTATTTCGTTTGAGGTTATGTTCAAAAGCGGCCAACATGGCGAAAAATTTCACAAGCTGCTAGTTAATTTCCTTAGCCGCTTTTGAGTTGTTACCTTGAATGGAATGTCAACGTTGCGTTCTTTTATTTCTTCTTTTAGTTATGTTTTGTTTTACTTTAAAAAGTGTGTGAATAATACTTACTTTTTTAAACAGCAAAAAGGAACGATGTTTTATATGCAAGGCAACATCTGAAAAGACCGGTGTGACCAGAGTCTGAATGATAATAGAAAATTTTGCTCAAAGTGAGCATCTTTTAATGCAAACTGTTGCTCTTTCCAACACTGCAATACTGTTTATATATTTTGGATTTTACACAAGTTTGTAAATTTATTTGTAAATCCTTTTAGTTTACCTATAAAAAATGTCCGAGGACAGCAGCCCAGGACGTGACTATACACTAGAGGCTGACTCAGAGCTGCGTTTTGAAATCGAACAAAAAGATGCCAAAGTTCTTGTCACGGTAAATTATAAAAATTTTACTCGGTTTTATTTACTTTCGTAAATTATGTTTTCTAGCTGGTTAATGGTTTTGCTGAGCTATTTGGCACAGAGTTAGTAAAGAAAAAGAAATATGAGTTCGGCATGGGTGCCAAAGTGGCCATATTTACCTATCAAGGCTGTGCGCTTCATGTTCAGGGCAAAATGGATGTTTGCTACGTTTCAAAGGAGACGCCAATGGTGCAGTATGTGAACTGTCATGCCGCATTGGAGCAATTCCGACAGGAAGCCGAAGAGAAAGATACACGTGGTCCCGTGGCTATGGTGGTGGGCCCCATGGATGTGGGCAAGAGTACTCTGTGCCGGATTCTTCTCAATTATGCAGTCAGAGTTGGTCGTAGACCGCTCTATGCGGACATTGATGTGGGTCAGGGTGCCATAGCCATACCGGGTAACGTGGCCACAATTTTAATAGAACGACCCGCTAGCATTGAAGAGGGTTTTCCCAAGACAGCGCCTTTGGTCTATCATTTTGGCCACAAATCACCAAGCGGGAACAGTGTCCTCTACAATGCAGTTGTGTCCAAAATGGCAGACGTAACACTACAGTCGCTGAGCGGAAATAAAAGAAGTGAGTTGTGGACAGGAACAAATGTTTTTAACAGTCATTAATCCTTATATATTTTGTTTAGCCCAAAGCTCCGGCATCATTGTCAACACCTGCGGTTGGGTTAAGGGTTCTGGTTATGCCCATTTGTTACATGCCGCTCGGGCTTATGGCGCCAAAGCAATATTTGTGTTGGATCAGGAACGTCTATATAATGAACTGCTGCGGGATGTTCCCCCCAATGTGCATGTTGTCCTCTTACCCAAGAGTGGCGGCGTTGTGGAACGAAGCAAGGAGCTGCGTCATGAATCTCGGGATCAGCGCATCAAGGAGTACTTTTATGGCAATATCCGTGCCCCCTTTTACCCATTCTCCTTTGAGGTTAAGTTTCAGGACTTGCGTCTTTATAAGATCGGTGCACCTCCTCTGCCCGATTCTTGCATGCCAATTGGGATGAAGGCTGAAGATAACAAAACCAAAGTGGTGGCCGTAACTCCTACCCAGGCGCTGCTGCATCATATTTTGGCTTTGAGTTTTTCCGAAAACACTGAAGACGATGTCATTGGGACCAATATAGCCGGCTTCTTGTGTGTGTAAGTGTGTATAAAGATATCGAAATTTAAAAAAAGAAATTTAAATGCTCAATTTTAGGACTAATGTGGATATGGAGAGGCAAGCGGTAATGCTACTCTCACCTCAACCGCGACCGTTGCCACCCAATGCCTTGCTTCTATGGTCTGAGCTGCAATTTATGGATAATCATGCATAGAATTAAGTTAAAGTCTCTTTTGTTGATATGAATAAATGTAAATTTAAATAATTAAATTTCGATTTTTAAAATTTGTGCACGAGATAGTTGCGTGGAACCTGAATTCGCTTCGCTTTCTTGACCAACCAGGTAGAAAACTTGAATTCGCTTCTCTTTCTTGACTGGCGAAGTGAAAAACTTGAATTCGCTTCGCTTTTGCGATTGAATTCGCTCAACTTTTGCGATTCAATTCGCCTCATCTATTTTTTTTAATTCAGTTTTTTTTTTAACCGTGAAAGTAACGGAGCGGTCGCGTGTGTGGAAAAATTAAATCGAGATTATATTATTTACAAAACACAAACGAAATCCAAACAAAATGGCCTCGCGCATACGCTTAATTCAATAGCAAACGAAAAGCCAGTACGCTTTAATGTGTAATTATTAAGAGGACAAAAGTGAATTTTAATAAAAAATCTTGTTTGTGTTGTTGTTGTCGTTGTGGCTGTTGTTGTCGTTGTTGCCAGTGTAAATATGTGTGCCTGTGTGTGCGTACATGTTTATGTTGTCTGCCTATTTATGTGTGTGTGCGTGTGTAAAAATGTTCTAAAAACAAAACAACACATGAGTTTTTGGGCATTCTCTGCCCCTGTCCTCTGTGTGTAGCTCTCTTCATTCTTTGCTTTCTTCTCTCCTCTTGTCTCATCAAATTGATGGCCTGCCTGAAAGATGTTTTGTATTTTGGTTGTTCTTGTTTGGTTGTACGGGCGGCGGATTGCGGGGCTATTGGGCCAGGCCTGCATTTTGTTTTGATTTTCGTTGAAAATTTTCCTTTGGGAAAATGCAACACTTTTTCCACTTGCACTCACGTACACACACACACACGCACACAAAGAAGAGGTATAACATTCGGTTTTGCCGGCTTGTTGCGCCAAAAAGTAAAGGAAATTAATTACTAAACTCTTATCGCTTCTGACAATTTTTCAATTTAGTAGGCTCACCAGAGCAAAAGGCGTTGAGTAGGTAGTGTCTGTCGGTGGCAATGTAGGGGGTGGGTGGGGGACTCAGTGGCGCAATTACTGCTTATCGCTCGCTACTTTACAACAACAACAATTTGTCATACAACAGAATAAACAACACTAAACAGCAAAATATTTGAAACAAAGAAATCAAGCCTAAAGAGAAATACATTTATTTTTAATTGAAGTTATCATTGTAACTGTATGGATAACAACCAAATATGCCTCTCTCCCTCTCTCTCTCTATAGTATTTTGTGCCTAAAACTGAAAATACAGAAAATTGTTTAAATTCGAATTACTAACAAATGTCGTTGCATTGTTGCAAAGTGTGAAAAGGGAAAATGGCTTACGAGCCATATATAAAACGTATAACTAATCAAAAACCACAACAATTGTGCCAAATTAGCAGAAGAAAAATATGTGCAAAATATTATCAAAATTCTAATTATTATCGACGAACAGAAGGATCAGGACCAGCAGCAGCAGCAGCAGGATGCAACAAATTTGTGATATGTTTGCTATTATTGTTGTGCTTTGGCATTTCACATAGTTGGCAGTATAAGAATGGTAAGTTTTGTTTTAAAAAAAATTAATTGTTTAAATTGTCCAAGACAAATTTAGTTTTGGTCCCCAATAAGTTCCTTCTCCTTTTAAATAAATTGATATCAATTTCCCAAGGCTTTAAATTGGTTTGAATACTTATACTATTAGATCTTATTTTGTCCAATAAAATTGTTTGAAATGTTATAGTACATTTGACAATAATTGCTTATAGACTTTGCATAATTAAATGACGATTCGCTTAAGGGGCATTACACCCACACAAAGCGCTTAGAAATAGGCAATTTTCATAATAATTATGAACACTAATCTAAGCGATCATTAAATCATCTATTAAACAGAATTGAATAATTTTTTTATTGTAAATAGTCATAAAAGTAAAGAAATTTTCTTTTCATGTTTTGCGATGACTAACTTTGTTCCAAACTTGGCTCAACTAAATCTAAAATCTCCACTGTTAAACAACAGTATAAATTAGTGTTTAAACCTAAAAATAATTAACTTAAAAATCCACTAAAAAATATTAAATATTTAATTCAACTCTATCATTATTTTGCTATAAAACTCCCAAAGGAACAAGAATTTTAATGTACTGAAATATCCTGCAAAGTAAAAGTGTGCTTTAAAATTCTTTAAGTAATTTTGTTTACTTTTTTTTTTTCAAATATAATTCGGAGAACATTAAAATTATTATTATACCCTTGCAAAAAGGGTATATTAATTTTGGTCAGAAGTTTGCAACGCATAAAAGCATCTCCGACTAAATAAAGTATATATATTATTGATCAGCACGACGAGCTGAGTTGATATAGCCATGTTCGTCTGTCTGTCCGTCTGTCTGTCTGGATCAACAGCTTCTCCTCCGAAACCCTTAGAGCTACCGAGCTGAAATTTTGCACCTAGGCTTCTTTTTGCTGCAGGCATTGTATATCTCCGAATCATCCCGATCGGATGACTGTATCATATAGCTCCCATAGGAACAATCGGTCGAGAATAGAGTAAAACCTCCATAACTTTGTTGTTTTTCAATCAAATATTACAAAATTTGTTGTTTATTAGTTTGGTATACTTTCTAGCATATCTACCAAGTTTCATTAGAATCGGTTGACTATATCTTGTAGCTCCCATAGGAACGATCGGTCAAGAATATCGTTTTAGAGCAATAACTTGGGTATTTTTAAAACGATTGTTATGAAATTTGGAATTTGAAAGTTAAGTATATATAGAAATGGTTGTGCTAAGTTTTAGCCAAATCGGTTGACTATATGCTATAGCTCCCATAGGAACAATCAGATCAAAAAATTTTTTTTGTCGAATTACATTTTTTTCTTAAGCCACGAACATTTAATGAAGATTTGACTTCTTTTATATGCTTTCTAAAGTAATTGTAAATATGCCATTGTTAAATAACAGTTTGCAAGGGTATACGAACTTCGGCACGGCCGAAGTTAGCCCATCCTTCTAGTTTAGAAATGAATTCTTCTCTTTTAATAATCATCATATATGTACATATCAGGAAATGATGTAAGGATTAATTTAGATTTTTGGCTATCATGCATATTCTCATAATACTTTTAAAAATTCCATGAGTAAAATTTTTATTTTTTACAATTTACAAATTGGCTTAACCCTTAGACCCCTTTCATTCTGCTTGCTCAAAGTTAAAAAAGCTTTTCGATTGTAAAGTCGGTAGAAACTTAAACAATTCTTTTTTGATTCTTAAATGATTCTCTAAATGAAAAATATAATAAACATAGTAAAAGATTCTTCTTTTAGAAAAGTATTATACTTAATATGTATATTTAAATGGAGATAATCTAAAAGATATTATTAAATTAACAAAATAAATCTGGCCTATTGATCCTAAATACCTTCCATTTGTTCGATCTATTCCATGTGCCAAAGAAGGAGATATTGTTTTTTTAATATTAAAATAATGTTAGCAATTAAATTGCATGTAAGAGAAATCGATATTTATTTGATGGCACTTTGATTAATGTCAAAGCGTTGAAGAGTTGATTAACACACACACACACACTCACTCACACGTATACGCAAACATTATGTCAAAGTAAAGTTGTTGTAAAAGCGAATAACAGTACAATGGGCAAAGAGTCAATCGTTCTGTCTTTGTTGTTTGCTGCTCAAAGCATTCATTTGTTTGTGTTTTTGTGGTTTCAGGCTGCACTTTTCTGCTTCCCCTTCATCACCTGCAGCAATAGCTGCCCTTTACCTTACTCTTATCGTTACCCGCACCCTCACTCTATCATCTCTTTTGTGCTCCTTGTCAAAGACCCTTTTGCCTGACAATTTCTCAGTGAAGCTTTTATGCCAAGAACAACAACAACAAGAACGAAAGCAACTACTTATTTAGACTGTAGTACGCACTCAACTTGATTGCACTGCGCATAATTTAACTGTCCTCCCCTCCCACTAACTCCTCCCACGACCGCCAACGCATCATCTACCTCGCTTCGTCACTTAGTTGCACCGCTAATGAGCTGAAAAAAAGAAGAAAAAAAAAAGAGAGAGAGATTGAAAAGTGCCGCCTAGTAATAATTTAGTAGTTATAATAGTGTCCTCTGTCCTGATAATTGCAAAGGACACGCAGCCCGGCATATTTGAAAATGCACAAAGAAACCCAGGAAGAAGAAGAACCAAACCCAGGATCCTCGACTATAGAGAGTAGTCTATAATAAGCCATGCACAAAGCAAAAACTTGGTCAAGTTAATGTGGAAAATGGACAAAAGACGGGCGGAACCCTTGTTAAGCTCACTTCTCTCTCTGTGTATATGTATGTATGTGTCTCTTCTCTATTTTTCTCTTGCTCCTCATCTAAAGTTGAGTGTTTGGTCAAAAGATAAGCCTTGGGCTTTTTGGCTAGTCCTCTAGCATGCACTGAGGCATCATCATCAGCGTCCACAAAGCAAGTGCCAAGGCAAAGAAATGAAGAAGAAAAAAAAAACGGAAAGGAAAGAAAAAAGAACCTGAAGGAAAATACCAACGAAAAAACTTCAATTTGTCGACAAAGCGTAGCAAAGCCAAGAGCGGGGGAGTAGGTGAAGAAGCAGGCAACTTCCTACCGAAAAAAGCGCATCAAAAATGTGCACAACGCATCGAAAAAAATTTCATTATATTAAGTCAATGTGTCGACTAACAGATACCCTATGCCAATTAGAGAGCAAATTAGAATATCTGATAAGGGAAAGTTGCCTCAACTATTGCTCTCGAAAATATTTAATTTATATATATCTTTGAAAGGCTCCAAAGGATTTTTTTTTAGTTTGTTCTATATGATTTAAGGTCTTTAATGTTGCCTTATAGGATACCAAAATGATGCACCAGCTAAAGCTACTCTTGTCTTATTTCTTCTATCACCCATTTCCCTCATTCGCACTCTCTGTATCTCTGTATGTGTGTGTGTGCTGCTTACTTTCTTTAACACTTTGACGCGCGCACAAAGTGTTTTTTTTTTTTTTTTTTACATTTTTCTACTTTACTCTTCTCCTCTCTTTTGGTCCCCCTCCCCTACTCCGCTTTTAAGCCTTGTCCTTTTTTGCAGCAGCTGGTGGGAAGCTACTACTGACGTTTTTCATGCCATGCTGTCGTGTGTGTATGTGTGGGAGTCCTTCTGCTGTGTTTTTTTTTTTTTTTTACTGTTAGCGCTTTGCGCTATTTACTTTTTGCTTCTATTTACTATGCCGCGCGTAGTATACGTCAGTTTAGTAGTAAAACGCCGCACTTCAAAGGCGCTTTTTGACGCCATTTCTCCCGCCTGTACCCCCTAGGGTATTTTCCACTTTTCACTGTTGTTGACATTGATTTTGATTTCATTTGGTTGAAAGAAGGAGGGAAATGTGTGAGGCAGTGACATTGGTCCTTTAGCTGCAGCATCATAAATTGAGGAGAAAAAAAAAAGAGAACGCTTAAGCCGCCTTAAACAGTATTTCTGATAATATGATAAACAAGAATTGAGATTAAACTAATTTAAAGTTAGATATAAGCAAAAGAAATAAAAATGTATTTAGTGAGTTTGAATAACACTTAAGATAAAATCAGTTAACAGTTAATAAATATATATTTGGAAGTTAAAAAATTAGACATTAAACAACACTGAAACGCACTTGTATTGATTTAAGCTTTAAATTGCCACAGCAAATACCAAACCCAAAACCCCCCCCCGCATCCACATTGGCAATGCAAACACAATTTTGCTTTAACTAAGCTAATCATTCTGTGGCACACAGCCAACAGGGAAGCAGCACTCCCTCCCACCTCTTCCCGCCTGCAACTATAGTGCACGAAATGCGTTGTATCACTTTACAATTTAAACAATAATGTTGTGTTAGTGCATCAGTGTGTGTGTGTGTATGTGTGTGACCGTATGTTTGTATTTACTGTTGCAGCACAGTAACCGCATGCAATTTGGTTTTCAACAGCAGCAGCTGCAACATCAACATCCTCCTTTACCCACTGATTTGTGTAGGCGTATAAGCTGGACGAGCCTATTACTGACCTCTACCATAAGTGTGTGCGTGTATGTGTGTGTGTGTCAGTAATCGGTTTAGGAATTGCTAGCAAATTGGATACCATTTACATACACATAAAGTGAGAGAGAAAGAGCGTGAGAGAGAGGAAAATAACTTCAAAAACAAGTGCCAAGATCTATCAGACTATCCCATTCTCTCTCCCTTGAGGTTATCACTTATCGTAATCTTGTAATTACGTATGTTTCACAAATGTTAATTGCCAAAAGGAAATAACGATAGGCAGCAACAGCAGCGGCAAGCACTCACACACACACAGACAGAGCAAAAAGGCCGCTTCTTGGCTTCCATTCTTCTTTCCGTCTCCATCTTGTGATACGTTAACAAGGTATTGCCACAGTGTTGGAAACCAAAACAAATTTCTTCCTTTCGTTCTTGAGAAAACCAAAATTAATTGTCCCAAATGTATATATTATATATCAAAATGATTTAAAATCAAGCTTAATTTGTTCCTTTATATTAAGTTATATTCTAAAATTCCTTATTAGAAAGGATTTACTTTAAGGTAAATATCTACATAGATACTTTCCTACCAAGAATTCCATAAGAAAAATTAAGTTATTTTCTGCAATGCTATTGATTTACATTTATAAGATACAAGATAAAAGATCTACATCAATTTAGTATAGACTCTTTACTATCAAGTTTACTTGTCAATGTCTTAACAGGTTTCTTTTTTTAATCTATAGTAATGACAAGATTGTGAAAGAGATTTGATTTTATGTTGTATCATTTGGAATTGACAGCTAAGGAAAAGCACAATTTCCTGTATGTGTGTGTTTGTGCTATAACTATAATTTACACCAAATCGCTTTGCCATTTTTAAAAGACCCAAAACATGTCAGCAAGTAATTAAATTTCTATACAATTTGCATATTTATGGGCGCGCGCTGGCAACTCTGTTCCCCTGCTATGTATGAGAGTGTTCGTGTCAATATATGTATGTATGTTCATATGTGTGTGTGTGTGTGTGTGTATGTGTATGTTTTGGGCCACTTAACTTGGCCGTTGGCTAACGAACTGAACGTGAAAGAAACAAAAAAATAAAAAGGAAGAGACACCAAGAATACCAGGAGCACGGGTTTTAGAGATGTGATATAGCTTACGATATTTCTGAGCCATTGGAATCGATATTTTGCTTATAAACACAAATTGATTGAAAATAGCAATGTCATGTCACGAGAGTTTTAGTTAAATATTTTAGTATTTTATAGAGGATTATGAATTGTTTTGAATAAACAAACCCGACTTACTTTAAGATGATTAAAAGACTTTGTTAGTTCTCAAAATACAAAAAAAAAAAAATTATGCTAAAGGCTATGTATATTGTATTTTAATAAAATATAGGTATTATATATTAGATTAAAATATTAGATAAGAGGAAAACATGGAAGTTCTTAAATATACACGTAACATTATAATTTAATAAAATTTATATAAATACAATACAACATTAGATTAGAAAAAGTGTTTAGAAGTTCTTTGGTATCCACAAAAAATATTATCGTCTTCATACCGACAAATGTGATTCAAGTCCTAATTCCTGACTCAAAGTAACCAATTAAACAAAAATAAATCACAGCTCTCAGTGATCACATACTAAGTCACAGTTGAAAAGTCACGCTGTCATCTCTAAGGATGCAGCATCTTAAACCTGGGCGCTACCCATGTCGTTCTCCGTTGCTAACAAGCTCTTGCCCCTCTCTACTCCATATGCCTTTCCGTTTACCTCTATTCTTGATTTGTCTGCCTTTTTGACTGGAGCGGCTGCTGTTGTTGTTGTCGTTGCTCTTCTTGTTGTAGTTGGTATGTTTTTTTTTTTCTCCACTACTTTAAATGTCTGCGCGTTCGTGCGTTGCTTGCAACACCGACGGTAACGTCAACGCAGCGCATAAACATGCACATCGTTAAGAGAGCAGCGCAGCAAGGTAGACCCTTTTGGGCCCAAAAAGACTTGTTTCGAAGCCAGCCAACCAACCAACCAACCAACCAGCCAGCCAGCCAGCCGGTCATCCAAAGGCCAGGCCCAGCATGCCTACCTCCTCGCATCTTGCACACAGGCACAGACACAATGGATATCCACACACTACACTATACATATATATATGTATATATATATATAAATATATTTTTGTGTTTTTTTTTTTGGGCTTGTTTTGGCTTTTTCTTCGTTTTTTCTTCTTGTTTTTGGTTTCTTGTAATTGTTCTTCATGGTTGTTCTGAGGTTTATTTTGAATCTGAAAGATCTTTTCTGCCATATGGTGCAAGTTTCAGGTTACTTTTTTTGCTAAACTTTATGTTATCTAATACCTAGGTAGAGAGAGGGACACACACAGAGCCTGAGAGAGAAAAAGAGACATGGAGAGTGTGTTAAAATGAAACACAGCAACATAAAAAGGAAACATTAATTTGCAGCTAGTTTTGCCAAGTTAATGATTACGATCACCATAATCATAATGATCCTTGGCTCGCAAAAACAAAAAAAAAATTCAATTTGTGTTTTATTTATGGCTTTTAGTATTTTTTTCTTATTTTATATATGTACCTTCTATTTCTTCGCCTTTATCCGACTGGCGTTTGTCAATTTTTTTTTTTTTTTTCACTAACCTGTTGTGCATACTAATTTGTCGAGGGGAAAAAGATCGATCGATTCGAACTGATCGACTCGCGCTGTTGGATCGGGCCCAGCTCTTCCATGGAGGAGCCGCATCTATATAATTTAGTGACATTTTGAATGATTTGTGGAAGCCCAAAAACAAAAAATACCCTCGCTGATTTTTTAATTAACTTTTCAAGCTTCGAACTTTATAAATACCTTTGCACATACATAAATTTTCTTAAAGGTATCTCTTATTAATATTTATGGATTTCCAAAGACCCCCAATAAAAAAGAGGAAAAGAAACAAAGTTTTGTAAAATTCTTCCACTAACCACAACAATTTCGAACAAAAAAAAAATTCATCAAACAAAACATCATTAGTTAGAGCGGCAGTGCAGAGGAATCCGACAAAAACAACAACAACATCAAAAATTGTAAACCACAAAACACTAATTTATCACTTTCAACTTGATTTCCTCCTTCACTGATTATTTTTAATGGGTTTCGATAGGCAGACTAGTTCATTTCGATAACTTTCCATAATTTCGCATATGTATAAAGTCATAAATTTGAATCAAAAATGAAAATGCAAGTGCAATTGAATTGCAACGCCAACGCAAAAGTAAGCAAAATCCAATTCAGTAAACATAACCCAAAGACACATGATCACAAGAGCACACACATGTTGGAGGAATAAAAAGTGCGTAATGCGAAATGAGAGGGTGCAACAAAGGGGCTTCAAATCCCCCAGGTATGGGTTATTTGAATTTGAAATTTCATGTGTAGTACGTATAGCCAGTATAATATAGTATATGGCAGGGATGGCCAACTTGATTAGACCCAAGATCTACTGTTTACTGACGACACCCTGTGGGATCTACCAATTACATATGTACTTCTTGACTAATAGTCGCGATCGACTGTTTGGCCACCCTTGGTATATAGTATAGTATGAATTTCTAAAATATTCATTTCTTTATTGCATTTTTAATCTGTAGATATGATTATTATAGTGCATATATTGTTTTAAGCAAATCTAATAAGTATTTTAATTAGGAATAACTGAATTTGAAACTCTCAACTATGAGAGGAGGTACTTCTAAAACTGTAAACTAATTTTTCTAAAAACTGAGTTATCAAAGTCGATAATATTCTTTTGTTCAATACCTGAATCGATCTATTGGAAAATTAAATGGGGATTTAACATCTTTTCGATTTCTGCTTATCCAAAACCGTAACCGTATTCGCTTTAAAATCACTTCTTTTTGATAATTTTAATAACTGTTTATGTAAAAATTGATAAAAAACAATACGTAATTTTTAAGCCCATAAGTCCTTTAAGTTAAATATTTTAATTAAAAACTCACGCTCAAGAAATTGTAACCGTTTCCCTTTTTCAAACGGCACGTCTATGTAACATTTCTTTTCCAGTTCAATTTCCAGAATTAATAAGTGTAAGAATGTATGTGTCTTTATACATGTGTGTGTGCGTATGTACGTAAATCAGTTGTGGTTGGCAGAGAGAGGGGGAGTTGCTGGCAGAGCAACGAACGCACAAACAAATCATTGAAGCGTCTTCTATAATGCCCTTTCTCTATCTATCATTCTGTGCTGTGCGTGTGTGCGTGTATGTGTGTGTGTTTGTAAATCTATCAATAGGCGCATTTGTAATAGTTACCATATCTGCTATTCCCCCCCTCTTTTTTCCCATATACCGCTCTAATCGAAATTAGCCAAAGCAGCAACAACAAATCATTCATTAATGTGTTGATATACAAATTGTGGCTTGTTTATAATTTCTTTTGGTTTCTCTTACTCCTCTCCCTGTATCTTGGTATCTCTTGCTCCAACTGTTTGCCGCTTTTGATGCTAATTAACAGCAAACAAGAAAAAGAATTGCCAACAGCATCCGTTCAAGTCGTATACTCTTTTTTTTTCTTCCCTTTCCCTTCCCCACGAACTTTACATAGATTGAGGATGCAGTTGCATCTATGTTAAGATATAATGTCATTAACATTTTCTATTCTGTTCTGTTAATGCGGCATTTTAATACAGACATTTTGTCTCTCTCTCTCTCTCTCTTTCTGTGTGCGAGTGATTATGTGTGCGTGTGTGTGTAAACGTGTTAAAACATTAAATTGCCGCAGTCACCACATGCATCCATATATAATTTAACTATGAGCAATCATCATTGGCATACCATAACTACATATAGATACAGATATATGTATTCACAGAATGCGTAGCAGATACATCTTTCATTTTCCCTTCCCATTTACCCCCCTTCCAACTGTCTCTCTCTTTAACATGCCTTTTCAGTAATTTTCAACAATTTGCAGCAACAATTTTCATTGCCTTTTGGTATGCGTAATAACTTTTATGTGGTCCACACTGGACAACATAGTATAAATAGAAGCAAAAATGAAATATTTGCAAATTGTTATATTTCTTAAATAAAGTGAAATATCTTTAAAAGAAATTGAAGTAGTTTACCTTCTAAATAGTCCTTCCATTTTCAAAAGTCGTAAGTTATTGCTTCATTTACTCTCCCATGACAAATTATTGCCAATATCGAACAGTAGTAAACGGTTTAAGTACCGAAACAAATTGAAAACTAAATTTAAGTTAAGGCTTTTGTAAAAAGATTTATGACTCAAGAGAACTGGGGCTTAAGAACGGAAGCTTTGGTTTCAATCTTGAATCTGCTGCTTAGTGTAATTTCTGGATAACTTTTTTTTTGTCGGGTTTTGCCTTGATTTTTCGCCTTGTGTGGCTGTTGATGATACAAGAGCGTACATGGAGATGCCTGAGCAACCATCTTGTTGCAATTGTTATAATCTGCCACATATTGAAATTGAATTGCCATCCTCTGCGTGTTGCACACAAACAAACTGCATCTGTCTTGTCGGTACATTCAGGCACTCACACACACACACACACAACGTTTCACCTTCATGGTAAAATGCAATTGCGCGCTTGACTAATTTTGCATTCATGCTTGAGCTTTCAGTAAACCATTCACAGTCATTCATTCATTCAGTTAGTCAGTTAGTCAGTCAACAGCTTATTTAGTCATTCTTGTTGCAGCTTCCCACAAGTTTCCGTTTACATTTACACTTACCTTTAACCAACACTGGCAAAAGTCATGATAAATTTTGCTTATAACACCTTTTCTAACCATCTCAAGCTTCGTCGTCGTCGACATCATCAAACGTTTAATATGCATAAAAAGGTGTCAAGCAAAGATATTTGGAACAAAACACGTTTTCGACTCGATTTAAATATAAAAGACTAACAGTAAATAACCTGTTGCGTTTTGCGCCATTAATGTCAAACTTCATTATGGTGATATATGAGGAGGAGAGTTCGTCCATAGAACACAAAAAAAAAAAAGAAATAATAAGAAATATAAATGAAAAAAAATAAAATACGAAACAAACAAAATATTGCCAAGTAATCTCACACCATACAACTTCATTATAAGCTCCGATTACACGAAACCTTCTTCTTTTTCGTCGTCGTCGTTGTCTTTTATTTCTTTAAAACAAAAGCAACGTAGACGATACGAAACTCACAAAACAATGCAAACATAATCATTATCGAAGAGATTACGGTCCAAACTTATCGACAGACACTTCTCCATGTTCTTAACGAGCCCACAAGAAGATGATTATACCCATTATATTCAATAACATGAAGGGGTACACATGGTTTGAGCAAATCATATCTAGAAACTACTTGAAGTCCTGTGTATGATGATACAGATTTTAAGGATCTTGTATGCTAAGTAGCCTGGTCTCTCAAAGAGAGTCTACATTGACATTAAAAGACTTCCTGACAAAGAAGATTATGGTGAAATAGGTATTATTCTTTCTTTCATTTCATTACATTAACATTATATATTAAGAGTTAAGACGAATAGCTTTTTCTACTAAGATTTAACTAAAATACTATTAACGACTTCTGTGTATAAATAGAGAGATTTTTGGGTATCCAAAGCTATTGCAAAGGATAAATAATGATAGATATGGATAAGGGATAAATATTGATAGGTACTTTGAAGTGCCTAAGAAAAGTTTGCTAATGGGAAGATCTGCCAGCTCCCAGAATCACTTCTTTAAAATACTTGAAAATTCAAAGATTATTGAAATTTTGTAAAAAGAAAACCAAAAAGGCAGTAACTCAAAAACATCTCTATAAGCGATTCTTAATTTCTTTTCTTACAAGATTGAAAGTTTTAAAAAGATTTCAGTTCTGTTTAAAGAAAACCAAGACCAACTAAGAGGTATAGGATAGTCGCACATGAATCTCAATCTCTTCCATTTTTGATGTATATTTTGTTTCTTTTTTTGTTGTTCTGTCTTGTTTGCCCTTTTGTTTTTGTTGGTTCTCTGCTACCTGGTTTACCTTAACCACATTTGTATGTGTGTCCTATACAATGTTGTAGATGTCCATCTATGTATGTGCCTGCGATCCCCCGCACTATTTTTTGGGAACTACGCTACTGGCTTGCTTTACGCCTTTTTCTTGGTTACGCCTCGGGCCAAGCTATTTTATGGCCAAAGCTCGTTTGTGTATACACATACACACACAAACACATATCGGCCATGCTGCTGGCTTAACAAAAAGAGCGTAAAGAATTTGTATAAATATTATAAATAAAAAAAAGGGGCAGGGTAACAAGCTGAAAACAGCAACAACAATAATTAAAACAAAAAGCCAAGCCGATGCTCTTTAACAGTTGAATGGCGCATAGAAATTTGTTCACAACAAAAAAAAAAAAAAAAACTCCTAAAAAAAATTTGTGGCCAAACTGTTTATTTTTATTTGCATGTGAAAAGCCATCTCAATTGGTACATCGATGGGGATATTTTGCGGCACATTTATATGCTAAACTAACTATATATATAATAAACAAGCAACAACGACAAAAAACAACAAGTTTTAAGTCTTTTTTTTCTTTTTTTTTTTAAGTCTGCTAGTTCAAGTTGGGAATTTTGTTATGCAAAATGTGCGCCAGATCATAAATTAGTTGAAAATTAGTATTGTTTGACAGCGTTAAGAGCTTTTGAAAATGCTAATCAGTAAAAAAAATGGTAGTAAAAAAAAAAAAAGAAATAGCTAGATACTACTCATATGTAGAGTGGAAGCGCAGCCAGTGTTGACTAACGCATGCAATTTTGCAGCAGTGTCAAAGCAATTAATCTTTCATTTATAAATTTATGCCATGTCTCGACAGGGGACCAGAATGAAGGTAGAAAAGGGAAGATGGGAAGAATGTAAATGGCAATAAAATATCAATTTGCAAAACTTGACCAACATCCATGATGTTGTTGTGCAGCTTGTCTTAGTCGTCCAACGGAGAGAACCATACTCCTCCCAATGTGCTGCTCCAATGGTCCCTCCAATTGCAAAAGTGATTTGTTTTCAGCGCTGCTCTTGTTGGCAATTTACTTTTACAACACCCAAGACCAAAGTCGTCGTATAGACTGGGTGGGGGGAAATAATTTATGCTGTAATTTATTACCAACCATAAGACAGACTCTGGCATCAGGCTCAGAGAGCTCAAGAGACTCAAACACACAGACAGAGACTCTTGGCTTGGTCTTTGCTCTGCTTGCCTATGCGAATGGTTGTGTTCATGTGTGTGTGTGTGTGTGTGTGTGTGTGTGTGTGTGTGTGTGTCTGTTTATATATATTTCCATACATGGCAATTAAACAAAATGTAAACTTGTAGATATTTCAAATATCGAGAATTCACTTCAATCAGTGAAATCAATATAAATCAATTCCAACTGCCAGTTCAATTCGACGGGTTGCGGTGCTAATGGCCACAAGTGAAGTGAAGTAGTATGGCTATATAGCATATAGTATGTAGTTGTAGTCGTAGTCGGTCTCAATTGCCACCAGTAGACATCGTCTGCCGGCCTGCCTGCTGACTGCCAAATCAATTGAGTTTGTTTTTTGCTACTGAAGCAACTCGCACTTGTAGTTTGTATTTTTAATACACTTTATTTCAAGTTTTGGAAACTAAAAATTTACTTTCCTTTTGGCAAGAAATTTGCTTTAAAATAGATGGAGTAGAAATTTGTAATCTCTGTTATCCAAAAAATAAAAGTTAACCATATGAAAAGTGAACTCTAACCAAACTACTCCCTAACAACATGTTCTAGTAGTAGTTATTTATAATACTAAATTGCGTTTGTTTGGTATATATCATCATTTTAAGTTGAAAATTTTTGTAGAGTATACGAACTTCGTCAACTTGGTTAAATATCTGCATACAAATAGTACATCTGTATATTTTATTTTTGCACAAATGTCTGTTTCCGACAGCGCACGCGGCTGACTGGTTGGTTGCTCTTGGCTTGGGCTTCTTCAGACCGATTGAATATTGGCTACAACCAACTGTCAGTTGGCTGTGGAGTAGGACCAAGTGTTGGAGGTGGGGGCATTGCTGCTACCAGACCACTTGACGTAACTAATTGAATGTCAATTTGCCTCTTCTCTTTCCATTCTGTCATTCGCGCCTCATTTTCATCGTTTTGTTTTTGGTTGTTTTTTTTTTAATGCCAGTCACGTACTACTGTCTCCTCTATATCTCTGAAGTTTTCAACTTCACTCGTATTAACATATTGCCCTTTACAAATTCAATATTGAATCTACATTATAGGCCATGTAATCATTGCAACCAAATGTATACATATACATATATTTGTATTTACATTTACATATTTAACATACATGTGTACATATTTATCTCAGACGACGCGCCACTGCATTGCGTCCCTCATATACATTCATTAAGTAGTTAAATATTTGTATGAGGGAATTTTAATTTTCAATTAGATTTCAAGTAAGGAAAGAATATTTCTACCTAGAAAAAAAAAAATAAAACAAAACTTACCAGCTGTGCTCATTTTGTTGTGAAATCTTTTTTGGAACTTTAAGTAAGAGTTCTGCTAGATGACCTTTTTACCTAATTTAACTAGTTTTTAGGTAATTTATTTAGCACTTATTTTAGCTTCTATCCACTATTGAAGCTCATGTGCAGATTTGACCCATTTTAGTTAGCTTGACTCTACTTATTTAGTAATTAGTTAAGCTTCCATCTACTATGGAAGCTCATGTGTAGATTCTCATTGTATTTTTCAACACTACATTTGAGATTAAGAATCAAACTGTTTACTATCAACATGAAACTTTTACAGTTTTCCCTTCTCTTATTAGTTCAATATTTAAGCTTCTACCCACTGTTAAATCTCAAGTGCAGATACTCATTGTATTTTCCTACACTACATTTGAGTTTTAGAATCGAACGGTTAACTATTAGCACTAAACTTTTACAGTTTATTCCCCCGTGCTGTGTTAATTTTTCCTGCCTTGTTTTAATCACAGTTCTTGTTTTTTTTTTCTGCTGCATAATAATCAATTTAATGAGCCTAAGTCGCGCTACAAATTAATTTAAGGCCTCAAGCAAGCGCGCAAAAATATTAAATTTACAACTTTTTTTTTTTCCTCTCTCTTGTTTTCTATGAATATACATATATATATATGTACATATGTATATAAGTTTTTTTTTTTTTGCTGAGCCCCCTCTGCCAAGCCTAGCCCAAGTTCCGCCTGCATTGTGACTATGCTGGGGCTTGTAATTCATAACCAGCGAGGCACACAGCGATGGCAACGGCAACAGCAACGTCAACGGCAACAGCAACCAGCAATCTTGATGGGCAACACTTGAGTGCTGGCAACTACTACAAAACTATGCTTGTACAGAGCCAAGAACGAAGCATATTGCCATAAAATTAACGGATGCTGGGTGGATAGAGCAGCTAAAACATGCAAAAGAGGGTACTCGGTGGGAGAAGGGGAGGTCAGCAGCAGGAGCAACAGCAGCAAATAAGCAACAGCAACAGTAAGAGAACAGGCAGAAAAATATTAACACAATATTTTTCAAGCGAGACCTGTGCTAGATGGCTGACTGGCTGGCTGGCTGGCTGGCTGGCTGGCTGACTGGCTCGCCGTTTGCTGCTTCTGACCAACCCACATCGTTATCATAATATGAATGGGGGTTCAACTCTCTGCTTGTCGTGCTTCGACTGTGCCTCAGTATTTCTCCATGTGTGTGTGTGTGTGTGTGTGTGTGTGTGGGCGGAGTGAACAGAGGCAGCATCATTCTACCTTCCTCTCATTCCTCCTTCCCTGTGCACTGTTCAGTCTATGGATGATTATGAGAAACATTGAGCATGGTCATGTGCTTGTCGTCTACATGTGGGTACCTAGTACTTGGTACTGATGCTGGTCCTGTTTCTATTCCTTCTACCTCCTTCTATCATTGTGCCTGATAATGATGCAGCGCATTATTCGCTGACTAGGCTTGCTGTTGCTGTTGTTGCTGCTGCTGCTGCTGCGTTTGCATTTCATCATTCTTCTTGCTCTCGTTGTCACGTATTTGGCACAAGTATTTAATTAGGAAGTGCTTACGTGTAAGCTCTTTAAATAGGCACACGAAATGCTATACTTAATATCCATGTTTATTGTTGTTTCAGTCTGAGCTAGAAAAAAAACTGTAGTTTGTACTATTACTAAGCAGGAACAACAGTATAAGATGCTTTACATACACCTTTCTAACACTATGGCAGTGTTGCAAAGTAGCGTTTTCCTATACTTTAGGTAATTAATGGATGAAAAACAAAGGTTATGCAATGAAAAGTTACTGTTATTCATCAAATTATTAATTTAAATTTATTTTTCCTCCTGTCAAATAAGAAATAGTTTGTCAGTATTCAACTTTTAACCATTCCCCAGTGATTTCTCAAAAGTGATTTCAAATTTTACCTTTCTCTTTTATTATTGATGCAAATTTTTTGGTATTGGCAGCTAAACTGACCTCTTCTCACCTTCTCAATTAACCAAAAGTCAAGAGGATGTTAACGACGACGATTTGCTTTTAGGCCACTGTCATTTCCAATCCAACTCTCACTCCCACTTCTACTCCAGCTCCTGCTTCTACTCCCACTCAAAGGCCAGTGGCTACCAATGAGCTAAACAAAAAATATATGTATATATTCATATATATACATATTTTCTACAAACGCCTCCACCACCAGCAGACGACCATTTGAGCTGAACTCCCTGTTCCTCGACTCTTTGGAAATTGCATTCAGCCAGCATTCATCTTTGTGGCGCAGGCATACAGCTTTCTGGAATAGCTAGCTAGCTAGCTGTGTCTTTTCCCCGTCGTCGTCATCGTTCCTTTTTTTTCTCTTTTCGTTCAGATATCCAGCCACGTTTTCTTTTTGGAAAAAGATAACAAACCCAATCGTTTGTGCAACATTTTCAACAGTTTTGGCACGATTCTTTCCTTCCTTCAATTTACAGAATGCTGATTTTTTTTTTTTTTTTTTTGCTCCCCCACCTCTCTCTCTCTCATTTTCTGTCTCCCATTTTTTTCTTATTGCTGCTGCTGCTGCTGCCACTGGTGCTTTGTCGTCGTCGTCGTTGGTCGTCGCCAGCGTCGCAGTCGTCCGATCCCTTGAAGCGTGAACGAGTGGAGTTTTGGCAAGTCTTTCTGAACGTGCAAATTGCATGCTGTGCGGAGAGTTAATGGCGTTTTCTTTGGGCTTGGAGTAGAGAGGGAAATAACCATGGGTGTTGATGCTAACGAGTTGAGAGAAAATAAAGTTCATGACTTCATTTTTGTTCTTTTACTGTATGTGTGAGTGTGTGTGTTGTTGTTGTTGTTGTTGTTGTTGTTGTTGTTGTGAAGAAAACCAGTCTTGTTTTGGCTTGTCCCTCATACATATCATCTGCATATCAAGTAACGTCCAAGCATTTCTCATTGTAATATAATGTTTAAGATTTTAAATAAAACATGAATCGATGTCGAGAGGAAGAGGGCCAACAGCCACAAGAGGAATAGCAACAACAATGGAAAGCAAGCGAAGGTGAATGAAGGAAATCAGAAGGTAAAGGTAATGCCAAAGACCTTCCACTTCTTTTACTTCGATTCCCCTTTTTGGGGGCACAATTGCAATTTCCACTTTTGGGTTGAACTGAAGCTGCTGCAGCTGCAATTTTGTGGTTCTTCTTGCTGTTGTTGTTGTTGTCGATAACTTTGGCCATTGTTGTTGCTGATGTGATGATGTTGGCGGAGGCCCGATAAGTGGCATAAGGGCAGCACGAGGATGGAGGGATCTACGTTCAGCCATCAGACCACAACTTGAGGCAATTTTCAACAAGCTGGTCATAACTTTTTTTTTTCTTTTTAAATTTTTCTTTCCTCATTTTAAATATATAATCTTTGTAAGTTTTTACAACACTCGACAGAAAATGTACTTATTATAACAATTAGGGAACATTGTTTTTTGTTACCTCAACTGTTTATGTACGAAGGCTACTTCAAAAGTTTTGATATAAAAGCTAAGTTTCTTAAGTCTTCAGATCGATGAAGTAGACACTCAAAAATTACCTTTTGAAGATTGTTTGAAAAACTTTTGCTATAACTCTGCGGAAAAAAATGGATTATATATGCATCTGTGGAATCAGTGGAAGCATTATGAACAAGGATTTTCATTATTTCAAAGTAAATCATTCATACATAAACTCAGTTATGTGTGAAATGAAAGATTTGGTTTAACATTATCTTATCTTAACATGTTTTTAGCAACAAACCTTTGGATTAACCCTCTTAAAGTGTATACTGCTGACTATTGGGATGAAACAGTCAAGTGCCAGCTGTCCATTGAGGATGCGGATGCTGTTGTTGTTACTGTTGCTGTTGCTGTTCCTGTTGCTGATGATGATGATAATGATGTTGTTCATGTTGTTGTTGATGATGTGCAGCCATCCTCTTCCATGTTTGTGCTTAACTTTTTAAATGTTAATGCGAATGTTGTTGCTCCACGACGGTCGTGTACAAAAGATACTTCGTACAACGTTCATCGTTGATGTGTTGATATGAGTTTTAATGCATTTTAAGCTCAATGCGTTCAACGACCAAACGGCAGGCAGTCCAGTAGACCAACAGACCGTCAGACCGGCAGACAGACAGACAGTTAGTCAGTCAGTCAGCCCGTCAGCCAGTAAGTTCCTGGCCAACAAAATTTGCAATGCTTGTTGCTACTCACAACACAATTTTTCATGCACACGCTGATTTCCATTTTGGGGCCCCAGAGCATCCAGGCGGCAGTCAGAGCTTATTTAGCATTTTCCCTCCTCCTCCACCAGTTGCCCCCCTCTTTCCGTAGTCATTCTCCTCGTCCCCTGGTCTGTCCATTTACTCGATTTGTGGTTTGTTGATTTTTCTTATTCAACGCTCCATCGCTTGGGATCGTCTCTTTCTCTCTACCCTACCCAATGGACGACGGCCTGGCTAGCTGTCAGCAACATAATCATCGACTCAGTTGGCAATTTGGTGTTGCTTGGGGTTCCATCATAGCGTATTTATTTTAACGTTAATGGCCAGTTGTCATATCGGTTGAGCAGACCAGACAGACAGATAAACGCGCTGTACAGATACATTTCGCACGCGGTGATTACATTTTTAAGTAGGTGTATGAGTAATTTTGGCAACACTATGGGACACAGGACTAAGGCAATTTCGATTCTCTGTATCCTGTACACATATTGATATTTAACAAAATTTTATAAAATAACGACAAAAATATGCGATATGCTTGTTCGCAGCCCCCAAAACAACTAAAAAAAAAAAACTTTGCAATGCAATTAAGTCAAAGGAATATACAGAGAAAAATCAACAAAGGCAACAAAAGCAACACAAGAGTATCTCATGTGACCAAAAAGGACCAACAGCAGCAGCAACAACAACTTTGCTATCAACACACATACATACATACTCTCGTACACACAGGCATCTTGTAGCCAGGGCAACCAAAACTGATTTGCAATTTTTGGTGGAGAGACAAAGAGTGGAGCAACTCAGGTTGCACGAACCAGCCACCACAAAAAAAAAAAAAAAAAACAAAATAAAAAGAAAAAGGAAATAACAAACGAACAAAATAAAATAAAAAAAGGGAGAAGCTTCTGCTTCCCCATTTTGATAACCATTAACAATTTGGTAAACTAAAAGGAGAAGAAGGAAACTTCATCATCATCTTCATCATTGTCGTCGTCGTCATCATCATTATCATTATCAGGCAGTCAGGCAGGCAACCAAGCATATGTGTTAACTTGAAGTTAAGTGGATTCTCTTCGTACATACATTTTCTCCCTCTCCTCCTCCTTTTCCCACTCCTGTTGATAATTTAAATGAGCGACTCGAACAGAACTTGGAACGATTGTGTCTCTGGTAAAACTTCTTTCTCTCTGATTTCTACCTGTGTCTGACAGGTATCTTACCGAATACAAAATAGACGACTAATATAGTCTGACTGCAAACTATATTCAAGATCAGATAGAAACACTTGGATATTCAAGTACTGAAAGTAGTATTTAGTTGAGAGTGTCGACAAATCATTTTATCCTTCAATATTTGATTTCAGTTAGCTTTGATATCTCTTTTTAGGGATTTAGCAAAAGGTAATATTAGATCCAATTGGTTCTACCTTTGAAAAGTTAAAGTTTCTCTTATTCTGTTAAAATATACCGATAAAATATTAAAAAAAAAATATATTTATTTGAAAAATTTTGTCACATTTTGTTTATGTTTTTGGTTCAGTTGCGGTTCAGATCGGTTTGGATAGACAACTTCATTATAACCTCAGGTTCTAAATATTAGAAGATATGAATTTTGGAGATTTCAAATCTTGGGACTTCTACGGGAGCCTTTTCTCAAGGAACTAGAACTAGATATATTCTACTAATTTAAATAGACTTTAAATTTTGATTCCATGAAAAAAAATATGGATTCTGTTTTATAATTCTATTTGATAACTTTCAACAACAAGTCAATTTTCAACTTTTCTATATAAAAATTGGTTAAAATTTAGAGTATTATTACAAAAATTAACATATTATATTTATTTGTATTTAGATTCAATAATAAATCTTAAGGGGGCTTTAAGTACGATTCTGAGAGTGCTACAAGGGTCTAAGACTTCCGACTATTTAACCGATTATTTTGTAGTAGATTAACATTGATTTCCCTAAGTTGAATTGATTTTCAATAAGATGGAAATGTTTTCAGAGTTTGATTGGGGAAATTATATAGAAGAGATTGATCAAATGAATCGGTTTAACATGGGTATTTCGTTTCAAGATCTTACTTGTGCATTTGGAGTCCTAGACTAGAGAGTATCTTAAAGTCATTATATTAAATTAAAATGGAATCTCTTTTATTCCCATCTTCTTATGTTATTTGCTTTGGTTGTGGCATGCCTGGTAGTTGTTGTTGTTGTTGCTGTTCTCATGTTGCTTCTCCAAAGTTTACCCGCAACACATCTTAAATTTTCACAAAATTGCTTTCTTTTCAAAGTTCTTTTGCCTGAGTTAGCTTTTATGGTTTTGTGTGTGTCGGTCTGTTTGTGTATGTGTGTGCGGTGTATGTGCGTGTGTTTGGCAGGTGGCTGGCTGGCTGGTTGGTTGGCTGACTGACTGACTAAATAACTGACTTCAGGGCGGACTTGGCGTGTCAACGCCTGATTGATGAAACAAAGGATGCAAACCATTTTGCATATGGATTGTAAAGAAAAATAAACTTTTAGTTACTCCACAAAGTGTTAGATTAAAGTTTATCGGCCAGTGTTGTAAAGTATTTTAGTACAGTCTCGCTTAATTTGAAAACAAACTTTTAGGCTTAATGTGGCAGGTGGCAGATTTTCAATGGTATTTAAATGCACATTTAATTAAAATTTATTCATAAGCTTGAAAATCCCTTCATTTAATTGAATTTGTGGGCTCTGGCAGTGTTGGTATATGGTAAAATAGTTTTGTCCTTCAGCCTCCAACCGTGAACAACAACAACAACAACAACGGCAGCTAACTGCCAGACGTTGACGTTGGATGTCGACGGCGAAAAACTCTTCAACACATTTAAATAGCTGCAACTTCCGTTGCAAGTAGCCTCCTTCTGATACCACTGCCACTGCCACAGCTACTGCTGCTGCTGTTGCTGCTCTCTTTTGCTTCTCTCTCTCTCTTCCTCTTTCCCCACCCAATTTTGGGATCCACAATATAATGCTGCTAGTCAGCATGACTGGAGATGGAGTGGTGCTGACTGACTGACTGCCAGCAGCTTGCCAGCCTGCCAGTGTTGGTTAGAGGCAGCCGAGTGTGCAACATCCTGTATGGCCCCCATGCCATGCCCTATGTTCACTTAAAGTTTTGCTTCGTTCGTTCCCATTCCACAACAATGCCAACATTTGCACTCATTTAGCATTTAAGAGTAGTTGTGTTGTTTTCTTACTGCCACTCGCTCTCCACTCACATTATGCCCTCTATTCCTGATCCTGCTGTCGACTCGGTCAACCGAATTATGCCATTTTTCTACTAGTCGGTTTGGCCCTGCCCAATCCATCCAATTATGCATCATTCATATAAGCGCATCCGCGTTGGCCATTTAAACCCATATCAACCACCCACAACAACCTACTGCCTACTTTTTCTCGACTACAAAATACCCAATTGAATTATTTTAAAAATAATATTTAAATTTAATTAAAGTTTATTCCTGAGAATGGAAATTCCTGTAGAAAATGGCTTTTCTACTTTATTAACCTTTCAATGTATACAATCTTCCTTGGATCAATTATGTTATCCATATATCCCTTTTTGCCATTTAGCTAATGGGTGCAAAAAATGGTAAACTAAGACCTAAGTTGGGGTCTTCGTCAATTCTCTGCCAACTGGCAACAGCCCCACCTACCCTTTTTACCCCTCCTCAGCTTGTTGTATACATTAATAATTAAAATATTTTTTTTCTATGAGTTTTTCAATGAAGCTCTCTACCAGCAGAGGCAGCAACAGCAGCAGCAACCAAGCGTCAGCGGAGATGGTAAAGAAGGAGATGCAGTTGAAGTTGGAGATGTTGATGATGGGAGATGGGGGCTATGGAGTCATCTCTAGCTGCATTTCAATTTCGGTCGAGTGTGTACGCGCGAGAGGGTTATAGAGGTCTTCTTCCTCTTCTTCTTGGCTTTCGGTACTCGAGTTGATGAGCACGTCTGTGGAGTCTCAGTCTACAGCTGGTGCTGAAGCTCCTCCAGCTGCTGCTGCTGCTGCTGCTGCTGCTGCTCCTGCTGTTGCTCCTGCTGTTGTTGCTGTTAATAATGATGTTGATTTCTTAACGCTTCACTGACATTTGCATCAGAATTATTTACAAGGATTTTTCTTCTTCTATTTTCTTTTTTTTTTTTGTCCAAACTGAATGCAAGTATCATTATATGAGGTTTGTCATACCATCTCTAGACGACTACTCCTCCTATACTCCTGCCATTAGGGCTGTTATCGAAGAGAAAAAGTCACACTTTTATGCCCAGTTCAGTTGTTGTTGTTGTTGTTGCTGCTGTTGTTGTTGTGTCTATGCAAATATTTATATGTTTGCTTAATTTTTGCACACTTGGCACATAAATCCTGTTGCAGTTGCAGTTGCTGTTGCTGCTGCCATACCTGGGGGGACCCAACAGCAACAGCAGCAACAACAACAACAACCTGAACTAGGCAGAGTAAAAGTTGCACGTGTTCTGAATATATATGTGTGTGTGTATATATATATGTATGTTTGCATGTAAGCAACCCACTTTGACAAAAATGTCACCATTTTGCAGCTGAGGGTAAGGCCTAGCCTCGAGCTTGATGGATTATTCGAGTACCTCCTGCTGCGCCTGACTGCATAAATATTGCAATGCAATGCAATGCAATGCTCTTGTATACAATAAAACCCAACATGAATAGGTTGAGGAAGAAGTAGGGAAGAAGTGGAGAAGAAAGACAGTCAGAAGCGTCTCCTGTTGCACTACATCAACTTCTTGGCATAATATTAAATTGGCTACCATAACAAATTGCCTAAAACTATACCTGTAATTAAAAAATGATGATATAGAGAAGGATAACTCTTGGTAAAGTAAACATAAAGAGGTCAAAAAAGGTTGAATTGAAAATGAGGAAATCAATATGGAAGTTGACAACACTAAGGTCTCTTTTTTTTTTAGTGAAAGACGAAATTTTCCACTTCTTAAATTGGTAATAAGTTAAGTGAACTTTGTGTCTTCTAACTGCCTTTTGGCCTACTTAGTTTTGTTTTGCTTTATTTCATTTAAAGAGCATAAAAACTTCGTTTAGTATTTCTTTCTTTATTTTGTTTTGCTTAGCGCTTATTCATACACAATTAGATCAGCACAGGCCGAGTCAGCAGCAGCAGCAGCAGCTGCAACAAACTGCAACAACTGCAACTTGAAGCACACCCAATCTCAGCCGCCCACACACAAACACACCCATGGCAAATAAAGACATGTACCGACTGCCTGGGCGTAGTTGCAATTTGCATTTAACTAAAACTAAAGTATTGTTAACCATTCGACATGAGTCTGTTGTGTGGTGGGGCAAAGCCAGTTCTTGTTGTTGTTATGTTTTTTTTTTTTTCTCATTTAGCAGCACTAATTAACCCTCAACTCTTTCCCCCCATCTGTTTCTCTTTACAGTACATGGCCCATTGCCATCCTCTTTAGTATCCGGCTCATCATCATCGTCGTTGTTGTCGTCTCCATCCAATGCCTTCATCAATACACCGGCAACATTGTTGTTTACCACACGCCATGACATTCAGATTGCAAATATAAGCAAACCGACTGGTGGACCACAGATCGATGTAATTGTCAAGGATCTGGCTGAGGCAATGGCCATTGATTTTTATTATGCCAAGAGTTTGGTCTGCTGGACGGATTGTGGACGAGAGATAATTGAATGTGCCCATATGAATTCATCATTTACCACCGGCACCAGGCAAGGTCCCAAACAGACTGTGATATCGACGGGTTTGGATAAGCCCGAGGGATTGGCCATTGATTGGTATACGGATAAGATCTATTGGACCGATGGTGAAAAGAATCGTATTGAGGTGGCCACCTTAGATGGTAAATATCAGAAAGTTCTCTTTTGGACCGATTTGGATCAGCCACGTGCGGTGGCGGTTGTTCCTGCCAAACGATTTCTGATTTGGACCGATTGGGGTGAATATCCAAAAATAGAACGTGCCAGCATGGATGGTGATCCATTGAGTCGTATGACTCTAGTCAAAGATAATGTATTTTGGCCCAATGGTTTGGCAGTGGATTTGGCCAGTGAACTAATCTATTGGACAGATGGCAAGAATCGTTTCATCGATGTAATGAAATTGGATGGCAGTAATCGTAGAACTATAGTGAATAACCTAAAGTATCCATTCAGTTTGACCTACTATGACAATCGTTTGTATTGGACTGATTGGCAAAGGGGTAGCTTAAATGCCCTGGATTTGCATACACGGGAGCTGAAAGAGTTAATTGACACCCCCAAAGCACCGAATTCAGTGAGAGCTTGGGACGCTAGCCTGCAACCGTATGAGGATAATCCCTGTGCCCATCACAATGGTAATTGCTCTCATCTGTGTTTGCTTTCGACCAATAATCAGGGTTATAGCTGTGCCTGTCCCACGGGTGTGAAACTAATTTCCACCAATCAATGTGCCAACGGATCTCAAGAGATGCTCTTCATTGTTCAACGTACTCAGATTAGCAAGATATCGCTCGATTCACCTGATTATACGATATTCCCATTGCCTCTGGGCAAGGTTAAATATGCCATAGCCATTGATTATGATCCCGTGGAGGAGCATATCTATTGGTCCGATGTCGAGGCCTATACCATAAGGCGTGCCCATACAGATGGTACAGGAGTAATGGATTTTGTTACCTCCGAAGTACGCCATCCTGATGGTTTGGCCCTGGACTGGTTGGCACGTAATCTCTATTGGACAGATACTGTCACAGATCGAATTGAGGTTTGCCGACTCGATGGTTCGGCCAGAAAAGTATTGATCTATGAACATCTAGAAGAGCCTAGAGCCATTGCAGTGGCCCCTTCTCTGGGTTGGATGTTCTGGAGTGATTGGAACGAACGCAAACCGAAAGTAGAGAGAGCATCTCTCGATGGCTCTGAACGAGTGGTATTGGTATCCGAGAATCTGGGTTGGCCCAATGGCATTGCCCTGGACATTGAGGCAAAGACAATCTATTGGTGTGATGGGAAAACGGATAAAATTGAAGTGGCCAATATGGACGGTTCTGATCGTCGGGTTGTAATTAGTGATAATCTGAAGCATCTGTTTGGTCTTAGTATATTGGATGATTACCTCTATTGGACCGATTGGCAGCGTCGATCAATTGATCGGGCACATAAGATAACGGGAAATAATCGAATTGTTGTCGTTGATCAATATCCGGATCTGATGGGCTTAAAAGTGACGCGTTTAAGAGAAATACGTGGACAGAATGCCTGTGCGGTGAGGAATGGTGGTTGTTCCCATCTATGCCTGAATCGTCCCCGGGATTACGTGTGCCGTTGTGCCATTGACTATGAATTGGCTAATGATAAGCGAACCTGCGTCATACCGGCAGCTTTCCTACTGTTCTCACGTCAAGAGCACATTGGACGTATTTCTATTGAATATAATGAAGGCAATCACAATGACGAGCGTATTCCCTTCAAGGATGTAAGGGATGCCCATGCCTTGGATGTATCGGTGGCTGAGAGACGTATTTACTGGACCGATCAGAAGAGCAAATGCATCTTTCGGGCATTCCTCAACGGTTCGTATGTGCAGCGAATTATAGATTCGGGTTTAATTGGACCCGATGGCATAGCTGTGGACTGGCTGGGTCACAATATCTATTGGTCCGATGCGGAGGCAAGACGCATTGAGGTTGCCCGTCTGGATGGTACCAGTCGTCGAGTCCTACTCTGGAAAGGTGTGGAAGAACCGCGTTCTCTGGTTCTGGAACCGAGACGTGGTTACATGTACTGGACAGAATCACCATCGGACTCCATACGTCGAGCTACCATGGATGGCAGCGAATTACAGACAATCATTGCAGGAGCCAATCATGCTGCAGGTCTTACGTTTGACCAGGAGACGAGACGTCTCTATTGGGCCACACAATCGCGCCCAGCGAAAATTGAATCTGCCGACTGGGATGGCCGGAAGCGTCAAGTTCTGGTCAGTAGTGATATTGATGAACCCTATGCCGTGTCCCTCTATCAGGATTATGTCTATTGGAGTGATTGGAATACGGGTGACATTGAACGTGTACATAAGGCAACCGGACAAAATCGTAGTTTAGTTCACTCGGGAATGACTTACATCACCTCGCTGCTGGTCTTTAATGATAAACGTCAGACGGGAGTGAATCCCTGCAAAGTGAACAACGGCGGCTGCTCTCATCTCTGTCTGGCCCATCCGAGCAGGCGAGGTATGGTGTGCGCCTGTCCTACCCACTATCAATTGGCCAAAGATGGCACGTCCTGCATTGCGCCACGCAACTATATAATCTTTAGTCAAAGGAATAGTTTTGGTAGATTATTGCCAAATACCACAGATTGTCCAAATGTTCCATTGCCTGTATCGGGAAAGAATATACGTGCTGTTGACTATGATCCTATTACGCATCACATTTATTGGGTAAGAGCATGAAATGAAGAAGAAACCAGTCTATTAACAAATCCTTTTTATTAAATTCAGATTGAAGGCAGAAGTCATAGCATAAAGCGTTCACTGGCCAATGGAACCAAAACCACACTTCTGGTCAATTCGGGACAACCTTTTGATATAGCCATAGATATAATTGGACGTCTTCTTTTCTGGTCTTGCTCCTACTCCAATAGCATTAATGTGACGAGGTAAGTGAAGAAAATGCTCTTTCATTTAGCTTTTTTTCATCTTTATCATTTCTCATTAGCTTTCTGGGCGAGTCTATTGGTGTCATAGACACAGGAGATTCAGAGAAACCTCGCAATATAGCCGTACATGCGATGAAGCGTCTCCTTTTCTGGTCAGATGTAGGCAGTCATCAGGCAATTATAAGAGCTCGAGTCGATGGCAATGAGCGTGTGGAATTGGCCTATAAACTGGAAGGTGTCACTGCTTTGGCCCTAGATCAGCAATCGGATATGATTTATTATGCACATGGCAAGAGAATTGATGCCATGGACATTAATGGCAAAAATAAGTAAGTAATAAAAACAAACTCTAAATTGTTAAACTTTTTTAATGGATTTTTTCGCATCAGGAAAACCCTTGTGTCCATGCACATTTCACAAGTAATTAATATAGCCGCCTTGGGAGGATTTGTGTATTGGTTGGATGACAAGACAGGCGTGGAACGCATCACAGTAACGGGAGAACGTCGCTCGGCGGAATTGCAACGTCTGCCACAGATTACCGATATCCGTGCTGTATGGACTCCGGATACGAAGCTTCTCCGAAATCACACTTGTCTGCATAGTCGGACCAAATGCTCGCATATCTGCATAGCCAACAGTGAGGGCATGGCTCGTACACGGGATATATGTTCCTGCCCAAAACATCTTATGCTGCTCGAGGATAAAGAAAATTGTGGAGCCTTACCCGCTTGTGGTCCAGATCATTTCACCTGTGTAGCACCAGTGGCTGGGAATAGTGATATGAATAATGATTGCATTCCAGCTAGCTGGCGGTGTGATGGCCAAAAAGATTGTCCGGACAAATCAGATGAGGTGGGTTGTCCCACTTGTCGGCCGGATCAGTTTAGTTGCCAGTCCGGCGAGTGCATTGACAAATCTTTGGTTTGTGATGGTACCACCAATTGTGCCAATGGTCATGATGAGGCTGATTGTTGCAAGAGACCCGGAGAGTTCCAATGTCCCATTAATAAGGTGAGTAAATAGAAAAAGTATTATGAAATGAAATATAAAAAGTTTTTATTGTACTTTTTTCATAGCTATGTATCCCCGCTGCCTTGCTCTGCGATAACTGGGAGAATTGTGCCGACGGGGCCGATGAATCACCCGACATTTGTCTACAGCGTCGCATGGCCCCAGCCTCCGATAAGCTAGCATTTATGATACTGATTGGAGGCACCATGTTTACTATCTTTTCCATAGTATATTTACTTCAATTCTGTCGCACACGCATTGGCAAGAGTCGGACAGAGCCCAAAGATGATCAGGCATCGGATCCTTTGTCACCATCGACGCTCAGTAAATCGCAACGTGTCTCTAAAATAGCTTCTGTGGCCGATGCCGTTCGCATGTCCACTTTAAATTCACGCAATAGTATGAACTCCTATGATAGAAACCATATTACCGGAGCATCCAGCTCGACGACAAACGGTAGTAGTATGGTGGCCTATCCTATCAATCCGCCGCCATCGCCAGCAACACGTTCGCGTCGTCCCTATCGCCATTATAAGATTATCAATCAGCCACCACCGCCCACTCCCTGCTCCACAGACATTTGTGATGAATCGGATTCGAATTATACGAGTAAATCGAACAGTAATAATAGCAACGGTGGAGCGACTAAACATTCATCTAGTTCGGCTGCCGCTTGTTTGCAATATGGCTATGATAGTGAGCCATATCCGCCGCCACCAACGCCTCGTTCACATTACCATAGCGATGTGCGTATAGTGCCCGAATCCTCATGCCCGCCATCGCCTTCATCGAGAAGTTCCACATACTTCTCACCACTGCCGCCGCCACCATCGCCGGTGCAGTCACCCAGTCGGGGATTTACGTAACATTTTGAGATTTACATGTAGAACAAGTCCCCCACGCTTAACGCTTCACCTAACCATTTATCCATCCATCCATCTAAGCTTTCTTTCTCCGTTCATCCGTTGTGTATTATTTTATCAGAGGTGCAACTGTATGCTCTCTTCATTGTTTTAAGTTTTATATTCTTAACTAATTTGTACATATGTGTGTTTAATTGGTCATTTAAGGCTTTAACTATTTTTAATTTATGGCAAGTTAGTACGATCTCGTTAAGTTTCATTTATTGCCAGCAGATGACGACGAATTGTTCGCAACAATAGACTGCAACAAAACATTAGCAATTAATTAAATAATAAGATATTTAATAAGCAAACAAAAAATTTATCTATTACATATGTCTGAGTACTATTTTTTTTGTTTATTTGTTTTCAAAATACCTACAAAAATAATTCCGTGTGCCAAATTTTTCCCCCAAAATTAATAACTCACTCAAGATGCCGACAAATTACTGCTCTATCCATATTAGAAAACTAATCATTTTACCTAAATATATCTAGTTTACCTAGGAGGAGTCTGATTTATAGCGTTCATTGATAGAATATCCTCAAATTTTAGCATTTAGTTGACAATTGTATATAGCCAATTTCTAATTGATAATAATGAAAGCAATATTTGTCGCAACAGAAAACTGTAAAAGAATGAAAATGCAACTAATTCAAATGTCTTCTTAATTGTTATAAACACCAAAAAGTGCCTCAGTAATATTGCGTTTAATTTAAGTTTTCTCCTTAATCAGTTTTCTTTTATCATTCATAGATAAATAAAAGTAAATATCAATATATACATATATAGTTACTTTTATTGCAATCACATATATATAAAAGAATTATACGTATACGTATTTATAGTTAATTTTAGTAAACTAAACATGTAAAAAATGTATTTTTTAAATATACAGACAAAAAGTGCAGTATTTTTAATGAAGAAGCAATTGACAATTTGAATTCAAATTCATTTACGCGGGTGTATCTAAAGTACAGGGTGCTATCTATCAGTCAATGTTTTCAACTGAAAAGTATTTGTAAGTATATTTCAATGGCTTTATAAAATTTTACGTATTTAATTCTCAGTAATGAACACAGAGCAGACAACGTTTTCTTGTAGTTTAAAAGCCATAGGGATCCGAAATATTATTTGAATTTTCAAGCGCACACCAAGTTGGCGGGCGATAATAAATCGATAACAAAAATAAAGAGTCGAGTTGACAGCCCTGATGCTTGTTACTTTTCATTATACGGTCGCCCTAGAGAGATTCTATTTATTTACATTTATATTTCGTAATTTTTACAACCGCCGCAAGTTTTATCAATGAATTATCTTAAATGACTTCTCAAATCTACAGCCAGAAGAAGTTCATACCCACACCGCCGGAGAAGGGTTCATTTCCATTGGACCACGAGGGATTGTGCAAGAAGCAATTTCTTATCTACTCCAGGTAAAATTCTAAATTTGTTGTTGGATTAAATCTAAAAAGGATTTTTAATTATCATATTTTCGATTAGTTGCTTGCGCCGTAACGCTCACGATAACAGTCAGTGCCGGGTAGAGGCTCAAGATTACCTCGGCTGTCGCATGGAAAACAATTTGATGGAAAAAACTGAATGGTCGAAATTGGGTTTTGAGGACAACAATACAAAAAAGACGACCAAGGAGGAGCAACAACAATGAAACCAGAACGTAATGTGATTATAGCATGCACAGGTAGTGTGGCTACTATTAAAATGGCTGAAATAATAGCCGCATTAAGTGATGAAAAGCTACCATATAAATTTAATTTAAAAGTTATAGTAACTGAAGCAGCCAAACATTTTTTTGAACTAGAGCAAATACCTGAAAATGGTAAGATCCACTCACATTGGCAAAGATTCTATTCTTATCTTATCCATAATAAACTCTTCCAGTGCCTATCTACCATAATCGCGATGAGTGGATAAACTGGAACAAACGCGGCGATCCTGTTGTGCATATAGATCTGGGAAAGTGGGCGGATCTGCTTGTGATTGCCCCACTTAGTGCCAATTCCTTATCCAAAATAGCCAGCGTAAGTCTGAGGGGGGCTCACCACTTTTTATGATTATTATCTTAGCAAAGCAAATGATTTGCATAGAGTATATCTTGTGATTTTTTAATTACAGGGGATTTGTGATAATTTCGTCATGTGTGTTGTGCGCGCTTGGAATCTAGAGAAGCCATTACTCTTTGCCCCCGCCATGAATACACGCATGTACGATCATCCCATAACCAAGGAGCAAATTGATAAGTTAATCAGTTGGGGTTACAAAGAAATTCCTTGCATTTCCAAAAAGCTCATGTGCGGCGATACGGGGAATGGTGCAATGGCAGAGGTGTCCACTATCAAAGAATCAGTTGTGGCTGCTTTTCAGTTGAAAAATTGTGGTTAATTAATTCTTTATAATAAAAACAATTTGTTACACTAAAGCTAAAACTGCAAATTGAAAGCAATTATCGAGGTTTTTTTTTTCAGAAAATAGCTTCTAGCTTGACATTTATCTGGTATGTAGAATACAATATATAGAATACATATACATAGATATAATTAGCATAAATTTGCAACATTTTAGACATCTTCTTGGACACATTCCATTGAATTATTCGCCGACTGATTTATATTGATCAGTGCTTTTTCCGAATCGGTGAGATTTATAAACTTGTGCTTTGACTTCAGTTCCTGTTGTATGGAGGATAGTAAATCCGGTGAACCGCGTCCAGTTTTTATATGAAAACTATCCCTATCCCGTGTGGGAGCATTCTGTTGCTCTTCATGTTCACATTCGGGTGCACCAGTCACATCCATGCAGGGCTCCACAATTGTCTCCATTTGTACGGATTGACGTTTGCGACGTAAACGCTTCGATCCTCGTGTAATAAGTACTACAGCCGGCGATTCATATGGCAGAGCCTGTATAACCGTTTGGAGTAGTTTCGGTGCAGTTTCTGGAGTCTTGGGATTACCAATAACCACATCCGCTTGTAAAGCACTTCGTACACGCTCACGTTCCTCTTCCCGCTCCCGTGCGGCATTTTTGCGCATTAATTGACGGGCACGTTTCTTCAATATGGCCTGGGCATTGGGATAATATGCAATTACCTCATTCAAATCAGATTTGGAGAGCACAAAGAGATTGGAATAGCCCTTTGAGCGAACATCTGCAGTACGCCGATCGGCTCCATTGATGCCCAGCAAACTGATTTCACCAAAGACAGAACCCTCAGTAAGAGTGGCCAAGACGACATCACTGTTGGGACCACCCATTACCTGGACTTGCCCCAACTTGACAATATACATTTCACGTCCAACCTCACCCTTACGGCAAACAAAATCACCAGGTAAAAAGGTTACAGCACGCAATTTCAATACCAAATCCCTTAGCAATGCCTCCTCACAATCAGCAAAAAGTTGAACTTTCGATAAGGTCTGAATATGCACCGAGATGGCAATGTCTGTCTTTAGATTAATGGGCAAAGCATCCAAGATGTTGGATTCATCTAAAAGAAAAGTTTGTTAATATGTAAAAATATTGGTTGATTGGTGGCTAAAAGCTTACCAAGAGTTCTCTGTTGCTCCCAGGTAAATTGAAACCACATTTTCACCCTTGATTGAACCTCTTGGGATAGATTAAGACGTCTCATATACTCCAATGTTTCATCTTCTAATTGACGATATTCATGCTTATTCCTTGTGGCCGTTGATATAATGTCCCTTATTTGACCAATTAGTAAGGCAAATACAAAGACGCCCATTAACCATGCCACAGTCATAAAAACATATTCACCCTGGCGTTCAGGTTTAGGATTTTTACCTATCGATGTGGCCGTTTTTGTGGCAAATGCAAAGCATCTGACATAGGGATGTCCTTTGCCACTGAATACCCAACGATTCTTGCCCAAACCCTGATAATCACTATAAGCGTAGTATAAAGCAGCAGTTATATGAATCATGTACAGCATATAGGTAAGGGTTTTGGCCACACGCACCTGTTAAAGATATATACATAGTTACATAAATTTACAGTAAACTCTTCGTTACAAACTTACAAAATGCGGCGAAGATATAACCCGATCCAAAAGTCGAAATACTTCCCAGAAACTTTGTATTTTAAAGAAACGTGGAAAACGTAGCCAAACAGCATTTGTGCCCAGTTTCAAATAGAAAAGCTCTAGCGGTAACAAGGCCAAGAGATCCAACTAAAAGAACATATAGATAATGTTAAGTCTGATCTTTTAAACTAATGCTAGACTACTTACCTTAAACTGCAATTTTCTCATATAGTTCTTTCTCGTTAGATTTTTATTTTTCACCCAAAAACCCTCAAATAAATACATGACACGATGTTTAAAGAAGACCACATCCAGTAGATAGATAATATCCGCACAGAAATCGCATGCCAACCAGATATTTGTATTCTCCTTGGTTTGAAATGGGAACGAGGCACGCAAAGGAATGACCCAGGCATTATAGAGAAACGATACTGAGACCACACATAGCCAGGAGATGTAGATTTTGCCTTGGGGATCGAGAGTACGTTCATCATTGTTGGCCCCGCACAAACTCGAACAAAGCCAGACATTGGAGCGTGGTGTATCCGCCTCAAAGAGACGACCACGATGATGCGGTGACTGGCCAGCGGGCACCAAACGTATCTTATTCTCCGGCGAGGGATGCAAACTTTTGGTGCTTGAGTGCAATGTTGATCCACCTGCTACAGCTCCATTATTGGGCGGCGGCAGTGAAGGAGAGCTAGCATTGCTAGATGATGGTGTTGGTGGTAGTTCAATGCGGGACTTGACCTTGTTGGCTCGAGCCGTAAAACGACGCACCAAATGTCGCACTTGATCGCGCAGAAATTGCTGACCCTGGGAATCCAAACTGCCGGCACTGCTGCTCGGTCGATGGGCATCCACATCTGATTCCAATACGGCCACAATTTCACTCTCATTGAGGGAGGATGAACGTTGCGAGCGTCGTCCAATATTGCGATCTTCATTCTGCAGTTCTGGTGATTCGTTATAACAGATCTGCACATCCTTTTCATCCTCATCAATGGGCTGAGAACAGGGATCACATTGATCTAACTCTGGCAGCACCACCTGACCCGTGGCAGCAGCCAATTCTTCAGCCCTCTGTATAGCAATTGGATCGGGTTGTACTTGAATTGGTGTTTGTGGAGCCATCACTGCTCCCGGTAGTTGAGTCATTTCAAAGCATTCCGGTTCAAGGACACGTCTCACACTATCTGGACTTACCAGAGGCTTCTCATTCTTAAGTATATGCTTGACCAGAGCATGGGTGGCACCAATATTACTCTGACTGGGCTCCGAATCCACACATCCTATGCGACCATTGCGAAAATACAGACGGGAGTGATAGAATCGCGGACTATGGGGACGATGGCGACGCTGCGGAGCCTTAAAGGCATTTATTTTATAGGTTGTCTTCTTGACTGGACTTGGAGTCTTGTTTTCCTTATCCCGTCGAGACACTTGCATCTGCTGCTCCTTGGCCCTCTCCTTCTCCTTAAGCTGCTCCTGTTCCTGCTCTTTTTCTTGTTGGAAAATTGCTTCAGTTGCAGTAACAAACTGTTCAATCTCCTTGATATCGTTGGAAATCTCCTCCAAACTACGCCTCACATGTGCCTCCTTCTCACCAGGACTCGAATAGCGACGATGCAGGCTTTCCGTTTGATTTTGCGTATTAATCACATTCCTCATAAACGCATGACGTTCCAAAGTTTCACAGAATTTCGGTGAAGTTGGAGGTTTCTTGGTACCAACTGGTGTTGTGGCCATCCTTTTCAATTGCTGTTTGGGTAATTCGTCGTAGGAGAAATTCTCCAAAATATTTGGTGATGATTTCAGCAATGATGCGAGCTCCTCCTTACTATTGCGCTGGTTCACCTGTGAATGAGTTGACACAACGCAATGAAATGAATTTTTTGTTTGAAGGCAAACCGGCACGCAAATGCAATAAAAACACTAACAATTCGATGCCTCAGAATGTGCCTTGCATGCTAATTGCCTCGTCCACACTGAGAAGAGACTTTAATGAACACAAGGGGGAGAACGTATAGTTCGCTATACGTTCCTACAGTAAACGAACAGTAAGCTTCAACCCATCCATCCATCATTTTGTGGGGCGGACGAGCATTGAGTGGCACGTGCCGTGGCATTTTGTTGGTCAGTTGTCCTTGCATACACAAGTTCAACGTAACGAAAGTGAAAACCCTTTATTTGATATCCTTCAATTTGGTATACTTAGTTACAACTTCTAATAAATAAATACCCTAAATCTTTAAGTGTATATACATTCTTGATCACTATCAATCAGGCGGGGGAATCATTGACCTATATTTTAGTGACTCTAAAAGGGTTAGAGTCAATGTACTCAATAAGGTGATATGCTTGAATATATAAACATATCAAACTTGAATCAAATTTAATTAAGAATTTTAACTTATGACTATATAGAAGAAGTTTTCCAGCCATTAGTCATATTAACATAAAAAAGTATATATAAAAAACATGTTTTAAAACAAGAAAAGTCGGACAAAATGATGTCAAGTTTTAACTATGATAAACAAAAATGTCTTACTAAAAAGTTCAGAGGGTATTTTCATTGTCGGCTATCCTACATATATCAACTTACACGAAACTCCTCTTCTTCTTTTCACTTACCTTTCGAAAGCGTGCCATCTTTTGTAGAGTTCACTGCCAGTTCAAAGTTCAGGGTCTTGGTCAATTAAAATTGAAGTTTCAACTTCTTGCGTGGCCCACGCGGCGTATGATTAATACTCCGTATAATCAACTGCCTGCAGACAGTTTATCTGCCACTTATCATCGGCGGCTCGGAATCCTACCATATGTTTTGCCAATAGAAAAAATTCTATTGATTTTTCCCACAGCTGCAATAGTAAATTAAGGAAAAATCAAATGCTTTAATTTAAGATATTTGCCTTTGTTGATGCCTAATCAACAGGTGGTTAAACTATTAAGATTTGACTTTGAATTTGAAAAGAAAAAAGCTAAAAAACTTTAAATGCATTTTCAAATTTGTACATCTCGTGAAACGTTTTTAAGAGAATTTCAATTTTTAGTTTGCCAAATGCAATTTTTAACTTACTCGTAGATTGAGAAAATTACGCAGTAAATTTGGTTAAATATAAACTCAGACAATGCAAAAGATAAACTGAATGGGTTGGAGGGTAAACTCTGAGTCAGAAAGGCCAACAGCTGACTTTATGTTGTCCGTGGCCAATTGGCGCAGGCGCCTTAACCAAGTGACAAAGAAATACTGTGGTCCAAAGGCACTCCAAAATAGTAAATGAATGAATGGAATAAGTAGTAAAAGTTCCAGTTGTAATAGCAAAAAACTTACGTATTAGCCGATACTCGAAAGCCATTTGAAAATTAGAAAATGCTTAGCCCTTAAAGTGAAATTTTGAGAGGGAATTCGAGCGATTTTATCTATGAGGAATTCTTTTTTATTTTTTACTTTAAGGAGAATTCATTTTGAATTCAAGTTTTAAATCTTAGAACAAAGCTCTCACATATCCAAGTTTTATCTAGGCTTGTTAACAGAAATCAGAACCACACTCAATAAGCCATATAACGTTTTTACTTTTCGATACTATTTCGGTAGCTCTACCAATATTAACACAAAATGAAGCAAGCAAGTCATCCCTGCCGACATTGATTATACCCTGTACCAACTTCTTATATTAAATCAAGATCGGCATCAACTTAATTCAAAATTCCTTTTAACATGCAGCAATAGCTAACGCATGCTATCTCGCTCTTTCTTATCTGCCAATGTCGCCTTGGCAATTCAGTACAAAATGCAAATGGCTTTATCTCCGATGTTTATTAACCAATTTGAACGAAATTTGGTCAGTTTGTGCAGTTTGACTATATAATTAGGTCTAGAATACGATATCTTCAATACAGCTCTAGTAAATTTATTTGAAAAATTGTTTTTCCATTTGCGGGGGCGTGGCTAACAAACTTGATCTATCTGGACATAAGATGGATGCTCACACCAAATTTGGTAGCTCTAGCTCTTATAGTTTCCGAGATCTAGGTGTTCATACGGACAGACGGACGGACGGACGGACAGACGGACAGACGGACATGTCTCAATCGACTCGGCTGTTGATGTTGATCAAGAATATATATACTTTATGGGGTCGGAAACGCTTCCTTTTGCCTGTCACATATATTTTAGAGACTTTAATATACCCTTTTATCCTATGGGTACAGGGTATAATGACCCGTTTTGTATTATCATTAAAAATAAGATGCAAGTCTTTATCCCATTTCAATATTCAAGCCATGATTTGATTATGATAATATTCCTAAATGTTAAAGTACACGATGCTGAATACTCTTTTAAAATTCTATAGATGGTTAGTTAGAATTCCATTACCAAATATTAAAATATGTGACATTTGATGTACTTGAAAAAAAGAAGTTGTTATTTATGTAGAGTGTGTTAAGCTCAGCTTTGAAATAGTTTAAACTTAAGGATTAAGTAACCCTTTATATAAATAATTCATCAATTTCTTAGTAATCTTCCGAAATCCATAGTTTTTGATGATTTAAAGATAAATTTGATCTTTGACTTCCCTAGACCTCTCCACCTAGGAAACTTTGAATCCGTTGATTGTCAATTAAGTAATTACTACTTAAATAAACTCCTTTTTTACTTAAATAATACTTGTTATACCCTTGCAAGGGTATATTAATTTTGGTCAGAAGTTTGCAACGCACAGAAGGAAGCGTTTCCGACTACATAAAGTATATATATTCTTGATCAGCACGACGAGCTGAGTTGATATAGCCATGTCCGTCTGTCCGTCTGTCTGTCTGGATCAACAGCTTCTCCTCCGAAACCCTTAAAGCTACAGAGCTGAAATTTTGCACCCTGGCTTCTTTTTGCTGCAGGCATTGTACATCTCGGAATCATCCCGATCGGATGACTATATCATATAGCTCCCATAGGAACGATCGGTCAAGAATAGAATTAAACTTCAATAACTTTGTTGTTTTTCAATCAATTGTTACGAAATTTGGGGTTCATAAGTTTAATACACCTTTAAACAAATCCACCAAGTTTTATCAGAATCGGTTGACTATATCATATAGTTCCCATAGGAACGATCGGTCAAGAATATAGTCTTAGAGCAATAACTTGGGTGTTTTGAAAGCGATTGTCACGAAACTTGGTTTTTGGAAGTTTAGTATATATAGAAATGTCTATGCTAAGTTTCAGACAAATCGGTCATCTATATGCTATAGCTCCCATAGGAACAATCGGACCAAAAAATTTTTTTTGTCGAATTACTTTTTTTCTCAAGCTACAAACATTTAATGTAGTTTTGACTTGTTTTATATGCTTTCTAATGATTTTTTCACATTATAAATGTGTAATTGTTAAATAACAGTTTGCAAGGCTATACGAACTTCGGCACGGCCGAAGTTAGCCCATCCTTCTAGTTTTTAAATGCCTTTAAAACTCAACTTAAAAACTTACCTAATTAAATGCTGGATCACTACTTCAACTAGATAAAGCCCAAATCAAGGTTTAAGTTTATAAATTATTATTGAAAAACAAAGAGTTTTTTTTTTGTCATTTTATTTAATGTATATATATATATTTATACATATATATAGATTTAAATAATATTCCATTCAGCTCTACATTTACAATTACATATTTGTAATATTTGTTGGTTTCTTTTTTCTCCATCATTTTTTGTTTGTTTAAATTACATAATATATATATATATATATATATATATATATATATATATGTAGCATATATACTTATACATATACAATATTAAAATGTATATATAACCGTTTTTTGTTTGTTTTTTTGTATTTGTAATTCAAGTGAAAACGTCTGCTAAAAGGACGATCGAACCTTTAAGGATTCGTTTGTTGCTAATGCATTTAAACATTTACAATTATATAAGCCGAAGAAAAGAAGATCTATATATTTGGTGAGGGGGGAGGGAGGAGTTTATCGGGTGGCTTAGCTTGGATGGACAGAGGGGCGGAGGAAATATATATATATATACTTCTATGTATGCATTATGTATGTAATTATTTAGGTAGGCATGTATGTGTGTGTGTGTGTATAGGTGTGTGTTTGTGTGTGTGTAAATGGTGTGTAGATGTTTTACGTACAAACCTAGAAAGAAGTTTTTTTTTTCTTGTTTTTTGACTGGAAATTATGTTGTAACTTATTTTACGGGGGGAGTGGGGGGCATTTTCTTTTTGTTGTTGGTTTTGGTTTAACTTTTAAGGTGTTTTTTGTATATTATTATTATTTTTTTTTTTTTGCTTGCTCCATTTACTTAAAAAATTACATTAATAAAATGTATTTTAAAACTGATGCAAAGATTTTTGTTGGTTTTGTTTTATAATAAATTTTTTGCTGGTTTTTATTTTGTGGGTTTACTCGCTCTCATCATCCTCATCCTCCTCGGATGAATCTTTCTTCTTGGCCTTTTTGGGTGCTGGCTTGGCGGCGACCTTCTTTCGCTTTTTGGGCGCACCAGAATCGGTGCCACCATTTGCCTCATACTCCTTGACCGCTTTATTGTATTCCTCCTTCATTTTAATGGCTTTCTGTTCCCATTCCTAAAGATTTAGTATATATAGAGTTAGTATATATACATATATCTATATATGGGGTATATATATCTTACCGTTTTATCCTTAAGTCCACGCCACAGTTCACCGCCCCGTTTGGCAATATCTGTGACCTTGCTGCCAGGATTATCTTTTTTGATCTGTTCACGATTCTCATTTAGCCATAGCATATAGGCAGACAGAGGTCTCTTTGGACGTTCACCGCTCATGATGATTCTTTTTTGTTTTTGTTTTTAATTTAAGTTCTAATACGTTCTGCAATGAAATGAAAGCAGTAAAAATATTTCATTATTTAAAGGCAATTTGTTGAAATTCAAGCTGAAAGGCAAATTAAACAATTGCATTTCGGCCTCAAGGCGAACAAATAATAATTAAATTCGATTAAATTGCATTAATGGCAACTGTACAAAAAGTTCTGTCACACACACATGAATGCACTTCTCATTATGTATATAATATTCAAGGCACATATGTATGTACATATGTATTTATGTTTATGTATTGTGTATGTGCATCTCTATGTATTGGCATTTATTTGTGTATGTAAAATATTTCCAATTTACTTTTGATCCTTTTAAGGGGTATGGGAAAGTAGTGGGGAGGTGGTAGTTATATACAACAAAATTTATAAGTATATAATGTGAAATCAAATTATATGCAATTGCTTCCAGTGATTCGCCACCTAGATTTCTATATATATACATACATATAGGCATATAGTTATTGTTCTGCATGTGTTTGTGTTCATTTGTGTGTTATGTGGCCTTTGAACTCTGTCTTAAGGGTTAGATTAAATTGAGGTTTGAGGCCTAAATACACATTATGTGAAATATGCAACTAAGACAGGAAATTGTGTGTTTATATAAACTTTAAGTGTGCCTCCAAATTGTTTGAAAATGATGTACTTGAAAGGCATTTCATTTATTCTTATTCTTAGGAACCTAAAAAAATATACTTGGGCAGCTCATGAGTGAGTGAGTCAAAATGAATGGCTCACTGAACTGAGCCACTGAGCTTGTTCATTAGATGGCTCAGTTTGGCCACTAGCTCAGTTTGACTCACTAGCTCATTATGGCTCACTAGCTCAGTTTGACTCACTAGCTCAGTTTGACTCACTAGCTCATTTTGACTCACTAGCTCAGTTTGACTCACTAGCTCAGTTTGACTCACTAGCTCATTTTGGCTCACTAGCTCAGTTTGACTCACTAGCTCAGTTTGACTCACTAGCTCAGTTTGACTCACTAGCTCATTTTGGCTCACTAGCTCAGTTTGACTCACTAGCTCAGTTTGACTCACTAACTCATTTTAGCTCACTAGCTCAGTTTGACTCACTAGCTCATTTTGGCACACTAGCTCATTTTGCAGGTGAGCCAGTGAGCCATATGAGTGAGTTGGCGCACTTCGAAAAAAATAATAAGTGAGCCGGTTCACCTCAATGAGCTGCTATTACCCAAGTATATAAAAGAACATTCAAACTGCTTTTAAGCCAAATCCAATCCACTTTAGTGTTTTAAAAACCCTGATAAAAGTGTCTATATATCTACATTTGTAACAATTTTTCATATATTTCGTTTCACATCTTTTAAAAATCTAAAAATAAACAAAACCCTTATTCTCAGATTTCCTACTATATATTTTTTTATGCATCGAAATAGTGTCTATAAATCTATACTCTCATTTTCGATAGTGTTCGTTCTTGAATCCAGATAAAGTCGAACTTTACTAACTCGAACATTTGTAACTTGATTTCTCAAATAGTTTCAATGTTGTTCATTTTTGACCAAATACAAGTATAAAAATAAGAAAATCGGGTCTTGTTATTGCTAATATGAAAGCTTTTCAATTTTCTACATTTTTTTAAATTAAATCACTCTAAGGTATTTCGATCTATAGCTGTTTTAGGACTTTATTCATTCCAAGACTCATTCAACCAGGACTATTATAGATTAGTAATAGACAATAATAGACAATTTATAAACATTTTCATTATAATTTTAGTTTAAACTATTTACTTAAATTAAATTATTTTTATCTAAAGCAAGTGTGAAAATATATTTTCTATATAATGAAATTATCTTTAACCAACTCTTTGCATGCACTTGACCCAGATATGAGAAAATCGAGTTGACAGTAGAGAAATGCACGAGACGATGTTATAATTTTTGTTTTTTTTTGTTTTTATTGTTGTTCCTGTTGCCGACAACAACGAGAGCAAAAGGATAACGATGTGAATTGGGTTAGCAAAACGACTTGGAGCAGCCAACAGAAAAGAGAGGTGGGTGGGTAGGTAGGCAGACAGTCAAAGATGCGACAGATGCGACAGACAAAAGCATAAATCAACAGAGAGTTGGCATATCAATCACACATCTAGCAAAAGTTGGACGCACACAGCAACGTCATTATCAACACCATTAGCATCAGCGTTATCATCATCATCATCATCTGGAATAACGACAACAACAACTACTAGTGGCCATTGTGCCTATTAGCCAGAGTCTGTTAGGAGAATGCGGCAACAAAATTTTGTTGCTATTTTCACGCGTCTCGCGCACACGCATCTCCTTTGCACACACACACACACAGATCCACACGTACACACAAATCCCCACATATACAAAGTGTCGGAGGTATCCACAGAAACATGGTGGCAACACGTGATGCAGCAGCAACAAGGATTCCTCTTGCCAAGGCAACCTAGAAAATCGAAAGCGAAACTCATGCTCTATGTCTGGGCTGGCGGGCAAATATACATATATATATTTATATATATATATATCTATGTATGTATATGTGGGTGGTAAAGTTTTAGATAAATTCCACAGGGGGGTGGCAGGGAGAGAATTATAGTTGCTGGGGGCTGTGTTTGCTATTTGCGTAGTTAGATGGCAATTTGTGTTAAATTTGCAGTCTTTGATTACGACAAGGATAACTGAGAAATGCATGAAAATGTATAAAATTTAAATTAAATCGAAAACTAACAATGAAATGCATAGAATTATATTCTATTTAGCATAAATCTTTATGTAAATATATATTAAATAAAAAGGCAAACAATTTATTTTCACATTACGCATAGGCAAAATGTTACGCATACGCAGCGTGTTACGAAGCGTTAAAAAGAAACACAAAAAGAAAACTCACACACATAGAGACAAAAATAAAGGCAAGCCTTATTAAATGGCATATAAAATGAGGTGGGCAGGACCAACAAAAAAAAAGGAAGGAATAACCATCGAACCACTCAAACCACCTCGAACCACCCAACATTTTCATTTCCATTTCTAGATCTAAAATTGAAAAGGCAACGACGACGTCAACGTCTACGTCAGCAGTCATTCTCTGCCACGGTTGCCGTCGGCGTCAGCAAAGCCAAATAACTGGAAATGTAGATTGGAAAGGACTTCGTTCCTTCTCATTGTCCTACTGGTTCTGGTTTACGGTAGAAAATTTTTTAATACATTCTCTTGAGTCAACTGAGACGCTGGCAGCGATGCCAACGACAACAGAGCTGTCCGAGTGGTTGTTGTTGCTGGCATATAATATCCTGCAACCACCCGAAAATGTTGTACGCTAGTGCGCAGTAACAGCATTTGGATAGATACTTTTACAGGGATTTGCGCAGTGGAAAGCAATGGAACAACCGTTATATGTGCTAGTTTACTTTACACATGTATGTATGCAAGATTTCTGGCCATTTACCGTTTACCGAGAGAGAGCTGAGAACGCACAGTGGTGACTTTTAATGGCAAAAAAGATACATACCGTATACACACACATATACAAGGCGATTGAATATAAATGTGTAAATGTACTTCTTTTGAACAGTGTATGTATCTACATACATATGCCTGCAAAAAGTACAGCAAACCAATAACTTTTTTTCTTTTTTTTTTTTTAATTAAATGCATTCAATTAAGCTAAGGAAAACATGTTCTAATAACCGAAATAGAATTCACTAAAACTATGTTCTTATGGCAAATTTAGAAAAAGAAAACCAAGAAAGAATTAGAATAACCTAAAAGGTTTTCCTTTGTCTCGTCTGCTATATACATATTTTATGTAAATACATGCTTTGCATATTATATACATATGTATATGTACATACATATGTACATATTCCCAAAGCTATAAAAAAGAATATGCCACAAAATTAATATCAAGCTACGCAAAAAGAAAATTTAATAAAAACTAAGTTTAACTTGGTTTATATACAAATTAATAATCTGCGTGCTGAATACATTTAAAGTAATTTCAATTCTTATTTGAAAGTTAATTTATTTAAAATATCAGTTTAGTAGCCCTATAAGTTATAAACTATCTCCTCAACTGTAGTACCCTTAAGAAACCAAAGCCTTTAATCCCATATGAAGATCCTTTGAAAGTCTTTTCCCACAACGACATTGTTCTCTCTAACTTAAAAGCTTTCTTCTAATCAATTAAACAAGCAACCGATAACACCAACTCATTATATACAGAGATAAAGACTGGACAACAACAATATGATAATCAGAGAAAAAATTAAATGACTTTTTGTTTCGATCGTCGAAAATGAGTCAATAATTTGTACAAAATCGTTTAGATTAACCTTCAATCGCGCAATGAAAAAATATCAACGAAGAAAATGGCGCGAAAAGAGCTTTATAACTGTAAAATGCAAGCTTCTTACGCTCATTCGTGCAATGAATCCATGTATGTGTATGTTTGTGTGTGTGTATTGGGGGGGTAAATATATGGGAAGAAGGCGAAGAACAACAAAAAAAAAAAAAAACTTTTGGCGGCATTTTTAGTTTTTGCTCGTTGGGAGAAGGCAACACGCGAAAACGCGCGCGAAGAAAAATGCAAAACAAGAAAAAGAAAGAAAAAAATAACAAACGGAAATGGAGAAAGTGGGTGGGAATATTTCATAGTGATGATAAAAGCAGCAAAAACACGCAAAGCGTATATACTAAATGTAAATTTTCAACATTTCCGAATCACTCTGAATATTCTATATTGATCTTTTCTTAAGATTTCAATATGAAATCACAATTGGTATTGATCTCCAAGAAGTTTCGCTTTCTATAGGACCACGCACCACCCACAATGCAAACTGCACCCAACCAAAGACCAGGAAACGTATGTATGTACATACATATGTACATACCGATGGCAAAAGGCAGCCTGCAAAATGCACTTAATGCAAAATAAACAGACGAAACGTGACCAGCGACAAGTGAAGCGATTTGGCGACAGTTTTCCCCAGACATGTGACTCTGCTGCTGCTATTGCGGGGAGGTGGCGAAAAATAAGGAGAAAGGAAGGCAATGAGTGGGTGCATAACGGCAGGACTTTGGCTGCCACAATCCTGTTAGACCAAAGATGTCGACAGGTGGGTGATGGCTATAACACAAAGTCAGCTTAGAATCTGACCAGGACAATGCCTGACAGCGCAAAACCAGCTCTTACGCTAAAGTCATGTAGATACAGTAAGTCTTAAAAGTATGACAACCAATTGCAATAAAAATTTACAACTAGTAAAGCACTTGAAATATGTCTTCTAAATCCGTATATCTTAAATTAAGCACTAATTTTACTTTTAATTTCAATTATCCAAATTATAATTGATTTTTAAAAATCAATTTGTATATTGGCAAAATAATTACTATAATTTACATTTAATTAACAATGCCAAAAAGAATAATTGATTTTTTCTGTGTCAACCATTTTGCTAATCAACTAAATACATTGATAAGAATCATGAGAGGGAAAAAACAAAATACAAAAAAAAAAAAAAAAAACAAATATAACAAACAAGAAATTGTTGTACTACTAATTTGACGCTCACTGTACCGTGTATGGCCAGCAAAACGTCAAACGAGAAACGACTAATGACAAAATTATTCTCATATTCCAATGTATCTGTATCTACGTACTTTTGCCTTGGTTTGTAGCTTCTACTGTAGCTGCCTGAGTTTCTGTTTCTTGGCCGGCCTGCTGAAAATTTACCTCACACGAAAAACCCGAACAAAATGTACTGCGAGCGTCTATAGAAAACTGAACTGAACTGAAATTCAACTGAAGCAGCTGTACCAAGAACGAAATATACAGCAAATACACAGAAAGCAAAGCAAAGCAGGCAGTCAGGCAGGCAGGCAGGCAGAGCCACAGCTCACACAGGCCGAAGCGAATACACACACACAGATACACGCACACTTACACATACAGCCCACCATAGAGAAGAGTGAACGAACAAGCGAGACCATCAGCGCAGTCAGTACAGGCGGCAGCCAAAGCAAAAGTATCTGTATCTGAGAGTCGAACGAACGACCAGCCAGGCAGCCAGCCAACCAACCAACCAACAAACAGCAGCAGTACTACACACAAGCACCAAAAGGCTGTGATGGATAAGAGGAGAGGTGAGGAGCGGTGTAGTGAGAGGGCGACAGCCGCAGCCACATCGAATGTAGGTACAGTGATGTCGCATCGAGTGTATATAGCAACGCTCTCTGTATGGCTCTGGTCTGCGTGTGTGCGAGCGAAAATATGTTTTTGCGGTGACCGAATACAGACGCCTACCCAAATAATCGTTCCAACTGCGAGCAATAGAGAATTCAAATTACTCACAGGGCGCATGCACAGTGCAGGTGCTGAATATTGGGAGAGTTGGGTGCATATAAAAAAGGGGTTAAATTGTATGGGGAGGCAAATTGAAAATATGTTGCTTATATAAATAATTTAAATTGAACTGAAGTATACAAATAATTATCAGGAAGTATTTTGAAACTTAGTAAGAAATCAGACATAATATTATCAAACGTTTGTTTATAACTTTCCTAAACCTATTTCTATAAGTTTTCACGTTTTTTTGTTCAATTGCTAAACAATTTTTTTTTAATTTGCTTCAATTATATGAAAAATATCTTCTTTGAAAGGGTTACAATAATATTGAAATTGTTTTAAGATTATTATTATTGATTAAAATGTCAAATAGAGTTGTTTTTTTACCCTTGATAGTATTGTGATGAAATTAAAGCCTAATCTGATATTACTTCTAGTCGGGTAGGCATGTATCATTGATTTTTGCCGCGACTGTACCCAGTACTGTGTGCCTGCTTATATTGCTCACCCATATATAAAAGCGTGGAGCGAGTTTTGTGCGAACGAAATGAAATGCCAGTAGCATTTGGCGGCGCCGCTGCCGCTGCTATACCCGCCCTCACCGCTCCGCTCCACTTCACCTCCTCCTTGGGCCATCACTATGTTTACCCCTAGAGCCCGCCTCTGTTGCCGTCGTCACATACAAAACGCTGCTGCTGCCCATTTGCCACCCACCTGCCCTCCCCGCCTGCTAACTCTCTATCTCCCCTCCCCGCTTCTCTATCATTCCCTCTCTGTCTCTCTCTCCTCCACTTGCTTGTTCTCTGTCTTTTTCTATCTTTCTCTATCACTTTCTGCCTCTTCAAGACAACAACAACAAAAACAATTTTACAACTTTACAAAATAACCAAAAAAAAAAAAAAAGAAAAGATTAATATTTTTTTCTTGTTTAGCAAAATCGAGCTAAAATCTACATTGAAATTGAGTATAGTTTACTTGAACCTTTTGCCCTTTCCGATATTGAATAATAAAGTCAGTTGGGGAATTGCCTATACGATGGCATCGGTGCAAAGTATAATTTTCAAAAAATAACCGTCAATATATCGCGCGCGCCCTCCATTCAGAAATTTCAAATTCAATACTACTGCAGCGATGATGATGATGATGACAACAACCAACGACTACGACGACTACGACGGCGGCGATTACCAACAAAAACAACAACCAATACCAAGACCCCAACCAACATCAGCCAAAACCAAAAAAGCAGCCATAGAGCTCCAACCGATAGCAACACTATGGCGTACAAAATGTACGTAGCCATGGCAGATCAGAAATTGGGTCGTTTAGTTTATTTTGCAAAATTTATATAATAAATGGCCACAATGGCGATGCAATTTGGTTAAATTAACTAGTTAAAACAATGTAAAATCAATCATAGTGGACCACTTTGGACTTACCCGTAGAAAATTGTCACGAAAATTACGTTTCAAATTGGCCACACAAGAAAATATGTGTTGTATATTTTGCACCACACAACGTTTGTTCAGTCGTTCGTTCAGCGTTCACTTTATAAATTTTCTTCTACTGAAAAACTCAAGTCTTGTTGCCTTTGCCTGACTGGCCTGCCTGTTGTATGTACGTGGTACAGCTTTTGCCTTCAGTGGAATATCAAATACACAGAACGAATGCCAGCTATAGTCAGCACCAGAGCCCAGCCAGCTACCAGCGACCAGATACAGTACGACGAAGCATAGCCGAGTACGACGCAAACGCAGGCAGGCAGTGAGAAACGTATAAATGTATCTGTATCTGTATTCTATATGAACGCACACACCAATGTGTATGGTGTATGTAACAGACTGTGTCTGTGTGTATCTGAATCTGAAATGCTCTGGTCTGTTCCTATACTTGTATTGGTGCCTTTGTGGGTGTATGTGTGCGTATGTGTGCGTTTCTTTCTCTATGTATGAGTGTGGATAGCGCGCTGAATTCGTCGTGTGTTCGTTATATGAACAACACACGCGGTAGATGGACGGGGGCTACAGAGAGAGAGTGTGTATGGGAGCAACGGGAAAGGAGGGGGGCGGCTAACAGAGAGTATGACGAAAGAGAGGGGGGCGGTGGTATTGGTGGTAAAGTAGGAGGGAGGGGCTCAGAGCGCAGAGTCAGAGCGTTGAATATGTTTTGCCTTGTGATTGCGGCTGGTTTAATAATGCCTGCTTTATACTTATTATGTTGGGTCGTTTTGGAAGATAGAATCCATTTGAGTATTATCAAAAAAAAAAAGTACAGAAAAACCCCCATATAGCTCGGAAAAACCCATGAATTTTCTATATATTTTTGCAATTTCTCGGCCCATATTGACCTATATTTATTTGGGAATCTTCTTGATAAAAAAATATCTTTTATTTGGTAGCACTGGAACTTTCTTTTAATAGTTAAGATTATGATAGTCTTAAAACCAGATTGTACGAGTAGTATAATGTTCTCAAAAGTTTGTAGAGATAACGAATAGATTGGTAGAACATAGTAGAAATTATCCGAAGTATTTAAGAGAAATTAATAAACTATTCTAGAATAGCCTCAAAAAAACAGATTTTACATCACAAATATGTATATGTATATATTTTGGTTTTCTTTTCAAGGATTTTGAATCCCTACTTTCTGAAATTTTTGAAACATTTTCCAGACAAAAACTATAAGATTGAAAAGTTTTCCTATTCCTAAAAAATTTCTCAACGTTATTTCAGACAAACAAAAGTTACAAGTTTGAAAAGTTTTCATATATCCTTTTAAATTTTCAGAAACCTTTTTAAAACAAATTCCTTTAATTTAAGTATAGAATTCACCTAATAATAATAGCTGACATCGAATTTTCTAAAAAAAAACAATTTTCTAAAAATGCCTCATTGTTTACATTAACATACCCATAAAAGATACACTTCCTAATTGTTCTGTGTGAAAAATAGCGGATTAATCAATTCGACCAAACCGTGACTGGTTTTCAGCCCCGTTTGCCTGCTTGTTTATATGTAGCTACAAAATATCTCGCTGTGTACAGCTACGGCTACAGAGACAGCAGCAGTTGTAGTAGTAGTAGCAGCAGCAGCGTAGCCCAAGTACGTACGAAGCAAACGAACGAACAAACGAGTGGGAGGGTGGGGGGGTTCCTGTGATGATTGGGGAGGAAGAAGGGGAAGTCTATACGTATCGCTGTCGCAGTCGCATTTTTCCGTTTGCTGGCGTAAATGTATCTGTATCTATGCGAACGACTAGGGGACAAACACAGAGACATTCGTTTTGCTGATTTACCCGATTTATTTAGTTGTAGGGTATCCATTTCATATATGTCTGTATATATATCACAGAGGCAGGCAGTAATGTAAACAAGATTGAAAATGTCTCTAAATATCCAGTCCCTTCTCATAGAGGGACTCTACTTTTAATTTTAACAAAATCAATGGATTAATATTCCTCTATAGAGGAATTCTAATTAACTTAACTGGTATACAAATTCCGATTTTCGAATAGGTCAACGACCTCAAAATGTATTTCTATACCTTTTGCATACGGGGTTTAAACTGTTTTGGAAAAGATTAAGTAAAGCTAATTCCTTTATGGTTTAAAATCCACCCACAAATACATAATATCACACCGGTAATCTGTTGCTCTTCTAGGCTAAAATAACTCACTGGATATTTCTGCGCATTGAGCTTGGGGGCCCACAGTGACGCCAGTGGGTCGATTATCATGGTTGTTGTTTGTCGTCTCATTTCAGCCGTGTCGGTGTCTGTGTAAAGCTAACAGGCCGATGATATCGCCAATGGGTCTTCGGCATGGTGAAAGAGGGAGTGGGGGGATGGGTGGTTATTGAAGAATGGGAGGATTCGGGTTCGGGCCTTTAGGTGAGAGAGATACTGACGTTGCCGCCGATGCCGCTGCCGTTGCTGCTGCTTTTGGTGGTGGCAATTGTCAGGCTGTATGTATGCAAAAAAAAAAAACATAAAATGAAACCCAAGGCAGAGGCAGAAGCAGAATGGTATGTAGATAGATGTTTGTAGGTAGGCGCAGAGGCAAAATGAACCCGAGAGCTAACGAACCGAGTACTTTGTCGACAGGATGTGAATATAACGAGCCTGCATGTATGCGAGAGAGAAAGAGCATAGAAACAAAGTGCAAACTGGTAGACGCATTATACCTACAATCTGCCATGACAAAATGTTTTTTTTTTGTGCAAATTCTACATAGAATATTGTATGCTCTTCTTGGTTTTCTCTACTAAAAAAGTAGCGGGACGAAAGGGTTTATCGCTACTGTAGCTCCCAAGCTACCTATTAAGATCGTCACTTTATCAAGTGAAAAAAACTATTCCTATTAGCCAAGTTAGTGTATAACTTTTGTTGTCAAAACAAACTTTAGTTTTATGGGGCATCATAGTATGCTCGGCTTAGTTGCATTTCTCCCATAGTACTGGTACTTGGCATATGGTTAGAGTGGGGTAAGGGGTATGGGGTTCTGCGTTGAGTAAGTGAATCTTGCAGTAGTCTCGCACACTCATACATAGACTTGTACTTATACACATAAATCTACAAGTACTTCCACACAGCAGGATATTCTGGCCAGACCAGACCAGGCCAAGCACTTGTTGTTGTTGTGCTTGTTGGTTTCTTTTTTCCTTCTTTTTTTTTTGTCATTTTTATTTGATGGAGTCTTCTTCATGGCTTTTGTAAATGTGCTAGCCATATGGATGCAATATACAAACATGACGGAGCAATATGTACAACCAAGCGATTATGTTGTAAATTTTTACCTTTACTAATATAATGTTCGGTCAAAGTTAAGGCCTTATGGAGATCAGCTTAAACGAAACCAAAAACCAAGATCCTTATTTGATCAGATTTGATCTGGTTATACGTACTTATGTGCATTTGCATCCAATATCAGTCTTTAAACAGGTGGTAAGGCCAACCACCTGCATACAATTGAGTCATAAAGCATTTCATTCTGGTTCTCTTCGACTTTCGTTTGTCGTTCGTTTTACACCCGAACAGCTGAGTGGGAGAGCTCTATGTCTGTGGTAGTGTCTGATTGTAGCTGTGTTGTATATGTGTGTGTGTGTATCGGCTGCTGCCGGCCGGCCAAAACACCAAACCAATTGGCCCCCACAATGTCTTTCAAAGGCCAAGTTCAGTATCTTAAACACATTTCATAGCGCCTATTGTTGTGCCCGGTTGGTGGAGATGAATGTGCGATTTGAAACAACAGGAAGAGGACTATATACATATACAGAGAGATACATATGTAGATACTTACCATCTAAAGCCGCCAATGCCATCATCAACATCGTCTGCGTCTGCATGTGACCCAATTTTGTGTGTGTGTGTGGAGGAGGGGGCGGGTGTGCGCAAGTGAAGCCCTGCGGGAAAATGACTTGACTCCTCCTCGGACCATCATCTCAAAACTATCGCCTGCATCTGTTCGTATGTATGTATGTACATATTTATGGATATGTGGGTCCATCTCTTTTCCGTATTGGGGGCAAGGTTATGTTAATTGATTAACGTAGAGATCTTTGAAATCGTTACAAGTTTTACGCGAATTCGTCAACCCAATTCTAAGATCCAATGATTTCAAAAATAATCTTTTACTCTCAAACGCAACATAAGCCTTGAATTTTTGATAAGCTTCTTTTGTTTGTCGGAAAAAACGCAATTTTATAGTTTCTTATGACGTATTGTATACAAGATAATCATTTAATCAAGGTTTCATAAAGATACACTAAGGCAATACAGATGGACATCTAAAGTACAACGATCACTTGTATGTGTGTAGGGCATTTCACTTGAATTGCCTGATTTTATCAACAAATTTTCGTCGACTATGCGAAAATAATATGCTTATGTAGGGTGCTATTGAGTCGTGTTTGCCGGAGACATTGTTAAATTTGCCTTAAATCAGAAATCGTCAATTTGGCAATAATTTGACAACATTTATTTTATTCACGCATGCATACATACATACATCTGTATGGATGTATGTTTGTATTTTGACGCGGAAACTCAACGAAACTGCAAACACCAACGACGACAACGGCAAACTCACCTACACAAATGCATTCGCTCTTTATCACTCTCTGTAATTGGCACTCTTTAAATGCCTCTCCCTTGTACAGTGGGCATCCGCTTAAAATTTAAATAATAAAGACAGCATTTTGAGATAAAAGAATTTGAGACACTTGTAGACATTCTTATAGATAGTTTAACATACAGTTAGGAATAAAAATCTAGTTAAATATATTCATTTCAGTCGCATGGCCAGTAATCTTGCGACGTTCCATCGACAATAAGTACTGTATTTTGGATTGCATAATCATGGCGCTCTCAAGTGGCATATTGCGTAGCTGAGCCGCCACACTTAGACCAAAGAATGTAAACTCATCTTCGGCGCGCCCTTCCCTTTGCGGGGTCTTAGTCGTGCTGATCTCAGCAAAATGCGAAACTGGAGATGAAACAGACGGAAGTGATATAGCAGGTACCGGAGGCATCGGTGCTGCCAATGTTGTAAATGCCGTACGTTTTAGACTTGGCTCTTGCACCGTAACAAGAACTCCTTCAGGTTCGATTTTAACCTGAGATGGTAGCGGTGTTGGTTTCAAACGGGTTAGTCTAATTTTAAGTCTCTTCAGTTGCGGCGATGAAGACCTGTTCGAGTCCTAAAATTCAGAAGCTTTTCACACGATCAGTTTCTTTAGTTTACATGGGAAGCTTACCTTGTCAGAGTATTCGGCAAGAAAGGCATGTAATGGTTCAAACCATGGAGCTTTTGGTTTATAACGTTGATTTGAGTTTATCTTTTGCAACTCCTCATTATAGCAACGACGCAGGTCCGTAATTTTGATCTTAACATCGTCCAAGCTTAAGGGTGCCTCTCGACCTTTGATCAGGGCATTAATGCCGGCTTGTATACGTTTATATGCGGCATTACGGGCTGTCGTCAAGTAAGGTCTCTGATTCCAAAGACATGGCTCACGCCCGTACAGCTCCACAAAATGTATATTGCGCATATTTGTGAAGCGGAAAGCTACACGATTACCATGTTGTTTCCCGTTAAATCTAGCAACAGACCGAGAATGGCAACTCATATTGCCGTCACTCCAAACCGGTCAAATCGAGTGCTCTTCGGGTACTGTCGGCCAAAGAGCGAATGTAGCGCGAGTAGCTTTTAATTTGTCGCTTTGCTCTTTGCTCTTGCTCTCGGCAGGTACCGTTAGTTCGGGGCTCTCACCTACGGCAACATGTGATTGCCACATTTGAGCAACAGTTTAATTTCTAGAATCTAGAAAAATATCAAAATATCTGCAATGAATAACTTCTCTTACATAAAATATTTAGATAATTATTAAAACGGAAATGAGACGCATTATTGTGGTTTGGAACTCTGATAAGCAACTGCGTACATTTTGCTTTACTTAATTTTGGTACAATACAATACAACTAATAAACTCTTTGTGAACCTTAAGTTGCATAATTTTCTCCCCCCTTATAGTTAAGTATCTTTCTTTGAATACAGTTTTATGCTGCACATTTTCCCATCGTTGTCCCGGATTCTATGCCAACCCAGCTTAGCTGGAAATTGCACATAACAGCCGCACACACAACGCACACATGCGAAGGTCTTTCTGCCTGCCTCGGTCTCGTCTCTGGTCCTTTTTGCCTGTCTCCGTCTCTTGTCGTAAGCGTCCTCATCCTAGTCCTGTCGCTCATTGTCGTTCATTGTGAACTTCAAACAGCGCGTGACATCGTTATCCTTTGTACGCAACAACACAGAAAAACTGCAACGCAACGTATTTTCAGTATACATTTTCCTTTCGGCTTCATTTTAGTTTTCCCTTTGTAAGTTTATGGCGGGAAAATATTTTCCTGCATCCGTCTGACCGTTAAACTCCCATCCAGGTACTTATACATTTTAACCCTAAAAGATGCTGTATATACATGCATACATATGTATGTATGCATCTTTTATGCGATACATTATATCTTTAGTATTTTTAAATCTATAAATCTATACATATTTCAATTTCTGAAATGTAGCATATTTATACTATTTAGATCCATACTATTATCATTTATGACGTCACCTGCAGTTTAAGTTTTACCCTCTTAACATCTCTCACTTGCTTACTGCTCTTCTACACGACAATAAGCTGAATGCTATGTCATATATGTATGTATGTACATATGCACATGTACGAGTATGTATGTATGTATTTATTTACATTTATTTTTACAAAAATGAACAAAACTTCTTTATTTAAAAAAAAAAAAAAAAAAAACATCGTCATTTCTTTTATTATTAGTTTTCCAGTCATGAATAGCTTTTAATGTGAAAGAACCACACAAAGTGACGACTCGACCGTTAACAGAGCGTCAACAGAACACTGTTAACCACAAACTGCTTATAAATCCTAAGTAATTTAAACAAAGATGACTCAATCATAAGTTTATATTTGTAATAAATATTAAAAATTATAGAGCACTAAATAATTTATTTATACATACATGTATACACTAACATTTTGGCGCCATTTTTAAATAAGAGGCTATGCCCAGGGCAAAATGAGAGGCCGCTTTACTCACCTCAGTGTATCTATGTATGTAAGTACATGTATGAATGTATGTATGTAAGTTGTGAAACTCCACCTTAAGTCAATTATTGAACCATATAGTCGTGCATGTACATTTAATTTTTTTGATTTTGTTTCAAAAAACGTCTTATAGTTAATATTTTCATTTCTTTAAATTTCGCATGAATCCCAATTCTTTGCTTATTGTTTTATTTGTTTTTACATTGGTATTTATCATGCATTCTGTTTTACGATTTGTTTCACTCTCTCGCGCGCTCGTTCTCTTTCTCTTTGCTGGTTTATTTTATCTCTCTCTCTCTCTCTCTGTCTTTGTACGTTAGTTTCCTCTCACCTTTTCACTCACCATCTACCAAACAGTTAAATTTGAGCATTACACAGATAAGGTTGGTGCATTTTTCTAATAAGAATATAATTGTGCAAAATAACAAATTAATAAATTAAGAAAAAATAAACAAACGCATATGTGGCCGTTAACTAAAAGATTGAGTGAAAAAACGACTTTAAAACTAAACTAAAATTTCTTTCTGTCTTATATGCTTACAAACAGGGTGGTTCTTTTAGTGGTTTTTGTTTTAATCATATGTTAAATAATTAGTTACAGTTTTTTCTTAGTGAAATTTTGGCACAGTCAATACTTGGCGGATTTAAATAAACTGTTTTACACTTATGAAATATTGCAAACTTGTTTCTTAAGATATACCAACATCCCTAAATCGAATCAGGCCTTTAACCTATTCTTGGACTTCAATGCGTTATTAGCCAGGGCAGCAACATTCTTAGAAACCTTATCCTACAAAAAGTTGATCTGTGTTTTTTCGAATAAACCAAGAAAATATAAATTTTTAATAGAAAACCACTATATGGACCACCCTGCATACATACAAAGTGTTGTGGTTGAAAGAACAAAATTTCCGTGCTGGGGCTGTACCCATAGTAGAGTCGACGAGAGAAAGCAAAGGCAAAGAGCTTGGTCTGCTTCGTTCGTTGATTGGTTTGTATGCGAATGTCTGTGCTCCTCTAGTACAAGATGGCTGCCAACATAAATTTTCTCTCAATACTTTAGTTTTTACAACAAAAAAAATTAATATTTATTTTAATGTTTAAAACGCTTTTTAATGTTTCTTAAATTTTTTTGCACAGTTTTCTATATATTTGTTTTTCTCTTTAAATTCGCCGGTTCCGCAGCTTGAGAGAGAGCATAAAAGAGACAGATAAAGAGAGAGGCATTTTGTTAGAGTTGTGCAAGTTACTTCAATGTTAAATAGTTCAATTTTTATGTAAAAACAGCACAATTTATACAGTTTATATAAAAAAAACATGTGCTGAAATACGATTTGTCATTTGTTAATTGGTTTTTTGAGAAACTTCCCGAATTTTAATTAAATAAATGGAAAGAACGCGATTTCACTCAAGCGAACTAGTTCTCCACCACGCTCAAACATCTGCCGCGTTTGTTTGCATCTCTGCTCTGCCGCTGCATTTACCTCTGCTTTGCCTTCGTTTTGGCTAAGGCAAACCTTAACCGTACAGTTACATTCAAGTAGTACACGAGCAAGGTTGGTGCGATCTCTAAAATATTTTAAAATTAAAGAAATACAAAACATTTAACAAAAAATGAAAACCAAGAAGTGATTGTTTGGAAAACATTTGTATTGCCACACAAGAACGTTTTACCACAGAGAGTGAAAGATAGGCTAACAGTGCAACTTTTTTTTTTGGTTCAGCAAGGGCTCTGCTGCCTAAATTGCTTATTGAAATGAATCATTTTGAGTTAATAATTTACATACAGTTTTAGTGTGTAAATTTACGTTTAGTGTGTTGTGGCTGAACGAAAAAAAATAAAATTTTAGTGCTGGGGCTGTACCCATAGTAGAGTCGACGAGAGAAAGCAAAGGCAAAAGCGCTTGGTCTGCTTCGTTCGTCGAGTGTTGAGTATGCGAGTGTCTGATGTGCTCCTCTAGTACAAGATGGCTGCCTACAAACAATTTTTCAGCATAATTGCTTCAGTATTTACGGAAAAAAGTCTATTTAACTTTATTTTGTTGTTTAAAACGCGCGCGATTGATAAATGCGCGCCTTTTTTGTTTCATATATTTTTTTTGCATAGTTTTCTATATATATTTGCTGTATTTGTTTTTCTCTTTTGATTCGCCGGTTCCGTAGCTTGTGAGAGAGAGAGAGAGCGCGAGAAAGAGGGTAGAAAATGACAAAGAGCAAATAAAGAGAGAGGCATTATGTTAGAGTTGTGCATTTGTTGGTTCATTTTTCATGTAGTTCAATTTTCGCGGAAAAACTTCGATCTATGCGACTTTCAAAATAAAAAATATATAAATTGCAAATTTTATTTGTAAATTAATTTTTCAAACTTACTCAAGCAATTTATATGCAGAAACATACATCTAAAACAAGTTAGTTACCCTACAAGAGAACTAGTTCGCTATTGTCGCTCCACCGCAATTTAAACATCTGCCGCGTTTTCTTTGCATCTCTGCGCTGCCGCTGCTCTGTCGCTACCTTTGCTTCTGCTATGCCTTCGTTTTGGCTAAGGCAAACCATGACCGTACAGTTATATTCAAGTAGTAAACGGGCAAGGTTGGTGTGTTCTCCAAAAATTGAAGTTAAATAAAAAAGAACAAAAAAAATGTTGAGAAAAAAGAATTTGCAAAACATTTAATTAATAATATTGAAATGAAAACATAGAAGTGATACTTTGAAAACATTCGTTTTAACAGACAAACAACATCACTAATCATAGCCAATAAAGGCATAGTTATTTGTGAAAAGTTTTTCGGGCAAGCAATTGCTTGCCGTAATTGCATAAAGTTAACTATCTAGCATTGGGAATTTAAATGAATTATTAATTAATTTTTCATTTTCGGCAAAGAAAAAATGTATCACATTTTGAGTTTTTTCGGTGGCTTGCTTGCTTTTTCTTTCAATCGTTGTCTTAGTTTGCTTCGTTGAGAGCGCGCGCCTGTACCCAGTAGTAGTATACTGCATACAGAAGAAAAAAGTGTGCCCATTTGCCAAGAGGTTGAACTACTCGCTGGTCTTTAAACACTTAGTAATAATTGTGTTTAAAACTATCAGAATTATTAATAATTTCATTAGGAAAATTAAATATTCGTATATTAATTATGCGCACTGCAATTAATCACACGAAAATAATTGAGTGGCGCGCGCGTTTTTTGTAAATTGAAATTGAAAATGATAAGAGCGCGCGCGCGCATTTTATGCTCTCTCCCTCTGCTGACGCTGGCTTGGGCTTGTATTGCCATCTCCCTTTACAATTATTAGTGTTGAGAGAGAAGGAGAGTGTAAATGAGAATGAGAGAGTAGCCCAGCCAAATTCAACGCTTGTCAGCCATTGCTTATGCATTGGTGGTGGTATGGTGTGAACGGCGGCAGCAGCTGCTGCTGCTAATGCAGCGTTATTCGTTTTTTGTTGTTGCAAACATGATGGAATATGGCGCTAATTTTTTGTTTTTATATTTTCTTACAGCTCGCACATCAACTATTACATTTTGAAATTATACAAATACCCTAACAAAACATAAAATGGCCGATAAACCAAAACGCCCACTCTCCGCATACATGCTGTGGTTAAACAGTGCACGAGACTCGATCAAGCGCGAGAATCCTGGAATTAAAGTTACCGAAGTAGCCAAGCGCGGTGGTGAATTATGGCGGGCAATGAAGGACAAGTCGGTAAGTGTACTAATGATTATTCATATACCATTCCCTCCAGTTTTTAAACAATTAACTAACTTATCAAAATTTTGTTCCTTTTGTTATTGTAGGAATGGGAGGCCAAGGCTGCCAAGGCCAAGGATGACTACGATCGTGCCGTCAAAGAGTTCGAGGCCAATGGTGGCAGCAGTGCTGCCAATGGCGGTGCCAAGAAACGATCAAAACCAACGAAAAAGGTATCGAAGAAGAGCAAGAAAGATGATTCCGATGAGGATGATGATGATGAAAGCGAGTAGATTTGAAAGCTGAATAATCTCTCTCTTCTCTCGCCGCCACCACAACCCACACTCTCTTACCAATTTCATCGACAAGTCACAATCAATATAAAAAAAGAAGGATTTTCCCTTCAAACCTGGAGGGAATGTGCCACCTTTCACACACATACACGAACAAACACATGCCACACCAGCACCAACAACAACACACAAAACTCCATTTAAATAGATTACAAATTCAATATTTCACAACAAAAGAAGAGCGAAAAAGAATAATGTATTTATAAATAAGAATTTAAGTTTATTGTAGTCGTTTCTTTTTAATATACCTTATATATACAAAGAAGGAGACAAAAACCCATCATATGAGAGAACAAAAAAACAAAAAAAAAAATGAAAGGAAAACAATTTTGTAAGGAAAGAGAAGTCAAGAATTGAGCGCGCGACACTTTCCCGTAGTTTCTAAGGAAAGGTCGTGTGCCGGGGCGATGATTTATCTAAAATTGTAAAGTAATTCCAATTAAAACAAAAACAAAACAAAAGAAAAAAAGAAAAGAACAAAAAAAAACTAAATAAAACAAAGAATTATATTAAAAACAAACGAAAAAAGAATTGATATAAACCCCAAGTGGAGTTCAGTTATTGCCATTGGCGGCGCCAAGGATCCAAGTGATTTTTGGGGTATTACGTATACAAAAATGTATAATAAAACGAACAAAGCGAATTAGCAACTGTGTAACATTAAACATTTTGATGAGAGTGTACAAAACAAAAAACAAGTGTAAACGATAGACGAAATTTCGCTCAGGTTTTTTCGCAAATCCACAACACACTTCTCTTTACCCCTACAACCTCCACGATCCAACAACAATTCCCATCAATTAATATACAAGTCATATTACCCCAAATCCTCCTATACACACCTAACACACACACACACACCCAATACGTTCATCTTGTTAGCTAAAGATTTATATTAGCAGAAGCGTAAGAAGTTTATGTTGGAGCAGATGTAATTGCATTTAATCGGTAGACTTAATTAATAACTATATACGAGGGACGTTTAAATAAAAGATATTTTTTTCGGCAAAAAAAATTAAGTTAAGCGTTTTATTTTCCCTAAAAAATAGTTTTTCTTAATGTTCAATTTGAGATTCCTTTAAAATGTTAGATTGCTTTAGATTTTTTGAACAGGTGGTCGTGCCTTGTAATGCCCTTGCCAACCCCCCTTTTAACATTTGGAACAGCTGTTTAACGGTCGCTCAGTTATTATACAGTGACTCCAAAAAGTATTAAGGCATTAGCGATTTTCAAGTTGAAGCCACTATAAATTTTGTTTCATAAATGTATCTATGAAGATGAAAGTATTAGTTAACTTTTTATAAAAGCAAAATTGTTAAGCTGCTGTATTTTTACAAACAAAAGAAAACAAAAAGTTTAAAAAGGCTGAAATTTTACTCAAAAAATTATTTGCATACTTGTTGGAAGTCAATAAATGACGCGTCGTATATGAAATATGTCCTCACTTTGAGTTGATGTAGCACCTACAATTCTTAGCGGATTTCAAAAATATTTTGTATCCATAACGTCTTAAGTATTATCTGTCGATTTCGTTATTCACCTTTGCCCAACGCAATGGTGAAAAAAATGATTTTTGGTCAGCTATCCGGGCAGAGGCCCCACTGTGCGGCAGTGCTTAGATATAGGATTATTTTTATTCAAATAGTCGTGTAAAATACTAAAATAAAAAATCCGCAATTCTTTGAGTTACAGTGTGCGTACTGCAACTGTCGCCGATTTTGAGCAGAATTGTTCCGAAAAATATGTAAAGGGCGAAAAACTGTTTCCTTAAAAGTGACGTCCGCCTAATCGGTTATGTTAGTGTTTGCTGCATCAAGGATTTTGTATCTGAATCTCTAGAGAGTTTTCTAATTTAGGTAATACAAACCTATGTAAAAATGGATTCCTGAATGAATGTTGCCACTTATTTTCGTCTATTTTCCAATATATTTAATTTTCTTTGAAATAACCAATAATTTCAGTAGTTAGAATTGTGGAAAATTTCAAATTTGTTGTAGTCGGAAATTTCGTTTACTTGTTTGTAATCCAATATACGCAAGTTAAATCCTGATAAAGTCCTATTCTTAGTCCTATTGAGACTATACGGGACAATACATATAATCAAAAAATATTTAAAATATTCCCTAAATATCGATCAAACATTATTAGACCAATTGTTCTAATTGATTGATCTTGTTGATTACACTAACTGTAATAATATGCATTACTAGAAATTCTTACTGGGACTATATTTTGAAGCAGAAAAGGACAATTTCAGAATTTTTAATTATGTTGAATATTTTCTTTTTTGCACTATTCAAAATATGAAACAGGATTTGGATTTGAAAACAAAACTCCGTCCTGAAAGGGTTAAAGAATTTGCTTTGACTTAAACAAAAACTTTGCGCAAAATCAAAAATTTCGATTTCAAAAGTATTACAATTTCTCTTACATAATGTTACTAATGTTACTTTTTTTATACCCTTGCAAAAAGGGTATATTAATTTTGGTCAGAAGTTTGCAACGCATAGAAGGAAGCATCTCCGACTATATAAAGTATATATATTCTTGATCAGCACGACGAGCTGAGTTGATATAGCCATGTCCGTCTGTCCGTCTGTCTGTCTGTCTGGATCAACAGCTTCTCCTCCGAAACCCTTAAAGCTACAGAGCTGAAATTTTGCACCCAGTCTTCTTTTTGCTGCAGGCATTGTATATCTCAGAATCATCCCGATCGGATGACTATATCATATAGCTCCCATAGGAACGATCGGTCGAGAATAGAGTTAAGCCTTCATAACTCTGTTGGTTTTCAATCAACTATTACAAAATTTGTTTTTTAAGAGTTTGGTATACTTTCTAACATATCCACCAAGTTTAATTAGAATCGGTTGACTATATCATATAGCTCCCATAGGAACGATCGGTCGAGAATATAGTCTCAGAGCAATAACTTGGGTGTTTTGAAAGTGATTGTCACGAAACTTGGTTTTTGGAAGTTTAGTATATATAGAAATGTCTATGCTAAGTTTCAGCAAAATCGGTCATCTATATGCTATAGCTCCCATAGGAACAATCGGGCCAAAAAAAATTTTTTTTGTCGAATTACTTTTTTTCTCAAGCTACGAACATTTAATGTATGTTTGACTTGTTTCATATGCTTTCTAATGATTTTGTCACATTATAAATGTGTAATTGTTAAATAACAGTTTGCAAGGGTATACGAACTTCGGCACGGCCGAAGTTAGCCCATTCTTCTAGTTTTTAACTACTTTTCATTTGGTTTATTTTAATATTTTTAAATTGTATGTGTTCATTTATTAGATCGCTTCACAAGACTAAATACTAAATATGATTTTCAAGAAATAACTCTTAGCACACATTAGTTATATGAAGGGAATTGGTTTTTAAAATTGGGATTGTAATGCATATGTGTATGTATGTATGTATTTTTGTTTATCTAATTGTAAGTATGTATGTATGTATATATCATATATTTATGTATAATCGTATTGGGATTTTTACATACAAATACCATTTTTGCTTTGGGATTATTATTAATTAATATAAATGTTTAACAACAATGGTTTTTTGTTTCAGGTTTTACTTTCGTTTCTTTTTTTTTTTTTGTCTTTCCATTAATTCTATAGTATTTTTAAAAAAAGCACACTTTTGACATTTCGGAACTATATAGAGCTCTTGGGATCCAGATCAATTAATTACAAATTAAAATTGTTTTAAAGCTTACGTTTTTTTTGGTGGTAAATCAATTGTTATTGTTTTTTTTTTTAAGATATATCAAAATGTTGTTGTTTTTTGAGTTTCTTTTGTTCTACAGAAACAAAAAGAAAAGATGTTGCGCTTATTTATTAAATTGATAGAACCTTAAAAATTTAACAAAACTATGGCAAACGGCGAAAAAAAAAAGTTATATCTCTCTCAGAGCCAAACCACAAAAAAACTATTGAAAAAGTTAAGCTTAAACATGAAATCATTGTCCATTTTCCATGTGTTTGTTGCTGTTGTTGTTGTTGCTGCTGCTGATAATGTTGATGTTGTCCTTTACTTAGTTGCGATTTAGCCAGAATATGGTCTTAAGAACGAAATATGCCAAGCCCAGACAATAGACAATCTTTTCACGCTGTAAACGCTGCTCATTGTTGATCTCAATATTAAGGACACGTCGATTAAGTTTAGCCAGCTGCCGGCGCAGATAGAGTATCTCCTCATGTGGTGTCAATTCACCCATTGGTGTACCCTCGCGCTGGGATAGAAGGGAATTGTCCAGATTGTAATGCGGCTGCTGCTGCTGCTGTTGATGCTGATGAAGTTGCGAACGTTTGCTGGCACTGCCTGTGGTCAGCTGAATGGAAAGAGGAGATATATATAAAGATTAATCCATGATCACAATATTTGTATACCCACATTAAAGTTATGATGAACCATTTTGAATATATATATATGTATGTATGGTGTGTTTGTATGTCTATAATAATATTTAAAATTTCCCAAACAGTTTACACATGTCAAAAACAAAAAATTCTCATTTGAAACAAAGACACACAAAAAAGAAAAAGAAAAACTAAATTAATATTTGGGTAAAAATTTTGGAAATTTATCTTTTTGGTTTTTCAGTCCCACCTGCCATCCCTCCTTCTGCCCCAACCAAACCCAATTATTTATAATGTCGCAAACAAGTAAAACACCCTTTCTACCCACTGACGATGAGGAAGGAGGTTTACCCAAATTGGAATCCATTATAAGTGCCTTGAAATGTGAACAAAGTGGCCATATTATGGAGGCCATACTCCTCTATGAGGAGTCCATCTATAAATTGAATCAAATGGCAACAGCTGAACCGAATAAGAAGCAACTGTGCGGCAAATATCTCAAGATGTACGAGAGTCGTGCCAAACAGTTGCGCGATCAGGTTAAAACGCATCTGCATTCGAGCAAACTGTTGGATCACATTACCATCGAACGGGATGCTCGAGGCAGAAGCTATCAGCGTCTATTTGGTCCATATTTGGATGATAATGTGAAGGAGGCCCATCTTAATGAGCCACATCTCACCGAACAGCATCATTATAGGAATCTAATTAATTTTCTCGAGGTTCTTGTCAAAAATTGTCGTTATCTGAAGTATATACGTTTAACTACACGACCCGATTCGGTTGTACCTAAGAATCAAATACATATATTGCAACAAATACGCTCCGATCTGGCCTCAGGCAATATACAAATGAATTTTCAATTAGATGATACATTGCATGATCGTAAAATTGTACTAAGTTCCGGTGTGGTCATCAAAATCGGACGTGGTCTACATTATTTTGAGAATACGGAAAATAATCATACATTGGGTATGTGTGATTTTGATTTTCGTAAATGTCTTGCCACCGAGGTGGATATATGGAAGTGTCGTGCCTTTGGCAAAAGACCCAGATCCACAGATCAAAATGTTAATAATAATAGTAATGATAATGATGACGGCCATGATGATGACGATGATGATGATGATTATCAAAAGAAGGGCACTAAAGATGACAATAGGCAGCGTGCAACAGCTGCTGCCATGTCTCATGCCTACTCCAGTGACTAAAAATGGAGAGTGAACAAGTGAGAAGAACTATTCCAGGATAATTAAAATAGATCAAGTGCAAAACAAAATTCTGATACAAGTTCTAAGATATCATATTAAAACTAGACTTTATATTATAGACCATTAAAGTAGAAAGAAAATAGTTTAAAAATAATCAATCAACAAAACGGGTAATTTTCATACATAAGTAAGCCTGTTCTCGTTTTCGATATCGAATAAATTGGTCGGTAACTGAATTCAAGTATTCAAGTGTTACAAATGTTTCGGTTTCACATCATTTTTAATGAGCAGAATGAAAATGATTGCCAATTCATTTCACATCGCAAATAATCTTTTATTTATCTTCAGTTGAAGTTGACTTTGTTATCGAATTCTAATTAAACTGTTCCCATTTTCGAATTAATTCGAAATTAGGTTTCTCAGCATATTTAAATAAGCAAAAATCAAATTCGTTGAAAAGTTTTGGAAATGAATAGTGTTCCAGGTGAATATATACTCCAGAAGAACTGCTTTAAATCACATAAAAAGTTGGTTTCGCATAAAAAGTTTCGAATTATTCAAACATTCATATAACGGATGTTTTCCTATAATTTAACTATGAATCTTCGTTTTCTATTACATATTACAAACGTTTTCTTATGACTTAAATATGACCCCGGCAACCCTTAAGTCGATAAGCAATGCCCAAACAGCTGATGCAGTAGGCGAGTAAGCTCATGCAAAAGTAAAACCGAAAAACGATTCGATATTAATGTCGAAAACTAAAAGCTGATTCAGAAGTAAAACCGAAAAACGATTCGATAATGTCGAAAACTAAAATATTGATATATGTATTACTTGAAAGTTATACTAAAACGATTCGGATTTCAGACCGACATCCATTTCAATACAATTCAGAAACAAAAACTATCCGGCTACAGATATAGCCTACAGATCGCTACATTTGCATGATCCAATGGTAACACTTTATTATGAAATAAGCACTTCAACGGACGGAACATAATAAACTACAATCACTTGACTTGATATTACCACATTGCAATAATCAATTCGTTAATCTCTTAAAATTTCGTCATAACTTTACTGATAATGCATTAGTATTACCTGTGAATCGGATTCCACGGAGTTGGCATCATTATTGCTATGAAATCCAATACGTGCAGCACCATTGGCTCTCACATATTGTGTGGCACGTTCGCCCTCCTCGTCATCGTCGTCGTCATCATCATTGTATCTACCATTTGGTCGTATGGGTGAACTTTCTTCGGAAGCCGATGGGAAATGATGATCGGTCAATGTTATAACACGCGGTGGTGTTTGTACCCGTGCATAGCCCGTTGCTGGTGGATTCTTGGGTAGTATAGAGTTCTCCAGTTGAATTTCTCTCGGTGCCGATCTAGTTTCCAAATGTTGATTGTGACCCAGGACAACAATACGATCGGGTACATTCATATCGATTTTGTCATGATAATTCCATGAATGGATTAAACCATTTTGATTTGATAGCAATAGATCCTCATCGGAATATTCACCGGTGGCCTTAATACGTTTAGGTACACGCATTTTGTCATTGATTTCATGGGCAAATTTTGCATCCGTATAGAGATCATCGTCCAGTCCATTGAACATTGGTGTCGGCGACTGTGGGGTGACCATAATTCTGTCCGTTTTCTTCTTCTTTGAAATCTCGCTCGCTCACTCGTTCGCTTGCCTTCTGCAAGTGTGTGTCAGTGTGGGATGCAGCACCTCCTCTTCTCTATCGTCTTCTTTGGCAACCAGCAGGCGATGTTTTTTTTTAGATTTTTTATTCTGGGAGGCGTTGAGAGAGATGTTTTTTTTTTGTGATGGAAAATATACAAAAAAAAAAAAAAAAAAAAACAATTAGCACTGGGAATTTGGTTCTTGCAACATTTTAGCTGTTAGTCTTTTTGAATCTATATGTGTATGTGTGTGTGTGTGTTTATGCAATACTTACAATTTAATAATATCTGTACAATATTGACAAGGAAAACGTCGTTAAGTCTGTAAAATTATGAATTTTTCAAGCTCTTCGTATTCCTTTTCTTTTGTTATGTGTGCGGAGTAGTGTGACCATTTGTATGTAAAATTTGTTTTGCTAAATATTAGGGTGGTCAATATATATTTAAAACGTTTAAGTCAACTAAATGAATTGTTGTATTCACATTCACTTAGGGTAAGTTAAATCAAACTAAATATTAACTGACAACGATTTCTATTATGTCTCATAGTGTAATAGTTGAAATATTCGTGAAGAGTTGGCTTTGATTTGATTTGGCGCGTATTTTTAACGAGCTCATTTTGAGCTGTTAACAGACTTGGCTCACAAATTGTGCTCTTAACGCAGAGCTCCTAATGAACTGTTTACAGCTTGATTTCAACGAATTGGCCTGCCTCTTTGTAACAATAAAAAGAAATACAGCCGACGCCGCCGCCGTTAGACGCGGTCTTTTTCTATTTTATAAAGTGAATTAAGCATTTTAATACAAAAGTGAATTGAAAAAGTGTAATTCTCAAAATAATAAACAATAATTTAACAAGAGTGCTTGTTAATAAATAGAAGACAATTATTTTAATTGTAAGTTGTAACCAAATTTAAGATTGAGGTCTGCGCTGCTAGCGGCGCTGTCGACGCAACCGGGTACAGTTGCTGTTGGCGCGTAAACTGTGATTGTGTGCCTGTTTCTGTGTTTATATGTGTGTGTGTGTGCGGGAGAGAAAACTAAAAATAAAATAAGCCTGTTAAAAGAGAGGCAAAATTACATAGAGATAGTGATAATAATTAATAGTTTTCTTATCCATTGATTACAGCATCTCTTAAGATATTAAATTATGGACAGACGGTTGAGACGACCTCGCCGAACGGAGGATGTGACTGCCGCAGCAGCAGCAGCTCCCACTCCTGCCAGTCTTTTGCCTGTCTCCAGAAGAGCGGGCTCAATATCTACCCGTACACGTGCTTCACCCTCTACCATAAAGGTGGCAGCAGCACCAGTAGCAGCTCCCACATCCAAAGCAGTTTTAGATCAAGATTTGAGACCACGAACACGTCGCTCCAGTCGTCCACGTTCTGCGGCCGACCAACCCATAGTGGCCCCCCAAGTCAAGGCCAGCCTTAAGGCTCCCACGCCCATTAAGGAAGTGCCAGAGGTAAGTACTGTTATATATAAAGTGAATTCTTTTCAATAAAAATGAATACTTTATCATGTTTAGGTACCATCGCCAGTGCGTCAATCTACCAGCAATTTGCCAATGACTATGACTACCAACACATCGAGCCGAGCACCCAATAAATCTATGACCACCAATTCGGTAAATAGCAGCAGTTTTACAACATCAACGACAACATCTCAACACATTTTGATACAACACGAAGGCGATGGAGATGTGGATACGGAATCCATACGTAAACGCATTACAGATCGTTTACGTCGCTCTGTATCAAAGACTATATCAAATTTAACCAATACGGAAGGTAGTCGATATAGTCGCAGTGTATCACGTTCTATCTATGGCGATGATGATGAGGGCAAATCCTCGAAACGCAGTTACTCCACAGGCATTGAGGAGGACTCATTGGATGAGGATGATATGCAAGAGGACAATTTCAAGAGTTTCAATGTTACAACACAACGTGGACAAACAGCTAGTCCAGTGGAATGCCGTAAGCTAAAGACTCCGCAGGAATTTGGCGGATGGCTGGGTGCCGTTTTCCTCTTGACCGTTGTTCCCATTTTGGTTTACTATTTAACCTGGAGTTGTACTTCCCGCAATAGTTGTCAATTCAAACATCTTAATTTCGGCATATTGCTGGACTGGAACTATCTGGGGCGTCAGGTGTTCCAAACTCATGTCATTGGTGTCTATATAGCGTATCAGATTGTTGTATTTCTATTGGTGGCATTGCTGCCAGGACGACGTGTGCATTTGACCAGAGAGACGTATACATTTAATTCGTTAGGCGTAGCACTGACTTTCCTAATCGCCGGCGGATTGGCTGAATATTTGAAATTTCCGGTAGTTACTTTTGTACTTCGACATTACTTAAGATTCTGTATCTATGGATTGATTAGTGCCTTTGTGGCAGCATTATGGAGCTATTGGCGTGTCGATACCACAAAATATAATGTCCTGCGTCAGACATTGGCCAACGATTATGGCCGAAGTGGGCAGTTTATGATTGATTTTGCCCTGGGCAGGCAATTGAATCCCAAGTGGTTGGGTCGTGTCGATTGGAAGCAATACTATTATCGTCTGTCCTTGGTCACCACTTTGATCTATGCCTCATGCTATATCTATCAGATACTTCAATGGCCAAAATGGCCAGTTGCCGAGAATGAGAGTGAGGATCAGCAGATAAATAATGGTTCATTATATTTGATAAAATATTTCTATCAGAATTTGCAATATGACAAGGGTTCCCTTTTAACAGCTAGTTGCCTCTTAACCTACATTTTGGATGCCATCGTCTTTGAGCATCATTTAAGTTCATCCTTTGAGTTACAGCACGAGGGTTATGGTTGCCTTTTACTTTTACGGTATGCCTCCACACCTTACCTCCTATCTGGGGTAACGAAATACTTTTATGAGCAACGTGTACCCGTTAATTGTTGGTATGCTCCCATTGGTGTGGCTCTTGTCCTGCTTCTGGGTCTCTTTATCAAGCGTTTTAGTTGCGCCTACAAATACAAGTATCGCCTCAATTCACAGAGTCCGCTATTTGCCAATATCGAGACCATACACACCTATCAGGGTAGTCGCCTGCTCCTAAGCGGTCTGTGGGGTTATTTGCGTCAACCCAACTATTTGGGTGATATAATTGCCATGTTGGCATTGGGCTTGCCCATGATTATGCGCCCTGCCTGGCCTCCAGTGTTGGGTTTGAGTTTGCTCGTTCTAGTCCTGTTGCATCGCGCCACTCGTGCTAATGTTAGGAATCAGGAGCGTTATCACTCATCCTGGCATCGCTATTGTTCTCAAGTGCGCTACTATATTCTACCCAGGATCTATTAATTTGAAAACAAAAACAAAATCCTTTATGTTCAATGTCAATTTTGCATTATTTTATTATTTTATTTTAGTTTGATTTTATTTTTATTCTGGTTTTATTTTTTTGATTCGCTCCACCCACCGAATTTGGACTTTTTCTATTTTATTCGAATTTGTATATATTCATATATTCATGACATCCAATTCAATTCATTTACCCATTTTTTTAGTACAAAATTTTTCCATTTTCCCCATCGCCTTTAAAAGAAAAGCTACACTTTAGTTCTAATTTGTATACAATTAGCTAAAAAAAAAAAAAAAACAAAAAAAAAAATACAAAATACTTGATTTAGAAATTTAGGAATACTATAATATATATAACTTTGTACTTTATTTTTATAAATTTATCTAAAGCAAATTTAAAAAAGAACATAGTATCTATGTACATAACAAAAAAAAATATTCTAATTACATTTTATATTAATAAACTATATAAATTATAAACTTTAGTTTCTAAAGTTTAAGAAACGCAAAGATAATCAAGTTGTTATTGGGTTGGCGGTTGGCAGTAACCTTTAAATTCAAGTTTGGACAATTCGAAAAGGAAACCCAAAATAATATTTAAACATTGGAACTAGTTCATTTATATTTTTCTTTAATGGAGGAACAGCTGAGCTTGAATGAATTTCGAAAAGTACGATCGAATAAAATTTTTTTTTCTTATATCTCTCTGTTTACACCTGCATACATACTCAAATATATATGTTAATGTGTGTATACATGTATGTTCATACATATATGAAAAAGTACATATGCACAAAATCATAACTGTTAATTTTTAAATCTTACTCTCCGATGCTCATGCTGATGCTCTCTTCCTTCGCGTCTTCTTCAGTTGCCAAACCTTGCTTGTAAAAATTAGTCGCGTAAATTAAAACTGTAGAATTGTTTGCTTAAAAATATAACTCTTTTTATTAATACAATTATGATTTAATATAATTATATATTTGTTAATTCAGTTTGTGTAAACCTTTCCATCATTATCGAAGTTAAATTTTTAAATTTGTGCATTTGTTTATCGTTTAATTGAAACGGTAAATATAAATGGAATCATAGCATAACCACAATTGCATACCCTTGTGAATTTAATTACACCTTCTGATAATTATATACCTTTTTTGGCAAAAGTTGTGGTTTTATATTATCTACAGCAAAAACTTTCATACAGTTGTATCAACTTTACATTATAATTGGCAAACTCTTTCAACAATAAATCAATCATTTGTAGTTTTTCAAAGTGTATTTGTGACGAGCATATGCTTAGCGTGCGTGAAAGATTTAGAAGCGCTGCGATGCCAGTGCAAAGACAACAAAAACAAAAGCGAGCGTGCGTTTTAAGTTTTGTTGTTTGCTTTTCCTTTTTCATTCGTTGTACAAATTAAATAAAATGTATTAAAAAGGTTTTAGTTTTGAATGAGTTTAAATTTCATTCATATTTGTAAAGAAGAATGTAATATTTTTTTTTGTTTTTGTTAAAGTGATTTCTTTCTTTGTGTTAAACAAATAGTGCAAAATTTTTGTTAAGTGTGTGTTTTTTAAAAGTGCAAATGAGATGGTATATGTATGTATGTATATAGAGTGGAGCTGCTACATGGTGTGTTTGGCGAGGCGGAAGTCGTAGTTCTCTACAACCCAAAAGAACCACAGGCATTATCTGGTATTAGATTTAAGATATTTGGGATCAATTGCTATTAAAAGTTTCTGCATCAATGGAGATAAATGGCTATAAAAATTAAAGAGTAGTAAGGTAAGTAAAGTTGTTGCTAAATATCTATGTATAATTTTTGTATTGTAGAACAAGTAGTTTTTGTACTTAAAAGTACTGATCCTTAAAAAAAATTTGAATAGCCCTTGTTTAAATCAATGTTCCCCATTTTTCAAGAACAAGTTCAGCCAGTTTCAATAACTTAGTATTATTAAATAAGGTCATTGTATTATAAGCTTTTGCAAAAAAAAAAAAAAACATTTATATCAGCGACAACTTTAGAAATTCTTGATTTTACTAAGCAGTCATCAAATACAGATTGAAAAAACAAACAGAAATTCCCGCAATTAAAGGGATGACACTTTAACTTCAACTGTGTTTGAATGAGAATAATGAAATATTACATGGCATATTTCATGGCACTTGCACACCAAAAAACGAAAAATGTTGATGATGATGAATGTCAGCGGCATAGAAAAGAAGTAATTTTGTGTAAAAATGCCACCACACCCTCTCTTTCGCCCCGCTCTTTCTATATGCTTGATACTTGGTGTAACTGGGGAAGTGAAAGCCATCATCATCCCCTCTACCCGTACCGTTACAACTGTTAATGACATTTACGAATGTTTGCCGGCAAGAATCAGCCAGCTTGCCAGCCACCCATCTAGTCGTACATTGCCGCATATAATGCCAAAATAATGACCCTTCCCCCCCACCACCACCATCACAACCACCGGCACAATTCACCATCATATTCCTCTGGCTCCTCTAACCATCTAACCGTCGTCTGCCCCCCCAAATATGCAACAGAAAAATGACGCGGAAACTGTCAAAAACCCAAAAAAAAAACTTGGTTAATCTTGTGATTTGGCAACTGTTGAATGCCCTTTATAATGAAAATTAGTAAGAATTAATATTCTAAAAAGGATATATGTTTAAACTATATGAAGGTATTATGCTTTCATTGTTGAAAGGAGAGGTAAACGAAAGGTAAATTTCTGTATGATAATGTAAGATTTCTACAAATATGCATTAAAATATCGAAAATTGAGCGTGGGACCAGAAATTTTCTTCAAAACTCACAACAGAATTGAATGACATATAAAAATAAATGCAAACCAAGATTTACATTTGATTTTTACTGTATTTTTATCACTTTGGTATAAAAAAAGAGCATAATAAACCTGTTCATTTGTTGTCTCAAAAACATAATCTTTTAAATGTGTAAAATTTAATTAATTTCTTTCCGATCGACTTAAAATTTCTATATCAACTTTATAGCTTATGAATCATGTCCTTTCCTCTGTAGATGTAGACTTTGAACATCATTTCCTTTTTTTCTTTTTGTAAATGTATCAAAGTTCTTTCTAAAACCAATATACCCTTACTGCAAAGGTATGTATAAACACAAAAAAAACCAACCAACTGCCGCAGACTTTTGCGGTTTTGGCTATACAAATGAGCGACCATCGTAGACGAACGACCACGCTCCCATACCACCTCCACGACGGAAAAAAAAAATTATACAATAATGGCGTCAACATTAGCAAATTGTTCGCTTGTAGTTTCCAGGTTTTTCTCTTTTTCCGTTTGTTCGTCCGTTGGCCTTCCTTTAATGAGCGTTTAAATTGCGGTTCTTGGTCAAATGAAATGATTTTTTGTTCCCCTGGTTTGTGTTTTTTTTTTCTTTTTGGTGTTGTTGCTGGGGTTTTCCGGGGATTTATTGTGACTTTTTGATTGATTGTGTCATGTGGAGTAGAGTGAAATTCACGGAAATTAAATATTTGTTAAGCCAAAGAAAGAAAGCAAAGCTGTAGAGTTATTTTTTTTTTAACCAATAATGTATTTATATTTTTATAGCCTGGTCAGAAATTCCCAACGTATAGAAGAAGGCAACACGGTCGCTTCCATAATCCTTTAAGTTACACAGCTAAAATTTCGGACATAGGGTCCTTTCTATATGTCTCGGAATCATTCCAATCGGATGATCATATAATCTTGCTCTCATAAGAGCATTCAGTCGAAAAAAGATTTAGCATCAATAACTTTGCCGTTTAATCGAATCGTGTGTTAGCAGAATCGAATGTTTGTGTTAGCAGAGTGTTAAACAGAAGTGTTAGCAACCTTAATGTTCTCCTAAACATATGCAACAATTTGTTTTAGAATTCGTTGACTATATCATCTACCTTTCATAGGAACGATCGCATTGAAGAATCTTTTTTGTTACTCTTACTTTTCAATGGTTTTAAATGCATCTTGCTAATTCTCAAGGGCATACAAACTTCGGCATGAACGTTCGTCCGTCCTTTTATTTGTTATTTTTTTAGTTTCATCCCACACATTTAGAATTTATGGTTGTCGCATCTGAATTCACTTTGAATCCTTTATTATTGTCGTCACATTCACATTACAAAAACATCCATGAATTGGTCATAGTAAATCACGCCTTTTGTCAACATCAGATAACATTTGGCATAAATTTAGGTTTAATTGACTTAATGCTTGTATTTGCACTCGTTTCTTTTACTTTTTTTTTTTATTTATCAAATAATTAATTACTTCAACTGACTGAATAAGAATGACTAGGCGATTCTACAAAGGAATGAGGCAAAGGTAGCTGGAGCTGGAGCAAGACCAGCAGAAGACTCTATGAGGTGTCACTTAAACTCATAAGCTTTGTACTATTCACATACTCTTTCCATAACATTTAGGGTTGCATATTGTTGTCAAGGACAATGAAAAGGTATATGTTTCTCAAATTATTAATATGATATTATATTTTTGTATTTATATTAGTTTTTTGTTTTATTTTATCAACGAACTATAATTTGAAAGCTTGTCTTTATCTTCAATCTTATCTAACCTAAAAGAAATATTGAAAAAATATTAAACTGTCTTACATTATAAAACTGAGAGTCTCAACGGCAGATATTTTACTTTTTTCTTTTTGCGCAAATTTTTTCATACAACTTTGGGAGTTTAGAGTTTGTTAAACGATTGATTTTGGATGAACCTTTAAGGATTTTTGACCTTAATGAGATCTTCTTTTAAATTTGAGTCAACACAGACAGTTTTAACTTTTAAAAAAGGGAAATTTAGCAATTTATTGAACACCTTTTAATAATTATTTTGAAGCCTGTTTCAGAACTAATTTAATTTAATTTTTAAATATTAATTTTCTAACTGTTAAGAGGGAAAAACGATTTTTGTTTGCTTGCCAAAGATGTAACTTTTCGTTGAAAATTTACATGTAGAGATTTATCAATTATAAAGTATATAAGTTTATAATGCACTTTTCATACAAGTTAGTTTACTTAATCAATTTCAACTTTTGTCCCAGAAGCCAGCCCTGGATTTTAGTTTATTTTGTACATTTAGTAGAATGATTGGTTGGTCTGTCTGTCTGTCTATCTGTCTGTTTGTGGCTTAAATGTTGAGTGTCTGCAGCTCCATCTCAGTCTCTCATTGTGTGTGTGTGTGTGGAATTGCATTGTCAACGATGCATGACGTTGCTCCTATACTATATATATATATATGTATATCGCTTAGGAGGAAGCTTCTTGAAATGCTTGACTAGCCTGTGGGCAGAAACTGATGACTGGTAGGGTCCGATGCCTTGTCTAGAAGTTGCGTGGGTGCCACAATGTCTACAGCTGCACCAGTTGAGCACCGACTATACTCACTCACACCACCCCCCTCCCGTATTGCTAATTGCAAAGTTTTCTATAAATTTAACTTGCCTCGTGTCGCTCTATAGTGGTGGCTTGCCAGTTGTCAATGCATTTTGTTGTAGTTTTGTAATTGCTTTATGTGTCAACAAGTAAAAGGATCGAATCGAACGGAATTGAATCTATAAAATTGTTATTGAGAGAGTAATTAGGGTGTCTGTTGTAAGCTGTAATTGAGTTATTTACTATGCAGTGGAAGTTTTTCTGATTGATTGATGGAAATTGAAAGTGAATTGAGTAAGACTATAAATTGATATATGATATATGTATAGAAAGAGTTTGTGCCAACAACAACAATTTTTTTTCCACATTTTCTTAAGATTTCTAAAAAGAAAGCAAAACAAAAGACTTGACAAGTTTGTCAAAATAACAACAACAAAAGGACATGTCGTCCTTTTGTTTATGTTAACCCAAAACAATAAAACGTCTTTCTTTTACATTCATCTTCATCAAAGAGCTTGCAGGCTAAGTTTGCATTTAAATTGGTAATTAACACACACACACACAGACAGAAAACAAGAGTAAACAATGCAAAAAAAAAATAAAGAATACCAAAAGTCAAAAAGTGTGAGAGAAAAAAAAACGCGAAATGTGAACAAACACAAAGGAAAACCGGCCAAAGAGGAAAGAGGACCAAGAAGTAAACAATCATTTACACCAAACGCTAACAATACGTGAAAAGAGAAAGGACCTTGAGGATTAGATTATTTTTGGAAATGTTAGCCAAGGCCACCAAATGGAGCATGATAGAAAAATCTCGTTTAAGCGCGAAATTGATTGTCAAAGCTCGAAAAGTAACGATATAATACACTGAGCCAATAAAGAGACGCTTTTAGAGTGGAGTCAATCCAAAATGAAAGCATCAGAACCAACTACATACGCGATAGGAACCATCAAGATGCAGTAATCTGGACTACGAGCTGAATTAATTCGGCCTTGTACCTCTATCTGTATTTACGTCCGACCAACTGCCTGTCTGTCTGTTTGTATCAATACGCTAATTTTCATTACTTTCAAATCTAGCTGAAATTTCTCTTTGGATGTTTTGGAATCATTAGGATCGGTTGACTATATCATATAGCTCTTATAGTTGTGGTTTTCAATTGAATATCACGAAATAGTGTTATTTATTTACTTCTCAAAAATATTCAGCAAATTTTTATTAGAATCGGTAGACTATATTATATAGCAACCATAGAAACGATCGGTATATAACAAAGTTTTTGAGTAAAAAACTCAGTTGTTTTTAAAGAGATATTTAAAAAATTTTGGATTTGTAAGTTGAGTATATATAAAAACATCTGTGTTGAGTTTCAGCAGAATCGATCGCCTATATACTATAGCTTCCATAGAAGCAACCGGACCAAAAATAATGTTTTGTATAAAAACATTTAGTGTAAAGTTCTATAAGTTTCCTAATAATTCAGTTTTCAAAAAGACAGTTTGCGGGCTATAGGAAACCTGACCCTTCCATTTAAATCATTCTTAATTTCATTATAATTTTTCGATTTCTTGCCGTGTAAAAAGTTTTCTGGCAAATGTCACAGCAAAAAAATATAACAAATAAAGAAAAAAACACGTAATGACAGTAAAATTTCTAAAATTGCTTTGCTCCTTTTTTCATTTGCTTCTGTTTCAACTGTAGTTGCTTCAATTGTACGTTATCATTTCATTAAATCAAAAAAAAAAAAGAGAAGAAAAAAAAAAAGTCAGAGATAGAGAGAGTGACAAAGAGAGGGGAAACAGGGAAAGAGGATGCCACATCTTTGTCAATTGAATGTAAATAAAGTAACTTGCCATCAAAATGAATATGAATGAGATGTGCACACACAAAAGGACAGAATAAGGACTTAGACTTTGTAGCTCTATCGAAACCCATCATCGGTCTTATTCGCTTCTTTAATGACAGTTTAGTTTGGGCAAAGATTGCTAATGAAGCCGTCATCAAAAGTGACATGCAATTTAATAGAAGTCAATTTTCATTTTCAATTTTATTTCAAAAAATAAAATATATATGTATGTATATATAGAAATGTACATACATACATACATATATAAAAATCAACATAACTAGAAAACTGTACAAAATTTTGTATTCGTATTCAAATTGAATTTGTTTAAACTAAACCTTTTAGCAACAATTAGTACAACATTTTCTTGGTCAATTTCTGTCGTCTCGTTTTGTGCCTGTGCCTAGACTTGACCATAAAATTTAACATCAAATTGTATGTTGAGGTAGAGAAAAAGCAAACTTAATTGTCTGCTCAGTTTTATTTACTTGCTTCAAAAGGATGTCGTCGTCGTCGTCGTCTTGTGTGCTTGTAATTACTGTGCAACGATCCCAAGTAGTATGGCTTTGCCATCAACTAAACACCCTTCTCTCTCTCTCCTCACCCCTGTTGCTGCCAGTCTCTTCACTTAACGGACATGACCAAGTCTGACCGAAACAATAGGCCTGCACTTCCGAACATGAACAGGCACACAACTCAACATGCTTCGTTGCAGGAATAACAGATTCTCTACTAAATAGTTTACACTGAGAATAAAATTTGTTAATTAATTTGAAAATGTTAATTAAAAAAGGATGGAACCGAAAAGTAAATCGTTATTTGGTTCTGCAAGTTTGCATAAAAAATCGGATTGGACTTAACGATTATCAAATTTTTGAAACTGTTGAAGATATTGAAGTTTAACTTTTTGAGATCGGCATAAAATATTCATGCAAGTGCGTTGCCCCATGGACAGGACACTGGTTAGAAAGACCATCCCGCAACTGGCTGGAAAATCTAGTTGCTGTTTACAGATTGATAAAGATCTGTTGGAACCGATACTTCTTTTCTATATTTAGATTACTACAATCCAGAAAGTAGCTTTGAAATAACCTTGAAAACTTGATCCTTAGTTTAACAGTCTGTCAGGGCAGAGCCATTTGCTGCGTACAGTTTTATCGAAACGGATACTTGTTTTTCGATTTCAATCTTACTTAAGTGTAGCAACTGACTTTGTCAATCTTTTTGTTTGCCGATTTCAAGTCAAAGAAAAGCCAGTTGCTGCGTAAAAACCGCTTATGTTTTTTTTGGAAGCGATTCTTTTCATCTATATTAAAGTTATTTTAGATCACTTTCTTTGCTTCTATTATCTGTATTTCAATTTGATTTTCTTCTATGTTTTTTAAGGAAAAGCTAGTTGCCAATTTAAGCCTCGGTAAAATATTTCAGTGCATTAGTTTTTGCCTGGTTTTGTGTGGTCAATACAATAGACCTGACCAAAGACATGATGACGATGCTGATGTGTGGTTGTTGTATTTGTACTTGGGTTGGGTTATGTCCTCTCTTGTGCTTTATGCTTGGCCAGTCACTGAGTGGTAACAAGTCTGTGGTCATGTTGTAGGTGTTGTTATCTATATTTGCATGCCATTGGCCCACCATCAGGACTAGAACAAGTACCAGCACCTGCACCTTCCTATCCTTCCACTACCGCACCTCTTGAGCTGCCAATAACTCAATCAGTGGCGCATTGCAGACCATTCATCATGACCGGAGACAAAATATTAATCGAAAACCTGGACAAGGCTAAGTGGTTATGGATTCATTGCGATTATGTCACAGACAACCGAAGCAACCAGAGGCAAGGTTACAATTTATAATTGTCTGCGAGATGATGATGATGATACGGTGATACCATTACGAATACGAATACACGGAAACTTGCCCCGACAAATGGCAGAATGAAGGAGTAAGAGTAAGGAGAGAGAGAGAGCTCAATGATTTATGACCAAAGGAAATTGACTTGTGATATATGTATGTATGTGATACCATTCGATCTCTGCTCTCAAACAAAAGAAGACCGACCTACTATTAAAAACAATTGCATGAGAAATTGAAAGTTTGCCATTTGCAATTTTTATGAATTTTTGCTTTGGCTTTAATGTAACTAACATAGTTCATTGTAATTTACAAACTAAACTGAAACCAACTTAACCACAAATGTCCCCTTCGTGTTGAAGTTTACCTTTTAATGAGGCGCTAAAGTTGAGGGTAGCCACATAACGATGCTTCATTATGGTGGAGCATCAGAAGTTGCCTCTAAACACTCTCATCTATCTATCTCTCTCTCTCTCCCTCTCTCTTTCTCTCACTATCTGTATTGTGATTTTAATTAGAAAACTTAATAGTAGTCGTTCGTTCGGTGGCTTTTCAATTAGTGGTAACTTAAATTTCTAATTTAAACCAAACCTGCCAAATATTTAGCCAAATTTAGCAAACACGAAAAATATTTCCGAAAAAAAGAAAAACAAAACTGTTTTGAAATTTTTTGTATGAAGGCAGGGGGGAAAATATTAGAAGAACAAAATAAAAATGTTTTAGCAAGAATTTGAGCATGCAAAACTACTAAAAAGTATGCAACACTTCATGTTGTTACACAGTATCGAGACCATGAAGCTTTTGCAGGGAGCGGGATTAGGGGGGAAGTGCACTGGTCCAGGTGTTGGAGCTTGTAAAGGATTTTTGCAAGCCAAACCACAAGCCTCTCTGGACTCTATGGCAGAAGTATTAAGTTTGTGTGTGTGTGTGTGGTGTTTTTTTTTTGTTTTCTACTCAGTTTAGGTATTTTTTTCTCCTTCCAAACTTCTCTAGAGTAGCCAATGTATGGTATATATGTATATATATATATTTTGTTGCCTGGCTTGGGGGAGCCATATGCGAAATTGTTTTATAGCTGCCCAGAACCAACAACAACAACAACAACAACAACAACAAGGACCACTCAGACTGGACTGTCCAGGAGCAAATGGTAAAGCAAGAGGCGAGCGTTGAGTTGGTTTATGGACGGATGTTGCCTTTAAGTTGTATATCCGTAGCTCAAAGTTTGGGTTTTTATCTCTCCTCCTTTTTCTCTCTCTCTCTCTCTCTCCTTTTCTCTGTGTATGTGTGAGCATGTTTTTTCTATTTTTGGTGTTTTGTTGCAGTTTTATGCCGAAGCGTTTAACAAAGCGACGTAAATTGCACTAGTTTCTACTTCCTATTCCTAAATGTTCATGTGATATGAGGAGAGCGTTTTTTCTTTTGTTTTTCGGTTTTTCTTTTTATTTTTTTTAAGGTTTTTTCTGTGGTTTAGTTCAACTTTTATTATAGAGAAAAGTGAATTTCGAGGCTTAAAGGTGGGCAGAATTTTGAATCGGTTATTGGGAAAGTTGTCAAGGCCGACAATGCCAGCTAAGAAAGCAAAGTTGAACCATTTTTATCCTTTTTTAAAAAACTGTAATGTCAATTCAAAAATTCCAAAAAACCTAAACTTTAAATGTAAAAATAATTTAATATTAAATGTAAATAAATCAATTTTGAATCAAGAAAAGTAAACAAATTTGAATTACTCAACAAATAATTCATTCAAATATACTTTAAATAAAAGAAATTAAAATAAATTTGCAATCAATAAATATAAATAAATATTCAAAATGTTAAAATTAGCGAAATTTTTATTAATAAAACAGTTTTGATGCGTTTAAGAACTTTAAATGTTCATTTCAACAGTATTTGACTTTATTTCATGTGCCAAATCCTGTAGTGTCTCTCTAACTAACTTCACAATGAACAATAACAAATGAAACAACAACAAATATAAAAACAAAAACAACAAGTGCAACTTGCATAAATGATGTTCGAACAACAATTTACCTGACAAAAAGGCAATTCATGTCGAAAAATAGTCGAAGAGTGCCAGCCAGCCAGCCGCTTTTGTGTTTTGTGATGATGATAACAACAACAGGAACAGCAACAACAACATCAACAATAGCAACAGTAACAACAGACAATTTGCCACTGCAGTGGCCCTCTTTACCATTCCTTTCCTTCACTTCCATCTGCTGCCTCCTACTCCTCCTTCAAGCAGAAGCGCTACATTTTGCGCTTTATGCACATTGTTTATGAATTTTCGCGCACAGAAAAGTTTGCCCATGAGAGATGTGGAGATTGGAGATGGGATGCGGTGCAGTGCGGTGCGGTGCGGCATGGTGGGATGTAGAACTTGCCTTGGGTACGGCGTTGAATGGTTTTACGATTATTAACCCATAAAGTATTCATTGAAGTGAGTTGAGTGCCTCGGCCTGGGTCTGGGTCTGAGCCTGGGCACGCAAAAGTGCAATAACAAACAGACGAGGCCAGCAAAAGCAACAGCAACAAAAAGGCGCCACAAGTTGCAGCCTTTGACCGACCAGCCTTGCACCACCTTTGCCATTACATCTTTTTGCCCCATACCTCATATTTTGGTTTACTCCTTTCATGCTTGATACGCTTTTGTGCACTTCTGTACCCTGTAAACTGTAGAAATTACAAAGGCAAGAGTATATATTTAGCATTTAGAATAGCAGCAAACTCACAAATGTCGTATTAGTGGAATACAGTAGTGAACAAAAAAGTAAGCAAACATATTTTCTGGTTTTGATATTGATTTTCGAGCTAAGATTTCTAAAATTTTTATTTTGATCCTTTATTTTTTACCCTTCAATTAATTACAAGGGTATCTTCAAGTCGTCCACCTTAAGTTTCCTACTGTTGTATTTTTTATTTTAGCATTTTTATTTTGATTAAGAGAAAGGATGAGCATAGGGGCAACAGCGGATGCCAAGTGGAATCACGCGGCTCTCTTCAGTTTTTGGAGGGCCTTTCGTTGGTTTCCTTGTCTCTTATATTTTCTGTGCTTTGGCTACTTTTTTTTGTGGGTGTGTGTGTATGTATGTATGTGTTGTTTTTGTGTTTGGGCTTTGTGCATTTTCAGCTGACCAACCAAGCACTCTTCTCTGCTCCTTCATCCTTCTACCCAGCCATCCTTAACGCCCCCAGTTGCCACTTTGCCGCCTTCTTTCTCTCTTTTCTTTGTAGAGTGCCTTAATTTATGCATGCGCCAACCAAACGAGTGAATATTAAAAGTTTTCAATGTATTTGGATTCTTACCTTCTTTTACTGGTGGTGGTGCTGGTGGTTAGTGGCGTTGGTTTCTCTGTAAGCGTGGGTTTTGGTCCAGTAGAAGATGCTCTTCAATTTAGTTGATAATTATGATTATGTGGAGATGGTAATATACATACAAAGAGCAAAAGAGTTGCAAGTAAATACTTTTTAAATTGTTAATAAAATAAACGATATATATATTTTCAATATATAAAATACATTGGTTATTATCGGTTATAACGAGAATTATATTAATTTTACTACTTGTAAGTATCAGCTACTATAAATTAAATGTTTTATATAATATCAAAATTTGTAAAATAAAAATAAAATAAATCATGTACTCTCTGATTATAGTCCTTAGTCATATCAGTACACAAAAACAAAAAACAAAAAAAAAATACTGACCCGAAATACGTTTAATGGTTTCCTATGATAATCAAGCGGGTAAATTGCACCCCAACCAAGCGTATAAAAACTCCATTCGATACACCTAAAATATGACATGGAAAAAAAAGGCAAAAAAGAAAGAAGAAAAGAACAAAATTTGCAAAAGATTTTGAAGCCTCAACCACGAGTTACCCTGTACAAAAATGAATAAATCTAACTTACTGTGAGTGTAGAAAAGTGGATTGTTCTTATATAATATTGACAATCAAATTCTTTTTATTTATGAAAGAGTTTAAGAAGAGTCTTAATATGGAATTCTTAATCAATTAACATTAGTTTCACTTTATATATTTATTTAAGAGGAGCATATAGGGTCGAACAGATGGCTAGGACGAAAAAAGTAGTAAAAAGGATTTCCACTAATATAATGTAAAGATTATTCTTGAACATATGCAATGAATTGAAACCTTTTATTACCATATAACAATAATAAAAATATTTAGTTTTCAAAATATTTATATACCTCATCTATCCTACCCACTAATGGGTATAGAAAATTGCACACAAATCTTTTTGCCCATCTCTTTTACGTAAATAGAATTTATCAAATTTAATTTCACGCTTCATGCGCTCATTTCTATTTAAGTTTTCAAGTGTCGCTTCTCGTCCCTTGAAAAGGCACGAGAATTTGAGGCACAAATACAAGAAAAGAAAAAAAAAAATAATAATAAAAAAAAGGGCCAATGAATGTCAAAAAAATTGTGACCATAAATGACATGGCCCGACATCATCTTCACACCACACCACTCGCTACTCCCCCCTCTCTCACTTGACCCCACATCAATGGCAATGAGAACTATAAATCTGGCCAAAAGATAGCCGGAAAAATGCTAACGAGCCAAAAAAAAAAAATTAAAATAACGTGCCATCAAAATGATAAAGGAAGCCAAAACTCAAAAGTTTAAAGTTATGAAATGTTTACAGGGGTGGGCTAGAGGGGTTGGGGTGGTGCCTACAACAAATATTTGAACATTTGAACACATGCTTGTGCTTATATATGACGAAATTTGGCCAAAAACTTTTCCCCAACACACACAAACTCAAAGAAAACGCAAATTTTCTATGTCAAGTGTTGCTCCTACAAAAGCTGTTTCAGCTTGACTTGCTTTTTGACTGGGGTTTGGCGTTAGATGGCACACACACACACACACGCAAACATACGCCCATATATTCATAATCAAAAATGTATTTAAATTGTTTTTTTTTCACTTTTTCTTATGGATATAAATTTTTGATATATGTGTCATGCACGGGTCGGATGTTATGGTGTGGAAAATTACTTTGTATTTTAATGAGTTGAGATTGCACGAAAAGGCGGGACACAAGATAAAGCCCCTTCCACCCTTCCACTTAAATGATGAGTGTAGGCAAAATTGTGGAGTTACTTGACACAGTTTAAATATAGGAAAGATATGTGAAATAACTAGTAAACTCTCTTCCTCATCTGACCTAATCAAGGGCACTTGAAACTTGACCCCTCTCTCTCTCTCTCTGCCTCTCTTTCTCATCTTGGCTAACATCAGCATCAACATTTAGGCCAAATTTTCCAAGTGTATGCACTAAAAAGCAATTAAAATTTTACACGAACATTTTACACAAGACAATCATGGGAAGCAAAAGAGTCTTGCAGTATAAGGAAAAGAATGACATCGTTCAAGACAATAAAAGCACCACCACCACCAGCTAGCACCACCACCATATTACCACATAGAAGAGGTAAAAAAGCCAAGAGCTAGAAGAGCTGTAGAACCTAGCCACATGCCACAATACACACACAGACACACACACACACACACTGTAAAACCAGAACGTGTGTGGACCGGACCGCTTGTTGTTTAACTCTTATGTTAGTCGTCGCATACCTAACAGGCATAACACCCCACAATTTTCACAGTTTACACATGGGAGGCAAACACAAAAAAAAAAGAAAAAAACCAAAAAGCAACAAGAAAAAGGCCAAAAGGAAATGTGTGCCCACTGCAAATTGAATTGTAACCAAAGTCGATGGTGGCACGGACCAAATAAAAAAAAAAAAGGAGAATAGAAATAAAAAAAAATAAAGAACATGGCACATAAAACTCAGGAGGATTCTATATTATAGCTAAGCAAAGTCTGACCAGACAGTACACTTGGAAAAAATGTAAACTAAAATTTACTAAATGATGGATTAAGAAGGCTTACTTAACCTGAGGAATTGCCCCCGAGATATGTAAATAAGATAAATATATAGAAAGCATTGGTTAAATATAGAAAAAAGTGTCTCGTGGTTAAAATAGCAAACTATTAAGAAAAAAACTGATTAAATTGAATAGCTAGATAATTAAGTTTATATTGATCAAGGATGGGCTAGTAACAGTACTTCAAACTGATTAAATTTAATAGATAAATAGATAAGTATATATAGATGATGGCCTAGTAAAAGTACTTAAAATTACATTTATTACTTAAACGTCTAATCATACAATTTATAAGAGAATTCATGCAATTTTTTCTTGGAAAAATCATTTTTCTAAGAACTAAGTCGCTTGTTCGCAGTGTATTACTGTGTGGCATTTCGTACCCATTAGTTGGCAGCAAGTTATGACTCTATTAAAAAAGCAACGCCTCGGTGCATTTGGCGCTTTGCCGTTTTCTATACTAGGCAGAAGTTTCAACATTTGGCGCATTGGTCCGGATCCTTGGGACCTGTTTTATAATACTTTTTTTTTTTTTTGCTTTCTGCTTTCATTGCATATATTTCGTAAGTATTTGTTGCCAATTCGGTCAAGCATTGGAGAGCTTTGCAAAAAGTCATTGAATTGGCTTATCTGCCCTGCAGGAGTTTTGATTACAGGCAATAATAAAAATTTGCATTACAGGTAGCCAAAGATCATAGATTAAATGGTTTAATGGTCAGGCTGCTCGAGATGGCCTCAAGTTAAAAGTAGAAGAAGAAAAAAGTGCAAATGTTTTTAATGTTTTATGATAGAAAACAAAAGAATAAATTAAATGTACACTATCGAATTACATTGCATCAGTTTGAAGCAATTTATTATACTGGAAAAGTTTAAAATGATGAAGAGTTTTGTTTTACACAACATTTACCTTAACTTTTATGTTAGAAAATAATTTCTTTTTTGTGTTTTAATACCCTTCCAAAAAAGAGAGATAATAATATGGAATATTGACACTTTGATCTTACCATTAGCTGCTGCTATAATTGTAATAAATACTAACTTTCATCCTTATAGCATTTGTCCTTCAAGATGTTTTTCCTGTTTCAACTTATTGGAAAAATTTGTAAAATTTGCACATTTTCTTGATTGCTTTTAAGGGCACTGGCAAAGCAATTATCTTTCAAGTTAAATGTTTGGCCATTAATTATTTCAACCAATTTTCAAGTGTTAATATATAACTTTTCAACTCTCTCTCTCTTTCTCTTGGCTTAAGCCATCTAAGCGTTAATCATTGTTTTTTTCTCCTCTGCTTTGGCTAAGCATGAAATGATATTTTTTACGCAAAATAAAACTTTGTTACTTTCTTGTTTATTGCAACAACCTTAGGAAATATTTGCTGCCTTCTTCCTCCTTCTACCCCTCAAACGCAACTTTTCCGAATAAGACTCGACAATTTATCAAATACACATAACAATGGCAATTAATTTCTACCTTCGTCTTTTATAAATCAAATGTAACGAGCGTGTAAAACCTGATGAGTTCAGGTATACATAGCTTACACCAGCAACTCCCAACCCTTACCCCAACTCCCACTCTAACTTTCAACCGTCAATCCTCCAACTCAAACCCTAACCAGACCAAACGCTTGGGGGTTATTTTCGGCAACAGCACCAACAACAACAACAACAACAACTTTTCAAATAAAAACTCAATGGGGAAAAATATTTACAATTGACTCTTGCACCCTCCAACTTCCTTCTTCACTTTCATTTCCTTCCTGTTTCACTTTGGGCTTTTGTTTCAATGTCATGTATGTATGAATGGAGGCTTAAAGAATGTCTGGGTTAAGGGGGCGTATGAGTTATTTATTTTTGAGTTATTGGCATTTGAAACTTTTCTCGGGTGTTAATGCCGACTCATGTCTAAAAAAAAGAGGCTGAGTTGGGCGTTGATGGGTTTTATTGTTTTTTAAAAATGTTTCCTACATATATCATGGAATTTTAATGTGTAATAATTGGGTAAGAGAAATTAATCAAATCAATATTGAAAATGAAATTAATTTGAAGACTTTAACTTTGGAAAAATTAGTTTCCAATAAGTGATAATATTGAAATTAATATTGAATTGAAAACTAGTTTGAATTTATTGCAATTTATATCTTATTCTAATCATTTTTGGCTGCGAAATACTGTATCATAGTTTTTCGAAACTTTAAATTAAAAATACTTTTTACACTTTTGTAGTTTGTTTAAATTTTCCAATTTTTTTTTGTTGAAATTTTTCTTAGTCCCTCCGCTGCTCTGCCACTTACCTTTTTTTATTTCTTGTCTGCTGTGTCTTGCAAGCAGAACAAAAAAATCTTAATTTATTTTCTTTTACGTTTCTCTTTCTGTGTTTTTTTTTGGTTTATTTCCTTTTTGCTCTAATACTCGACCCTTACCCTTGGCCAGTTGTTTTAACATTTCTCTTAATTTGTTTTGCAATAATGCGAATTCCAAAAAAAAAAAAAAATAAAAATACGAGGAGAACACATACAAAAGGAGAAGAAATAAACAATATTTCTTTTTTCAGTCAGTTTCTTGTTAAGCGGCGCCAGCGGAAATGAAAACTTAACGCTTATTTGAACCTTCAACTGTGCACATAAATCACCAGACTGATGTTGGTGTTGTCCTGCTGCTGCTGCTGCTGCTGTTGTTGCTCCTGTTGGTCCTTTTTCCAGCTGCTTAGCAAAATGAAAGCAGCTTAAATGTTATTTTGTAGTGTCTCACTCACACCCTCTTACCCACTTCTCTCTCTCTCTCTCTCTCTGTCTCCTTGTCTATCCAAATATTTTCAAAAATTATTATTATGTGGGGCATATGTGCGTGAAAAAGGAGTGTTTTATTTTTTTCTGTCTTCTCTTTTTCATTTGTGTTGTTTCATTCGCCAAAAATGTGCAACTTCCGTTTCCGTTTCACACACTGATAGCGCCCTTTGGCACTTTAGTTGATTGTTGAAAGATCTTTGGCAAAACGGCTCATTTGTATATTTCAATTATTAACCACCCCTCAAAAGATGCCAGACAATCGTTAAATGTACAATATATGTATGTATATATGTATATATCTTTACTTTTCTTTTTCCCATTACTTACTCCCCTTAAAACATCCGGCCATTCAGCATCCATTCATTCCATTGCTATCCAAGCGAAACATTTTCAAGTAATCTCAAATTTTTGCTCATTTGATTCAATTATACCTTAGGGTGTTGTAAGTTTTATTTTTTTTTTTTTCGTTTCCTAGAAACATGTTAGAAAGAAATAAGAATAGAACAAATAAGTGCAAGGAGATGGCTGAAAGGAAGTAAAAGATATGTCCGTTTGGCACTTTAACTAAAGTGTACGAAAACGTGCATACCAGGTCATTACACTAAAAGAAAATAGAAGATTAGTACAATAATTTGGCAAAGTATTTGAAAATATATTTTAAGTTATCTCTTTCTTTAAGTGTAAATTGATTTACTTTAGTTTTAAATGCTAAAGATCTTCAAGGAACATTTTATAAATAAAGAAGGAGCTGATATAGTATACTTAATCTGTATTTGGGATACTTATGTTATTTTTAGTCGATTCTTAAAACAGGACTTTAGTTAGCTACCATCAAATGTAAATACATAGTTTAAAATTCAGTAGGAAGATAAATATTAATTAGGGAGTAAAAAAAAAAAATTTCTACTGCTTTATTAATTTCAATATCGAGAATGTTTGTAAGTGTAATTCTAATATATTTTTTATCTTAACTTATCAACTTAGTTTAATACTAAGCAAATTTATGATATAATTATATATAACTATATAAAATAATGTTCAGATTGCTAAGTGGCCCAGTCATTTAGTCAACTGAACAACGAGGATCCGGGTTCGAATACCAGGCTAGTGTATGGATGTAGTTTTTCGTCTAAGCCGAAGGCCTTAGTTGCCAGTGGTTGTAAAATATGGTTAGGTTGATAGTTTATAACTATATCCTACACTTCAATAATAATAATAATAATAATAATAATAATGTACAGATTGTGAATTAAAGTTTCGTAATATAAAAAAGTTTCCTAACTAATTTCATAATACAAGATTATTTTAAATAATTTTTGATAGTAGTAAACCAGTTGACTAAAACTATAAAAAGTTAGATAGGGAATTGAAAATTTTATCAATAAATAAAGAGTCATATCACTTACTTTTCTCTCAGTGTATATTTGCCCTTTGAGCTCATTTGCTGCTGCTGTTTTTCTCCATTGGTAAACACAAAGAATTTCGCGCTACTTTTTATACAACATTGCTGCTAATTTGATGCAACAACATTGCAGAGAACCCACACACACACACATACATAGACATACACAGGCACACCCCTTGTACCATACCGTCATTTCCTTTTCTACTTTTGGCCATTATTAGCAGTCTCCCCCGCAATCCGCGCCTCTTGTAGCCAGGCTACCATGAAGGCTGCGGCTGCAGTTTATTTTGCAAAAGTCGCCTTTTAGAGTTTAGCTTTAATTTCATGCTTACTTTAATGCGAACACAAGGCAAAAGGAGAAACAGAGAGGCAAAGAGATGAAAAAAAAAAAAATAAAAGGAAGGGAAGGGGGGCACCAAAGGAAAGGAAATCTAACCCTCATTCAGTCAGCCGAGCGAGGGAGCGAGCTATCAAGGGGTCGGGGGCAGTGGTAGATCTGCTGCTGTAGTTAACGGCTTTGGCTTTCGTTCGGTATTTGGCTTGGGGTTGGCTTTTTCGGAGGTTAACTACTTTTCATGAGCTTAATTTTAAATTGAGGCTGCGGCTCGGCAGTGTCGGCTTCATTTAGAGAAGCAACTTTGTAGCCGGCCAACTTTTACGCGAACTTTTCCATTCTCTTTTCTTTTTTGTATTAATTTTTTTTTTTCTATTAGTTAGATGGATGGAACCGATTCCAACCGGTTTTTTTTGTCCATTGAGTTATTAAGCCAAATAATTGCTTATTTGCACAGAGAAGAGGAACGCGAAAAACAAAAAAATAAAAATGAAAAGACAGCTAGATTGCAATTTGCACTCAGCGCGAAAAATGACCACACACGCCCACTTTTTAGTTGGCTTAGAGGGGCGTCAATCTGATAGCCAACTTCAAGTAGAGGAAACGCCTCCCTTGCAACTCTACGGAAGACAAAGAGATAGAGATAAATGAGTTGTGAGCAAGAGAGAGAGATCGGGAGACTTGTAATTAAAAAAAAAAAAAAAAAAAAAACTATAAAGCTCTCCTCTCGGTGAGTTTAATTAAAGTTTGTTGCGCCTGCGCTCAAGAAACCTTTCTTCTTCTTGTTCTTTATTTTGTGGCATGTTGATGACTCTATCAAAGTTTGTATTGGTTACTATATATATAACCATATCTATTCATCTATTTGTGGCTAAGTAAATGTTTGCCTTTGCCATAAAAAGGCAATATAATGCCTTTATTTGACAAGTGAATGCGTTCAAATTTATTTCAGAAATTTCTCATCTTTAAAAAGAACTAATCTGTCTCAGGTTATATGTAAAGGTGTGAGGACAAAAAGGATTTAATGTTCATTTCCATTACCATATTTTTGAAGAAGCAAGAAGTCTAATTAAAAAACCGTTGCAACTTTACAGACATTTCCATACACTTAAATTTATATTAATTTAAGTTCCTTTCCCAATCTCTTCCTCCTGTCACTTTATCTCTAGTTTGCTCGATGGCTTTCTCTTCTCTCTCTACTGCTCTTCCTTTATAGCTGCATATGGATAAACTTTGGCCAAAAAGAAAACCACTTAAATTCATTTTAATTCAAGCGGCATGTAAACGCAACTTCCTCGGCTTGGTTAAGCCATAGCTAACTCGCTTCTTGCCTCCCTTCATTTTCCTTTTGTCCACCTTCCTCTGGGGTTATATGTATCTACCGACACGTCGCCAGACCTAGACTAACTCATAATATTTTCACATGGCATACACTTGCCGTAAAATAATTTTCATACATTTTCTGTTTGCCATTTATTTTTTTTTTTTTCCTTTCTGTTTTGCTCATATCATGCATATTTCTCTTACTACATTCTTGTTCACTTTGCCAAAAAGGGCGTAGAAGTTATGCTGCATACTTAAGGGGGCATTTTAAACAAATGTAGCAAAGGTGTGAGAATCATTGAATTAAGTTGTATGTAACTGAATGATGGTGAAAATTATTCTGGTTTATTAAGTAAAGTCAAACTTTCTTAGTTGTTAGTAGACAAGTTATCTAATAATTTAGAAGAACGTTGAATGTATCCTTGGATAATAGGAAAAGTCATTGCAAAAGAGAAACAAGTTAATCAAAATAAGAAAATAGCTTGCTAAATTCTTAACCATAAGACAAATTCTTACTCTTATATTTACTCGATTATCCGGGACGGTCGGGACCAGAGCCATCACGGAAAATCGAAAAATCCGGTAAATCGACAGCAAAATTTCCACGTATTTCGTACTTGAAATTTTATAAGTACTTACATACATACATATCTTTAAATCTGCTAGGTGATCAACCTTCAAACGCACACTGACCATAAAAATATGTAATATGGACATACAGGCGTGTTTCTTATTGATTGCTAACTAAAACGGGGAAGCCCCAAACTCGTTTTATTTTTTTTAGAAAGAAATTTCGTTTGAAATCACGGATAATAGGGGTAATCACGGTTAACAGGGGTAATGAAACAAATTCAAATTCATCCCGGATAATCGGGGAGCCCGGTTAATCGGGGGCCGGATAATCGAGGTCCAACTGTATTTACTTACCGATTTCCGACATATTCTTACAGATCGTTACAAGTTAACCCCCCTTACTTCACCCATGTTCATTGTGGGTTTTCGTTTGTCTCAAAGGGTTTCACACTTTGTGTGCATATGAAAATATTTGTTAAGGTTTTCCCTTTTTTTTCCTCTTTGTTTTTTACATTTTTTTTTTGGTTTTTTTTGTATCATTTTATTGCAATGCAAGAACAATTTATGAGGTTGACTTGGTCTGAGCTGCGGAGGCAGCTATATGAATATTTAAAACATATATGTATATAATTTTTATTTTTATTTTTGCTAAGTATAAATTTAATTGAAGAAGTTTTATTTATGAAAGCTTTGGGATAAGAATTTCAAATGTAAGTTAACGTGTATAGAATTACAAGTTGGACTTTATATTATTTCTCTTTCTTAGTTTGATAAATTTTCTTTTGTTGATTATAAGCATTTTTTATATTATTTCAAGATTTTTGTATCGTATCTCTTTATTTTTATTGAATTGTTATAATGCTCAATCAATATTTTAATACAAAATTAATTGTTATAATTCTCAATCAGTTAAGGCAACAATTTATTTTGCCTTGTGGGTTGACCTGAATTTGTTTTTCATTCAAATGTTTGATGTGACCGCCCTTCTACTGTTTTGCTATTCAATTTTTCCTCCTACATATGTACATATGTATATATTTCATCCCCATTGATGGAATACAAAAGTACAAATATGTATATTTTTCTGTTGTCCTTTTTTGGGTTATTGCAGTTTGTTTTCATACAAAATATTTGCATTTAACTGCAGTTTTTCGACTATGTCCTACCATTAATATTTGAGTTTTTGTTCGATGTTGCTGCCGTTGCAGTTGTGTTGCACTTAAATCGATTTCTGCATATTCGCATTGTTTGTCAGCAATTTTTCGCCAACACACAGTTTATCTGTGGCAAACGAAATTAATTTGCGTAAATTGTATTAAAATGTTTTGCCCCCAATACAAAAATTGTGCAGAAATTTTAATTGAATGCCTTTTGTTTGGCTTACATTTTTTTTCGTTTGTTTGCCTTTTTTTTGGATGCTTTAAAAAACTTTCGAACAATCAAATGAATTGAATTTTTCCTTGGATTAAATGATAAACTAACTAATTGGTTTACGGATTTTTTATTATTTTTCAATTTGAATACAATATTTTTTTGTTGGCTAGCACAACTATTCATCATTATTTTTCTTTTAGGTTTTTTTTTTTTTTTTTTTTTGGCAAATGCATCAATCACTTGGTTTAACCCAATTGTCATGAATAACTGTTTGTTGTAGTTCTCATTCCCCCTCGCTCTCCCTCTCCATCTCTCTCTCTTTATGTTTGTTTTAATTAAAATTGAACATTGAAATTTCTTTTATTTAATAGATAAGTAGATAAATAAATCTTTTGCCACACTTCGTAAATGCATTCAAAATGCTAAATTAGTAAAATGTCACTTTCGCTTTCAAGTGAAGTGGTGACGATGCAGAAGGTCCAAAGAGAATTCCTTTTGCATTGTTGCTACTGTCGGCATTGGATCAAAGTCCCAGACACTGGAACCACATAAATTATCACTAACAACAGCAGCAGCAGGCACAGACATTTGCCCAAAGGCACAAGGAAAGGAGTAACTCTGGGAATCTGTAGGGGGGAGAAAAGAGGAATATAAGATCAGTAGTGGCTGGTGTGTTGTGCAAAATGTTGCACATGTGGCAGGCAAAATTCATTGGCATACTTCAAAGTATTTTACTCTAAGAGCAAAGGGAGGGGAAGAGAAGGGTATAACACAGGTGACACAGAGACATCAGCCAAAGAGGGGCAACTCCATTCCAAGGTTTTCATTCCAAAATGTGTGAAGTATTTGTGAAGTGTTCTAGACTAGATTATCTAAATTTTTATAAGAGATGTGCACCTTTTTCTTTCCACAATACAAAGAAAGTACTTTAACCTTTCCCTTTTTCTTCGATATGTTCAAACTTATTCAAAAACAGAAAATTTGGCACTAAAGAAACTTATTTATATTTGATTTTCTATCCCCACAAAAGTATATAAATTTATTTAACCTATGTCTCTGTTTTTTGTTAATTTTATACAGATCTTTCACTTGATATGGCATATTAGATATAATGCCATATGTTTCTTAACCAAACTAAATGAAAAGGCGCCAGGGCGTATCAAATGAAATGCCTTAGGGCTCCATTTCTCTTCCTTTGCCATCTTCTTTTATTTCTTTAACTTTTACACGTTGAATACAGGAAAATCAAACCAAACTGCAGTTAATTGAATTTTAATTTATTTGCAAACTGTTGGCCACTGCAATTAAGATTTAGCAATTGGAACTTGGCCAAAATGAGTAAAAGTTTAGTTAACTTAAGGTCATCTTATTGACTCAAGATGAAATTGTAGTTGGTCTGCCAATTGGTAAAAGTTTCCATTAACTGGACATTGGATCTTACAAATTGATTATAGATGAACTATTAAAAGTTTAGAATTTTGAGTTCATTTTTAAGACGTGACTAACCCACATTTCTTTTGAAGTCCATCAAAGTTTTTGCAAAACTAAAGTATCTTGTTATAACTCGTTACAATTCAAACACATGTCACGCACACTTGGTAACCACATAAAAGATCTCCCACGTAAATGGCTAGGCCTAAGCCTACACAAAAGCAACAACAAGAAAATCTTTAAGTAGAACTCAGAAAATCAAAACATTTTGCGGACAAATGCAAATTGTCATGCAGGCCAAGCACTAGAAACTTTGATATACAACAGTGATGCGAAATAGTGATAAGTGGCATCAGAGATAGTTTTCTTTCTAAGTAGTTATTATCTAAATCTGAATTGTCAGAATGTGTTAGCCAGAATTGAAGTTTGAAACATAAGTATCGTATGTAAATAAAGCTAAGTTATTAGAACTTTAACCATTACATTTTTAAAATGATGACTTAGGGCCAGATAAACACTTCTAATAAATGAATGAAAGAAATCGTTTAGCTGAATCTAAAGAGATTTTAAATACTTTCAATTCCTGGTTAAAATGTGGATATACATATATGCAAAAAAAGTTGACCTTTCTTGAGAAAACTAACTAAATTTCTTATTCTCTGCAATTTGTACTAAATATATAAATCAAGACAATGCTCTGTCTACGGAAAAGGCTATATTCTCATATCTGGTCATAATTTGTGGCTAAAGCACTTGAAGAACATGACAACGCTGGCGGCGGCGCCTCTGCAGTTGGCAAAGAGAAGAAGCTACTTGAAGACACTTGTTGGCTGCTTGCCAGCCGAAGAAGTGTAGTTGGTGAAAAGGGGGCAGAAAGAAGAGAAGTTTTGCAATGCTGTTGTAGCCCACAAAATGCATACAAAACGGCAGTTGACGATGTTGATGATGGTCATGATGATGATGAAGATGATGATGATGATCATGGCCGACGACAGCATAACAAATGAAAATTTAAATGGAAACGGAGGCTAGTAATGCCAGAGACGTCAAGCCACTACTCTACAGCTGGCCAAATGGAGGCAATGTTAGGAACCTTTCGAGGAGAAGCATTTCGAAGCTTTAATCAAGCGTCAAGTGTGCGTGTGTTAGGCTAAAGAAAAGTTGGTCTTGTTACTACAGAGCTCTTCTTTCTCCTCCCACTCTACTTCTACTACAATTCATTGCCCATTGCCCTTCCTTAGCGTCGTCTTCATCTCCTTCCTGAATTGGCTTTTATTAAATGTTGGCTTGTCAGGCTCAGATTGGTTTTGCCCAGCTGCTGATGCACTGCATCAGCATGGCGATGAGTTGTTGAAAAGTTTAAATGGTTTTCTCCAAGCAAACAACAACAAAAGCCAAGCCACAAAAAAAAAAAAAGAAAACTTTTAATAGCCACTTTTTTTGTTTTTTTGTTTTGTATGTTGAACTTGTAATTATGAGATTTTCTTTTGGCTAACCAAGGTAAGCTTAAAGTGTTAAAAACAAAACATAATGAAAGAAAATTCATTAATCAATAAAATAAACTTGGAGAATTTTTTGTTTTTAATGCTACTCCTTTTTCTCTTTGCATTTTATAATCTGAAAAGTTCAACTATAGAAATTCTGTACAATTATAAACTTCTTATTGTTTTCCTCGAAAACTTTTGAAAATACCGAATATTTTGCAACACTTTTTCCTCATTGACTTTTATCAACCAAAAACTCATATAAAACACAATGGAAACCACTTGCTGCCTCTCTGCTTACTCAACAATATCCCCTCTCTTCCCTTTCACCATAAAAACGAAGACGTCAAATCACAATAAACGTCTAGACATTGGTAAACATACAAAAAGGAGAACAAAAGCCTTTTGCTTCACAGTTTTAAAGGAGAAATAGTGAAAAGTTTTGGCATTTTCTTTACTATCCAGTTGCAAATGCAACAATAATCTGCATAATTGACATTTGATTATTACCCCTTAAAAAGGAACAAAAAAAAAAAAAAGAAAAAGAAAGGCCAAATCTTGGCACTATCTGCAAAAGTTCCAATTACAATTACATATACAAGTTAAGAGTTTGTAAAGATCAATATTGGATTATTTTATGTCTTGAATAAGATTTGCCAAGAATGAAAAGAAGCATAAAAGTTTAAAATTAGCAAAATATTATTTATTATAAATTTATTCGTTTCAACGAAAATATACCACAGATACGAACATTCAAATACGATTTTAAGATTTCTTTATATAAAGTAAACTAATTGAAATGCTTTATATCGTCATATATAAAATAGCACTTTAATGGCTATAAAAAACCTCTAACAACATCTTTACTAGCCACTGCTTTCATTTTATAAACTAGTTAATTGCATTTCCGATTGATGCCAAATTTGACATTTAATTCGCTAATACCCAAAAAAGGGGAAAAGGATGCCTAAACTTTTCCTCTTTTCTTCTGTGATGTCTTTTCTTTCTTGTTGGGTTTAAAATTCGCTAAGCAATTTGCAATTTATATTTGGTTAACCAACTTGACAAGCTACCTGAGACAATTGCACACACACAGACACATGCATACCATCTCAAACACACACTCACACCAACACACACACACATGCTGAACTGAAATTAGTTAAATTACAGGCGCTTCTCTTACGGTTTAGTTGATTAGAAAAAGTGGCAGGCAGAGTTGGCTTGGCATCTTGAGCACTCAGTCTAGCAACAACAATTCGACTTGCAACAAGCAACTTGCAACATTGGAGCTTGCAACTTGCATCTCGGTGTCTTTCTGTGCCGCTAACGAAGCGCAATTCGAGCGCCAAATTGAAATTGATTGTGACATTTGATCATGCATTTCGTTTGCCTTTTTCTTTTCCCATCAAGCACGAGGCGAGGAAAAGGAGGAGGAGGAGAAGGAGGAGCAACAGTCGGTCTTGCAGCTTGGAATTTGTTTGCAGAAAATTGGTAGTAGATTGGTAGGCGCATTTTTAGTTTGCCTCAGTGCAACGTCGTTACGCATCGGATTAATTGAGAAACAGAGAGAACGAGAGAGTGAGAGAGAGGGAAATAAAAAAGGAAGGAAAGAAAGATGGCCTGACAGGCCAGTTACGCAGGTGGCTAAAATGGAAAGTTGGTTAACTTAAATTGTTTGCCCGAGGCACAAATAGAAAAATCATCAGATCTAGCTTAAATTGTTATTCTCTAGACAGAAATCTATGTTTCCTTGGTTTAAGTTAAGAGCATCTAACTTTAAAGGTGTAGGCTGAAGAGTTTTTAAGACAATGAAATGGAAAATGGTGAGGCCAACAAGTTTGGTAGAACAAACTTGAATGAAGCCTACGAGTGACAAATCTTCTTGAACAAAAGAAGAATCAATCCAAGACTTATGATCCGCTTTGTCTATGATTCTAATCATCTAGAGAACCCCATATCTAAAATTACCAAGGACCAACCAAGGCAATATATATATTTGAACTTTTATAAAGACATTCGAAAAGTTTTGTTAGGATCTAATCGACAAAGACCTATAAATTTCAACATTACTTTAAAAGAAACTTGCCTACTTATTTCATATTCTATTCTAAGGGATTTCTTGTCGCAGCTTTGTTATTTCCACCAGTATTTACACCTACATTAATCTCGGCAATTTTTAAGCTAGACAAGGACTCGCGTTAGAACTATATACATATATACATACATACATATATAAGTATATGCGTATCATCCGTATGTATGTATATAGATAGAGGGATATTTGCTTACTTACTGCCTAAACTTCTTCATCTTCTGGCAACGCATTTATCTGTCTGAAATGGCATTTTAGCCTTGGTAAAATCCCCACATGAATAATTACACGCGTACGCAGGTTCATTTAATTTCACTTTCTGAGAGCTTTAACCCTTTTTATTTTAATGAAGAAATTTATAACAAAGTTGTAACAAATGACAGTGAGTAGAAGCGGCAGCAGCTACACAAGCCAAATTCTCTGTGTGTGAAGGCAAAAAATTATGAACATTAAATGCAAATTAAGCTAATCAATTAAGAAATGAAATGGGCTTGAGATTGGCAATGGCCGCGAAGCCAAGACCACCACCACTACCGCGACTCTCTCGACCATATCTTGAGTTTGAGTTTGAGTTCAAAGTACGGCCAAGGCAATTTCTGCCCCATTTGCTGACTAACAATTAGGCAACAACGAACAGAAGCAAAACCAAACTGAACCAACCCTTCCCCTCTCATTTAAATGACCGACATTAAGTCAAGCAAAAGGGGGAAGGTGGATGGATGATGGCAACCCTTTGCCACTGCGTGTTTACTACGTACATGTACAATACATACTTCTCGCATACATACATACATATACATATATATGTATGTATGTGTATATATCTACCATTATGGGTCAGCATTGTATGGCATTTGAAGTTTGCATAGTTGAACTTAATGATTGGAAATTAATTTGACAGGCTAAGGCAGTTGTTGTGTAGCTGCTTAAGACAAATTGTTGGCGATTAGCCAAAGGAGTCTTCTCTATACCCACATACAAAGGCATTGTTTAGCCATATAATAAGTGTATGCATATAGAATGATTCTTGGGTTAGTTAATATGAGACTAATTTAGATCCCATTCTATTGGCCCATCTATAATTTCTATTGAGCAACGTAAAAATAAATAAAGGTAAAGCGGCTAATGGCAATTGATAAAGTTTTATACAGAATGAATAAAGTTTTACTACTTTGACTATTTAGTTTCCATAAATGGAATGAAGCAAGGATACTTGTGGTTTATCGAAATAGATTGATAAATTTTCCTAATAAGCAGTGTGTGTGCGACTGTACCTATAGACTTTTCGATATTGATAACGTCTTCTACTATTACAGCAAAACTAGAAGCCAACAAGGAGCAAGAGTATATAAGTTTAGTCGTTAGTTTTTAATATGTTAATGGTCATTCTTTCAACATTTTCAGACCTAAAATAAAATAATAAGTACTCCTTTATCTCTTTATTGCGAGTTCGTATTATTTTTGAGTGCCAATTTTCTCAAACTTTCGTTGGCCATATAATTCAATAGATATGTATATACATAAAGTTTCCTAAATTTTAGCCTCATTTTAGCATTTGCTCTAGTCACAATTCACCCATAGTTTATGGCACACTCCACACAATCGCATTTAATAGCCCAAATAATAGTTATGGGCGGATGTTTGAATGCACAATGAAATTTTAATGACCGTCTCAAACGAACTGAAAAATCCAAATGGCAACTGGCAAACGGGCAAGGAGAACCGTCAAACAAGAGGAACAATGAAAAGGCGTCATTTCGATTCCGTGGCAAGTTGAATGGGCCTAATCAAATTAAGTACTAATCCTTGGGAAAAACCGCGAACAATTTTAAAATGATTGTTAAGTAAATTTCCCAAAACAATTAAGAGCAGGAATTACAATTCTCGCTTGGTCTCTCTCACACACTCTTTCTCAGTCTCTTTCTCTTGTACCCGTTGATGTTTCTCTTACACGCAGGCGCCTTAAGAATAAAGGATTTGGTCTTGTCCATCGTAGTCGTAGTTTCTTATAGCATGCGATAAATTTTGTATATTCAAAAATGAATTGAATTTTGTTATTTGGAGTTTTACATATGTTTAAATCAAAATTGTTGTTGTTGTTGCCATCCGTTGTCCCTGAACAATAATGAGTGGCAGAGATGAAGACAAAACTTTCTTGAAAGTGTCTCGGTGTAAGGATGAGTATCTAGGTGTGTGTGTGGAAAGGATAAACCATTTAGCAACATCGTTGCTAATGTTAGTCTTGTTATGTTGCATATTGCAGCAAAGAAATTGTTTTATTACAGTCCAACCCAAGGGTACATACCCAACCTAACTACATATGTTGACTGAAAACAAAGGTGAGCACAATAAATTACATTGTTACACGGAAACTTTTGGCACGGGCACGGACACGGACACAGCAGGAAGTCAGCAACAAGCGCCACGTTAATGAAAAGGATTTCTACATCTATCTCACTCACTCAGCTCCTGACTAGTCAGTAGTAGTCACTCACACATATTGTAGTAATAGTAGATGTCTGCAGTTAGTTTTCACCCTTGTACCTATTCCACACATTTAACCATAGCTTCTTCTTGTAATGTCTGCACTTGAAATGACTTTGCCCTTTTTTTTTTTTTGAGGGAGGGAGAGGTAAGTGGACGCGGAGTTGGAAAGGTTTATTTAATATTTAAAGTCTCGGCCAGAGTGAAGATTTACTTTGATGTCTTGCTGCCATCAGCGCCATTAGTTGAGGCTAAAACTTTTGCATAAATAAACGCCTCAGTTCATTAGATATAGAAAGTGTCGGGTGTTATGGGGGTTCCCACCAACCGACGGGAAAAAGGGTTTCCGTTTCTGTTTTGTGGTCAAAGTGTCATAAAGTCTGTCAAAGTGACTAAATAAATGAGCAAATTGATGGTAGCCAGAACCCAAGAGACAAACTGAGAATGAATATATAAATAGATAAATTATAAATTTTCAGCTGGAGAAATTAGGCAAAACCAAACAAGTTATGTACAGAGAAGAAACTTTTAGTTTAGAGACAATTTTTGTTATTCCTTATTCAATATCAAGTTCCTAAAAGTGGATCTAGTATTTTGAGCATTTTTAATTTGCAATATGTCATCTTAGTACACATTTGTCGTCACATCATCTATTTCAATTTTCAGTCTCAACTCCACATTCCAAATTTAACAATTCTCCTAGTCGCTCGGTAGTCCGCTTTTATTATTCCATTTAAATTATTTCCTTTTGTTTTTTGGCTTGCGGTTTAGATAATCGAAGACCTGATGGGTACTGTGGTTAGTGCTTTGGAAAGACCAGCACCATATGTCGATATGGAGAGTCCACACGCTAAATTTGTACGCGACACCATACAGAATAATAAAGTGGTGATCTTTAGCAAATCGTATTGTCCCTACTGCAGCATGGCCAAGGAGCAGTTTCGTAAATTGAAGGTTGTGCCATTGGTAATTGAATTGGACCTACGATCCGATGGCAGTGAGATTCAAGCAGTTTTGGGCGAGATGACTGGAGCACGTACAGTGCCACGTTGCTTTATCAATGGCAAATTTATTGGCGGCGGCACCGATGTAAGGCGACTCTACGAGCAAGGAATATTGCAGAAATATTTCCAGTAAAAAACAAATACTATGCAAATTTCTATAGCTGGATCTGGAGGATCGGGGAAAAGTGATTATTATTAATTTTGAGTTGAATTTTAGTTTGATTGAAAATTAAATGGAGAAAAAAATGGGGAAAACCTAACAAAAGAAGCTTTTAAGAATCTGCTTAAGCTGTTGTTGTCTTGCTTCTTTTTTTTGCCGCTACCTCCCCCAACAACACAAAAAAGAAGGATAACAATTAAGGAGTGAATGGCAAAAGAAGGAACAAAAGTCCTTTCAGCAGCACCTGCATTCAGGAAACGCTCAGCTCTGTCGCTTAAAGGATGCGCGTTTGTCAGTTGGCCAAACAATGGCGTCTGTTTCCACGTTTAATGCATACATATAGATGGGTATATGTATGTAAACGTACATATATACATATATTTATATACAGTACATGTGGCAAGGTTCTGATTCAGATTCAGGTTCAGGTCAACGTCAGCAGGTCAACTTTTTACTACTTTCCATCATCCCGCTCCCTGTGTCTTTAGTACAAGTCAGAGACAGGCGCATTAAAAAATCATCATAAAGACAGCTCATCCATTTATTGTTAAGCACATCACGCATATGTCGCACCCAAGTTTATGCATATATGTACATATAGTCTAGAGTTGGAATCAAAGGCACAACTTTAAACAATCGACAAAGGGGGCAAAAGACAAGAAAAAAAAAAAACAGCAGCAGAAAATTGATTGGAATTTCTCAAATTGCTTGTAATTTGTGTTGACGTTTTGTAAATTGTTTTCAAAATTGCTCAACTGTCACAATAGGTTTTTTTTGTTCATTCTGCAGGTGCAGGGTTAAAATAATAAAACAACACCAACAACAACAACAATAGTAAATAGGTACAAATTGTACACGTGTCGTATACGTAATTTGGCTTATCGATTGTTAGGGGTTAAAATTTGAACAAAATTGAAGAAAATTTCTAACATTAACAAGTTGAATTGGGTAAATAATTTGAACGTTTATAAGGAATTTTCTTTTTTCAAAACAAAGTCGTTTTTAGAATTTTCAACTTGTTAAGTTTTCTTTTATGAATTTTCCAACGGGAAAGTATTTAAAAGACTGCTTGCTATTCTTTTCTTTGATTGATTATTTGTTTCAAATGTTTCAAATTTGTTTCTTATGTTGCTTATATACAATCTAATAACGTTGATGATTCTTGCCTATTTAACAGCAAAAAGCAAAGAAGTTTTATAGGTAACTTTGTCATATAAATACATTGCAATTGCTATTCAAATAGCTGCGTGCATTTAAGTCTGCTCATTCAAAATCTTCTTAGGGGTTTTTTTTTTACTCATCCTCGGAAGTGGCCCTTTAAGAATAGAGACATTGTTTAGTGGCAACTAAACTTCGTTAAAAGAATAATACTACAATGTTGCCTAACCATTTCCAGTTTTTATAAGTTTTGTTCTTTCTTTTTTTTGTCTGACTTATCAAGCATGAAAACTGAAAACTCGTTATGGCTGCCAACACGAAGCATTTACAACTGCAATGGAATGGAAATTTTCGTTTCTGTGTGTGTTTTTTTTTCCTTCATGTTTTTATGATAGCCAAGTGCTTGGTCATAATTTGGTTTTCTCTTTTCGCCGGTTTCTTTCCTTTTTTTTTCTATGGCTGTAACTTTGTTTTAATTTGTGTTAAAGGATGAATGCAATTGCCACTGAACTGAGGGAGATGGACAGCTGGACAGGCGAAATGCTGGTTGACTATCGCTCTGACGAACTAACTCAATAAAATTGCATTTTTGCACAAATTCTTGATGGCTCATATTATCTGAAATGGCCAGTTGCTGCTTCCTCTTACTACACTATACTTCAATTAACTAGCTGCAACATTGTTGTTGTCGCTAAAAATTTCCAATGGTCATTTTTATGGGGAAATAATATCATTAGGCAGTTTTTTTTTTTTTTGTTATCTCCCTATAACAATTTTATGATTTTAGCGCCACTTTGAAAAAATTTATTAGAATTTCCTTTCGAATAGACAAGTGGCGGTTGGAAAAAAGAAAAAGTTTATCTTTGCCTCTATCTCTGCATTTCTGGCTTCTTTTATACTCTAACTGTTAGAGTCTAACATAAAGAGTTCACTTGTTTTTTGGAGCGTTACAAAAAAAGCGAACATTTTGAATCTAAAAGCTATAAGTGCATGTTCTTGAACTATGAAGTAAGTTGAAAATCGTATCTTTAATAATCTTTTTCGAATCTCTCATATCATGTAGTTGTTGGAGGTGACTTTAATTAACCTTTATGAATCACAATTTGCTGCTGTGGTTAGTCATTTTAGATGCACTGTTAATACGATTGCCCTGCTTTTGCATTGTTACAAACTGTTCCTGTTGTTCTTCTTTCTTCAGGATACTATGCTAAGGATTGAATTAACTATTATATTTCTGTAAGCTAGAGACGTTTCAATATTTCTTTTGAGAAGAATTCGAAATAGGTTAGATTATTCATTTTGACTTTCAGCTGATTTTTCCTAGGATCAATCTAGTAGATAACTTGGTAAACTGATAGTTCCCTGTTAAGAATTGTCAAAATTTTCATAAGGAATCGAAATTCTTATCCTTCTTTTTATTTCCCAGACACTCAGCTTCTTAAAGTTAACCTTCATAGAATCCTTGACTAATAGAAATGTATGGCTTACATGTAGAACAATTAGGTAAGGTTTATTCAACTCAAGATTTAACATCCATTTTAAATTGAATTAAAATTTAAACATTGACGCTTTAGTTCAACGAACTACTGCACATCGAACTTAAAATTCACAACTTAGGTTATGCCTAGGGGCAACAGAGCTGTTAAACCGCAAAGTTTCTAAGGGTATTGATTCTTCGACATGACTCCATCTAGCCCCGACCTTTGCTCGTGTATTTTGTTTGTGTCTGGCGTTTACTCCGCTGCTGGCTAGGACCATATATCATATAGTTTCCTCTCTTTGTTTGTGTGTTCGTGTATGTGCGTGAGTGTGTCTCTGTGTGTGTGTGTGTGTGTGAAACTCCTTCTTGTTTGATGGACGATTTATTAAGCGTTTTATTATTAGTTTTTCTATCTCGTTTCGTTGGCTTTTGTGGCATTTTTGATTACAAAAATTCCAAAGACTTTTTGGCAAGTGATGTAATTACATGAATTTTTTTTGTGGCTACCCAAGAGTAAGATAGAAATTGTTAGAGTAAAATAGTTTAAAACTGTTTTAAAGAATCGTAAATATATTTTTACCTAAATCCGAAACATATATTGGATAGGAGAAAGAGACAGAGACGGGGTAAAGGCAACTTTGGACGTTAGTAAACGACACTTGCACGTAACATGTCATGCTAACATATAATTATATTTTCTTTTTGTTTTACACCCCGTCACATAAACACCCTCTTCTGCCACTTTTCTCCAACCAATATACCAACTGCAACATGGCCATAGAAGTAAGATCTTTTACTGTTGATAAACTTGAATGCCTTTGGGTTAGAGAAGGCCAGGAGGCTATTCGAAACTAGGAAGAACTGAAAAGAAGAAAAACGCACGTGTTAACAAGGATGCGATAAAAAGGAGAAATTGTATAAAGTGAGGAAATAAACGCTAGAATGACAGGAAATATGTGTGCGTGACATTGTAACTTGGTCTCGGCCATGGTTATCCGGCTAGTGCAAAACAGGGAGTGGTTTCCTCTCCCGTTTTTTTTGTCAAACTAAAAGCAACAGCATATAAAAAATATATATATAAAATTTTATAAAGGTAAATCAGGAAAAGTAGTTGGAATTGAATAAGAAATATGCATTTGTTGTATTTTTAAATTGTAGTTTAATTAAAGTTAGAAAAAAGCAAGTAAACTATAGAAATAATTTAAATAATTCTTTCAGAAAATATTTGATGCGATTGGAAATAAAGTTTTCCATCTTTACTTCTCAGTTATTCCTGTTTTGTAGTAGATCCATTTGCTAAAATTTAACAAAACCTTTTTTTGAAACAGAATAGATTCTCTAGATTCTTAAATATTCACTTCTTCCCGAAATTAAACAATCAGCCAAACTAGAAAACAAATTTAAACCTTTTCAGAATATTTGTACCCATTTGAATTATTAAACACAATTTTTTCCACTTTAACTAGACCGCAATAGATTATTTAAACAAGAAAACGATTTTACTTTATATCCAACAGAAATTTACATTTTTCATTCTATAGCTTTATTGAAACATTTTCCATAAATTTCATATGCAAGCTATTTGAAACTTTTCGGCCATAACTTTGAAAAACCACAATTTAGCTGAACAATTGTCTAGAGAATAGATCAAGCCGAAAGCTTATAATGAATTCCCAACTCATTTCATATTTTTGGACCCGGTAATTTGATACCTTTTTGGCTAAACTTGCAACTTCGAGGCCATTAATCAATTAATTAAGTATTTTATGAATATTTTAGCCACAAATACAAAATCAGTCGGCATATTTGAGGGTGGGAGTTACCGTGGCGGGGGGGTTGAAGGAGCTTGGACTTACCTTTCGCGATATCCACTTAGCAATGCACATGAATATTTTAAGCGCAAAGTTGTGTTTGAGTTGAACTCCTCCAGGACCCCCATTCACCAGCTAAATCGGGTGGGGTAAAAAAAAGAATATGATGAAGAGGTAAGGAGTGCGGGAGGGTGAAAAGTGGGATAAAGAGTTATGATCCCGGACATAATCGAGCGCATGATGACGAGGCGACTGCCACCAAGTCAAGGGATAATGAGTTTGCGCTTCCGTGGAAGTTTTCAGAAGGCAGAAGTAGATGCTGACGATGAAGACCAGGACGAAGACGGAGATGCAGACCAAGATGACGATGAAGATGATGAAGAAGAAGATGAAGGAACTTTCTGACTAATTAATTAAATGCTCTATAAAAATGTTGAAGGAAAAGTTTAGCATGAATAATGATGAAGGAAAAACAATTATTTTCAATAAGAGAAATTGAAAGAGAGCGACAAAAACAAAACAAAAGTTTAAAATGTTTGCCCCCCAAAAAGAGAAAAGAAGAAGAAAAAATGAAATACATACATACATATATTAAAAAGCATGAAAAACAGCAGTTGGTGGAAAATGTGTGTGTGTGCTGCACGCAGGTGTGTGTGTTTGTATGCGTGTTGAGAAAATTCTTTTCACATCACGATAAAAATAAAAAAAAAAATATAAAACTTTTTAATGAGTTTGCCAAATGCCACAGCAAAAAAAAAGAAAAATAATAAAAAGGCAAACTTTAGAGTAATGTCAATGTAGATTATATATATCATAGATATGTACCTGTAAACACATATCCATACATATATGTAGTATATTTAGCATTTAATAAAATAGTTTCTTAGCTTATAGTAGAAGAATCTCCGGCAATTGGAATTTTTAACTAAATAAAGGCAAAAATTCGGTTCTCATTCATTTTAAATAAACTCAAACTGTCATTTTCAGTTGACTAGTGGTCATATAGGCTGAGCACTTCTATTCGCCTTCCATTCTCCCTCCCTCCCTCTCTCTCTCCCTCCCTCTCTCTCTTTCTCTTTCTGTCTATGTCTCTTTCTGTTTGCCCATATGTCAATATCATTCACAATAGCTGCCAATTTCAGAGAATTCCCCTAGCCCGCCTCACCATATGCCTTTTGCCAACCAAACCAAATTCAATTCCCATCCATTAATGGTCAATTTCAATTCGATTTTGGTTTCTGCATTGGACTCTTGCAATTACCGCAGGTCTCCTGTGGAGCAGCAAAGGCTCACCAAAAATGGAGACCTCATGTGAGTTTTGTCAAATTAGCGCATCGTTTGTTATAGTCCACATACAGACTTTTTCACTCTCTGTCTCCTTTTCCCTCTCCCAATTTTTACTCACCTTTTGTTAAAGTGTGTATTGGGAAAAAAAAAATTTTCTTGTTTGGTTAATTTTTATACTCTGCATCCGAAAAAACTAAATAGAGTTGATTAAAATTCTTAAAGAGTGGAATAAGTTTGCTTTAAATGGATTCACAAGGGCAGGTTCGCCTATTCGAGATATCAATGTTTAAATGTAAGACTGTATCAGATATACAGACTCCATCGACAGGATATAGATTTTAGAGTGGTTGACAGCATTTTAAAATAACATTTTAAAATAGATTTTATACAAAATTTCTAGGGTATAGCGCAGGCGATGCCTTAACTTATTTTATGGAGTTTTTTTCTTCTGGCCACTTGGCGTGAAATGACTCAGATCTTGCACTACACAGCGGGAAAGAAGAGCTGCCTACTTCACATCCTAGATACATATTGTCATGAAATTTTCTCCATTTCCATGCAAATGAAACAATTAACATTTTTTTTTTTGTAGTTTTTTTGTTTCTTGCCATTGGCTACTTTTTATTAATCTTTTTATTAATCTTTAAAGATTTCAAAGATTTTCGTACTTGACATTTATAAATCATTTAATTCTAAAAGTTTAGCAAACAAAGTTTCTCTTTTAGTTGCTAAGTAAGATTCCTGTCCTGTTATTTGTCATAAGGTGAGTAAAAATGTGGCATCACTTTCATATATGATTGGGTATATAGTAATTTCATCTTTTAGAATTTATATTAATAAGTGACATTAGATAAAGCTTAGAAACAAATTCTTTGTGATTCTTGAACTGTCTCAGTTTTGATAATTCTCTCTAAATACAAAAGTAATAAACTATTCTATTGAACATTAACAGAATGTTTCTGTAGCTTTCTAAATATTATATTTTATAGGAAGTACTTTACAATTTCATTTCTTATTAAAACAAAATTCTCAAAAAAATGTTTCTACTTTCCTTCTAAACCATGCCAATGAATCAAGGAGTCGCCAGAGAATTGTAATATTTTAGATTTTTAACTAAAGTGCGACTAAATTGTCCATTTAAAAATGTATTCCTTTGATTTCTTCTGTCGGACTTCATGCAAACATCAATGAAATTCCAATTCAACTTTATTTGATGACAAAACCGACTGTTACAATTCATCAAACAAGCAAATGGATATTACTTTATCGAGATAGAGGATCGAGTACAATATTAAATACTTGAACGTAAAACACATGAAATTGTCATCAGGCCTTCTTGCCCATAACAACAATGGAGACGACCTCAAAGTGTTTGTGTGTATGTGTGTGTTTGTCTGCCTCCAACATGGTGAGAAAAGAGGGCTTGGCGGGGCACTGCGAATGGATGGAAACAAAAGTAAATTGCAATAAAAGTTTGTAATTGACAAACGGACAAACAAACAAACCTCCACTTCAGTCTCTTCAGCTGGACGAAACGACACGATTGGAATGTGTAAAGGTCGACTGGGACAATGTTGAGTGAGTGGGAGAGAGGGAGAGAGAGAGAGAGACATAAGAGACGAGGAAACGATGGGAGTATTGGTAACATCAGTAGTGGACGGGGCGGAAGGACACGGCAGCTGGGGCACTAAACAACTGGCGCGCAAATCAACAAAAACCGATTTTCAAAACAGGAAGCAACAGCAGCTAACATTGGCGTTGACAACTGAGCCTGCCCGCCGCCTCTTCATCTCTATCCAGATGTTTCTCCTGCTTGTTTCTGCCCGCATATTGACTTTGTGCGAGGCGCACAAACGATTTTCCCCAGATTTAAGAAAAATAAAAGTTTTAGTACAATCTCCCCATCCCTCCCCTCCAACAGCCCATCACCTCCATCTATATATATCTCTCCACCCACCACAAACGAGCAAACGAAGCTAACCACACAGATCCCCATCAACTACAACAACGAGTTATGCCCTCTGGCCAAGCAAACAAAAGACGCGTCTGTGGTTGCTTCACCTCCAACTCCCCTCATGTTAACCCCCCCCCCCCCCTTATCCGTATCCTCATCCTTCTTCTCTTTAGCTGGGCTGTCGAACGCAAAATGTCGATGGTGGTTACGACTTTGACTTGTCTATGGTGTCTATGGTTTTGGTTGTCTGCAGGGCTCATTGCTTTCTGGTTAAATAGACTCACTCGATTTGTGTTAAAGCGTTGGTCATATCTAAACGGTTTTCTTTTCTACGTTAAAACCAAGTGTTGGTAAACCATTTTTGCTACATGTTTAGTATTGGTAAATTATTGAAAGTGGTTTCTATGTGGTTTGGAATCTTAAGATTTCTATACATCTTTCCATAAGAAAATGTTAAGTGATAGTAATTGATTATATTTGTTTTTTTTGGAGTGATTCCGTACGAATGTGCTGAAAATAGTTTATCCAGCTTCCTAGGTGTGTTTCAAGAATGGTTAGTTAAACTTTAGGAAGCCGTATTTTCATTCCAATATCAACTAGATCCGATATTAATATCACAGATTTTTTATAGACTCCTTATGTGGTTGCTAGTTTTTATTGTTTACCTTCTTTTACTGGGCTTAGCTTTTCTTTATTTTAGGCTTAACTATTCTTTGGATAAAAACAATTTCGTAAATTTTCAATTTTTGTCTTAAATCTTTTTTGTGTTGGATAAAAGCAGAAATTTGATTGATTATTCTAAAGGTAAAGAGTAAATATTTGTTTATTTCTTTTTACTGGGCTCTGTCCATCCCTTTTGTTCTCAATCGTAAAGCTAGTTGTCTAAAATTCTTTTTTGCCTTGTCCAGACAACAAAGGAATAGATGAAAATAAAGGAAACGACATTATGAAATTGCAATTTAAAACAATTTGTCAACGACACTCGCAACCGGACACAGTAGAAAAGCTATAGCTCTCTTCATATATACATACATATATACAGATATATGTATATCCAGAGAAGAATGTGAAAATGAAAATAATAATGGAAGAAATGAAAATGAATTATGAACTATGCGAGCAAATGGCAGGACCCCAATGGACCCCCAAAGTACTAAGTACGTGAGAGGAAAGCACAAAAAAAAAAACAAAAAACGAAACAACAAAAAAATATGATTGTACGAGTATATGTTAAGTTTGGCAAGCGGCACGCCTACAATAAACCGCACACCACAACCGCACACCCACATCCTCCCCCCTTCCCATTCCATATCTCTATGACCACAAATGTATGCAACATATTTCACAGTTCGAGGCGAAGAAAGAAATAACGAAAGCAAGAAAGAGACAAAACAGACTTAAGGGAGGCAAGTAAGTGGAAGTGGAAAATATAGAGAGCAACTGTCAGCATACACACTCGCCCACACACACACAAATACACTTGAAGTCGCACACTCAGTCTGAAATTTTGACTTATGGTCGCTCTGGGCGTAAGTTATACTTAACTACATGCCTCAAAACTTCTTGCTCAGTGCCATGTTTATTGCGATTTCATGTCCCATTAAACCATGCAAGAACGACACACTAAGTGAGAGACAGAGAGAGACAGAAAAAGAGAGGGCGAGAACTCTGAAACTGCCTGCTAATCTGTTGATAAATAAACAAAATGCACAACTTGATAGCTATATATATATATATGTATATATGTAAAAAAAAACAACCATTGCTCTGTTCGAGTCGTTGATAAATGTCAAAGCATTTTTACCTGTGGCAAAAGTTGCCACATTGCATGCAACTCACGTCACCCAACACGCAAATGTGACCAGCTATGAGTGTCATTCATCACAGACTCGACAGAGGGTGGGCATGGCCAAGCAGCAGGAGGTGGGGTAGCAGGATATACCAGTGTGTCTGTTATATGTAAATAAAGAATTGTCACTTTGACACGTTTGATGCGTGATGCCAAATGGTTGGGCAATTTGAAATTTACTTTAACATTTTTCTTTATTTTTTTGGGCACTTGCTTTAAACAAATACAATATGCTAAATTCTATGTTCTTTAGTGTTACAAATTACTTAATTTAGTTCACATCTTTTTCTTATACTCTTAAATATGATTATTTGGGCACTTTTATTATACATCATCAGGGGTATTGTCCTTTTTCTGATTGCGTGTTTGAAAATATATAACTATCGAGTTAAGAATCCAAAAGAGCATTTTCTTTGTTGTCGTTTCAAAACATGAACTAGAATTATGAAAAAATTAAGTGTACTTTATAGAAAGCCTTACTAATTGGCTTGTTAATTGATTTTATACACTGTAAAGAATTCAGTTTAGTTGTTCAGTTGTTTTGTTTTTCCATCTTTATTGAATAGGCAGCTCGCAAAATTTAAACCAGAAAAGATCTCTGTTACTTATGGTAACTGAAACGTTGGACAGATGGAAGACAGGATAAGGCATGGTAGATAGCTCGAAAGTACCTCTTTTTCCTCATCTTTGATTTCTTTCGTCTATGAGTAACTAAATTCCATTTTGATTTCTAATTTCATTAGACACAGTTTCCAGTTGAAATGGTTACACTTGACTGTAGTTATGTATACGTAATACATATTGTTTTATATGCTCATGATTCCCTCTCAACTCTCTCCATTTCATTTTGTCATAATCCTTGCGTGTTTTGGGGCCACCTTCGTGTTTTGTTCAATGCAAATTCTCATATAGGGGTAAATATTTTAATATTATGCAAATTATACGCTGATTATGCTGTCAGCATCGGTGAAGTGCCACAATATTTTATTATACCCATACATATATGTACATACATATATGTATGTATATACTATACATATGCCAGATAAAACTACTACTATATGGCAGTCAGCCTCATTCCAAATCATTTTCACTAGTTGTTATTATTGTTTAATCATTTCAATTTTGTGTTGTGGTAATTGTTGTTGTTGCTGTTGTTTCTGTTGTTCAGAGAAAGCCTTTGGCATGCAAATGTTTGCTCAATTTGCGTGTTGCAAATAGTTGAAATTCTGATTTGGGTAGCACACTAGTGCTGCCAGAATCTTTTGAGCTAAAATTGCTAGATTTGGGAAGAAAAGTTGCCAAAAATTGCTAAAATTTTTTTAAAAATTACCAAAAAAAATTGCTAAACCCATTATTTTAATTTTTAACAAATTAAGATGTACAAAAATAAAAATCAAAATTCAAAACTCTTAAATTAATAAACCTTAAACAATTATAATTATATTTAACTACAGAATTCCTAAAATACTATCGAGTTCATCAGCTTCTTCACATACATCGGTGTACTTCTCATTGCCAGTAATTTGTGTTAAGTACTCATGTGGTAGAGAATAATTATGGCAACATTTTCCGTGTCTTTGTAGTCCATACCTGTTAAAATGATCGAAGTTTAATACGTTCAATTTGTATTTCTATTTAAATTTAAAATTCACAAATCGCATTTAATGTTTTGAGGCTCATGGTGTTGCGTAATTAGGTTTTTATTAAATTCATTTGTGAGAATATGCGTTCAATTTCTGCGTTGGACCATGGCAGGGAAAATATTTTTATGGCAAACTCTGCCAAGCCATTGAATGGGTTGTTGTTGCCAGCGTCTTTGTAATTTAGGACTTCCGCCCAAAACTTGGTGGTATCCTCAACAAACTCCCACTTGACCAAATGTATTTGGTTAATTTGAATAAGTATATTGTCAATGTCTTGACATTCAAAATATTCAAGTACATTGACAATGTCCTTACTTTTGGATGGTTTCAACATATGTTGCTTATAAATTTTCGGCATCTTGTTCCAATCACCATTCACAACTTGTGAACTTGTGAATCACAAGTAAAGAGTTAGCGTTGTATATGTAACTGAACCGCTAAGTCAAATACAAGTTCCGAACCACTATTAATCGGAATTTTGCAATCGATGACAGAAAGGTAAACAAAATGCAAAATCCCTGAAGGAAAATATAAAAATTGCTAGTTTTAGATTAAAGTTGCTGAAATGGCTAAAAAAATAATAAAAAATAGCTAGATCTGTGGCTAATAGCATTTATAAAATAAAAGTTGCAAATTTTTTTAAAAGTTGCCAGATCTAGCCACTAAATTGCCAAACTGGCAGCACTGTAGCACACACCGACAGAGAGACACACACACACATATTGATACGGTATAATACATACATGAAAATTGATTGGCTATAATATATTCATGCTTTAGCATGGGGAAAACAAATCAATGATATATGTATAAAGCTTTAAGGAAATCAATTTTACAAATCATTTTAATTATATAAAATGATTTCGATTTACATCAAATCGAAGAGGCTTACTTAAGTATAATAATACTTCATAGAAATTGTACACGTATTAGAACATAAACTTGATCTGCTTATACATAAGACAAATTGGATTGCTGCTGAAATGTACAGACAGATATATTAATTAAATTGTCTTTTAATGCTATTTAAGAGTATTTAAACATTCATGAACATGAAGGATAAAAGATAACAATGCTAAATCAAAAAGCATGTGGACAGATTTTAATCAACTCTATTTGCCAAAAACTTGCAATTCCAAATTTTAAATGGGCAGCTTAAACTGACAATTCAATATAAAAATATAAAATAAAAAGCCTTTTAAAACAAACATAATGACTGAATCGAGTGGTTTAGATATAAATTATAGTTAATGCAAATCATATAAAATGGTGGACTATTTATAAAAATGGTTTTGATGTATAATTTGAGGGTTTTCAGAGTAGCTGGTAACGATTATATAATCTGAAATTTACTAGCGAATTAATATTCTTTTCTAATGTACAGGCCAGTTTGACTATTAATTTCTTTCTGATTTCTATGATACTGCTGCATGATTAGTAAATTAAATGTTCCCATTTCAAAGCGTATAAATTTAAGACTCGTTAAAAGATAGTGAAACTTTCTACATACGAATATATGAAACAACCGCAAATCTTAATTCAAACTCTTTTTCACAATTTCAATTCAATTCCATTTTGAACTTAAATGAAAACTCATGGCAAACAGGCTACCACGTTCATTATCACAACACAGGCACAGCCCACATCCGACAAATGCAATGCGGGAAATACCACCAACAACAAGAACAACATCAACATCAACAACAACATCAACAAGAACGTAGTGAATAGTAGGGAAACCCTTACACTATCCTACAACGCCCACTTTAACCCACTATAACATCCCTGCCATTGCATAGTTAGGATATCTAACACATAACAGTTGGAAGACAATACGAAGGCGACCAAATCAACGGCAACAGCTGCTGCTGCTGCTGCTGCTGCCGTTGCTGCTGCCGCTTGCTAACGGATGCGAGAATGTTTATGCACATTATGAACATGCCGCCATGTGGATGGCAACTGAAAGCCTGACATAGGAACAGAGTGAAGGATACGAATAGGTTGGGATTTCAATAGGAGGTGGAATATGGTATGGTATAGTTGGTACGTTGGTGGGTAGGTAGGCCCATAAACTGTTTTGTGCAATGCAAATCTGGTTTTTGGTTGCCAAACCCAGAGAAACCAATTCGAAAATTATGCACGAAAATTATTTATCTACATATGAGTGTGCCCCTGTCTGTTAGAGTGTATGTACATATGTGTGCACTGTGTGCATGTATATGAAAGCGAAAATTTTGCATACAAAAAGAAATGGGGGAATAGTGGTTGAATCCATGATTAAATCCTTTCAGTTTTGTTTCGTCATTAACCCAATTTAAAAAATATCTTTCTTTCCCTTAACATCATTTATCAAATGAGATTTCTCCAACTATCCAACCAATTTTATGTGTCATAAGTAAAACCCAGCATGGTGATATATATGTATATAGTAGCGCGGAATGACTAAGAGCAAAGTGACTTGTATAAAGCAAGGGTGTGGGCCAAGTTAAAGCTTTCTTTCATATATACTTTTTGGCTATATTACATTGTTCTTTTCAGTTGCCCCGTGGCTTAAAGATGGCATTTGCCTTATGCTTCAACTGTGAGCCAATAAGTTGACAGCAGCCGGTTACCATTGCAGTAAGAAATCCTTGTCGGGCAAGGACATTTATGCATGTACGTTTGTATATGTGTTTGTGTGCAACAACTTAAAGCTTTTAATAAAAATGTCAACTGCATTGAAGCACAATGAAGAGAAATGTAGAATACTTGAAAAAAAGAATATTTCATGCGTTACAAGCAGGCAAGGTCTTTGAGGTACCAAGTATGCGTAAAGAGAGGTAAAAGAAAAGTGTTTTGAAAAGCCATTTGCTTCTGCTTAGTATAGAGTATGTATAAGTCCACTTTATAGTAATTTAGGTAAAACTGTTGTAGTAAGTAGCTATACTTAGTTCAATTTGCAGTTATTATGACAGGCATTGAAATATAATAGATAGAGATATATTTTTTTTTTTTTTACGTTTTATTTATTTTGTTGGGATCTCTTATTTAACTTTATAAGACTAACAACAATTTTCTAGTTTTATCTTAATCTAATACGCAATCTAGCATTTGAAGAATGCTACATTGGTCTATGGCCCTGATTATAAGTTAGAGGGTTGGAAGGTCTTTTCTTTGGAGACGAGTTCTATCACATACTCGGGTTAATGATTGGGCGAGGGTATTCGGATGTGCCTGCAGTTTAGCGGTGAACTTTAGCTGTTGTACCTTTATTTCGGTGGTTACACTGTTAATATGTAGATCTTTCTGTACGTTTTCGTTTCGGATATACCAAGGTGCTCCCGTGATAGTTCTGAGATTGAACCTTAGATTGCGCCCTTTGTATGGTTTCGATATTGCTCTTACTTGCGTTTCCCCACAGTGCAGAGCCGTACATCCAGATGGGTTTTAGCACCGAGTTGTAGAGAATATAGAGATATAAAAGAGAAATATTATAAAGAAATATTATATAATTCTAACGAATGTAAGAAGTTCATTGTTCATTTCCCAAATTAACAGACTTTTTTGTTAGTTCTTTAAATGTTGCAAAAAAGATATAGAATATATATGTATACATATTTTCTGTAAATCTTTGACCATTTACATTTTTCACTTTAATCTCAACATCAGGATGAACCTCACACGTTGCCTTGACAGATTAGATGCTTTTACTGTTTTTTTCTTTCTGACTAACAAATAAGCAAAGGACAAATGTAAAAAGTAAAATGGAAAAAAATGGTAAATATTATATCCCTATGTCGGGCATTGTTTGTCAGGAGACTTTGTCTCATATGAAAGATATTTTGTTCTTTTCTGTAAAGACTTTTATACTTTTTGCATGTGTGTAGTATCTATGTTTCAAATATGAGTGTTTGTGTGTGTGTGTGGCAACAAGAAGAAAATTTATTTGTTGTTTGAGTTTTGTTTTAGCGCTCACTGTGATTGTTGCTGTTGTGTCCATGTCCTGTTACTACTGCTGCTGCTGCTGCTGTTACTTCCGTATGTGTGTCTTTATCCTGTCGCCATCTGCTTCGGCTTGGGTCCTTTGTTTCTGTTTAATTTTGAGCTTCTCTTTGCCAGCTATTGCCATTGTTGTTGTCAACGTGTTTTCATTAATGTTATTATTTCACATTTCTATGTTTACGTCATTGTGCAAGGATGACGACAATAGAAACGACAACGTCACCATCTCCGTATCCGTCTCAGTCTCTAATTTGTATGCATAATTTATACGGAGCAGTAAGACGAGAATAGAGAGAATGACAGACTGAGGGAGAGAGAAAGAGATATGTCAGGCAATTTCCAATTGTCAACAGGCTTAACTCATTTGCCATATGTTTGATTGACATTTCATATTGTGCAACTTATTTAAGTATTGATGAGGCTTGAGGGCCTTACCTTAATGGGAATATGTAATCAAAGTGAGTCTAAAATAAGCTAACGAAGCGATTTTGATTTCTCCTTAAACTAAATGTTATTTAGATCTTGTTCTTGTTATTGAAATAATTTGCATATGTTGCAATTTTTGTATATAAATACTTGTTTGATGAAATATGGCCAAAAGCTAACAACAAGTGGGAAGAAGAGATAGTCAACCAAAAGTTTAATTAAAAATAATTTTATTTTTGCAGAAAAAGACTTAAATTTGTTGTGTTAAATTATATATTATTGACTTACTTTATGAAAATTTTTTCTTAACACTGATCCAATCATAATAAGATTATTGCCAGAGTATTGAAACGTCGGCCCAAGATGTATACATAACTTAACCGTTTGGTTTGTTGCTTTTCTTATTTTTTTTAGCTTCGTCTTTCGGTGTTGCCAAATTGAAATAGTTTTGCACGATTGCCTGTCAGAACAAAAGCTAAAGAAAAAGTAAATTGCATACCAAGCCAAGGATATTGTATCTGTACATTTTGTTATTTTTCCCTTGGCCAAAAACTTTTAATTAAGGATGTACCTAAAACGAATAAAATATAACAAAAAATGGGAGAAAAAAAAGAACAGAGGAATAGTAGTAACTGCAACTGCAATCAATCTAAATGTCAAGTTGTCAATAAAATTGTCAGCCAAGTTTGCTGGAAAACACGTTTGCATACCTTTTACGTTTTATGTTTTTTTTTTTTTGTTTTTTAACTTTTGTCTTCTAGCTGACTGACCCAATAAGGGAAAAACTTGGGGTAAGCCAACTCGTGTGTGAAACAAATGCATTGACATGTAAGGACAGCGAGGTCCTTTAGTTGAATTGTCATGGTACTGCAATGGCGTTTATTTGTCCTTAAATATCATTCTGACATTTATTGCATAGAGTGAATATGGTTAAATTTTTGGGTTTAATGAGAATTCCTTTTACATATGGATAAACAACTTTGGCCAAAGGACTCAGGTCGAAAGTAGGTTTTCTTAAGAAGGAAAAGGAACGTGCTCATGCCAAATATCATGTGTTGAATAAGAAGTTCAGAAATGGAAAAGGAACTAATCTTAAAGTTCAGAAAAAATAGCGATTATCGATAAGTTTAAATAATAAAAGAAGATATAAAGATAATTATAAAGAGTTATCCATTACGAATTAAAATAAAATTTAACTCCTTTTAAAATGTAAAGTCAAAAATAGAAATAAAAAATTGCTTCCTCGTTGAATCATTCATTCCACTGCCATCAAGGATGCGTCAAGTGGCTGGTTTTCATGGCCAAAATAGAAACTTGTCTATTAGGTACTTTTTTGGTTTTTGCGGTTTACAGAAACAAAATTGTGTAAGTTTCTTAAGAAACCATAACTAAAGTTAGATGAAGCTGGAGAAAATCCTAAAATTTCAAAGCAAGCAATTTTCTTGACAAAGTCACCTTTATGACTAAAATTACCGCAAATCTTTTTATTTGACAACTTGGCATGACTTTGGACTTTAGTTACTATATTTTTTCCTTTTTTTTATTTTGGCTTCCTTTTTATATGGGACATGCAGAGGAAATGCCTTTTTTTGTGAAATGATTTTGAATGAGTAGGCAAAAATAAGTAAAATGAAGAAAGACGAAAAGTTTTTTAATTAATTAAGCAAGTCTGACTAAAAAGTTTGCCGCAATTAAATAAGAGTTAAAGTCACATCAAAGAAATAGAGAGTGAGAGCAAATGCATGAGTAAGAGAGAGAGAGAGAGAGAGAGAGAGAGAGAGAGAGACAGAAAGTTAGATATAACGATAAGGGGAAATTTTGTCAACCACATCTAACACATATTTTGTGTTGGCAAAAATTTAATAATCTTAACCCAAAGATGACGCAGTCACGTAGTAATTTTTTTTTCTTCTTTCCTTCTTTTTGTTTGGAGTCACTTCTGCGGCAGATGATACAGACATACTTCATGCATATGGAGATACATATATATAAATATCTGTATCTGTGTGGTATTTCATTCAGCATTTGCTGTACAAATATGCGCCTAATAAGAAAGATTGCTATCTTTCTGGTTGCGTCCTTTCTTATGTCTTCAAGTGAAATTTTCGTTTAAAAGGCTTAAAATATTTTCACGTCAAATGTTTCGTTGCCGAAAAATCTCAACGGACATACACATATATATGTGTACATATGCATAAATATAAATGTATGTATGTGTGTACTTATGTATACATATACATGTTGTGAGTGTGTGTGTCATTTGGCAGCTGTTGCGTGTTTACGCTGCGTATGCGTAATGCCTTCAAAATGCCATAAGCATGTGCCTTTAATGACATCATTTGCCGAAGCAAGGCAATGGCTGGAGTACCAAAAATGGCTGCAAAGTGTCAAAAGTTGATGGTTTTATTGTTTTATTATATGTTTTTATTAAAATGGCAAATGCTCAACATGCAAATGAAGTCTTTAAACTGCCTGGCCTCAAGCACACAAATTGCAAATGTTGCATAAAATTGAAGAATTCTTGTTACAAAAGAACATTACCCAGATCTAACTAAATCTTATCCAAGTGTATTAATTAAAAAAAAAACTGAGAAAAAAAATGAATTGTGAATCTTTTTGGTTAGCCAAGGCAAATAACTTGCCTCACTTACTCACTCACTCACTCGAATGTATCTCAATTTTCGTGCTCTTGTTGTAGTTGTCTGCCACTTGGCTCATTAGTATGCAACATTGTGGTAGCTTACATTAATTGGGCGTTGGAACTGATTTGAATACCAAACAAGCCAGGCAAAAGGGAAAATGAAGAGGACCAAAAAATAAAAAAACCCGAAGCTAAACCAAAAACAGGTTGAAAAGAGGATAAGAGAAATATTTACTGTGGCTAACCAAGAACATGATGGCTTTTAATTGCTACTACTACCACAGCTACTACGCATCTACAATAGCATTCAGTTAGTTGACTTATGGAAATTGACTCTAAGCAGTTCAGTTCAGTTAATACCAAGAACCTGTCGGGCATATTAATTAGGCCGGTGTCATGGCATTTTCAAGGACATATGCGAAGAGGTATATTTTAATTAAGGCCTAGGTAAATGTTACCTTACTAATTAATAAATATAGTTAATTTAGTTTTTTCTCTTTTGGTTTGCTGCATATTATACTGCCAGCATAGCCCCAATTATGCTGATTAATTTTTGGCATAAGGCAAACATTCACACACACACACACACACAAACATCCATCCATTCCATATATGTTTTGGTTTAGCAGAAACCTATGTATCTAACCTAATACGGCTATGTATGTATAAGTAGATACATACTTCAGTTTAAGTAAAGAAGCCACTTAAAGTGCTCTAAGAAATTAGGTGAAGTTCTTGCCTTTAGGGCAACTTTCACATCTTAACTTATGCTTATTATACTCTTGCGATGAGTATAATAAAATTGATTGCTCATGCAGCAAATTATCTTTTTTAAGAACATTTGAGTATGTATTTCATTAGATAAATCATCTCTAGAATCGATCTTCTCTTTTGAAAAGAAACTCTTCTTTAAATACGATTTCTGGCTTAATTAATGTTTATATACCGGAATAAGTAATGTAGCACAAGTAAAACAAAATCGATATCGATAAGTAACATTGTGCAGCACTTCTCATATTTACTTTCAGATAACTGTGTTATATAGCCGCGATTGCATATATCGATCGACTAATCGATTAGCTTTTCATTAGAGAACATTCGAGTCTTGAGATTCATACATTTTGGAACACATAAAAAAGCCGAGAACATAATCGAAAAGAGCATGCAAAATTTATTTAAATTTCAAATTACCATTAACTAAGATCCTTTGTCCTTAAAGTTGTTACCATTTAAGGTACAACTTATTCCTCTACTGTATGAAAAGTATGTAGCAAATATACTACTCTGACACATGATAAAATAATGTCAACTCATACATTACACACATATTTATATACATACATTTATCTGAAGAGCCCGGCTCAATTACAAAAACTTTGCAGAAATACATAAAGCAAACTGTAGTTGGTAAAACAGTAAAAGAGATTTACACATACTAATGAAACTTAAAGATGGCGCCGGCGGAAAAGTACAAGCCAAAAACTAAACCACTCCCGCACGCTGCCTTTTTCCTTTTTCTATAGTATGTGTGTATATATACATACATACATATATCTATATCCCTATAAGTAGAATAAGTAGTGGCAAGTAAAGTTTTTGTGAAACAAGCAAAGATTATGCTTCCTTTAGAAGTTTCTTTCATACAACCACAAAAGATATAATATTTTTTCTGAAGAGTGTTGGGGAAGTGTAGACAAAGAGGGAGTGGATGATAGAGAGGGGAGAGGATGGAGTTTACTGGGAATCGCTTTTGACTGTTCTTACATTTGTCGAAATTAAACAATGTAAAAATAGAGGAGAAAAGGCAACCAAAAATGTAAGGAAAAGGAAACTTTGTCCCCATGTCAGCAGCAAATATGTAACTCAATTAGTTTCAGCAAGTTTATGTATACACTGAAAGAAAGAAAGCAAACAAAAGAATACATTAATGCAGCAGAAAGAAATACTAATGCTTCAATCCAAATCTTTTGAGTATACCTTAGATTTTAAGGCTCTGTAAAGATCAGATTCTTTTAGGTTGTTCTTATAAAAGAACTGAAGGGAATATGTAACTGCTTAAACTGAGTTTTACTGAAATGATAAAACTGCAAATAAAAGGTCTGCTAATATATTTTCCATAACCTTTTTGAAGGTTTTCCATTCATAATGCATTATGGACAAATTGATTCACTAGTTATTGCACTGCTAGTTGCAATTTCTTTCAGTATTTTCAACTTTTGTGTGTCGCCGCTCATTTTGCCATTCAACAAACCCCAAATCGCTGAGTTGCCTTTCAATTATGTGATTCAACTGGGTTTTACCCACTTGGGCGAGACCCACTTCAGGAACTTCCACTTTATGTCATCCCCCAATATACATATATACATACATATATAAGTTACGAGTAATTGCTTTGCTTTTGCCCGCCCTTCAATGAAATGTCCTCAACGCAAAAGTCCAGCCAAAAGTTGCTATAAGTAATTGCCATCTAATTGCTTATTGAAATTTCTACTTATTGAACTTTTCTCGATTGGCTTAGACGAGGATGCTTATGATTATGATTTTGGCCAACAAAAAAAAAAGGGGGCAAAAGTAAAGCAAATCAGGTCAATGGGTGTAGAAAGTGTACAGCAACAAGAAAATTTCTTTTTTTTTCAAGACTTTAAATCATTTTCAATCAGTTAACCCAAGAAATGTATTGATGGGTGGGTGCAAGAGCGGTACTTGTTATATTTAGCCATGTTATTGATGTCCTTTTTCAGTAAATTGATTTTATTGATTTGTCTGTCCTTAAAGTAGCCAAAGAAGTTAAGTTAAAGCCCAGGCAAAGTGAAAGATTGATGGACACATTAATGGGTCTGCTATTCGCCCCTTTAGGCGTCCGAAAGTCTTCATCCATTGAAGCGGAAATCACACAAAGATTTCCTTTGCCTACTTTGTTTTGGCTTGGTTAGAGGAGTTTGGCTTGGCTGCTGACCACATTAACCGGAAGCAGCAAACTTATGCAAACTAAGCGGCCAGCACAAAACTTGGCTATAGAAAACCAACTGAGATGGGCCAATGTATGGCTACCAGTTTGGATGGATGATGGGCCAAGGCACCACAAAGTTTTTATGCCAGCGGCTGACAAAAGGAACACAAGAAAAGGAAAAAAAAGGAGGAAAAATCCATATACTATACATATAGATGGAATATAGAAAAAGAGAAGAAACAAAATACAAAAAAAAAATAAAAAAGGAAAGAGAAGTAGAAGGCGTTGAAAATGTGCAAAGACGGGGCCGAGCGCCTTATTGTACAAAGTGTTGACTTTATATCCTTCATTTAGTGGACATAAAAAGGATATTATTAAAAGCTTAGAAAAGTAGCCATTTCCTTGCTCTTGCCTTCCACTTCTCCATCCTATCTCTATTTTTGTGCCTCTCTTTGTCTTCGTCCCTATCATCTCGTGTCCCTTTTACACAAAATACATAAAATATTAGATGACTTGAAAGGGAATACAATACAAACTGATTTCGTATCCAGTTGACCAAAAAGAGCAGACAATACAATGGCGATTTTTTTTTTTTTCTTTGAGTTGTTCTCTTTTTACATTTTTTTCTATTTTTTCCTCCAATTTTTTTTTTGATTCTTCCATTTTTATTTTGTTTTTTGGCTGCGGCTCATTTGTCTTTCATGAAGTCGAAATTCGCAAATATATTTGTAGAAAAAAAGTCCATTATAATTATAAATGAGTTGAGTGGCCTCCATCATACTTTTTATTCTCATTTTTATTCCCATTTTTATTCTACTTTTTATTCCCTCTCTCTTTGTTGTCAATTCTATATTGGTATGGGGGAAGTTTATTACAAAACCTTTTTATACTCTTGCAGAGGGTATACTTAAATGTATGTTAACCACGAGACGAAGCATCTGGTAATCAGGGGCAATACTTGTGAGTGGTAAACCATATTATAGTAAGTATAGTATTCTGAATCTATGGATGATTGTTAAAAAAAGATGGATTAAGTCTGTTTAAATGACCAAGGTTCAAAATTCTAAATATGTTGCAAGTTTTAAATATTAGGGTTTAATAAAAAGAACAGTAAACAAGTTGTAAGGGTATATAAGCTACTTCATAAAATTTACACTTTATCAAATTTTCTCCTTTGTGTTTTGTGTAAAATTGACTGGCGCTTTTTAATGAGAGGGAGCAGCAGCCAGTAAAAATGAGCTACAAAAGAAGAGAGGTGTCAGGGGACACCCAGATGAAACGAAGTTTCTTTCGATTAAAGGGGTGAGAGCTGCTTTTTTTATGCAATTTTGAAAGAAAATATATTTTAATTAATACCTAAACAATTTTTTTTTTTTTATTTTTTTTGAAAACAATACACATACATATGGGCATTTCCTGAAAAAGGTCAACCTCAACCCAAAAAATTAAAAGTTCACCTAAGTAATTTTTTTTCTTTGATTATGAAAGAAGAAAGTTCAAATATAAATAAATCCAAAGGTTTAAAGCTTTTCGAAGTCCCGATGGCAAGATTTTGAGCCTCAAAGTTGAAGTTTAGGTATTTCGCCTATTTTGATTATTTCTAAGACCATCTTATAAAGGTATTATTTTTTTCGGTTAAGAGTAACTGTACGATTATACTCATATTGCAAAACTTTCTTTATCGTTACAATTTGCTAAAAAAAATCCAGAACAGCAAAGATGTAACAATGAAGGGGAAAATTTTCATTTGCCCTTTATCAATGTTCTAATGTAACGTCACGCCAGAAAAAAACACACTTTTGTTTGTTATTTCGAAACTGACGATACAAATTAAGGGAAACTTTTACTTTAAAGCAAGTTTTAGTTATCTTATACAAATCAAAAAAAAAATCCGAGTTTAACGAACCGTTTGGTTTTTTTTTGAGTTCGAACATGCGTAACGTCACGCCAGATTGCGAGAATACGAAAAATTCTCGACATCCATCGGATGCATTTTCTTTCATGTGGAGAAGAAAAACAGCTAAAAGCAGTTAAAACTGCATTTTTTTAAAAAACTGATACTTAATATCGAATATTTTTCTATATTTCCATACTATGTATAATATTCCCATTTCCACCAATATGGTGCCTAACAATATTATGGATAAAAAATTTTTTTCTTTAAGTAGTTCAATTTTTTTTAATTTTTTGTTTTGTTTTGTGTTTAAAACAATGTTCTAGTTTTGTTTAAAAATGTTTTTGGAATAATTTTTAAATAAATTTCCCTTGGAAATTTTCGTAACGTCACGACAGATTTAGAATTTGAATAAAAAAAAAACTATGAACTTGTTTTTGATTTGCTAAATTGAAAAATTAACTTGTGTTATTTAGAAACATTACCAAAAAACATTTACTCAAAAAAGCTTAGCCAATTCGCAGAGTTTTGAACTTTTGTCAGTGAAAGTCAGAAAACCTACTTCGTGCGCGTAACGTCACGCCAGATCATATTTTGGCTATAAAATCGAATCCTTACATTCGATTTTTATCAATTTTTTTCTGAATATAGTTCTACATAAGTACTATCGATATATGAAAAATTTTTTTTTTAAATCTGTCTTTTTCAAATTTTTTTTTAAGTTTAATCGTGCGAACGTAACGCCACGCCAGTTTAGGAAATGCCCATATGCACATATTTCGAAATACTCCACCCAACAGGAAACCATTTAAAAAAAACAGCTCAAATGCCACGTTGATCCGAATAGCAAAAACCAAACCTTATTTGAATTGTAAGACTTCAGCCCATACAAAATTCCAAAAAATAATTTTTTTACAGACTTGAAAAAGTCACTTTTTCGACCCATTTTGAGAGACTATTTAGCTTAAAAAAAAAAAAAAAACAAAGCGATCACAATTATTTTAGTTTAGATAGGTTTTTATATAATAAAGATATTTTAAAAAGCAAAATGAGCAAAATCGGTTAGGGAGTTTTTCACATACTTGGCAGCAGTTTTAAGGAACCGAGTCTAGTAAAACGCTTCTCAATCTCAGAATCTTTGCTTGTGCGTCTCGTATTTACTTTCCCCTTCAGCATTTGCTTGTGCGTCCCTCTACCCACAAACTCGAGCTCGCTTCCCCTTTCCCCTCTAGCATTTGCTTGTGCGTCCCTCTGCCCACAAACTCGAGCTCGCGATCGCTGCTTCTGCGTCCCTCTCTGTCTACATACTCGTACACTGTTCAATACGAAAGAAAAAGACAAAACAGTTGGTAACGGTAAAAGTGTCGTTACATTTTTTAGTCTTAATTTTTTCGGTTTAGCCCCTACCGCGCGATAAGAAACTTCGTTTCAAAAAGCAAATTTGTTGAGCCAGTTATGAAGAATGAAATATATATAGATAAAAAAGCAGCATATTGACTTGACTTATATTTGCATGTAAAAATATTTGTTGATAATTTCTATGCTTTATGGGGTAAGCTAAACGAATGAAAAGATTTATGCGAATTTAAAATTATTATATTTCTTTTTTGAAACTCGTTAAACTTTACATTGTTTTCTTTTTGGTTGACTTGATAATATTTTCATTCAAGTACTCTGGAAATGTAATCTAATAATTTATTCTTTAGGCTATTTTATTGTAATGTAATTCTCTTGCTCGTTAGCTGAAATATGTGTTTTGGTATTCAATATTTGTCTATGAAAATTTAGATTATTTGATTCGAAGTTTGTAGGAAATCAATTGACTTAACAGACAAGCAAGTTAAATGGGTTAAGAGGTTAAAGTTTACTTAGGTAAACAATTGAAAATGGAACAACAGTAACCAGAAGTCAAGTTAAGGTTAAACAAAATACACACGTGCAAGTCGTAAAGAAGTATTTTTCTAGAACTTGCACTTTTAGCTATATTATTAACCACATATGAAACTTTTAGTGAGTTAAACGAGATTATTCATAGTTGAAACGAAATGATAACAAACCGTTAATATATGTATATTCATTAATATAAAACATGGGACTTTTTACTGTTACTTGTTCCATACCAAATGGTTCACTGATTTGTTAAGATAAGTATTATCACTTCACTTATACTCTTATCTCTATAATTATTTAAAAATTTCTCATAATTAATTTTTTTTTTCAAGAAAGTTTCTCTACCATTTCAAAGCATCTCTGCATCCAATCGCCATCTCTGTTTGTGTGTCTTATGCACTCTCTGTCTCTCTCTCTCTCTCTTTCCCCCTCACACATACCCTTTAAATAATGCCCTTAAGCTTAGCCCATTTCTCATTTTATTTCATTTCATTTCATTCCTCATTTTCATTAAAAACTTTTGTTTTTCGCTCCCGCATATGTGCCCAACAGGCAAGCGGAACTCAGTTGGCAATATCCTTTTCAAGTCCTGCCTGGTTATTTTTCCGTCTCCATTTCTGTGAAAGTGTATGTATGTTTGTATGTGTATTTGTTGTTCCTGCTTTTTTTTTTCCTTTTTGTTTTTCGCAGGCGCAGCAATGCGTGTATAATTGCTCAGACAATGAGGAATTGTTTTTCATTTTTCATTTTTCAATTGTGCCTTTTTTTTGTGTTTGCTCAGAATTTCTTTTTTTGTTTTTTTTTGTGCATTTTTCACATTGTTTGTTATGCAAAGAGGCCTCAAAGCATTTTGCCGATATACGCGATATATATACATACATGTGTGTCTGTAAGCATTGTATGTATATATACATAAGTACATAAATATGTACATATGTATGAATGTTTTCGCCAAATTAGTTTACAAAAGGGACTGTCCCCCAAACCAATTGCCAAAGCAGAAAATTGAAAATGCATTTTAAAGCAGGCTAGACCCAAGCTCAGGCCCTGGCCAGGAAAATGTTTGCCTTTGGCTAGAAATTATTTCATCTACGTTGCTAATGGCAGTGGAAGGGGTAACAAAATGTGAGGGTTCATTTTCCAACATATATTGTTGTTTGGCCAGACTGTTGTTGTTATTTTTCCATAATTAAGTGGCAAAAATTGGCCACAATATCTGGGCAAGTCGGCCCACCCACAAAGTCTATGCCATTAAAACAGTTGCAAAGATAAACTAGGGGATAAGCCAATGTAGGAGAAGCGGGAGGGTACAGAAAGAGAGAGAGAGAGAGAGAGAGAGCGGGAAACAGTTCATATCTCAAATTAGTTGCACTTCGCCCACGTCTCAGGCCAATCAAGCGCCATTTTTATGACTCAATACTCAAGTTGAAGTTGTAGTTAGATACGGAGAGACTGACGGCAGACAAAGTGTAGTAAAGGGAGTGTAAGGGAGCAACACAATTCTGCACTAATTTCGAGGCTATAAAAATTCAAGTTGGCTCTCGCTCTAGCCATAAATGTCAACGACAGAAGTCGCGTGTGTTTCATTAGTTGCGAATTATGACAACGAGGGGGAATCCTTCGTCCCGAACTCCCTCCTATTTGGTATCTCGCACCCGTCTGATGATGATGTCTGGATGGCGATGGCATTGTGACAAATTTGGTTTTATTTCTGGTCTTTTGCAGACACGAAGGAGAATAAAACAAATCGAATTACAAAATGGGCCTGGCATGTTTAATTATCTTTGCACTTTTATATGCGCCTAGACATTAAAATTTCTTTTCCGTATGATGGGAAATGAAATCGTGTTCAAACACTGTAAGAAAATTTGTTAATTTGCTAAACCTTTGTAATTAAAAATTTGCTCCAAAAATGAAAAAAATATCTGGGTCAAGGCTTGGATACAATTCTTACTATTCAAATAGTTACACTTTAAATTATTTTATATATTTCATTTACCTCATTAGGTAATCTCTTTTTTCGAGTGCATGCACATAGGCAGAATTCGTTTCTTTTTGGTCAATGCACACTTTCTTGCAACAAAGTGTATGTTGTGCAATCTGTTAGATAAATCCTTATGTCTTAGATGCTTTGCTTTCGTCTTGGTCTCTGCTGTCTTTCCTTTGCCATATCAAATGTGACAGCTTTGGCAAGAAGTCACAGTACAACCATAGACTTTGTCTACTTTTGCTATGCTTTTCTCCCCCCAATTCCCACTTTTTCCTTTTTGTTCACAGACAATCAAAATTCAAATGGAATAAAGTACGAGGTATGTCCAAATATTTCTACAGTTTGAGTTGCTGCATTTACTTGGCAAATCTCCCCTCACACTTTATACTCCTCTCTATCTTCATCTGTCTTTCTGCTGTTTAAAATGACAACAACTATATCCATATATACACATGAGTTGGACAGGCAGACAGCTGGAGAGTCACTCTGACTGGCAGTCGTTGCAGAGTTGATGTTGACGTTTCTTTGTTAATTTTCATGTTGAGTTTTATGCGCTTTTCTTTCTTTATTTTTTTATACCCATTACCTTTAGGGGAAAGGGTATATTAATCTTAAGAAAAAGCATTTAGTTTAGAACTAAAAAATAGATTGGAAGTTTGCATTGGGTAAGTTTGGCCGGTTTTAAGTAATAAGATGTGTTCTAGCAATTATTTCTTTTACTTATGCAAATTTCCCATATTTCAAAAGTATAAAAAATTTGGCTATTTCTTTATAATTTTAGAAGCATATTTATCTTTTAACGAAAGTCTTTTTTTTTCTTTTACATTTCTCGAAAACAAGCCACATCTTATACCGAATTATCAAAGTTTATTTAATTACTAAGTTGCTACATATTTTGGGCTTCAATCAGTTCATTTTATCAAGTTTAAGTGGTGCACAAATGAAGTAACTTTTAAGGTAGTGTAGTAGTGTTTCTTTCCTCTTAATGTATTTACTTTGTGACCTATATCTCAATTGGCCTTCTAAACTGACCATCATCTTTACCATCTAAACCTTGTCAAGTGCAAAGTAATCCATTCCAATAGGATTTCATTAATATTAAACTGATTTATTTTATTAAGCTCATGAATATTAATAAAATATCAGCTCGTAATTTCATCATATTTTATTCAAAAAATAACTATATCTCTAAAAAATATATACAGTGAAAGCTCTACTAGCGGACAGCTCCTTTAGACGGACAGCTCCCTTAGCCGGAAGAATTTTACAAGTTTTTAGCATGATTTTCATACAATATCCGTTCCATTGAGCGGACATCTTCCTTGGGCGGACAAAAATACTGGTACCGCCGCTGTCCGGCCAAGGGAGCTTTCACTGTAATACATATAATACCCGAAAATTCCATACATTTTAGTATAATGATTGTACATCAAGAAAAGCTACGGGATCATTAGATTGTCCTAACTGCTTATAAATAATAAGCTCAATTGCATGCATTATTCAATTAAGGGATATAGGGTATCGTATTGTGCGACTCCCAAAGTCAGAATGTTTTCATTTGTATTCTTTTTTGTACGTGTGACAAATGTTGAACTTGTAGAATTGTCTCCATGGCGAAAGTTTTCAAAGCAACAACCATGTCTGGCTTTCCATCACGCCTCTCCCTCTTTCATTCTTATTCCTTCTCTCTCTCTCTCTTTCTCCATTTTTACATTTGTTGCATAAGTGTGAGAATTTTTGAGAAACGTTTATCTTTGAGTTACACACACGACATTTTGCTGTCTGCAATTAATTTGAGAAAAGCCTTTGACACTAACAACTCAAAAAGCAAAAAAAAAAAGAAAATCAAAAAAAAGAAGGAAAAAATCTTGTTATTTGTCCTTTGAGTGATGTGATATGTATGCAGATGAAATAAATGTTGTACCATGTTTTAATTCTGGGAAATAATTCTATACCTCTACAAGCATTTGGGAAAGTAAAAATGAGATTTCTAAAGGAATCTCAAAATCTTGAGTTTGTTCTATTTAAAGATATGCTTCCCGAAAAAAAAAATGAAGAAAATAAAAAGGCCCGCTGGCACAGCACGCCTTGCGTTTAATTACAATCAACGGGGGGTGGTGTGGGAACCTATGTATTAGGTGGTTGAATGGGTGGTTGGGTGGTTGGATAGGTGTAGGATTTGTATTTATACTGCTGGGCAATGGAAGGAGGGTCACATCTTTTTTCGATTAAAAAGTTTAAGGGAATTGTCAGAGACATCCACTTAACTGAGTGGCAGGATTTCCAACGTAAAATTTTACGACAGATTAACGAACGATTAACGGTGTAACGTGGCTCTGGCAGCTAGCACGTGCCACCAACCAGTTTCCATCTTCAATCACTTTGGCCCCCCTCCTTCCGTCTCCATTTCTGATCTTTTTGTCTTTCTCTTACCGTTTTTCTTTCTATCTCTTTCACTGGTTAAGCAGACGTTGCTAGGAATTTATATTTCGCAGGTGATTTGTCGCATATAATTCGTATAATTCATAAGAGCGCAAAAATAACAAGCAGAGAGCAACCCGCACTGGTACCGCTCTGTCACCCCTATCCAGTTACCAGCATTTTACCACAATGCCAAACGCCAAAAAGTATGCAAGCAAAATGCGGCAAAGTTGGCGTCGTTGGCAACGCGGCGTATGCGTGTTAAAAACTTTTTGTCAGCGCGAAAAGTTAGATTTGTATGAGATGGAGGTGGAGAAGGATTCCAGAAGGGGGTTTCTTGGTTAGAACCAACGAGATGAGGGTGCCTTTTGGTGTTTTTGATGCTGGGAGTTTGTCATTTTTGCAAACGTTTTGTGGGTTTGCTTTGGCTTCTACCGGTTCCCTGGTTTTGAGTTGATTTTTGCCCCTTTTCAACATTTTTGTCACATTTTGCCCGCATTTTTCTCGTTTTTATTTCTTTTTTTTTTTTTTTGCAACGAAGGTTTTCGTGGTTTTTGTATTGTTGTAGCGCTAACAATGCGTAAATTGTATCTTAAGCGCGTGTAACTTGTTTATCGTGGGTTTTTATTTTTTTTTTTCGGTTGTTGTTGCATTTTTTGTATACGATATCTGATTTAGCTTTTGGGTTGACAAGCCGGATGAAAGGATGGGGGTAAATGTAAGCACTGAAAGGTTTGCGATCTGTATCAAAGTGGTTGTAAAAAACACCATCTTACTAACTAGAATTGGCTTAGATTTAACCCAATTCCCAACAGGTTTTGTGAATGGCCTTTTAAATTTTTAACATTTCACTTTTAACTTCTTAAGCTGCCACTTAAGAATTTTTCGTTAAATCAGCAAAATGCACAATGAAACTAAAAATCATAGAACTTTATTCATAATTAATTTAACTTTAGAACCAAGATTAGTTTTTCAATTACTCTTTGAAAACATTTTCTTAAGACTTGTATTTAATTTGTTAAGAAAATGTTTTGTTTTCAACTCTTTTTTCATGTCATTTTCATATTTTAAAAATTTAGCTATTTATTTTATAATTTTATTTTCCACTTTAACATAGAAATGAAAATCTTTATTTTTTATTGTCATTTTATATGTAAATTTTTGCTTGCCCTTTTCAACCGCAATTAAGATTGTCGCTCTTATATCCGTTTACACACATATATATATATATAGATATATATATATATATATAAATATATGTGTATATAAATATATGTGTATATTTTTGTATATTTATATGCAGTAACCAGAAACCGGCAACCAGTTTTCGTCTCATCTACATCTCGCCGAGGGAGAATTGTGAGCTGTCATTTCATTTGCATTCTTATCGCTTTCTTTTCTGCCATGTTTTAATGTCGCCAGCATGAAAGTTTTAAATACCCTGTATCTAAGAGGCATATGGGTAGATTGAAGAAATTAGCAATTGCATGACAGCAGTAAGATTATATATATGGAACCAATTTTGAGTAGATTAATTAGATAAATATGTCTTTGTTTGACTATATATGGGATTTGGATCTTAAAGAGGTTTATTCAAAAGGCAATTCCTTATGAAGTCAAAGGTAAACGAAATATAATAACAAACTGAACTTATTCTTATAGTAAAATTTGAGGTTAAACAATTTTTATTGCAATTTAAGCAAATCTAAACGAAACACTGAACAAATACCCAAATTTTATGATATAATAATAACAAGGTTTAGGATTTATTTTTGAAACGTTTAGAGCAGTCATTCATACATAAATGTCAAATGAAGATCAGATACTTCACAGTATTTCTTTACAGCTTTAAAATTTTAAAGTCTTGAACACCTTAAAAAATATTTAATAATATAAATATTGTATGAAACACAGTGAATTTTAAGTTGACAAAGATTAAAAAGAAACCGCTAGATGGCTTTTTGTTCTGAAAATCATTCAAGCCCATTGGTTACTCAAGAAAGAAGTTTTTACAAATTAAACACTTGCAATTTTAAGCTTCTTTCCTTACTTCTTACAGAGTAACTTAAAGTCGATGCAGAGGCTTAAGTTAAATGTTGATTCTTTTTCACTTGCTGGAAAATTTTTTTTCTCTCGATTTTAGAATGTTTCTTCCTTGTGTTTATCTTATGTCACATGTGAGTATTTCTTTTTTTTCTCGCCGTTTTTCTTTCTTCTGTTTTTTTTTTTTTTTGCTTGCCATTTCTGTTGATTTTTGATATATGGGTCCCTGCGGTGCTGTTTGTGAACTGTGTGACTGGGACGATGCGCGTTTCAATGCGTTTGACTTTTGTCGCGGTTTTTCTTTTTTTTTTTTTTATTCTTTTCCTCAAGTGGTGGGGTTTTTTTTTTGTTGTGGAAGGGAGGTGTGTTGTATCGGTGTTGGTTTTGAGTTGGTTTCATTGTGTAATCAGGAGACTGAGCGACAGGAAATGTATGAGATTTTGGTTGCCAAGAGCCAACAAAAATCAAAGTCTAAAGGAAAAAATTCCTAAAAATAAGCTACGATAAGAGAGAATAAATGAAGCTTTGTATAATGTTTAATTTGCTAGATTATACTTACTCTGTTGGTTTAATCTGAAGGATGGCTTAAAATTAGATTCTCGCCTTTGCCCCAATTCTGTGTGAAAAATTTACATTCAAAGTTCTGGTAAAATCATTTTAGCTTCAACAAAAATTGTTATTTCAATTGTCGACAAGCTAGGGCCAAGGAGACATAGTGGCGAGGGGTGGTTATAGCATTCTGTATGCAGTTAATTTTGTGCTTGTGACTGCAATAAATTTTAAATGCACATTTCCAATGAAGAAGCAACTTCGACTACGAGAACCAGAATCAAAATGAAATGAAATGGAAAACAATTTTGTGCAATTTTACTAAAACGACATATAGAGCACAAGTTGGTGTAGTCCGGGGGTGATAAAGGTGGGGAGTAAAGAGGGGTTAAAGAGTTTGGTGACACACATATGGGCTACTGTATTCTATGGGTCTGTGAGGACAACAATCGGGAATCGATGTTGTCCTTGCATGGAAGGCAACTCCCCAACTGACGACAAATGAAATTGTTGACCAAAGTGCAAGCGTTTAAGGCATAAACTGATAGAAAATGCACTGAAAGAAATATAACAAAATAATCTTATTAAAGTAAATATCAGTTAAAATGTTTGTGGTTTTTCTTAAAGTTTAAGTTTTGCTGGTTGTGGTTTTTCGGGAAATAAATTTTAGTAAATTTTTAGATAAGTGATTCAGATAAGAGTGTATTTTAGAATCATAAAACTTTGTTTAACATAATAAGGATTCGATTTCGGTAGAAATTTTAGTTTACAAATAATATGAGAATTAGTATTTTCTTTGCCTTTCAGTGTACGACATTTTTATATCGTAAAAGAAATAGTTTCCTATATGGCCCATTGTACAGATTTTCCATTTTTATGACAGCTTTTAAAGGCATTTTTATGTGTGTAAATTTGTTTCCACTTTTATTTGCCTGGCCTCTTAAAAGATTGGTTCAGTTAGGAGGATGAGACGAACCATGAAGTTAGGAGTATGAAGAAACTTGACAAAGAGGAGAAGAAGGGGTAAACCGATGTAGTGGGAAACAGAAGGCAAATTGCAATTGTTATGCAAATTGTGTGAGGAAAACTTTAATAGTTGCTGATGTCGAGCAGATTAGACATAGAGCAAGTAGCAAATAGCCTAAAGAAGATTTGCTTTGTGGTTTATTTATGGTTTTTTGCCACAAAGGTGTTGAATGGCCAAAATGAATTGAAAATTTGAGAACATTTTCATTTCATTTGCCATTCTCTTACGTGTGTATACATATATATATATAAATATATATATAATATGTTTGCATATATACACATTTGTACATGTGTGGGAGAATATGACAAAAGGTAAAATGTTCATTTAATATGCTTTTGTTGTTATTAGTATTGTTTGTTCTCTGACAACAACAAGCAACGGCAGCTAATTGCGAATAAACTCATTTAGGTGACAACGAACCAAACAGCGAGTGAAAAGGAGAAAAAAAAAAAGCCCGCACAAATTGAACGACTTTTTCGGGTTAACATTTCGAACCCTTGCCACATGCCAACAACATTTTGGCTCACATTTTGGCTTGTTATCATTTTCATGGTCCCCAAACACACATGTGAGAGGGGCGGGGCGTGTTATGGGGCTAGAGGCATGGCATGGATGGTTGGCCATATTCATACTCTGCTCGTGCTTTTTGTTTGCCAAGCTTCACGGCAGCCAGGCCAAACATTTGTTTTAATTATTATGAAAGCAAATTGCATAATTAAAAATGTTAAATTCATTTTAATTTTTAATTACAATTAATTTGAATGCTCAGTAATACAGGGTGAAAGAGAGCGAAGCGTGAGTGAGAAATAGAGAGCAACCTATTGAGGGAGTGAACGAAAGAGAGCGAGAGAGATACAAATTAAGCAATTTTGTTGGCAAAGATTTTTTAATGTTCATGTGAAAAGTGGCTTAAATAGACACTAATGGCTTAATTGCCATAAAATGATGGGGAAGTTTAAGCACAATTGACTTCAATTTTAGAGGAATATGGTGAGAAATACTTTTGCAATAAAATTGCGAATTCTTATTTAAAATAATAAACGGAGAGGCATTTGTCACTAAACTTTTTTCTTGATTTATAAAAAGCGCATAATTTGATCTAAGAATAATTTATTTTGGTTCACTTCAGAATACTTTTTGTCTGGTTTACTGGTTTAATCAATTGCCTTTGGTCTAGCTTATCATAGAGAGTCATCAATTTTCATGCAGAGAGAGCATCTATTTCCAATCCCCAATTAATGTCCAAGTGACGGACTGCGTCTAGTTTTTATCGGAATAATTTTCGTTTTTTTTTTGATGCTTGCGAAGTGAAGCAATCAAATGGCCATAATGTCATCAACACCCAGCCCAGAATCAGCAAAGTGGACCACACACACACACACACACTCAGACACATATGTGAGAGGAGTAACGCAGAACGCAGGACTCTGTCACTGTCGACCATGATGATGATGATGAGTCACTTTGGTCACGAAGCTATTTTTACGCTTGATTACACGATAAATGAAAATCAAACGTTTGATTGCTTAATGCGTTAGCTAAGGGTCACTACCACCATGGCCCCGCCCCCTTTTTTTTTTTTCTCAGAGTAGCAGCATCAGCATCATATCATCGTAACAGCACTAAGGATTGCAGCAATTTTGCCAAAGTGCCAGAACTCAAGGGTAAAGAGGCTGTGGGTGGTGCAGGTAGTGGGTAATGGGCGGGGGGTTGGCGTTTGCTGCCTCGTGCGAGTGAACATTTCAATTATTTATATGCTTGTTTGTCTCTATCTCTCTCTCTTTCTCTCTCTGACTATCTCTCAACCAAAGCAAAAAAGTAGAGAGAAAAAAAATTGAAGTCATGTGTGCACGTGTCTGATATGGACCAAGGATGAGGCCATAACACTTGACTGAGCTGCTATCATTTCTATTTCATATATGAATGTATACATATATATATAGTTCTATATATACACATTTATTTATGTATAAATTTATTTCCTTTGCCATCTTAGTTCTTGGACTTTGAGTGATTTGTTGATAGTTGGAATTGCTTTATATCCAACACCTTTTTTTTTTTTTTTGCTTTTGGTACTTCGTCAACTAAAATCTTTGATTGATTTGATGAAATACAAATTAAATGCTTTCCACTTTTCGGTTTTTGGGGGCAAATTGAACGAACTTGGGTAGGGGTAAGAGATGGTAGTGCTAAACCGCTTATGTTAATTAAATTTTGGAGGGTTTTAGTTAAGAGCTTTCGACTGACAATCCATCAATCTATGTCTTGGGGTTCTCTTTTCGTTTTGTGGCAAAGAAACACTTAAGTTTTACATTATGCGGTTTTGTTGTTCTTTGTGGAGGTTAAGAAGTGTTTCAAAAAAGGGTTAAGTTCTATTGATGATTTGGGTTTATTATTTTAGTTTGAAGTGTAATCAATTACTTACAGCTTTAACTGGATGCAATTTAAATGAAAAGGAATAGAAAGTTGTTAAAAATGTATAAAATTAAAATCGCTTTTTCAATCTCTTTTTTAGGGATACTGGCAAAATCCATCTACTGCATTTGTCTAATTTTTCAGATCTTGGTATACAGTAGGATAAGTAAACTCAAAAATAAACTGAACCGTACTAATTTTAAAAGAGTATTACGCGAAATGCGTTTTTGATTAGTTTCGATGACTGGAAATAATAATATAATATAAATAAGTAACCAAAACTATCCATTTTTGAAACGAATTCACCATAGTATATACATTGTATTGATTGTCGCCATGGTGCGCCAGTCATTGACAAATTGATGGGATTACGATTCATTTCCATTGTGAGGCTTAGGGCATTTCAGAGTTGTTTACAATACTTACTCATAGACTATGTTTTCGTAATACTCAACCCAAATCTCTAAACAGTCTCCCAGTTTGTTGTTCCACATCAACACCCTTTTTCCTCTATAATGACATGGATAGCTCTGGCCTGGCTATTGACACTTGATGAATGCTTCGATGATTTTGTAAATCTCTGTCAGTCGTTCACACACGACTGATTTTCTTCAAGTTCATCATAAATATACGGAACGACCTTAGAAAGCATTGTGCAGTTTTTATTTTTTGGGGTAGAAAAAATAGAAAAACGTTTCCCTTTTAAAAAAAAACTTTGGTTATCTCCTATATATATGTAATATTTGGCACTGTTTTTTTCTTTGTTTTGTTGAAAGACTCTTTTCTTTTTTAGGGTCTGGCTAGTCGACAGTTTTCCACATGGGCATAATTTGCGGTGTATATCAAATCACAAATGGCAGCATTATTATCATAATTCATTTCGGCCACTTTAAATTCGGGATTAATGGCTATTTTGAGTATATAAGAACCAGTTGGCATTTCAGTTATATCCACCCATTGGCAGTCTAAATTATATAGATAAACATCTGAACAATTTATGGAGATGCCTAAGAAGAAAGAAGAGTTTAGGCATGTGAAAAAGAATATATGTAGTATAAAGGATTCCCTTTACCTTGATCCCCAAAATTGGCGCAATTGTATTTCTTTGGTATGCCAGGCAGACAAGTGCTATCCTCTAGACAAAACGATGCCTTGTGACCTTGTGCCACTTTGCGTCCACTTAAATCAAATATATCAAATGTGGCAAATACCTCCATGCTGTGATAGTGCCTAGAATCAAGAATATATAAGTATTTATGTAGAAATATATTTGATTGAGAGCTCAACACTTACATATGACACATATGCCATTCCCATTGGTTTTTCTCTTTGAATGGTCGAAAATCGGCATTGCCAGCATTAATAGCAGCAGCTGTAAATTTCAATAATCTTCTCGAGTGATAACGCCAATTTGATTGATCTCGTTGTATGCGATATGCCTCATTCGATACACAATTCTCCTCCATGGCACATTGCATTAGAAGCATGGGACGATCCTCCAAATGGGCAGTTTGTTCAATTTCATAATAATCAATTACCAAATCGGGTGATAGATAATCACATATTACAGCTGCCACATGTTGCCGATTGCCATGACAGTTCACAATGCCCCTCAAATGATCGTGATGCAGACAATCGGCAAGTTCCGTTTCATTTCCATAGCATTCAGTGCCACTCAGAATGGGACGCGACACATTGGCCCCACCAAAGTAATCCGTTTGAAAGGCTTCGCGGGCATAGCCCAGACCCAATTGACGGCAGACTACATTAGCTTCCAAGAGGGACCAACCGTCGGCACAGATGCTACCCCAACGATTGCCATTTAATCTCACCTCAACACGTCCCTCATCTCTGGAACGGCCGCCCCGCAATCTTACATAGAGACGTGAACTAGGATGTATGGGATATTTTGGTAGATCTTCACTTAGCAAAGGTTGTGGACTAAAAATGTTGACAGCATTTGATGGTGGATAGCATATGACACCAGCTGCCTCACTCGGATCACAATCGTTTTCACCCCATCCCTCGAAATGACATTGGGTTAATTCCTGCTCATGTCCCTCGCAAAACAGATTATCCATCCAAAAGCGACGGCGAGCGGGGCCAAAGTAACCGCTGCGCGTATATCTTTCCATGCCAGGAAAACCCAATTGACGACAAACAATCTCACCTTCAGCAGCATCCCATTCATCGTCACAGATGGCTCCCCATTTCTGATTATGCAGCACTTCAATGTTGCCTATATAAAGTGATATTGTAATAACAGATTTTTCATATATCCTTCATCAGACCCACCTTCATATTCCGTTTCGCCATTGACTAGACGTAAAGCTCCTTCTTGCTTATTCAAAGTTTTGATGTAGGTTTGCACCAGACGTTGTCTCTCCTGCCGTGCCTGATCCAATGAGCTATGATGCTCCACCACTGCACTTGCCAACTGACAACCAAGTACAGTTAGGCATAAAAGTTTTACGAAGAAGCAGAACATTTTTTTGCACATTTGCCCGGCTCGGCGTACGCTCGAGAACTAAACCACGTTAAAGTTCAAAAATGAAAATTCATTTAACTATGAACTTGAACGCTAGCTAGAAAATAAAAAAAAAAAAAATAAAATAGGTGTCTGTTTCGACGATCATCATTATCATCATCATAGCGATCATCAGCTGTTGCGGTTCAGCTCTCGCCCAGCTCATTTTAGAGAGATCGCTCTCATGTTTTCCGAATTCGAATTAGATTTTTGAGTCGATGCATGTCTCTAAATTACATTTTTTTTTTTTGTTTTCAAGCAAACGTAAACATATTGAGGCAATTGTGACAGCGACAGTGACAGCTCTCTAGCATTGCCAAGCCTTTGTCTAAGCCACATTTGCAAATACACTGAGAGAAATTTTGTTGTAAATCCCTTGATTTCAAAAACTTTGTTAATTTTCTCATAAATTTTTTAGAGATTATCAATAGAACAAAGAAAAGAAAAAACATCAAATACGAAGTACTCAAATGAAACCCTTTGATCCTATGATATAATATTTGGAATCGCTTGAGTTAAAGTTCGATTCTTAGTCGGTATTTGGTAAATATGTGAAAATTAACCTTTTTTTGTATAATGATATATAACCATAGTGATATAATCCAAGAAATGCTGCCTATTTCAAGTTACCCATTTTGTTCGACCGTCTGATTTTTTTTAGTGTATCTCTTTGACCTTAGACAACAAATGTTGCTCTACAAACTACATAGAAACAAAACTTATACTAGATTAAAGGAAGCAAAACACATCTAGTTTATTATAGTTACTTCATAAATTTGTAACAATAAAACATTATAAAATATTTCTCATACATACAGATAAACTTCCCACATGCACACTCCCTCACACACACACACACAGAGATTAGAAGTGAACTCAAATGAATTGTTTGTTATATGGAAAACGAAGCCATAATTTACTATAGTGACTGACATATCGTTTATAGTTTGGCCAAGTCATCAAGGGAAACCCATTAGAGATGTGTTTGGCATGCAGCCATTTGAAACATTCATTGCATGCGAGCATTGAAAACATTTTGCTTAATATTTTTTTGCTTTTTACTGAACTTGACACTGAAACACAGCCAAATGGGAAAAACGGAAAACAAAAACGAACACGAAAAATAAAATAGCATGCGGTAATGAAAAGTATTCTCCGTTGACTGGATGCATGTAGGTTTAACTCATTAGCAAAATCGTAATTGGAAATCTAATTTGATTAGGTCAGCAAATTATAAAAAAAAGAATTAAGATAGAGACAGATCAAGAGAGAGAATGAGACATGAAAATTCATTCATGCGTGCTCTCAGTACACATAATACTTACTGTATGTACTGAAATACATTCATGTATGGCTCGTTAAGGGTAAGATAATCTAGCATTTCATTTATGTATTAGGTATTTAAATACTTAGCTAGTACATTCAATCATTTTATTATATCAATTTGTGTTTTCATGGATATATGTAGATGCTTACAAAAAAAATTGCTAATTCAATGTATTTTTTGTCGCCCTTTTCAAGCTAATTAATAACGATATTAGCAATCTTTAAGCAGGTTTTTCAAATTTGGTTCTAGCTTTATTAGTTTGTTGTTAATAACTAGTTTTATAGACTGGTTTTCTTAGTTGATTTGGTATAATAATTGAATAATTTTTACAAAGAAACACTATCCAGATCAAGCGTTTTTTTTTTTTAATAATGAAGATACGACTTTCCTAATCAATATTTAAGATTTTCTTCGTATTATTACTCTTAATTATGACGTTTTAAGATTCAAACTTTCACTATTCAATGTTTTAACAGAATTTCCTCATCTATCAATTGATTCATTGTTTCAAGTCAAAGAAATACCACAAAGGAATAATAATTTACACAGTGTATAGTAAATTATTCTCTTTTAATTCTATTCTATATATATTTTTTTGTGCCATTGACCCCTTTTTAGAACATCATGAATTGTGTTCGGCTATAACTTATACGTATCCTCTTACACGAACTGATCATAAATATTAGCTAGAGAAATTAATTGGATAAACGTTTTATGATATTGTGAATTATGGTCAGAATGGTGAGCAGAAACTTTGACCAGAAAATTCCCACACACACACACACACACTTAAACAATTCAAATGGGCCAATTTTATGAGTGCGTAAATTCTATTGAACACCAAGACTAAGGCAATGGTTAAGGACAACGCAATCCTTGCTCAACATCATGCACAAAGGTAATAAAATTCGATAGAAAATCATGTAATAAAATCATTACAACAGCACCAGGAGCCAAAGCTAAAGCTGAAGCAGGACACAACTGCAAAACTGAAACTGAGAATGCCAAAGGCGATGAACGTAAAACGTGCAGGCGCGGCATAAGGATATGAACCTCCCAACAACTCCTATTGCCTTCAGCTCTTCACGCTTAATGCCAAAGCTCAAGACATAAAAAGGGCAATGTGTGCCGGACTAAACAGAGCGACAAGAAACAAGTAAAGAGAGCCACAAAAAAATATAAAAATGAAAAAGAAACAATGAAAGAGCAGATGGGGAAGAAAATAATTTGTGTGGGTGTTGCTTGTCCTCTAGGGATTTTTCATATAATAATCAGAGTTAAAACGCTGCAAGGATATTGAAAGGCGGTAAACTGCTTTATTACTTAAGTGAGCTGAGGCTTGTGTCAGATGATCAAGTCGAGGACTTCTAAATGAAAAAATAATAGGTAAAATAAAATGCCAACTGTACTCATAATTCTCAATTGTTAACTGAATACAGAAGCCCATTAAATAAATGCCTATTTGTTGTTGTATCTTCTCATCCTCCTTACTTGGCCCCCCCCTTTCATAATGATATCATATACTACTCCACTCACACATTCATATATGGGAACATTAATAAAAATTGCATGCCGCCTCGCTGAAAGCATAAATGTCACCAAAAATGCTATTAAAACTAAATTATAGCCGACATAACCATGATTCATGACAACCAGAGCCGAGCCCCAAAACCAACAACAGCCAAGAAACAAAAAAAAAAAGACTAAAAAAACGAAAAACAATATGAAATCATAATAAGAAAAAATGCCAACAAAAATTTGTAGATTATTAATTCCTAATAAGATGAGATACATTTGTATCTGCGGCCGCTGCTGCCTTGAAAATGTGCCAAAAAGAACAGAGAAAAAAAGGGAACTGAAACAAACAAACAAAGAACAAAAAAAGAAAAAAAAAGTTCACAATCGGCTAACGAAATGCCCCTTTTTTATGCTGATAATAAAATTAAAATTCGCCCAAAGCTTTGAACTCAGTCACTTGGCCAGCAATAAAAATTATAATGAAATCAAAAGAATGAAAAAAAAAAAGAAAGAAACAGAGAGGAAAGCAATGGAGGAAAAAAAAAACACAACAGAGAAAACCTTTAAACACAATGGGAGAGAATAGCGGAAGGGGAACGCTTTTACGTTTGGAATTCTAATGAGCCTTAAAAAGTTCTTAAAGTCAACAAAACTCAAGGACGGGGAATAAAATTGTTTTTGCTGCACTTTTATTAATTATTAAAGTATTTTTTTTTTTTATTATTAAAGACATTTAAAAGAACTACACTCTTTTTTTTTAAGAAAAGAAATTTGTCTTGTTTTTGATATGAATCGTCAAGGGTTTTTGTACGCTTTTTAGCATTCTTTAAATTTTATTTCGATTTAATTTCAAATTGGCAACGTAATAAATTGAAATGTTTTGATTTTCCCAAACGTGTAACCCAACAATGGACTGAAAATTTGTTTCGGTTTCATGTCTTGTATAACATTTTGTAAATTAAATTTTAAATATTTTTTTTTTTTTTTGCTATTGTTATTGGTGCTGGATTTAAATGCTCTGTACGTTTGCCAAGCTGCCTTGTAAAAATGATTTATTGAAGCGTTTAAATACGGATGAACTTCCTGACAGTCAGGCACAGCAGTCAATATGCCAATATATATACATATATATGCATTGAGATATTGTTATTCAAATAACAGGTGGCATTTCCGGTTTTTGCATCGTTGGCCACACAATTTTCAATGTTAAAGATTCATTTTTTTTTGTATATTTTTTACTTATTTTTATTACATTTCTCTTTCTTTTCTACTCATTTTATTTATTTATTTTTTTTTTTTTGAATTTCTTTTTTAATTCTGTCTCCTTCAGCCCTTAGGGCTAAAGATTCTGGCTTCTGTTTGGGGAGGATTTGCGACAAAACTTTCCGCTTATTTTGCTTGCTCTGGTCCCCAGACGGCGACAACGACGACAAAGACGATAAAAACGATGGATGAACTTATGTGTGCAAATATTTATTTTAGGATTTTTCTAAAGTGAAATAAAATAGAAAAAACAATGTCTCATATTCAATTTTTTTTTTGTTATTGCCACAAAATCAATTAAATCGCTTCGGTTTTTTATTTTAGTTTAGCTAATTGAATTTCCCTACACTGAGTGGGGTAAAAAGGGGGAAAAAAAATTAATAAATCCAAACACGGCATTGTTTGGCGGCGGGCGGGGGACACATGTGTGCCATATCATGGAATTTCAGTCGGTGCAGACTAAATGAATTATGTAACATGTCTAGCCATTTAGTGCCATAATTCAGAGCAATCTATATGAACATATCTGTGCCACAGTCGCCAGCCAGACAAATTGCATTTGCATGACATAATTGGAAAATGTTTCATTGAAATTATGGTTTATGCCTACAAAAAAAAATGCGTTTTTTTTCCAAAAGTTTTTCAAAACCAACTATTCTTGTGCCCTTGTACGCAGAAGGAAAATTTTATATTAGCTTTAACTAAATTAAATCAATAGTTGATATGTCTGTCCATCTATCTATCCATCTATCTGTCTACCTAACTATCTATCGATCTACATATTTATCTACCTACTTACCTATATCTATCTAACAATCTATCTATCTAACTATCTATCTGTCTATCTAACTAACTATCTATCTATCTGTCTGTCTATCTATCCATCAACATCGATCTATCGATCGATCTATCTATCGATCTATCTATTTACCTACCTATATATCTAACTAAATATCTATCTACCTATATATCTAACTAAATATCTTTCTAACTATCTATCTATCTATCGATCTATCCATCGATCTATCTATCGATCTATCTATCGATCTATCTATCGATCTATCTATCGATCTATCGATCTATCTATCGATCTATCTATCTATCTATCTATCTATCTATCTATCTATCTATCTATCGATCTATCTATCGATCTATCGATCCATCGATCTATCGATCTATCGATCTATCGATCTACCGATCTATCGATCTATCGATCTCTCGATCTATCGATCTATCGATCTATCGATCTATCGATCTATCGATCTATCTATCTATCTATCTATCTATCTATCTACCTATCTTTCTATCTATCTATCTACCTACCTATATATCTAACTATCTATCTAACTATCTACCTATCTATCCATCAACATCGATCTATCGATCGCTCTATCTATCGTTCTATCTATTTACCTACCTATATATCTAACTAAATATCTTTCTAACTATCTATCTATCGATCTATCTATCGATCTATCTATCGATCTATCTATCGATCTATCTATCTATCGATCTATCTATCGATCTATCTATCGATCTATCTATCGATCTATCTATCGATCTATCTATCGATCTATCTATCGATCTATATATCGATCTATCTATCGATCTATCTATCGATCTATCTATCGATCTATCTATCTATCTATCTATCTATCTATCTATCTATCTATCTATCGATCTATCGATCTATCGATCTATCGATGTATCGATGTATCGATCGATCTATCTATCTATCTATCTACCTATCTTTCTATCTATCTATCTACCTACCTATATATCTAACTATCTATCTAACTATCTACCTATCTATCTGTTTGTCTATCTAACCATCGATCTATCGATCCATCTATCTATTTATCTATCTACATATATATCTAACTAAATCTATCTACCTATCTATCTATTTATTTATTTATCTATCCAATTGATTTTGATGTTTCATTCCAAAGGATCTATCAATTTCTTCACTTTCTATTTTCTGTCACTTTAATTTTTAGCAAACAAAAAAAAACATTATACAAACTTTTGGAAAAAAACAAAATTTATACAAATATTTTCTTGGCCTTATTCGGCAGTTGTTATATTCAAAATCTTTCCAAAAAAGATGCCTGTTGCCGTTCGCCTGATTGAGGCTTTGACTTTGATCACCATTATGGGTTTGATCACTTGTGTATCGCTTAGTGTTATTGCAGCCCAACGAATCATAAATCTTGCAATAACCTTCATTGAGGTAATTGGAATGAATTAAGTTGAAAAATATATTTAACCATTTATTTTATTCAATTAGCCAGCGGCTAATATTGCCAATCTGTTCTTGGTCATGACCGAAAAGTTGCTGGTGGGAGCACTTAGGTGCACAGTGTACATGATTAATGTGGTTAGCAGTGCCCTTCATGTTGCCGGTGTATCCTAATTCAAAAGTGGCAAATTCAAATAGACGTGGCGGAATTAAATATAAAACAATGCCCATTGGTATTATTTTGTATAATTGTATGCGGCAATTTTTCTATATATTAATGTTTTGTATCAATATAAAATTGTCGATAAATATTAGTGTTAAAATTATTTCTTTGAATATTGTAAAAATTGTACTTATTATGTAAAACTTTCAATTGTGATTGATCAATTTGAAAATTGCAGTCCCTGAACCTAATAAAAGATAGAATATGTTGAAACTGTATTCTGAAAAATAGAAATTTAACCTATAAAATAAATGTCCTGTTGATGACTTTACAAGAAATTTCAAAATGCTAGTCCTTTCAGTATAATACTAAAAAAATTATCCCATTTGTCTTTTCAGATGACTTTTGCTTGAGTTTTAAAATTGGTTTCGGGTAAGTAGTTCGCAAAGTTTTTGTTCTTTTAAAATGTAACAAAATATTCTATAGTAAGCCTACTTAAACAATTACAAAATAATTTTCAAATTAGTAGTATTTTTCACTAAAGCTTTTAGAATGAAACTTTTTATACAGAAGCTAGTCCTTGGACTGCATTTTTTATTAGAAATGTTAACGATTAGTTAGTCAAATGCTAATGACTATAAGCTACTACATATACATATGTATTATATATTAAAGCCTTTATCTGCATACCAAATAATAGTTAAATCTTGAATACATTTAAATTTAGTCCCTTCTTCAGCAGTTTTTACTCTCTCTAGGGTTACCAATTTATTTCAATAGCTATTGTCCTACCTCTCTCCTATTCCATTCTATCGTTCAATCAACATTAAAGTTTTGTTTTTTGCTTTATTTTATTTTTTTAACAAGACCATTGAAAGCGAAGCTGAAAAAGGCACCGGCACTAATATTCAAACAAACAATTTTACGCCCCAATAAACATTTCTAACCTGGGGCAGGCTCAAAAAATGGCAACAAGAAAAACAAAAAAACAAAAGCGGCAAAAGACTGCGCTCAATTGCAGCAAATTTGCGGCTGGCAAAAATAAATATATATTGTATTTTTTTCTTTCTTTTTTTCTCTCCTTGTTGTTTTCTACCACAAAAGCCAATTTGTAGCTGCACAAAATTGAAACTGCCCTCGAGGATGAGGCATAATTTTTTGCACTCAAAGCCGGCTTTAAAGTTTTAGCACCTTTTTATACACTAAAAAAAATGGGATACATTGCAAATGAAGCATATAACTGAATAGTTAATGCAGTTTGGGTAAATGAAAGTATACATTTTTAGGAATATATTGGAAACGTTAGAACGAAACAACAATTTCTAATAAACATTACAGGAATTGATAGTCATGAAAAGATTTTAAATTTGCTTTCGGGTAATAAAATTTGAAATATATTTTGCCAATATGAATTTATACCATTCATGTGGTTACTTCCCTTTTTATCAAGAGTATTTCAACGTCTGCTTATTCGAATACTTTGGATCGAAAAACCTTGTTATTGTTGGTGTTGTTGCTGTGTGCTCTGCTGTTTATTCTATTATTTAGTTATTTATCAATGTTGAACAGCCCCAGAGAGTGGTGTAGTTAGGTGTAGGTGTTTAAAGTTTTTTCTCTTTCCATTTTTTTTTTTTTTTTTTTTTTTTTTTGATTTAGTGGCAATTTGTTGGTGAAAAAATTACTCAACGCCTCAAGGGTAAAAAATATAAAACAGAATTGCAAGCGGAAATGATTGCGAGGGTGCGGGAGATGCTCAACCAGTTTTAACTTTTAAGTGAGATACCAAAAAAAATATACTACAAACGAGATTCTTTTTAGTCTTTATTTGCCATCATAGAATGATTTTACTATAATTGGACATAAATTTTAATACTAGACTTTTCCGAGTTCAATACCGTTTATTGGTTTTGTCGTATAGACAATGTCGTGTGAAAAACTTGCAGAAGATTGCTGAATACTTACTAGGCTCAATGTTAGCTCTTTGAATGCCGTCAAATTTTACCTTCGTGCTCTTTTTTATTGAGTTAAGACTGCAATTCCATTATAAGACTTTACCAATATCTAGGCATCTTATTTAATTTATTATTTCAAATTAGTTTGTAAACCTTTCTTATTAATAATAATTTTTACACATTACTTGATCAAATGCAAATCTTTTGTCTATCTTGCCTTAGTTTTCGAAATCACTTTTTAATGAAGCAAGCAAGTCGTCCCTGCCGACATTGTGTATACCCTGTACCAACTAGTTATTATATTAAATGAAGTCAAACACCCTCGAAATAGCGATTAATTTCATAAATAATTTTCTTTAACATGCCGCAACAGTGAACGCATGTTATCTCGCTCACTCTTGCCAGCCAATGTCGCCCTAAGCGCTTCAGTACAAAACGCATCAACGTATATCTCCGATATTTATTGTCCGATTTCGACTAAATTTAGTCAGATGATACACTTTGGCCATAATATTAGGTGTGCCAAATAAGAATGTGATTCCTTAAAACTGCTCTAATAAATAGTTTTTTCTGAATTGCGGGGGCGGAAGTGGGCGTGGCAAAAATTTTAAACTTTCTTGATCTGCGTAGTCACTAGACAAATGATCGAACAACCTCAAAATCGCAATCAATTCAAAACAAAGTTCCCTTTTATATGCAGCAGCAGCGGGCGCATGCTATCTCGCTCTTTCTTATCTGCCAATGCCGCCTTGGCATTTCAGTACAAAACGGATATAGGCATATCTTCGATGTTTATTGTCCGATTTCGACAAAATTTGGTCAGTTGGTCCAGTTTGGGTATATAATTAGGTGTACCAAGTAAGAATACGATATCTTGGAAGCAGCCCTAGTTATCGTTTTTTTTAAATTGCGGGGGCAGAAGTGGGCGTGGCTAAAATTTGAAACAAACTTGAACAGCTTTGACATTAGACGGATGCTCACACCAAATTTGGTAGCTCTAGCTCTTATAGTCTCTGAGATCGAGTGGCTCATACGGACAGACGGACAGACGGACATGTCTCAATCGACTCGGCTGTTGATGCTGATCAAGAATATATATACTTTATGGGGTCGGAAACGCTTCCTTCTGCCTGTTACATACATTTTAGCGACTTTAATATATCCTTTTACCCTTTGGGTACAGGGTATAAAAACAAACGTTTTTATCCAAGTGAACCAAACCAAGTCTTGGAACTGCCAGTCCTTTTATTGATAGGTAATGGGAGTGTCAGTCAGATGAGTGGCCATAACATACTTTACCTGATGAGCTATTTATTCAATCGTTTATCGATAATATAATAATCGACAACAAATAACAATTAAGTTAAAAGAAAAAACACAACAAATATCTTTTGATATATCAACTTTATTTCAAATGTGAAAAGTACATTAATATTTAGATTTTAAATCAATTTATTGGCCTCTTCTATTTCCGGAGTAGTTCCATCCTCGTTGGAAATAGTTGATGAATTCTCCTCCTGCTCGGTAGTGTTGGCACTGGTAGAAGAATCCTCTGGTGCGGGCGCTTCAGCCTGGGCACAAGCGCAGGCATCCTGGGTATTAGCTGTAATCCACTCGTTAAAATTGGAAACACGTGTATAGACTCCAGGGGCATTGGGTTTGGCGCAACCCTCACCCCAGGATACAACACCAGCTAGTTGATACTTTTGACCATTGTCTAGGACATGCATGGGACCACCGCTGTCACCTTGGCATGAATCTTTGCCACCTTGTTCGACATAACCAGCACAAATCATGTTGTCGGTGATTCTATGCTCACCATAGTTACTACTACGGCATTCCCGTTGCGATAGAATTGGAACTTCCACTTCCTGTAGGGTATCTGAAATAGGACCACCTTCACTAAGGGCACCCCAACCAGTGACTACAGCCGTTTGTCCAGCAAAATGTTCATGGCTCGTGGGCAAACACACGGGATGCATATCAATGCCTAGACGCACTGGCTCGGTGAATCGTATGAGAGCTATATCGCTGTCAAAAGTTCGTGTACTGTAATTGGGATGCACTAGTACCTTGGCCACTCGCCTGTCCACAATTTTAACATTGCTATCCTGACGATTATGCTCCAGCAGACGAACTGTGATCAAGCGATGATAGAAACCATTCACACAATGGGCAGCTGTCACAGCATATTGATCACTGACCAACGAGGCACCACAATAGAAGCTGCCAAACCACATCAACATGGCCATCCAGGGGTATTCATGAATTTCTGTCTCCTGGCCGCCCACTATACGATGTCTGGTATTAATATTGCCACATGCACAAGCCGGACATTCTCTCTTCTTTGTTGGGATGCCACCTGAACCACTGGAATCTGCATACTCTGGACCCAAAATGGAGACGATCCAGTCAAGAAAACTATTCTGACGCAGATTACTCAACGATTCCAGGATTTTAGCTGGCTCAGAAGAACTGCGAACAGCACTGGGCGTGGCAGCTAGCCCCAAATCCACTAGAATTACCAATAGCACAATGTAAATGATTTTCATATTTGTAGAACTTTTCTAGCCAACTGGCAATTGGCAACTGGCAACTGAATTGAAAGCGCATCCTAGAACTGGTTAAATGAAATCTCTGGACAAAGAACTTGCTAGACCGGCTCTACTTATCGTCGATGATGCTGATGACGAGGTGAATGCCTCATGCAGCCAAGCTAAAGGAGAAGATCTTCTCTATTTCTGTAGCAACTTTTTTTTTTTAATCAATAAATACAATGAAGGAATGAGAAGAAATTGTAAAAACATCGGCAAAGCCGAATATAATAATACTCTAGCAAATGAATTTACTTAAGAAACCCATTAAAGAAAGCTATCAGTTTTTTCTTTTTTCATAAAAACATTACTTTCATTAGGGTTAGAAAAATAAAGTCCATAATCATGGGAATACTTATATAAGTTTTCAGAACTTAAAACTTATGTTTCCCAGACTCTTATTTTTCACAGTGATTTCATTTTGCAAGAGTATTCGAAATTTGTGTTGAATATATGCAAGAAAAAATCTACTTATACTTGTACTTATTTAATCTTCTTGGTCTCCTGCTGGCAGAGGCAGGCCTGTTTGGTGAGATTCTTGATCCAGGTGCCATAACGATTTACTCGAGCATATACACCCGGATAGCCAGCCTTGGCGCAGCCCTCACCCCATGAAACAACGCCAGCAATTTGATGTTCCCGCGTGCCACTGGCCACAATATGAAGTGGACCACCGCTGTCACCTTGGCAGGAATCTTTGCCTCCCTCATCGTAGCCACCACAAAGCATGTTATCCGTAATCTTATTACCATATCGACTCTTTCGGCATTCATCTTGTGACAATATGGGCACTTGCACCTCCTAGAGGAGAAGATCAAAGGTCTTATAAAAGAGAACTATTTCTTTTTGTCATATTGCCACTTACCTGCAACGTATCTGATGTTGGACCGCCTACTTTTAATGCCCCCCATCCGGTAACTATGCCCGTTTCACCTTTGAAACTTCGACCCGGTGTTGGCATACATACGGGATGCAGCAGCTCATTGAATTCCACCGGTTCATCTAGCTTTATGATGGCTATATCGTTATCATAGTTCCTAGCATTATATTTCGGATGGGTTATAACTTCGGAGACTTTGCGATCAATTTTCTGGGTATGCGACATCTTTCTATCATGCTCCAGCAGACGCACTGAGATCCTTTCCTTGCGGAAACCATAAACACAATGCGAGGCCGTCAAAAGGAATTGATCGTTGAGTAAAGTAGCAGCACAATAGAATCGTCCGCCATAGAGTAACATGGCTACCCATGGATATTGATGAACCTCCGTCTCCTGACCTCCCACAATACGTTTCTGTATGTTGGCAATGCCGCAGACGCAATCACTACATTTACGAGGCGGATTTAATGTAGGTGGAGCTGGTGTTGTGGCTCTTCTTGTGGTCGTGGTGCTGGATGATGGTGCCGGAGTACTTGTTGTTGTCGTCGTACTACTTGCTGCAGCTGGAATGGATGAGCTGCTTAAAGTGGCAGGCGTGGCGGTCTCTGTATCCGTGGCGCCACCAGCACCTGGCCTTTGCGGCAGCAATGATAAAACCCATTGGATAAATGTGTTCTGAGATTGCTTCAACGATGGCGATGCAGTTTCTTCCGCTGATGTTGTTGCCACAGCCAAAGCGGCTAGGCTACAAATTAGCAAACATAGCGAAACTCTTCTAAGCAACATTTTCTAATTCTTTCTTCTCCACTGGCTTTCTCCACCTTCTTTCGACCACCGGCTGCCGCGGCTAGTGGCAAACTGAAAAGCCAGCTTACAATATTTGAAAGCCAAGCTTCTGAAGCTTCAAAAAGCATTTCACCCAAAATATTCCCACAAAAGTGGTTCTGGGGCCACCAGCACCACCACTACGGCTCGCACGTCCACTTTGCCAATCTCCATAGTGTGTGTGTGTGTAAGCGATGTGTGTGCCTATGTGTGTGTATTAGTGAGTGTTGATTTTCTGCATTTGTATTCTGCGCATGCGTGGGCGCCGCCGGCCACTTGACCATGATACTTCAACAAAAATACAGCCAAAAGCCACTGAAGTAGCGAAAGTTTTTCGATTTTTATTGAAATGATTTTTTTTTTGTTTGATATACATATATATATATTTTTTGTTGTTCTCTCTTAATTTTACTTTCTTTTGATTTATCTATATATGTCTTACTGTTGTTGCTTTTGGTTTTGTCTTTTGGTGTCAACAATATTTACGTGTTAAGCATACAGGGTGCCGTCGATTGTCAGCTGAGCTGCAAAATTTACATATTTATGCAAATTTTCTGATTAGCCAAAAAAAACTAGAGAAAGAGACAGGTGAGTCTTTTTGGCTAAAAGCGTTATATATGAGTACGCTCCAAATTAGTTGCAAAAGTTTTTGCCAATGTGGAAAAGTTTTCTTACATGTCTGAATCTTCTTTTGTTTAAAATTCTTTTGAAATTGTAAAGAGTATAAACTGATTTAACTGCTGCATTACATTCTGATGACTAATTTACGTGATATAGTTTCGTTTTGTTGGTAATATCATAAATACAATGGATATGCATTCATTGTATTTCTGACAAAAAAAGCACGCCCGTGCAATTGACATGAAACTGTCATGTGACTTTCCTCCTTCTTTTCATTTTGAGGTAGATTAATGGTGAGTAAACTACAAGCCATAAGCGTGTCCCAGTCCCAGTTCCATTTGAAGTCTCAGTTCGAGTCAGTCAGTCAGTCAGTCATTCAGTTGGAGAGCCCGAGGTCCATGAGTCATATTAAGTAGCCAGCCCACTAGACCATTAAAAAACAACTTGTAAAGTTATGGAGGCGGCTGTTGATGTCGATGCCGAGATGCTGCTACGACTGCGCTCTCTTGAGTTGAACAATTACTACATATATGTATGTATGCAGTACATATTGGGTATGGTTATGGATGTAGTAGGTATGGAGGGCTTAGGTGGCGGTCAAATGGAAAATAGAAGAACTTCAACCAAGTGCAGAGTCATTAGTATGCGCACACATAACACTTGGCATATTAATTGTCCGCGTAATGTCCAGGGACTGTTAAGGGAGTCCAGATGATGATGATGATGATGACGAACCGAACTAATGTCAGTTAGGACTATGCAAGAGTGATGGAGACAGCAGGAGAGAGAGAAGGGACCCTTTAAAAACAAAATGCCATTTGCATAATGCCATCGTAGACAAAAAGCCAAACAACATACATTTAAATGGGTTGAGCCAAAGGTATAGCAAGACCTGCACTTGGCATGGCAATTATGCAAGGCCTGGACAGGCAACGTGACCACCAACAACGTTTTTATACCTTATAACCATTTGGTAAAAAAAGCATATTGGCATTGCGAAAATATACACACATACAAGCAGCAAGTATACACTTTTTTGGTGTCTTTTCCGAATATAAAACTTATTTGTCTAGAGTCGAATTGGCAACTCTAAAATTATTAATCGATTAATCAGTAGTCGAATGAGCAAGTGGCAACTATTCGATCTTAACATAGAAAAGTGCAAAGTATGACATTGCTATGAGAAATGCGTATGGTAGTATTCAATATAATCGAAGTCAAATCAAGAGACTTCGATTCTTTAAACTGGAAGAGTTCCAATTTGTTAGAACTATAGAGAAATTTAGAGAGAGTAGGAGCTCCAAATTGTGAATTCAACTGGAATTCAAAAATATAGGATTGGACCTGTTTTCGTTGCTTTACTTTACAGAGGGTATCACAATGTCCTCTCTCTGTTACTTAACGCTTTATTTTTTTGCTTTATTTGTTGACTCTGAAATGCAAAATATGTTAATAGGTTTGTGTCATATGCACATTAGATGCTACTACTAACTACCAAAGAGTCATTAAAGTTAGCCAAAGATGAAGAAGTATGTGAAAAAGCTGTTCTAGCTAAAATCAACAATCTTCTATATAGCCAATCTACATAGTTAAGATAAGAGTCGTTGAGATTCAATTAGAAAATAAAACTAAATTGGGGGGCCTAAAAAGATAAATTAAAAGTGTTCTAAGATTAAAGAATTGTTTTATATATTGCTATATTTAAAAATATTTTGCGATAGCACCCTTGAATTCAAAAAGCAAAACGACTAGTAAATTTTTACTAATCAAAGCAATCCATGATTTGATTTCTGTGACCTGAAAAGTCAATGTGGTAAATTTGGCAGCAAACAAAATTAGTTTCTCTCTAGATGTTACACAGAACACGTGGGCTAACTAAAAAGAAGATGCAAGTTACAAATTATATAAGTTTTCTTGGTGTGTTTATCTAGTCCTTCAGGACACTTTGATTACGTAAGTATTTGCTTTTTTTACTTTTCTTTTAAATGAGATTGTCTTATGGTTGATTTTGCCAGTTATTATGCATCCAAATGGGGGAAATCCGCCTTATGGCAATGGCAACGGTGGTGGTCAGCCGTATCATCCATATCAATATTATGGAACACAACAACCAAGTCAAGTTCCCATCTTACGTGGCCCAGAAGGACAGCGAGTGGAAGGACAGCAAGCAGCTCACCTCAGACCTGCCAAAAATAATTGTCCCAATGGAGTCTGTCATAGACCCGCTTATAATTGTGTCAATGGCATTTGCACTAGAGTAAACCAAGGACGGGCTCATATGTCACAATCTGAATCACCGATATCTTCATCTTCGACAACATCTTCTGGTGCTGGACCGTCCGCCAAAAGATCATTGCCTCCCCACTGGCGACCCTAACACAAAAGCTGCCCTGCAAAGAGAACTTGGATTAATTTATCAAGAACTTGTGAGGTTTCCAATGTCTGAGCAAGCCGCTCTAATTCAAAATATACCCAATCCATTTAGTAATGGAAATTTAACATAGAAATGATGTAAGTTTTGATAATATTTCCTTATCCATTTTAGAGTATAATTTTTTATCTTTGATAGTTATGGCGTTACAATGAAAAAAAAACAATTATAATATGGCGGTGGTGGGACACCCATATTATAAAGATTAATAATATTATGGAGAACTTAATTTACAAAAAGTGTACTATGTAAATGATATCAAGATCACATCAGCTTATCAGCACCTGCCCCTATCAACATCAAAGGCAGTTGTACCGAACACGTTAAGGAATCGATGCCCTCCCTTCGGGGTCGATGAGTGTCTTGCGAAGAGACTTTGGATTAATTTCTTTTGAACGGGGGAGTTTCCAATATCTGAGCAAGCCGTTCCCTAACTGAGAATACACAATATAACGAATTCCGAAAATATATTAGAAGCAAAACTAAATATATGCACACACACACACAAAATATATTCAAATTAAAACTGCATGTAGCAATGAAGTTTTATTTTAATATGCCTTCTTGTTTTCAATGGCGAAGATTTGTCCTTTTTGTTAACCACTATTCCGATTACGATTTGCAATTGTGGGATGGAATTTTGTAGTAGTTTTTGGATAGGTTTCATCGGGAAATCGAAATTTAGATCCGTTTGCTCTCAAACTAGAAGGAAATGTCGTAAGGTTTTAGTCTAGATTAGATAAACATTAAAAAAAAGGTTTTTTTTTTCGAATTGTTTATTTCTTATATATTTTGTTTGTGTATTTTTCAATTTAATTTTTTAACCTTTTACACTTGAATTTTCCTTATATAAAAAGAACAAAAAAATTTCTTTGTGCGTCGGCCGGGAATCGAACCCGGATCAACTGCTTGGAAGGCAACTATGCTGACCATTACACCACCGACGCCTCTTAAGTTAAGTAAAAATATTTTCCTTTAATTTCTTGAAATAATAAATGGTTTTAAACATTAAAACAAACACTTGTTATTTTCCTACCCTTGCAAAAAGAGTTTGTTAAATTTGTTAAGAAGTTTGCAACACATAAAAAAAGCATTTTAAATGTTAAGGGATTAGGCACAAATACTTCCAAAAATATAAACTTCACATGGCATCAACTCAATTAAATTCAGTTAGTTAGTTTTTTGAAACTGCATTTTTCATTTGGTTTTAGAAACTGGAAAATTATTATTGATCCCGATTTATCAAACTTATGTCCATATAAAATGTTATATATGAGAGTTTTACAGCAGTTTTCGACTATGGAATCTATCAACGAGACTGAAATAAATATGAAATTGAAATATTGAAATGGGCTGTAGGTGGACCAACTTGGTACATTAATTATGAAAATATACTGTCTAGAAATTTAAAAAAAATGCCTACAGCTGTTATACAAACTCCTTTAAAAGTTCTTATACCAAAGAATCAAGACCAAATTTATCTTGTGACATCGTTATGATTACTCAATAAATTAATACCTAATAAACAATTTGAAACTTTGAAATGGCTGAAGAAAGCTATACTTTCGAGTTTAAAGACCAAACAAATGCATCTATAGGTTATTTTTTGAGTTGTCCTTCCGTTTTCTTAATAGTTTAAAGCAAAAACCAAACCAACTATATTAATTTACAATCTAGTTTAAATCGGTAAAAAACTGCTAATAAAGCTTAACAATCGGTTTTTTGTGTTTTCCTTTTAAACACACTGTAAGTCTTGTGAAGTAGCTATCAATAGAATATTTTAAACTTGTCAACAATTTGGCTAGTCAGTTTTTTTCTGTGCAACCAAAACGAGATAGATATCCACCAATAGATGCTATATCCATTTCATGTGCCCAGGTGAAAAGTAATAACTCGGACTATACCAATTTTTTTCTCTTACGAAAATTTTGCCAACGGCTGCAGACTGGAATTTAAATTATTTTGCACTCTTCCATCACGAAAAAGAACAATTAAAAACGTGTTTCTGTGATCCTTCAGCTTCACACTTCTTCTTTTTTTTTTTTTGTGCCAGGACATGCCGCGGCACATGCAAATGAAATTTTCACAGACAGTTTGGTGCGTGTAAAAATTTCACTTTTGATTTACGCGTTGCACCATCCCAAAAACACCAAAAAAAAAAAAAAAAAAAAAAAACAAAGCCAGAACAAAAAAAGAACAACCAACGAAAAAGAAAAAGGAGATAGAATAATTGAGGAGATAGTTGGGTGGGGGGTTAGTAAAACTTGCCCGTCTATATTGCAACATATTTGCATAGACAATCATTTTATGGCAAACTACCAACGATTATACTCTATGTAGTTGCGGATGATGATGTTTTCTTGTTATGCTCACCGTAAAAGTTAACCGTAAAATTTTATGGGCCAAGTTAATTAAAGTGAACAAAATGAGCGAGAATATACATAGCTGAAGACCGACGCGCAGACACTTTTGTTCATTTACAGTTGAGAATTTTAATTAGTTATGGCATTTATGCCATCACAATACTTCTATTCATACAAATTAGATGGAAAATTTAACAGAGGTTAACCCCACGGATTCGTGTAAAAGGAAAGGAAAGCACATACGGGGGGAGGAAAAAAAAGCAAAAAAAAGATGATAAAGTATTTTCCACACCTGACACAAAACACAGTAAAAAACTCACGCAAGTAAGTCTGGACATAACCATAAAACCACTTTAACAAGCTTTGGCTAACGATGATCATGATCATTGCTACAACGACGAAGATGATGATGATGAAAATGCAAGGAGTTGAAAGGAAGGTCAGTTGAGAAAGGAAAATGAAAAATTGAAACTTTGCCTGGGCAAGCACCAAAAAAAAAAAAAAGTTTCAAGTTGCAACCAAAAAGAAAAAAACAACAAAAACTTGTAGCAAACTCAACACGCAAACATCGATTATGACTTGTACTTGCCGCTGTAGTGGAAAAAATTTCCCTATTAAAAGTACGATAGTCGATTCCATTTATACTCTTGATTAACTGTCAAAGTTATAGAACAGAATATTTTGTTCAATTGTCAAATTGTTGAACAATAAACTTAAATATTACGCCTCTTTTTATCAATTTTATTTAATACTTTAGGATTTTTCTAAAAATTTTATAAATGGGAAACATTATAAACTTTGAAGTGAGTTTTGTAATCAATCAAGTCATCTGTTTTCTACTGTAATACATCCTCATTTCTTACAGGGTATAAAAAGCTAGTAATAAATGACGAATAATAAATGTAAATAATTTTTTTTCTTCTATTTTTTTTTTTTTGGCATGCTCTCAACATGCTTGCAATAATTTGCATGCAACACTCCACTAAAGTAGCATGCAATGGCAGCTTGTCACGCAAGTCAGTTACTTGTCTAATGGATTAATTACAGGGTAATCTAAAGCTTATGCCCAAATCTCTTCAAGTGAACTTGAAGTGTTGGTAAATAAGTAAGAGTTCAGTTATAAAAGATGACACTTTAATTCAAGAGTGTAGAAACTATATATAAAACTTTTGTTATACTTCATGTCTGACAATTTATCTTATTATGATAAATAAATATTTGTAAAAATTCGTAGAATATTATTCATAATTTTAATTTGAAAGTGTAATTTAATAATAAGTGGGGGCATTGGGGGCAACTATCACTAAGTTGTATTTTGCTTCATTTGTAGAGAAGAATTTAATTTAATTTTTTAAAATTGTTTTAATCCTGAAAAACATTAATACTGCAATCTTCAACTATTTCTATAAACTAATTTACTATAATATAATTTATATACAGTTGTGTTCAAAAATATATAAACACCTTACAACATTTACATTCGTTTTTCGACATATTAAACTTTAAAAATTGAACTTTTGTTTCATATATTTCAAAGAATAGGATACAAGGAGGAGAATAGTGATTAGATTCCATTTGTTTTACTTCGGTTTTTATAATTTTTTTATGACTTTTGCGAAATACACTGAAAAGTGCCTGTTCATAATTATAGTAGTGCCCGGTGTAAGTGGTTGCAAATCTATTAAAAATGAAGCAAGCAAGTCGTCCCTGCCGACATTGAGTATACCCTGTACCAACTAGTTATATTAAATGAAATAGAATATCCTCGAAATCGCCATTAATTTCATGCAAAATTCTCTTTAACATGCAGCAACAGCGAACGCATGCTGTCTCGCTCACTCTTGCCAGCCAATGTCGCCTTGGCAAAACTCATATAGGTATATCTCCGATATTTATTGTCCGATTTTGACTAAATTTGGTCAGCTGGTCCAGTTTTGGGTATATAATTAGGTGTGCCAAGTAAGAATATGATATCTTTAATACAGCTCTAGTAATACGTTTTCCCGATTTGCGGGGGCGGAAGTGGGCGTGGCAAAAATTTGAAACAAACTTGATCTGTCTACACACTAGACGGATCTACAAACCAAATTTGGTAGCTCTAGCTCTTATAGTCTCCGAGATCTAGGTGTCCATACAGACGGACGGACAGACGGACAGACGGACAGACGGACAGACGGACGGACAGACGGACGGACAGACGGACATGGCTCAATCGACTCGGCTAGTGATGCTGATCAAGAATATATATACTTTATGGGGTCAGAAATGTATATTTCTGCCTGTTACATACATTTTAGCGACTTTAATATACCCTTTTACCCTATGGGTACAGGGTATAAAAATGTAATGTTGTAATTAATGTTTTGGTAAACGATTTTTACTAGGTTTGTAACATTTTTTAATTTTAATGGGCAAGGGAAAGAATTTCACGGCTGAGAAAAGAGATTTGATAGTTAGCCTAAAAGCAAAAGGTAAATCGTACCGGAAAATTGAAAATATTTTTATCTGCTCACCTACAATGATATTTAATATCCTTATTTCACACTGCGTCACACTAGGTCATCACAAAATAAGTGAACTTCAAGCTTCGCAAGTACTATAAAGTGAATAAAAATAGTCCTTATTGAGAATTGTGGTATATTAAATCTAAATTGGTATAATGCTTTAAAGGCAACGTTTTATTTATATTTATTTTTTGCTCCTTAAATTGAGTCATCAGAATATGGAAATTTAATTTGTTAGTTCGTTTATGCAGTTATGCTTCATACATATATAATGCATATACTTTTATATGTAACTATGTCAGTATTAATTTTTTAAGTCCCATGGAAATCAAATTACTATATATATATATATATATACATATATATAAACATGGAGTTGAAAAGAGTGCACATAATAAAACAAAAAAAAAAAAAAAAACGCCATTGACATGACGCTTTGACACACAATTTGTAAAAAATGCTTTGCCATGCAAGTAAAAGAAAAAATGACAAAAATTTGTTGCCTATAATTTCATTTGCGCTTTACTTCCGACCGGCAATAAAATTAACTGCAGATTTAATTAATTGCGGTTGCATGTTATTTTTTTTTTTTTGTGTTCATTTTTCTTTCCTTTTCTGCTCTTTACACACTGACGGCCTACTCACTTTCTCTGTGTCTCTCTTTTTCCCCTCTGCATCTATATCTTTGTTGGCATTTTTATTTCAACGAGTTGATTGTTTTATTTGCAACGACTTTTGCTGATTGCATTCGGTTTTAATATGAAATCAGTTTTTAATGAAATTTACGCTGAATACCAAAAAAAAAAAAATAAAAATAAAATTGATTATTTAAATTAAAGAGAGAACTGTAGAGACAGAGAAGAGGAATATGTAAAAAGTGCGGTAAATGGGAAAATTTTTATTAATCAATTGGGCGTAAACTTGTGGGATACTCTGTAGCTAGTGGGGAAGCATTTTATTTTAAACGAATTTACCAAGATGAGGAAAGAATTCCTTCTTGTCGATCATATAATTTCAATAAATAAACTGAATAAAATTCAACCATTTGGAGTGTTATTATATATTACTTATAAATTAGATGTCAAGAAATAAAAGAAATAGTTTAATTGATTCTTAAAGGGCTATATTCCAATCTCTTAGAAGTCCTTTCCGATTGTTTATTTTGAAAGTACACTGAAGAAAAAAGGAATTTTTAATGTATTTTGGTAGATTTTCTAACGATTAAGATCAGAAAAAGTTTGCCTATAAGCAAAAATAAATCTACCCATAGAATTTCATGTTTTACTTGATTACAAAGGGGATAAATATTTGATGAAATAGAAAGAGCTATAAATATAGTAAATGTGAATGCTAATTGGAAATATACTAAACATAACTTCTAAAACCCTAAAGTTTTTCCACATTTAAAAAGTGCTTATATACCTTTCATTAAATAGAAACAGGGTATACAAATTTCTTAATGTTTCTGTTATCCGAAAAACTGTGCCCAACTTAACCACAGAAAAAAATGCATTAATGAAGCCATTTAAAATAATTTTTTTTTTTTTTGGCTACAATTTTTAAATATTAACCACAATTAACATTTTTACGACTTGTTTGTTGTCGCATAACGGTTCACTTTATGAGCTCCCACACTGTTTTTTATCTTTCTTCCCATAGAATAAAATGAAAGCATAAAATTTGGACTGTATGGGCACCTGATATTGATTTTGATTTTTATTAGTTTTCTGTTTGTTCCCATTTCGCTCGCCTCAAGTGTTGAACATTTTATGTTTGATATTGATTTGAAATTTTATGATCGTGAAATAACAAACAAGCTGGTTATTTTTAAGTGGTTAAACGTGTTAGCCCGAAAGCCACAAGCGTTTTAAAGCTAATTGAAGAACATGAATGCGACGATAGATGATGACTTTGAAGTGCCGTCCAACGGAATATGTATGTATATATGGTCAATATTATGCAAATGTATAAGCCCAAATTGATCCAATTATCATTTAAATTATTAAATCAACAAATTGTATCAAATATTTGGAATCTTGTAAATAGATTTGCAAATAATGCATTAAAATGTTGTCTATATTTAGTATGATTATGCTATCGGTTTTACATGAGCCAGAATTTGCGGTAACATAATGACAATCTCGTTTGTTTGTACAATGTCTGTCTGCATGGTCCCCTGTATATACATATATACACAGAGATATAGACATTTTCTTCATCAATGATTAATCGCTTTTGACAATGTCGCCACTGGTAGACAACCAAATCCGTTCCAAATATCCATTTTGCTCTATGAAATTCTCGCTAGGCAACAAATGCAACTAAAATTCATGCAAATTTTCTATCCTCACAGTTTTGTTGCTGGCTTCTGGTCTTCTACTGCCACTATCCCCTCCCTTTTCCCTGTTTGGGACTCCACCTATTCCATGTCAGTTTTGTGGCATTGCACTGTGACGAATGTCTCTAAATTGATGTATGATTTTGGCAGTCTAGGCCAAAAAAAGAAACCTGAAATACATTTTCCGCGAACTGTTCGTACCGGAGACTGGGCAGGAGAGAGGGGAAATGCCTGTTGGACAAACAACAGGCCGAATCTGTCAGATATCTACAAGATTTATAATATGGCGAGGTTGTGTGTGTGTGGATGCGTTTACACATTTTTCACTTAATTTATGTCATGCACAAACAGTGAAAATTTTAAACAACATTTAAGGCCAGGAATTTAAACAAATTATTCGATAAATTTGAGTAATAAAGTCTTTAGAAAGTTGGTCCAGCTAAGATTTTAGCATGAGATTTGGTAATTAAATTGAGATCCACACCCTTTCGTTTCTATGGTAAACTTCAGTCAGTTTTCTTTGCAGTTGTCTTATCTCTATTTGATTTAGAGTTTTATTGTTCATTGAACAATTTGTGGTCGGTCATATCTAAGCTATATCAAAACTACAATCAAATCCAGTTTAACTATCTATCATTTGGTTTGCATTGGAAAAGCTACGGAAGGGTGACCCTAATGCCAACTTTGGCCATTTCCGAAGCCGTCATCAGCAGGATTGAAGTTTCACACTTTTCACTTTTTCCTTATTTTGGTTTGCAGGTAAACAACTTTCACTAGATAAATCTCTCACTCTCTCTAACGTTCTCTTTCTATTCTATGACCTCTTTGTCCCTGTGTGTTTTTACCACTTAAACCAATTTCCTCTTCCATTATTGTTTGGAGTTTCTCTTTCGGTTTTTTTTTTGCGCTTTGCCAAACAAATTAAACTTAAAATAAATAAAACTCTGTGAGGAAAAGGAAAAACAACAACAAGATTTAGTTTTAAATGATGGCAAAGGGATCGTAAAACTTTCGCTTGACCCTTGTCAATCCCCCCCACCAGACCATTAGAGACAGGAAAAACCAGTCAAGCCACCCAAAAACCAAGTGCCATACAACAATGTTGTAATCAACAGAAAATTGCCACCCGTCGACAAACCTCTCCTTGAAGTTCACTCTCGCCCCCTTGCAGTAGTTATCTATGTCCTGTGTTCTGAGTCCTGTGTCAGTGTCAGCATCGTTTACTCTGACTCTTAAGTTCGTAGACTTTTTGATGACCAACTGACTTAGTTCTCTAGGGGTTGTTTACACACATTTTGTTCTGAGACTGGTTGGCTGATAAGTCTTTCCGGGGGGTAGTTCAATAAATCGTAGCCTTTGCATAGTTTTAGGCGTTACAACTAATTTTCTGTTTGCTTCTCCTTCGGGGTCATTATTGCGGCAATGTGAACTCTAGTACACAATATATCCAAACATATGACCTCATGTAATCGCTGTCCTACACATTTATTTTATCATTAAATGCTATAAATTTGAGGCTTATAGTTATATATACTAAAGTAAGACTAAGAGGAGAGTAAGTGGGGGAAGGACATCGTTAAATGATTCGTGGAACTGGTACTAGTACCTAAGGCATGTGCATTTTAGTGCTTACTTGGCAACGTGCTTTGCATTTGCAATGCAATTTGTATGCACTTGAAGGCTAATTAAAACCAAGTGCCATTTACAATACACGTAGCAAAAAACGAAAATAAAATTATATATATTTTTTCCATGACTTTTTCAATAGCTATTGTATTTCAATTAGTGCTCTCAATTCTCATTTTGATAAAAACTTTAATTTTCTGTTTTGGTTAAGCGTGAATCACAGAAAAAAAAAAAAAAAAAAAAACTATTTTAAATATAGAAATAGCCATTGAATTTCTCTCAGTGTGTCAGGGATTATTAATTATCTGTAAGTGGCCATTCAAATGCAATTCATGTCCTTTAACTCCCCAATGCATATTGAAATAATACACAGGTGACAACAGCTGACAGAGCCTAGATATGGTAGCAGTTTACCCATATTGATTTTTTTTTTAGATTTACCCTTCCTTCTTTACTCTTCTTGACCCTCATTGAACTTGTGGACTTGCCCCTTGGGTGACCTGTCAACACTTTGACTTTGGCAAACACTTTAAAAGGTCCTGCTAACACACATTTGGCTAATAATTTTTATTTCAATGCCTGCCATGGCATTTTCTTTATATCTTTTTTATTTTTTTTTGGCTTTGTTTCCTCGATTGGTGCCGCGCTGACCATTTGACCGCGTTTTGTGTTGAGAATATTTGCAAATGTTGCACAATTTTGTATCCATTTTTTTTTCGGTTTGGTCCAGTCATGCATTCCATTTCCTATTTACATTTATCTCTTTGACTTGACTTTACTTCTCCTATTTTTTTTTTCTTCTCTCACTGCAATACTAAATAGAAATGAATTTAATGGAAAATGATGGTTGGCCAGGGTTGTTGGCCCTGTTGCATATATATATAAATAGATACATATACATATATATATATACATATAGTAAAGGCGTCGCATTGTCGGCTATCCTGGCGCCTGGCGCATTGCGTTTTTTTTCGTTCCGCTTTTTATATGATTTTTAATTTATTTGTTCATCTATATAAAGTTGTCTTGCGCTCTCTCTCTATATATACATTTTTTTTTCTCTGGTTACTGCTGACCAAATGGTGCCAACTAGACCCTGAGCCAAGAAATAGAATAACCAAAAAAAAAAAAAAAAATCATTTAACGTTTGCCAAGTGGCATGTAAATTGCCTGCAGTGGACAAGATATACATTGCGTATGGGTAATTTTACATGGAAATTGCTGAGATTGTTAGAGAAATATTTTAATATTTTATTTCTTTCTCAATTGTTACGATCCTTTTAAAATTGTAAACATTGTCTAAGTCGGTCAAAGTAAGATGTTTTAACCATTTTTTTTTAATGTTTTACTAAAATTCTTTATTTTTTCCTTAACTCAAGAAGTAATGAATATTAATGATATTAGTGTTACATGTTTTTCAAAACCAAATAATTTTATATTGCTTTGGAAATGTGACAAAAGACTATAGAAATAATACCATAATTGCAGACTTTTTAATTGAAAAGTGTCTTAACTAATTAGTTATGATCCATTACTAAGGATGAGAACATAATGTTGCAAAGATTGTAAGGGGAAGTTGCAATGAGAAAGCGTCTCTAATTCGCGTCGACAAATTTATTTCCCAGTATTGTTTTTTAAATTGAATAATAAGATTTTTGCTTAAGTCCCAAAGCATTTTCAGATAATTCCAGAACTTAAACAGTTTAAGGATTTGTGATATAACGAAACAAAGAAACAAAAAACTTCAATATCAATCATCAGTTTAAAAAAAGGTTTCATTTTTTTTTTAAATATAATCTAAATTATGAAAAATTTTTAACTAAAATTTTTTCCTGGTTATACACAAATAATTGTATATTTAAATTTTATGGAAAATTAATTTACTTATGGCTATGGCAATGGAATAAAATCCGCGTACCCATAAATCATTCAACGTAAATCCCTGTAACAAATTTTACTGCATGCAAATCAATTGTTCAATTGTTTTCTATCTTTTGAAGCCAAAACCAATACAATAAAATATACATAGGATCAGGCAATTTGAAAAGGAGATGTAGGGAAATTGCCCGCTGGTATGGAGGAAGGGAGGGAGGTAGGAGGTAGGGACCGTAGGGACAACAAACAAGTTGGCGGCCATAAATAAATATCACATAAGCCCAGACCTAGCAAAACATAAAAAAATTGTATAACAAATCGTATATAGAATATAAATTTCTCTTTGTAATACAATAAACTTAATTTGCAAATTCAATTTAAATAATGCTACAGCGGAAAAAAAATATTTGTATATAGTACAAACAAAATACATATATGTATAGATTGATGTATATATATATATATATATTATTCGTATTCAATTGTCTGGCTTTAGTTGAGTGGCAGCTGTTTGTGTATTTGAAGTTGAATTTGGTAAAAGGATTAAATGCGGTTTGGGTGTTAGTGGGAAAAAATTATATGTACTATATATAACTTAGTGGTTTATTAACTCTAGTGAGACACTGGCAGTCAGTTGCTAAAATTAAATTGAATTTGATGCTTGAACTATTTTAATTTCCTTTTGGACATGAGGCATGAGTCCAAAGCACCACGGAACAAACTATATAGTATAGCATATGTACATATATAGTATGTTTGTATATATATATAATAAACGACAACTCTGACACGTACACACACTGTAACGACACGCTTAGGATGAAGACAACGTTGATGATGAAATGACGATGCTGATTCCATGCTGCGTTAGTGTGCTCGTCCTCCTCCTTCTCTTCCTGCTGATGTTGCAACACATGTGTGTTGCAATATCTTGACGCAAATTGAAGTGACAGTTGGTCGCGTCGGTTTGGTTTGTAAGGGCAAAAGAAGAATAGTTACATACACTAAAAACTTGAAAATATATTTAAAGTTTCCTTTTTTTGTTTGTCTGCAATGGCATTCAATATTTGACTCAGACGCTTGACCCAATAATTTTTGATAATTTGCGAATGTGAATTGCTAAGAAGGCACCAAAATTCTATTCTCCTTCCTTCGCCAAATACTCAGTCGGAAATAATCAGAATCAGAGGTCAATACAGCGTAGAAATTGTGTGACTTGGAATGATCTTATGAGAACGATTTGTGCATTGGCAAACGAAACGGAGACTCATCTCATCTTATTATGTGGGCAGCTTTTGAGTACACACAGCAAGGGTTATCCCATTTGCGTAGTTTTATATGAATACGAAAGTACAAACAAAACAAACAAATTACTGGCAAGAAACTGACAGTCTATTTAGTTTTCATATATATATTCTGATCCCCAGCCATATGTAGCCTACACATGGTAGCCTTTCTTTAAGTTGTCTCCCAACATAAAAAAGGAACCACCAAAAATCACATACAGACACCTAAGTTATATTTTTTAAGGCCAACATATACACGTTTATACACCAAACTCTTACACACAACATCACATGGCCGTAGGTCTGAAGACTTGTAAAATTGACTGCTTTGTGTCAGTCACAGGAGTACATAGTATTCAAGGAAGAAATCTTTCTGCTCCTATACGAATCAGTCGACTTTCAACGCCGCCATTTGATGATAGACCGAGTAATATAAGCCGTGCGACTAATACTCCTCGATTTAATATCAATGAACTTATTTTGAAACTAAAGAATTTTCGACGTAGCAAACAGCAACGTTTACCCCTCATTGAAGATGATATAACCCAGCTATGTGCCGCGGCACGAGAATTATTTTTGGATCAACCCATGTTGCTGGAGGTTAAAGCACCAATACGCGTTGTAGGTGATATACATGGGCAATTTCATGATCTTCTCAAGATCCTCGATCACTGTGGATATCCACCGCAGGTTAGCTATCTATTTCTTGGCGATTATGTGGATCGTGGCAAGAATTCGGTTGAAACTATAACACTTCTATTGGCTCTGAAGGTCCGCCATCCATTAAATGTACATTTGTTGCGCGGCAATCACGAGTCGCAGTCGGTGAATAGAGTTTATGGTTTTTTTGATGAGTGCAAACGACGTTATACTGTCAAATTGTGGAAAACTTTTGTCGACTGTTACAATTGCATGCCTGTGGCAGCCGTTATATCGCAACGGATATTTTGCTGTCATGGTGGACTGAGCCCTCAGCTGAAGGATCTAAGTGACATACGCTCCATTCAGCGACCAGTCGAGGTACCCGAAACGGGACTGCTCTGCGATCTATTGTGGAGTGATCCTGACCGTTACGGCTTCGGCTGGTCGCCGAGTGATCGAGGCGTAAGTTATCTATACGGTCGCGATGTGCTCGAGAAATTTCTCCAGAAGAATGATTTTGACTTATTATGCCGTGCCCATCAAGTTGTCGAAGATGGTTATGAATTCTTTGCCAAACGACAATTGGTAACAATATTTTCCGCTCCAAATTATTGTGGTCTGTATGACAATGCTGGTGCCTCAATGGGTGTAGACAAGGATCTAATAATAACTTTTGATGTGCTTAAACCTTCAGATCGAAAATCACATACGAAAATGACACCCACTCCACCGGATAACCCAAACTAAGCTGGCGACTTTATGTCAGTGTAAATTACGAGCTCACATTATATGTTTTGAGTTGCCAGATTGTTTGTCCTTTGGTACCCCCCTCACTTTACCTTTTCTAATCGAAAATTACAGTGTAAGAAGCAAAAAAAAATTAAACCGTCAATAAAATGACGCATCGTATGTCAAGCATGGTGGAGACATCTAATATCGACCAAATCATATTACGTATCATCGAAGTGCGTCGAGTAAAGCAATTAAATCTAACCGAATCGGATATACGTGCAGTCTGTTCACGTTGCCGTGAAGTCTTTATGGGCCAACCAATGCTCCTTGAGCTATCTGCACCGGTTAAAATTTGTGGCGATATACACGGCCAGTTCATAGATCTATTACGTCTCTTTGACTATGGTGGTTATCCGCCTGTTTCAAATTATCTATTTTTGGGCGACTATGTAGATCGAGGTAAACAGTCAATTGAGACCATATGTTTGCTATTGGCCTATAAGATCAAATTTCCGGAGAATTTTTTTCTATTACGTGGAAATCATGAGAGTGCTGGCATTAATCGGATTTATGGCTTTTACGATGAGTGCAAGCGACGTTACACAATTAAATTGTGGCGCACCTTTGTTGACTGTTACAATTGCATGCCAGTGGCGGCCATTGTAGATGAAAAGATCTTTTGTTGTCACGGTGGATTGAGTCCCGATCTATTGAACATTAATCAGATCACCCAATTGACACGCCCTTGCGATGTACCCGATAAGGGTCTGCTCTGTGATCTTCTGTGGTCCGATCCGGATCCAAAAATTATGGGATGGGGTGATAATGATCGGGGTGTTAGTGTGACATTTGGTGCTGATATTGTTGGCAAATTTATTCATCGTCATAAATTCGATTTAATCTGTCGTGCCCATCAGGTTGTGGAAGATGGCTATGAGTTTTTTGCTAAACGTCAGTTAATAACCATATTCTCGGCACCGAACTATTGCGGAGAATTCGATAATGCTGGAGCCATGATGTCTGTTGATGAGACCCTAATGTGCTCCTTCTATGTCCTCAAGCCGTCAAAAAAGGCTGGCATGCGTAAAGTGCATTCGAAAAATAATTAGATATCTACTACTACTACTACTACTACCAAGCCCATGTGGTTAACAATGGAACTGAGTTGAGCTCATTCGAAAATTTTAAGTATAGCACATTTGTGGGTGAATATTCCTATGTGAGTTATTCTTTAAGCAACGAAAAAAGAAAAACAAAAAATTATAAGTTTTCTACTACATTTTATAAAACCTTCGTGAATTTTAGTTGAGAAATAAACGGCACAATAAATATAAGTTATTAAAGATAAAAATTGAAATCTAATTTATGGGGAAAATGGGAATAAAAACTAGAAGGATGGGCTAACTTCGGCCGTGCCGAAGTTCGTATACCCTTGCAAACTGTTATTTAACAATTACACATTTATAATGTGACAAAATCATTAGAAAGCATATGAAACAAGTCAAACATACATTAAATGTTCGTGGTTTAAGAAAAAAATGTGATTCGACAAAAAAAAATTTTTATCCCATTGTTCCTATGGGAGCTATAGCATATAGTCAACCGACTTGGCTAAAACTTAGCACAGCCATTTCTATATATACTAAAACTTCCAAATTTCGTAACAATCGTTTTAAAAACACCCAAGTTATTGCTCTAAAACAATATTATTTACCGATCGTTCCTAATGGGAGCTATAAGATATAGTCAACCGATTCTTATGAAACTTGGTGGATATGCTAGAAAGTATACCAAACTCATAAATAACAAATTGTGTAATATCCGATTGAAAAACAACAAAGTTATGGAGGTTTAACTCTATTCTCGACCGATTGTTCCTATGGGAGCTATATGATATAATCATCCGATGGTCCTGACATATACAATGCCTGCAGCAAAAAGAAGCCTGGGTGCAAAATTTCAGCTCTGTAGCTTTAAGGATCTCGGAGGAGAAGCTGTTGATCCAGACAGACGGACAGAAGGACAGACGGACAGACGGACATGGCTATATCAACTCAGCTCGTCGTGCTGATCAAGAATATATATACTTTATATAGTCGGAAACGCTTCCTTCTGTGCGTTGCAAACTTTTGACCGAAATTAATATATCCTTGCAAGGGTATAAAAATATATATTGAACAGAAAAAAAGGTTAAGAATAATATAAAGCGAAAGAAAAATTTAAAAAAAGGGCATTAAAAAGGGAAAAAGGAACTTGAAGTAGATTCCAAAATTATTTTTAGGGGCAGTGCTTAGTCGACGTGCCCAGTGTATCCCTATAGAACTAATTCACTTCGATAGGAAACCAATTAATCAACTGTTTAAAAGAGACATTGAAAATTTATCTGTACCATGTGTTTCATTTTTCGACTATTCGAACACCCAAGTGAAAGTCAATTCAAATGTCAAGTCGAGAAACCAATTTAACAATTGTGTCAACGTGGACTGACCACCTCTTCAACGCCTTAACCCAAATGTAAAGGAGTACAGTTTCCATTGAACTTATTGCAATTAATTTTACTCATTGCATTCGGCATTCAAACATTTTAATCAAATGACAAAAGCCCGAAAATAATTTATTTGTTGCACATAAATTTATAGCACACGAATCGTTTGTCAGATGCCGTTGGTCCAAGGCTTCAGGCTTCATTTGCCGCTTTATTAAATTTGTTTACTCTGGCGCAGACAGAAACAGAAACAGAGAAGGAGAGGAATATAGGGAGAGAGATAGAGATGGAGAGGTGGAGAGGTGGAGGGGTATAGGGAAGTAAAAACTGGACTGGTCCACAATATGGATTCAAACCAGAGTCGGCAGTTCCAGTTGGTAGTGAACTAATAGATTTTAAATGTGGCTGTCGCTGTCAGCAACAGGGCGGCCAACAAGGCAAGCGATAAACGTGGCAAAATAAATTGGTCAACTGCATTTTGGTTAACATGGGCTGTTTGTTGTGACAGCTGCAACCATGGAGATATCAACTACGATAACAAACAGTCCAAACTACAACAGGTTGCCTTAGTCTTCTAATGGGAGGTTAAAAGAGTTGAACTCAATTTTCGTTAATCTTTAAAATGGGGTTAAATTGGATATTTTATGAATAAATTCTTATTAAAGTCTTTGGGCATACTCTACTATATCTTTTACAAAACTTTTAGGAAAGATAATAACAATTATTGAAAAGAATTCTCCCTATATTCGTCTCTTTAATAATGACTTTTAAAATAAGCTATGAGAAAGTCGGGTTAGTCTAATATACTCAACTTATATCAAAAGCGTATCACAAAGTCAACGTTACGACTTCATCACGGGTTTTTTTTTCTGTTTGCAAAAAATTACTCACAATTTGCCATTAAATAGCTGACCATTTAATTGTTGGCCATAAATTTAAGACGCAATTTCTTATCGCAATTAAAACTAAATCAAATGACAAAATGTGACAAGTTTTATGTACTCCAATATAATTCTTTTTTTTGCTTTTCTGACCACAGGCTAATCTTGATGGCATTTGCTCGACGAATGAACGATTAGAGTCGGCAGCCTTTGTCTGGCTTTTTGAGAGACAAAGATCCCCCCTTTTCCTCGTCGTTTCTTTGTTTTGCCGCCCCAAACTCCTTGCAATTTCAATTTTTGGGATTTGTGTTTTTTTTTTCTGATATGCTTTAAAAACTACGCAACGCATTTTGCATTTGCATTTTATTTCCATTGGTTGCGTTTGGCAATTTCTTTTGCAAAACTTTACGTTAGCTATATGGACGATGGTTGGGGGCCAACAAGGAGGCAATTTCACTTTTCAACTTTATTCGAGCGCAAAATTGACGTGGCAGACATTTTTGGGGTTGTCTTGCCCCAAAGGCAAAACGAAGGAAGTAAAAGAGTTTTCATTTTACTTTTTGGATTTCGTGCTGAGAGGGAAAACTGAAAATTTGAAGTGGCTAGACAGGCGGCGCTTAAACAAACAGGAAATGGAACAAATAATGCACTCAAAAACAAATGGATGAATGATTCCTCCCCTAGCAAAGGAAATTAGTATATTCTTATATTTTTACATTTTGTCGTTTTTGGTTTATTTACACACGCGTCGTTTGATCAGGGATTATTACTATAAACATATATTTATATACATCTACTTAAGTTAATTTTATCTCTACACTCGCAATTGACTGACCAGCCAGCCCAGTAGCAAAGTTAGAGCGAAACCACTGCCAGCCAATTGACCAGGAGCTGAACCAGTTACATCGGCTGTATTGCAGCCATCTGTTTCACAACGTTCGCAGTGATCTGAATCAGGATCATTGGGATCACATTGAACTTCACTTTCACATCCACGCTGCACATAACCTGTTGATTGGCTATAAGTGCTAATGCAGCGATCATTGGCCACATAAATGGGACAAATGGCCACATGATTGGGACTCTTTGTACAATCGGGATCGGCAACAGAATTACAAATATGACAGCTACGTCGTCCAGCTGGGAAAATTTCCACATTACACTTATCACCGGCACAGGATGCACAAGTTCCATTGGCGACACAAGAGTTGCCCTCTTCGGTGCTTAAGCTGTTCAGGCAACCTCTGATGGTATGGCCATCTTCCAAGCGTGTTACACAATCGGTATTGGGTAGATAACAAGATTCGCTGCTGCTGACGGCTGTTGGATCCTGGGCACATTGTAGAGTCTTGCTAGAGTCACATGAAACGCACACAGAATCCTTGGGCAGACGATTCAAATCATTGCACTCATGGTCAGTGCAGGTATACAGTAATTTCTCTTCTTCCCAGATGGCTAAATCACTGCTGTTTTGGGAGCTAGCACAGCCCAACAGCTCAACGTGTCCATTTTGGAATTTGGCAAAGCAGTAGTCTGACTCATCGAACTTCTGGCAATACTGGGATGTACTGCTGGAGCAACTGGTGCCCGTACAGACGTGACAGCTCAAACGGCTGGTTGGATAAACATTGCTATTACAATTAGTTCCAGAACAAGAAGTACAATCGGTGCCAGACTCATTTTCGGTGCAATCACTGCGGTCATACTCTTCCTTGTCATCCAGACAAGTGCGTACTAGATCTTGACCGACCAAAGATACCAAACACTTACCATTGCACTGCCTAGTACCCAATTCTGCCCCCGCCGTATTACCCACACAGAGTTCATCGGTTGTCGAGTTGCAGTAGACACAGCTAACAAATTCTTCTGTGCTCCAGGCTGTGTTGCATTCATTGGACTTGCATGTGAAGCACTTATCGGGATTCTGTCTGCAATAACGATCCTCATAGTCATCTACATCATCAGAGCAACCGCGGCGCCTTACAGTCACACCATCGCTCTCGAAGACTGTCTTACAATCCTGCTCGGGATTGAGGGTACATTCTGCGAAAACGCCAAGAGAACTGTGACAATGTTCTCCTGCGCAACTGTAACATCTGAGAGGCAACTTTTGGAACAAGCCATGCTGGCCATCATCAACACGATTCGCCAAGTCAATGGCATTACATTCGCTGCCCACACAACTGCGGCAGTTGCGATAGTCATTGGTGTCGCAGTCCAAGTAACTGCTGCAACCACGTGTCGTGACATTATTGACAAGGGAGGTCTTACAGGTTTCCGTATCGCTAACCCAAGGACAGGCCAAGGCGTAACTGGGATTACTCTCACAGTATATATCATCCTCCGAGGTGCAAGTGTAGCATACTTGACGATCAGCTGGGAAGATCTATAAAACGGATATTAAGTATTAGAGAATATATGTGGGTTTAATAGGTTTTTCTTACAGCTCGATTGCAGCCATCCTCATTACAGATTTGGCAATTGGTGTCATTGCCTAGTAGACAATTGGCAAAGTCCGCTTGAGGCAAATCGTAAAGACAGCCACGAGTGGTTGAGCCATCTGAAAAGATAAACAAAGTAGTTTTATAAACCTATAAATTAAGTTTAGTTTCCTTTTATAACGGCTTACCATCCTCCAATCGTGTTACACAATTCGTATGAGGCAATTGACTACATGTAGCAAATGTAGATACTTCTTGGCCATTTGTGGCACATGTGGGATCCTCCTTTGAATCGCATACAGCGCACTTTACAGACGCCTGCAGCTGGGGTATATTACAGTTTTCACCATCGCAGACAGCAATGCGTTTCGTCTTGATTACACTTTCCAAATCTTGACTACGGAAAGAGCTAAGACATCCTAATTGTTGTATGCTATTGTCCTCATCGAACCATAGGAAGCAGCTGTCGTTGGGTTTATAAACAGCACACGCCTTGGCCACGGGCTCCTCGCAATCGTCTCCATTGCAAGTATAACAGCTAAGACGATCCGCTGGAAGTGTTTGGACATTGCAGGAATCAGCCGTGCAAGCCGAACAAGTGGAATCAGTATCCGCTGCACATGTAAGGCGATCTTCAGTTTCCTTGTCATTTAAGCATGTGCGTATGAGATCGAGTCCAGCATCAGAGCTGCCGTACAGAGCAGTCATGCATCCACCTTGACATTGACGAGACTTGTGAGTTGAGCTGGTAGGTTCCCAGAGGCAAGAAGGATCCTTAAACGAGTCGCAGTATATACAAGTATTGTACTCAGATAATTGTGTGGCACTGTTGCAATCATTTGACTTGCAGGCAGGACAACTGGCTGCATTGGCCGCGCAGTATGTCGCCAGAGTCTCAACTTGATCTATTTCGTCCTCACAACCACGTCGTGTAACAACACCGCTGGCATCGAAAACTGTCACACAATCTTGTTCATTGTTATTTTGGCACTTTACACTCGGTATATCAGAAGCCTGGCAATCGGTTCCCTCGCAAGTAAGACATGTCAAAGGCAAATCTTGCCATTTACCATAGTTATCGTCAGCCTTAGCAGCCAAATCTGCTACATTGCAGCCATCACCCTCACAGTAGACGCAAGTCTTTGAGTTGGGTTCGCAACTAATTGAGGAGGAACAACCGCGGTATGTGATGCCATTTCGTAGATTTGTGACGCATTGATCATCTTCCTCATAAAGATAACAAACCGCGAGACTGCTGGGTGTAGACTCGCAAGTTGCGTCACTTTCGGAATTGCAAACGTGACAAGAACGACGATTTGCTGGGTAAACCGCATTGTTGCAGGAATTACCTTGGCAAGAGTTACAGCTTGTGGCGGTACCATTATAACAGGAAAGGAATTCATCTTCTTCCAAACTAGAGATACATCCGCGTTCTGTGGATCCATCGGAAAGAACCCGTGAATAGCACTCCGGAAATCCAAGAGTCGAACAGCTCGTAGAGCTAGAGACACTACTAGGGCTAATGGCACAATTGTAGTCAGTTCGGGAACTGCACAAAACACAAGTTTGCGCTTCTGGCAGGGATTCAATGCTGTTGCAGTTTTCTCCATCACAGGTTAGCAAACGCTTAGCCTTTTGCAGAGTATAAATTTCGTCGTGGCTTTCCTCGCTTAAGCAACCCAAAGATGTCACCGAACGCTTCTCGTCGAATTGTATGTAACATTGATCGTTCTCTCTATAGTTGGGGCACGAGTAAGTCTGTGCATCCTGGCATTCATCATTTTGACAGATGTAACAACTCCTTCGACTAGAGACTAAGTCTTCCGTATTGCACTTGGCTCCCTCACATGTGGCACAAAACTGTTTACTACCAGCCGCGCAGGAATCGCGATCTTCCTTCTCAAGATCATCATAGCAATTACGGATTAGAGCGTAACTTGGATCGTTAACTTCATCAAAACGATTTAGGAAAGCTGACACACAACGCTCATGACACTGTCGGGTCTTGGTGATAGTACTTGGGTTCGTTACGCATTCGCGATTCTCACTGGAGTCGCAAACCAAACATTCAACAAATGAATCCAAGCTGTTGGCAGTGTTACAACCATTGGAATTACAACGAGGACATTGGTCTGGCTGTTCCTCACAGTAAGAAGACTCTTCAAAGATCTTGTCAGCACAGCCGCGCTGATTTACCGCTCCCGACTCATCAAATACAGTAATGCAATTACCATAGCTAACGCACGTCTCCAAAGTGCCACCACCAGAAGCACAAGATGCAATGTCACTGCATGTTAAGCAGCTAATGGGAATATCTTGCCAAACACCCGGATTGCCATCTTCATTTACTCTGTCAAGATCTATGGTATTACATCCATCTGAGCTGCTGCACACACGGCAAGTACGTGAATCATCAGGATCCGAGCAGCTCAGGCTTGAACTACAACCACGATGAGTAACTCCCTCAATTTGGGTGGTTACACAGGTGTCATCCTCGACAAAAATGGGACAGACTCCACTGCTTGAAGGTGAAGAAGTGCACTTATCATCACTATCAGAGTCGCATTGATGGCATTTCCTGCGGTCTGAAGGGTATACACTCAAGCCATTGCACTGATCACCAGTACAGGCCTCGGTATATTTAGCACTACCGGATACCCAAGCATAGAAATCATCGGTTTCCAAGTTAGATACGCAATCTCTTATTGTTGTACCCACAGCGTCTATATGGGTGGCACATTGAGTGTAGGGCATAACTGAACAGATTTCTGTGGTCAAAAGTTGATTTGGATTTGTAGCACATCGCGCATCTTCCTGAGAATTGCACTTGAGGCAGGTGTTGGCGTTGGGAAGAACGGGTGTATTGCAGTTGTTGCCTTCGCACAGGAGCAACCGTTTTTGGGCAAGCAACTCCTGGACAACTTGATTCTCAAAGTCACTAGCACAACCCATGGCGATAATTGAAGAGTATGAATCGAAAGCAATGTAACATTGATCATTTGGCTTATAAGCTAGGCACTTTTGGGAGCTCATATCTTCACAGTCCTCACTGGTGCAGACAAAGCATTCCTGGGGACTTTCAATGATGTCACCACTATTACACAAAGCTCCTGTGCAGGCAGTGCAAGCCTCGTGAGTTCCAGCTGAGCAGGATTCACGATCTGCCTCATTTAGATCATCCAGGCAACCGCGAGTGGGTAGCAAAGGCGAATCTGCAGAAGAGCTACGTGGATAAAGACCCGTCATACATTGTCCCTGACATTTTCTTGTGCTGGTCGGTGTTTCCCAGGCGCAGCTTGAATCATCATCCGCATCACAGAAATAACAATCTACATAGGATTCCAAGCTGACAGCATTATTGCAATCATTAGACTTGCATTGCTGGCAATTTCCACTATTCTCATCGCAGTAAGCACCATGTCCTTCGTGTACAGAATCACTGCAACCACGGGCAATCACTATACCGTCAGCTCCAAAGATTGTTGAGCAAGTTTGCTTATTGTTGCCCTCACATTTTGTAGACACTGATGTTGCTGGGGCACAGCTTCCACTGTCCTCACATACTAGACAATTTAATGGCAAATCTTGCCACTTGCCCGGTTCACCCACATAATGGACCTCCAAGTCCACATCATTACAGTTTTCATCGGAACATATACGACAAGTGCTAGCTTGACTGGGGTCACAACTGATTTCGGAACGACAGCCACGACGAGTGCGGGATTTCTCTAGGCTAGTGACACATGCGTCATCAGAATTATAGACGGGACAATAATTGGCAAAAGCAGCTGGTTTCTTAGCGCAATCCTCATCTTTGTTGGAGTCACAGCGCAGGCAGCTATGCCAATCCGCAGGATATACCTCTGTGTTACAGCCATTGGTGCTGCACAGTTGACAAGATGAACTGTTGCCACTGAGACAATCGTCAAAGAGCTCGTCGTCGGTATCCATAAGGCAACCACGGTATAAAACTCCTTCTGTGAATTATAATAGGCAATGTATATAAACAAACGATTATAAAAAGTTATATTTAATCAGAACTCACCCTCAGAAATCTGTGTATAACATTGGGGATAAAGATAGTGCTGGCAAACAGCTGCTGACGTTTCAGATCCTTTAATACAGTTTTCGTCGGCAGTTGAATTGCAAATGGTGCATGCAACGCCAGTGGTATCAAGAACATCTTTGGTATTGCAATTTTTTTCGGAACACAAGTACAAATCCCGACGATTAATTTCTAAAAAGTCTGTCTCCAGATCACTGGCACAGCCCATGCCCTCAATGCTCAAGTCTCCAACATGAATATAGCACTGATCGGATGCACGATAACCGATGCAAAGCTGTGGGGTAACTGTGGTGCAATCCTTATCGTCACAGAAGTTGCAGCTAAGCCTTGTTTCAGGTACACTGTCAATGTTGCATTTTTCAGCCGTTAAGCATGCAACACAGTTATCCAAATTGCCTGCTTCACAAGCTAGACGGTCATCGTACTCCAGGTCATCTAGACAACCACGTGCCAGATCCAGAGGGGAATTGGCATCAGTTTTATTGCGTGGATAAAGTCCAGTAAAACAGCTGCCCTGGCATGAGACTGTCGATGTAATGGAGCCAATGTTACGCACACAAGCAGCGTGATCGCTGCCATCACAGATTAGACAATTTTGATAGCTAGCCAGAGAGACGGCATTGTTGCAAGCGGTAGATTTACAATATTTGCAATTTCCTGGCTCCTCGTCACAGTATTGAAATAGTTCATCATTCGCATACAACTCATCGGTACAACTACGCAACTGTACGGTGCCATTTTGGGCAAAAACAGTGACACAATTCTGCTCATCATTGCCAGAGCACTTTTGCAAAAGTCCCAAATTGGAATCATCGTGACATTCTGAACCCTCGCAGTGATAACAATTGATTGGTGGGGTAACCCACTTACCAGGATAACCAATATTTGAACTGCTCAGATCGGCAACATTGCAATTATCCTTTGAATAACAGGCGCGACATTGTTGCTTATCAGTGTTATCGCAAGCGAAGTCCTTCTCACATCCACGGTAGATTTCTCCTTCCACCAGCTTGACACTGCAGCCCTGATTTTCCAAATAGAATGGACAAACACTGCTGGCATCCGGGGCATTGAGACACGTGGGATCATCTACAGAGTTACAGCGATGGCAACTACGACGATCCTTGGGATAGACTTCCTTGTTGCAAAGGTCGCCTTCGCAAACCTCACAACTCTCGCCCTGGAAACAGGCCTTGATCTGAGCATTAGTCAGGCTGTTGACGCAACCACGTTGAGTGACGCCAGCTGAAAAAGAAAATCATAATTATTTAAATTAAAGATTTTGATAAAGTGGTCATGAAGTCACACTTACTTGTCAGGACACGAGTCATACAGTTTGTGTGCGGCAATTGACTGCAAGTTGCGGGAATTGAAGTTATTTTGGAGGCATCCACTGCACAGTTTTCATCATCGCTGGAATCGCAAACAATGCAACTTTTTGATGTTGGTAGGTTGGTAAAGAAATTGCATTCGTCTTCATTGCAAAACCATAATCGGACAAATTCATCATCAATATACGACTCGGTTAAGTCTGATTCACAGCCCATGGCATCTATAGTGGCGTCGTCATCGAAATGGATATAACAACGATCTGTGAGTATAAAGTTGGTACACGTCTGCACAACGGGATCATCGCAATTTTCTCCCGAGCACTGATAGCAACTTTGGCGATCTTCAGGTAGGAGAGCAACATTGCATGCGTCACCAGAGCAGGCTGAGCACAATTTATCGTCTCCAGTGATGCACTTCTCCTGGTCCTCAACACTCTTATCGTCAAGACAGGTGCGTATGGTGTCATAAAACGCGCTCTCGTTGGATTGACGACGAAGGGCAGTCATACATTGACCATTGCATTGACGTCTCGTGACAACTTTGTCAGGACTTGAAGCACAATCTGAGTTTAGGCCATCGCAATAGATACATTCTGTGTAAGTGCTCAAGGAAGTGGCATTATTGCATCCGTTCGAATTGCAATTGTGGCAATTATCTGAATTTTCATCACAATATGAACTCCAAGAGGACTCTACCACATTGCTACAGCCGCGTGCTGTCACCAAGCCAGCACTGTCGAACACTGTGATGCAGTATTCCAAGTCGGAAGAGCAAGAAATTTCTTCTAAGCTAGTGGCTGCACATTCTGTGGTGTCATTGCAACTCTGACAGACGATGGGTAACTCTTGATCCCATTGTCCAGGAAGGCCATCGGAACGACGCTTTAGATTGTCTGTATTACAATTTTCATCAGCGCACACTTGACAATTCTGAGGATTTGAAGATGAGCAGGTCAATGAGGCGCTGCATCCACGCTGGGTATTACCATCGACATCGATTGTGGTCACACACTGTTGATCTCCGGTGTGAAGCAAGCAAACAGAGCTAGAGCTGGGTTTGGCCTCACAGTTGGCGTCATCGGAAGAGCTGCAAACATGACAACTCAAACGGTCCACGGGATGCAACTACAAGAAAAGAAAATTTAGAATGAGAAAGGACAACTCATTAAAGTCAAGATCCTTACCTCTTCATTACAGCTATCACCGGAACAACTAGAGCAACGTGTGGAATTGCCACCACTGAGACATTCAACATAATCGTCTCCCTCTAGAGTGGATAAACAACCGCGTTCGGTATGACCACTATCCAATAGACGAGTATAACAATCCGTATTCAATGGATGCTGGCATTCCGTCTCTGTTTCAACATCCTCGGGACCTACAGCACAATCGGGATCAGTGCGAGAGCTACACAGTTTACAATTCTTGGGCGTTGGCAGAGCCGAAACCACATTGCAATTGTCGGCACCAGAGCAGGTCCAAAGACGTTTCTCTACCTGTAGGACTTCAGCATCGCTTACATTGTACTGACTGAGGCAACCCAGTTCGTAGACAGCTTCCGTTTCATCCACTTCGATATAACAGTGTTCCTGATCGCCATCAGCAGGTACGGCGCGACAAGTTTGAGCCTGAGGATTAGCACAATTGCCACCAGTACAGTGGTTACAACTGCTGCGCACACCCAAATCCACTGTATTACAATTGGCCCCACTACAAGCCACACAATTAGCCAAGGTGCCTTCGTCACAAGCCTCGCGATCATCATAGTCCAGATCATCCAGACAACTTCTGACGAGTTCCAAGGGAGAGCCAGCCTCACTTGAGCGTGAATATAGAGCAGTTATACATTTTTTCTGACATTGACGTCGTTCCGTCACCAATTCTATATCAAACACACAATTCTCATCTGATTGGGCATCACAGAGCACACAATTGATTAGCTCCGTGTTATTCGCCAAATCATTACAACCATGCGAACGACATTCATAGCAATTCTCCGAGGACTCTGAACAGGTCTCCTCTAAATTATCACTGCAGCCGCGTTGGATCACTGTGCCATTACTGGCAAATACGGCCACACAACTTTGGGCATCGTTGTCCAAACATTTACGCAGGACACCAGCATTGGCCGCACATTCCACATAATTGTCACAGGTATAACAATTAATGGGTCCCGTATGCCAATTGTGGATCCAAGCATCTGCAAAAGCATATCAAATTAATCAATTTTGGGAAATCTGTGCAAATAATCTAAACCAATCGATTCACGTTACGTACAACAGTTATTATATTTCGTAATCGGATTGTTATTTATGATCTGGTAAGGTGGCAACTCGTGCTTTGACATTACCTTTTGATCAAGATAATAAATAAATAATTGTTATATGTTCCAGTTCCAATAAATTGATAATTCAATTGATATAATGTTACGTTATACCACAATAAAAAGTGAAAGCCTAAATTTTTGGTCCTAAGATATAGGAAGGATTGAAAATTTTGAGGTACTTTGAGTCTTATGAAAAAATTGATAAAAAAAGAGGACAAATTCAATTGTTATAATATTATGCTATACTACAATAAAAAATGAAAGCCTAAAATATAGAAAGGATTGAAAATTTCGGGGGTACTTTGAGTTGGAAAACTTGATTTTTTGAGTCTTATGTAAATTTTGGTGAAATAAGAGTCGAAAACTAAATCGTTTCCCTTAAGTACAGTTGGTTGCAATGAAGTTAACAGTTTTAAAAAGCATTTTAAAATTTGTGTTCCTTTATGAAAGGAATAAGGAATGATTGATTATCTTAAAGAAATACAAATCCAAAAGATCAAAATTTATTTATTCAGAACTGCAGGAATATTTTCTTTACTTAAATTTTTTTATACTTAATTCGCGAAAACAAAGTTATCTTAATCCAACACTTTATATTGATGATCTCATCACGGTTCCAAAAGTTCAGGTGCACACACACTTTAAATCAATGATAATCCAAATGCTATATAAATCAATTTCAATCCACTTGACAATCTAATATTATGATTTTTCCTTTTTTCATCTGATCGAAAAAAAAAAAATATGCAAACCATTCATTGTTAATAGTTCAGTTCGTTTATGAAATGGTTAAAACATCCTTATCTGTTGTGTTACACATTTATGTAGTATTTATTGATTTCGATGAAGATATTACGCGGAAGAGGGTACTTTTTTTCTTTTTTTCTATTTTATTATCACCAATATTATTAGTCATAAAGTGTCGGTGCGATTGACATGCATTTCCCTCTTTTAATTATTGCCATTTCTTTTTGTGTTGTGGGACAAGCAGAGATATACCGATTAGATGGATAGGTTAATGGCTAACAAATATTTCAAGGACTTTTGATTAAAGCCGTTTTTTTATTGCTTTTATTGTTACGTTTTTAAATTCCAACATTGTGTAATTACTTTAGTTTTTTATAGATAATTAAAACGTGTAGTTTCAAGTAGTTTTTGTGTTAATTTTTCTGTTTTTTTTTTTTTGCTTTGACGTAAATTAGTTGCACTTCACGACACTTCACTAGGGTTTTTGTCTTGGATTAAACTTCCTTTGATGTTATGTGACACCTACCAGCTGGATTAAAGGCACTTAGGGCCAGAAGTAGACAAGCTACTCCTATAGTTGATAAATTCATAATTTCTTAACTTATTTTTCGATGAGATATGCCCCCGACACGTATTACCCACAAAAATCGAATCGGGCAACTAATTTTCTAGCCGTTAATGCAACGGCTTTTATAGACTTTTTTTGACTGGCGAGTTTGCGTTACCTTCGATAGGCAGTAGAGCTATATCAGTGGTTATTGCCCAGTTATATTATTGGCATCGACGATTATATTGGCGGCATACTGTTGCCATAGCTATACATGTCCGATAAAGCGAATGTTCTGTTATTTATAACCAAAAACACAACTACACCTATATATACATCCATCCATATACTATCCTCTATAGTTGCGGGGATTTAACATACACTAAAAAAGGTTAAAATAAAAAAAAAAAAAAATAGAAGAAAGAGAAACACAAACATGGGAAAATGAAAACCAGATAAGCCCATAATCATCACATTCGAATACACGCGTACCTGCAAAATGAAGTCGAAAACACGTTAACGCATTATTCACTAGATAAGACTTAATAATGAGTATTGTATGTTGATCGATAGAACAATAAACATATTTATATAGATATAAAATGCACTCACTTCGAATATTTAAGTGAAAAATTAAGCACTGCACATACTACTAAAAGTTAGTTATCAATTATCATTCAAGTGGAGGGCGCTTGAATCGGTTAAAGCAGCATGATTTCTTCCTGATTGGTTCGATTTTACTACCGGAATAAATCATACATGTTTTTTTGTTGATAGGCTAGATTATGTTTTCCCTTTGGTTGCCATGTCTAAATCAATTGATTGGGTTTTCCTCTTTTAATTTCACAATCTTCCATAATCTAAATTAGGTAATCATTTCGGGTTAATCTGCCTATAATCATTCTATGAAATCTCTAGACATATTTTTGATTGAAATCAAAGTTCATTTGCAGAACTTTTCATCTCTGTTGAAGTTTCATTTTAAATGAGTAAGTAATTGCATTAGGAATTTCTTTTATTATAATTTAAACTATTGACATAATCTTGGTTCGGGGGAAAAAAAACCACCGCGCATGGTCAGCATGATAAACCATGTTATGAGCACAAGAAAAAAAAGGAAAAAAATTATAAAAAAATTTATAGAATATCATAAAAATTTTAGTTGGACGATTATTAGATAAGCTGAAATCATACGGTTATGTATTCGATTCAAAGAAGGTTAACATTATTGCGATAAAGGTTAACGATTCTTTCGTTTATTATTGATCAATTTGTGCGATTAGAAATACAATGCCAAACTGGCTAAAATCAAAAGGAATGAAATGCTAGCTGTTATACTAGCAGCACCATCACCCTCGGGTTTTTCAGTGGGTGTTTCGTCAGTTGGTGGTTCTACTGTTGTAGTTTCTTCAGTAGATGTTTCTCCGCCCTCTGTGGATTCCGATGTTGATGAACTTGAGGAATCTGTCGTCGACGATGATGATGAACTTGAGGAATCTGTTGTCGAGGATGATGATGGGGACTCTGTAGTGGATGATGAACTTGCTGTGCTGCTTGATGATGATTCATCAGTTGCTGGTGCCTCTGAGGTAGAATCTGCATATGGGTCAATCAAATGATTGTTACAATTTGATTTCTCTAATGGATCGCACAAATAACAGCTCCCATCACTAAGGCAGTCCGTTTGCTCAGACAGAGTAATTGCGCAGCCTCGTTTTACTTGCTTATCAGCCGTAATTGTTGCATAACAGAAATTTCTACCCGAACGAGCAATTTCACATGGTGTACCTGTCAGACTTTCTGGATCTGAACTGCAGCGTTTATCCTAAATTAGCAAAATAGAAAAAGTTTCATTAGTTGAAGAAGCAACACACACACACACACGCAGACATAAAAGATTTATGTTCACCTCACTATCCACACATTGGACGCAGGTTCCTCGACTTTTATTATTGCAATTATCTGCCACACACACATCACAGTGCATGCGAGCATCATCACAGTATTCCTTGAGGCTCTCCAAGCAGCCCTGAGCTTCAATTACGCCATTTTGAAAAACACTGACACAAGCATCCAAAGTATCTGAACACTGCTCAATGGCCTGATAGCTACTTCTTTGACAATTAATACCACGACAGTAATTACATTTATCCGTTGCCAGGACAAGTTGAACGGCAACTTGAAAAACTATTAGACAAAATAATAATGCGCACTTTCGGTTTGACATTGCTGCTGGTTAAATGTGTATTAATCGTGGGTCTTAGCATTGTGCATGGCTTTATATAAGTTCTCAATACTTGAAATGTCGGCTGAAAATCATCGACCAATTGAAGTGGGTAAAAAAAAAGCCCCTAAAGTGGTGATTATTTCATTGAAAACCTCTCAGGTTTATTATTTCTGAGTTTCCTTCGTGGAATTGCGGAAAAAAGCAATAACCATAGCGATTACTTCTGTAGACCTTAATAATTCTTTAGGCATTACTAAATGTACAAGTTTGAAAAACAAAACAAAGAATGTTTATTAATCGCATTGAATGTACTACCGGTAATCAACTAAAATTTTTTTTTTTTTTTCAATTTATATATACAATTGATGAAATAACCCAACAAACATATTATCGGCAAGTTTTCTTCCCTTGATTCCTTAGATTGTTCAAAAAACATGCCCCCTATGTGTGTCAAAGATACGGTAGTTAATCGTTATTCTCAAGTCTTTCCGATTAGGCATTATCTAACAAATTTTCCAAATGTCAACCTATTGTGAAACTTCTTTTTGACGTCAACTATTTAACAATTCCCTTTTGAAAATGCCAAATTATTTGTCAAAACCCAAATCGTATAAGTAAGAATTTTTATCAAAAGCTTTTATTTAATCAAATTAACAATAATTTTATTTTAATTCAAATTTTTCTACTAGAAACAATTATTTCAAGAAGCGTATGAAGCGATTGCCAATGTTGAATTCTCCTTCAATTTTCACAGTGTTGCACTTCTTGATGTCACCTGAAGAGCACAAGATGCACTTCTCATCTGACAGACAACTTTGTTGCTCAGATTCAGTTGTGGCACAGCCTCTTAGAACAGCATTGCCCGTTGATTTGGCATAACAATAGGAATTAGTTGCTGTTGGCACCGCACAACGCACGGCTTCTAATGATTCGGCATTATCGACGCAGTTCGAATCCTATTAAAATAGAATTAACATTAGTATAAGAAGTGTTTTGATTTTAAGTGGTTACTAAATAACTGCTTACCTTGCTAGAATCGCACTCTACACAGGCATATGCTAAGGAGCCAACATTATTGCAGCGATTTGTATTGCATTTGTGGCACGATTCTTCTGTTCTACAACGGTTTTGCAACTCGTAGGGTATTTCCAGGGAGCAACCCTTGAAAAGGACCTTGGCTTGATCGTATATGGTAACACAATAGTCGAGTGAGTCCACACAACTTTGTTCCTGCTGCAATGAAGTACGCTGGCAATTAATGCCATAACAGCTGTAACAACTTGTGATTGTATTGCCAGCTGAGAGCTGTGCCATGGCCAAAAAGGCAACCAACAGTGCTGTATGTTTCATTTTGTGGTCTTAACTGTCAGGCGATTGACCATTGCGTTCAGCTTATATACCACAATATACACTGCCACTCCAAAATGGTCAACTGAAGGGTGCTCAACTATTTGCTAGAGCAGCACTTGAGTGCATGAAGAATATTCTGATACAGACAATTCCAGTTAAATAATCACACCTGCCTAGATTAACTCCATGACATCATTCAGTCAATATTGCATATACATATATAAAATAAATACAACAATAGATAAATAATAATGAAAACTTTTGTGGATATTATGATAAAAATGAGAATTAGTCATATGTCTAGCCAAAAATAGATATCAATCTATTAACCACATGACAATTTATTGGATATTTGTTTTGTTCGAGTAATATTTCTATTTTGCTGTCCCGCATTGTATAAACATATAGCTATGTATGTGCTGGTGAGCACTTGAAAACTTCTATGTATAAACCAATTGTTTTGGCTATACACCACAGCAATCACAAGGTGGCCTAATGATAGATATTCCCATTAATTGTTGCCTTGATCAAATTCACATTGTTTAATGATAAGACAAAAGCTTTAATATTGATTTTAGAATTTACAATTTCTTTATTTCCAAAAAAATAGAGTTTTTTTATTTTTGTTTGTTTTAATAAGATCGCAAAACCAAAAGTCCAAGCAGCGCTAGGCTAAGACTTAGATAATGTTGGGATGCGCCAGATTTGGAATCAACATCCAAATTGAAAGAATTACAAGCTCCTTTAGTATCTTCGGGTGAACACAAAGAGCATTTGGTGTCATCTAGACAATTCTTTTGCTCCTTAACACTCAAGGCACAGCCACGTTGAACATGCTCGCCATCAACCTTGACATAGCAATAAGAATTTAGAGAAGTTGGCAAGCCGCACTGAGCAATAGTCGAAACGGCAGTTTCTCCTTTGTTGCAAGCTGAAGACTGTAAAATGGCAAACAAATTATGATAAATATTAAGTAAAGATAATAATTTCTTATTTACCTCAGAGCCATCACATTGTAGGCATTTGAAGTCAATACGTCCTAGTTTATTGCACAAATTGCCAACACATTCAAGACATTGTTTGTCCTTTCCCTTACATTTTCTCTGACCATCGTGGGATAGGGATGAGAGGCAACCTCTCTCGCTGACAGCAACTATAACAAAATATGAATTATTCTTATCGTATAACTGCTACTCAATAATAATCTTTAATCTAAACACTTACATCCATCAAAAACTGTGGCGCAAACATCCAAGAGATCTACACAGGTTGTGGTTTGATTTTGCTTTGAAGTCATTTGACATTGTATGCCCTCACAGACATAACATTCTCTCAGTTGACTGGCATTGGCCAGTTGGACAGCAATTAGAAGTACTGGAATCAAACGCAACATCTTACTTTGGCTAACAAAAGTAAACTAATAAAACTCAGTCAAAAGTCAAAACTGATCGCTGCAACTTACTCAAAAATAATACATACCAAAATCATTTCAATTGTCAACACTTGAGAATATTCCCAAGATTTCTACTATATACTTACTATAGTCATTATATTCCATCATTTTACCTCAACAGATAACAATTACAATTGTTTTGCTTTGAGTGGTTAAATCTTATCGAAATTTTTTTTTTGTTTCTGCCATATGTGGGCTAACGAAATATATATGTACATATATATATTCTCTGCATGAATCATCTATCTATAGCTATTATTTTTAATTATCTATTATTTATTAACATTTGTTTTGATTATAACTTTTAGAGTCCAATTCATGCTTAAATATTGCTTATAGTTCAGCAATTGTGCTTATCAATTCACTTATCGTTTTTAGCAATCATTAATATTTTGTATCGCAATATAAAATAAATTTATAGATCCATACTTTTATTTTATTCGGTTAAAGTTTAAAAATATGACAAAATTTGTTGATTGCTTTAATTCTAAGAATATCTAAACATTTTTAAACATGGACAATTTATTCTTATATAAACTTGAAGCAATTTATTGATTGTAAAGTAGATTGTAATCTAAAGTGCATTGTTTAGATAGTTTTACCTAATTCTACGATTAACTGTCAATGTTACAAAGTTTGATTTATTACCTAATGTTTCATATATGTACATATGTACCTGTTTTATGAACCAATTTAAATTGTTAAGAACTGAGTCATTGATAAACTTTAACTTTATTATTCAGTACCAACTTAAGTAATCTAAAGCTTCTTCTGGGTATATTACTGTGTTATATTCTTAATCGAAATTCATCTCATCTATTCTCATCTATTCATCTCAATAGAAAAAGTTCGTTTTTCTCTTAAGATCGGGGTTTATATTTGTAAACACAAACTAGTAAATTTTTTGCCATATTTATAAAAGCTTTCACCTAAACGTTTCTTAGCAACAAATTTCTTATATTATTCTTATACTAACGCTGTTTTATCAGAAAAAAGTATATACTTGAAATTGATATGGCGAATCCAATCACAAGCGGTTGTCTATATCATATACTGAACCTATTAAGAATGACGTGTTCTTAAAGCATAAAAGATTTTTGTTAGGGTGAACAGTTTGCTGGTTGATATATTGATAAATAATAAATTTATCTACTCTCAACAATGAATTTTAGTAGATTTAAATTAACTATAATTTGAATTACACATTGCAGAGAACATCCGAGATAGTCTCCTAATAAAGTAAATAAAAGTAAAGTTAGTACATATTTGTACTTATATCAAATACTTTTATTCGTTAAATTTATATTTACTTAAATTATCTCTGTCATTTAATGCTAGCTAAGTGTCTTAAAATCTAGAGCCTGATAACATTTCAGAGACATTTAGAAGAAATAATTAGAGAAAATAATTTTATAGAAAACTACGAAATTGCTATGGTAAGAAATTATACGTATATTAGAAATTCTACTTTAAGGTTGCCCATGTAAAAATTTCAAATATACGAATGGGGAAATCGGATTATTATCATAAGTATTACCTTTTCACTTTTTGTGTTCTCTTTAAACCTGAATTCATAGTCTAACTGAAATGATGGTTTGGTGTTTGTACAAATTAAAGCACAACTGTACTTATTTGCATAAATTTATAACAAACAGATTTTCTATATAACACAAAAGGCAACGAGAAGATTATGTTACACAATTGCAAAAAAAAAAAAAAAAAAGAAGGGAAAATGGAAAGAAGACTCAACAACGAAAATAATACAATCATAACAAAGAAATATGCAAAGCAGATGAATTGGGGATAAAAAAAAATGTTGGTAGAAGTAGAAAAGGGAGCACAGAGCAAAAAAAAAAAAAAAAAACAGAGTTTGTGAGTAAGTGGGGAGAGAAGTGGAAAATTGTGACTTTATTTAACGGCAGGAAAAACTTTATTTTTTCTACTCTCTTTTTGCTTTGGTTTTGTTGGGCGAAGGCGGATGAACTTTTAAGCCCTGGCATGCTTAAAGCAACAGATGTCCTCATTCTGGCCTAATCCTGGCGCATTAGTTTCTTGGGTTCAACATGATAACGCCCAGTGGGTCCACCATCTATGAATTCCTTTCGTTCCAGGCATTTGATACGTTTTAAATGCCCTACAGTTGGATAGCCTTTTGCATTTGCAAGCTCTTCGCTGACCACAAAATGAAACTCTTCCAGTCCGGCACAAGCAGCGGCATAGTGGCCCCAGCGATTGACAACAATCAGTCCTCCATTGAATTCTGTGTGATGATGAAGTAAACGACGCATAACCCCCATTGCCGCCTTGGCTGGCCACTGACCAGCTCGCAGTGCTTCTACAGCCAACAGAGCAGGGAGCAAGCGCATAAGGACATCACCATCTCCGCTGGCTAAAGCTGCACCAACTTCATTATCCGCATAGATAGCGGCTCCAGGTACAGCGGCGTCACCTACTCGTCCTGGTATACGGAAACGGGCACCATTCGATATGCTGGCCACATGAATTGATCCCAGCGAATCCAATGCAAGAATGCCCAAATGATCATGATGATTTAACTCAATAGAATACTCTTGATGCATCTCCTGTCTGAATTGCCGACGATGTAATGGTAAATATGGTGGACAACCATTCTTCACTATTGATTGGACATTTCTCCAGAAATTTGGCTGACAATCATTCAAATGCCAATCGGACAGTGTATCCCAAGTGGCTTCTGAAGACAGTTTCTCTCTCTTGTATCCCATGGCCTGGGCAAAACTTAAGGCGCCTGAACCAACCAAAAGTGAATGCTCTGTATGTTCCAGTACATGACGTGCCACTCCTATAGCATTTCGGATGCCCTTCAACCCGGCCACAGCACCCACTCTAAGATCACTGCCATCCATAATGGCTGCCTCCAATGTAATTTGTCCTACTGCATCTGGGGCGGTACCACGTCCCAATAAGTGACCACAATGCTGCTCCTGACACTCCATGCAACCTTGAGTCACAGCTTCACGTGTCCGGGACCAATTAGGAGCTGCTTTTCCATTTCGCAACACCGTCCAAGCTCGATAATTGACATTTGTATAGTTCCAAGTGTTGATCACCAGAAAGGATTTGCTCATTTGTGAACTGAGCAACAGTAACTGAAGGATCAGCTGTGAAATGAGCAAACTTTGTGAAAACATTTTCACACCAAAAATTCCACTTGACTGAAGAAAATCTTTGATTTTCCTTGAATTTAAACCTTTTGTTCACATGTCGATTACTGAAATTCTATTTAAAACTTGGAAAAAAAAAGTTAACAAAACTTTGTGCAAAGAATCAAACACAGTCTCAAGTGATTCAAATTTAAGTGACTTTGCCAAATGCCTAAAGTAACCATTTCTATTTTAAGCTTTAGATGCATATATGTATATGTCTGTATGTACTTATAAGTATGTATCTGTAGAATACAATCAGTTGATAGACAAACCAATTGCTGGAGCTGTCAAAATTTGCCATACAAACCACAAGCAAATGTTTGCCATAGTGTTTGGCGTAAATAATTTAATGCTGATTGCATATTTGCCCACAGTTTGTTTCTCTACCTCTCTCTCTCTCTCTCTCTCTCTTAGCCACTTATCAAATATGCTGTTTTCTCACAATTGACTGTCATCATCATGTTGGCAATATTGACATGCGTATTGATTGATTGATGAAGTTTTGCCTAGTTTTCATGGCAATTGTTGGAGTCCTTAGCCAGGGCCTTTCAATTTCCTTTTTTTTTGGAACACGTTTATGTGGCCTGCGGTCACACACACACACACACATGCTCACACACATTTATAACGGTTTCTCCTATCTATCAACTGAATGTTTCGCGCTTGTAATTGCGTTTATTGTGCGTTTGAGATTTGTAATTCCACTTTTGCTATGAGTTGCCGTTGTGTATGTGTCTGCGTGTGTGTGTGTGTGGGGGGGGCCAACGTTGTGTTGATTGAAAATGGCTTAAGTAATCGACAGTTGATTGGTTGATTTGATTGTTGTTGTACTGCTTGTATATATGTCTATATCTTTGTATATGTAGTTATTGAGCTATTGACTGCGGATTATTATTGTTCTGTTTTGCGATCAAGTACGCCCTTGGGCGTAGGTTTTATTGCCCTCCCTTCTATTCGGCAGTTTGGCAAAAGTTAAGCCACTGTAAATATGTGTATAGTTAGATAAAGAATGTGAGGTCATTTGAAATAAAATGAACCTATTCATAGTTAAAGTGAACTGTGAACACGATTATTGTCTAAGACTTTATAGGAACAATAGATCTAAAAAAATTAATAAAAAAATTAACTTTTCGATAGATCTTAAAGAAAAAGAAATTCTACTGAAACTTTGTTAAGCTGTTAGAACTTGTGCTTAAATTTCATTCATTGGGTTCTTAAAAGATAAAGTACCATTCTCTACAGTTGTTGGAATATAGATCTGTAGTAAAATTTCCCTTTTAAATAGGCTAATTTATGAAAGAATCAATTTTTGGATAATAAACTGAACTTCTCATTAGGTTGCGCTTTCATAAATTATTCATTTTATTTGGAATAAAAGTAAAATAACTTCACAGAAATGTTTCTCTCTTTAAATTTGATAGCATATCATTTGAAATACATTCAGAGTAATAAAAATAAAGAAATTCTAAAGAACTAGTTCACTTGTAATATTGTTTCAATCGGACAGTTTCCATTGAAAAATAATGTACAATCTAAAAGCAAACTCATCTAAATGCACCAAATGGGACAGAACGCTTGGATCCTAAGTAGTCACCTTTTCTTTATTTGATTTCTTTTTGTTTCCTCTCCAATGACTTGTCTTGGTTCACAATCTAAAACGAGGAATCACTTGCACACACTCACGAAATTGTTCTTCAACACTTTAAGTAGTTTGTTTATATTTGTTTATGTTAAATATTGAAGTACAATATGGGAAGCCACTAACAGTGAGAGACAAAGACAAGGAAGGAGGAGGCAAACGGGTAAAGGAAAGGAACGACTGAGCGCCACTTCAGTCCGTTTACCGGCTTTTTCAGGTCAACTAATGGTTGCATTTCGGTAAAAGGTAAACAACAAGAACAACTACAAACAGCAATGTGAAGAACATTTCTGCTTTTTCACTTGTTTTTTACTTTTTTGTGTGTGTGTGTGTTTTTTTTTTGTTCTTGTAGTTGTTTTTGTTGTATTTTAACTGTACAAGTGGATTTTCTTTTGAGCCATTTTTGCGGTATTTTACGTTTCTTTCGTGGCCGTTTGCCTTGGTTTTGGCTTGGCTCTTTATTTACGTTTTACTTCACACAAAAACTCAGCTCAACTCGTTTCTCGCCTTACGTAGCGTTCCCCGGCATCCCCATCCAAGCATTTTATTCCATTCCCTCCAACCATCCTTCCGTCCCGTCCGCCCTTTCACTTAAACCGCTCGAAACAAAGTGGTACTCGTGGCTGCGTCCAGGCGCAAAAGTGTTTGTAGATGTCAGAGGTGCCCCCCAGCTAGCTTATTTTCGTTGTCGCTGCTCTAAGGCATGGATGTAGACGGTAGAAGGGGATGGTGCTGTGAGCGGGTAATGAGTGGCATGGAGAGTAGGTCAGGGTTCAGCTTCTAGCCGCAAAGAGATTGTGTTGCTTGGAAAATGTTTGTAGGCTAAATAGACTAAGGCCATAAAAAGAAAAAGGTGCAAAAGGATATATTCAGTTTTCTTAAGAAAATAAATTCAATTTGCTTGCCGTTTGAAACGAGTTTTCAATTATTAAACTGGAAACCAAAGTTCAGAAAAAGAGCCCGGGAAAACAGGAACATAAATCAAATATGGATAGTTCAATTATGTAAACATGATAGGAATTGGTTTTATAATTTATAGCATTAACATTCTCTTCTATAACAAACTAGTTTTTAAGATGCCATAAAATGTTTATATTACTTCCCGAGGGAAAATCAGAGATGCAAAATCGTTGGGACAAAGTTTTTTGACTCTATTAAAATCTATTAATCTTGACCGATCTTGTAAGTTATGATTGACATATTTGTATTAGATTTGATTTAAAAACTAATCTAATTTGAACTAGTTCAAATAAAGTCTCTTGGACTGTCAACTAAATGCAACGCACAATGAACAACTTTCTTAGGTCCGTCACTAGAAACAGAGATTGATTCCTAGTTCTAGTCTCTGTTTAAAAAGTGCTCCTCCACTCTCTTGGGTGGCCAATTTTGAGGCAAAATGCCAGATCGTGCTATGATTAATGTCAACACAATTGACATAAAGCATTTGGCGACCATGATGACGATGATGATGACGACGATGGTCATGGCCAGTTGGAACTGGAAAAACTCGAACTGTGCCCGGAGAATGTGCAATTATTGATGGATTATTTACTGTCAGCACTGTCCGTTATGACAATGAGATATGGCCACAGGGCGAGCTATGGTCCCCAATCTCTAGATTGCATGGATGAAGGAATCGTTGTGTCTGGAAATTGTCTGCAGAGCAAGGCAATGACATTGACTAGACACACACACACACACACATATATGTAAGAACTGCAGGCCGGGATGGCCCAAAGCGTCAAGTCATTGAAATTTTCCTTACTTCAACTTGTTGTTTTTTCTTTTTTTTTTTTGCAATTTATGACCGCAATTATATTGTTTGTATGTAATGGGGCGGGGCATGGTGGTTGGCCACACCGTGTGGCGGCTAGTATCATTAGTATTCAATATTCAACGAACATTGCATTGATGCATTAATTGCGCGTAATCACCTCTAGCTCATATTGTATAAATATCAAATAATAGAGGAAGCTAACTGACGCCTTCTCATTTACATATTTCGTGTAATTATGCGTGGAAATTACTTACAAAATGGTAGAAAGGGCAGCAGACAAAAGGGAACTAGGGGATCTAGGGGGGGAATCATCAGCCATGGCATAACTTCTTGTCATGGCCCTGAGACTTTTGATGCCATCCATGCTTGCTCGGTTGCTATTCCCTGGCCTGGTTGCCTTGCCTGCCTGCCTGCCTGCCAGTCGCAGACATTTGCCGTTAATTATGTTGACAGCGTTTGACAAGGCAGACGGAAAGCAGAGGAAGAAGAGAAAGGTGGGTAGAAGGGATGCGCGACGTAGACCACCGGCAATGTCAATCGATAAACGTTTTATCGCCCTCAATTTGATAAAGACCAAACTGTACATTAACATTATGATTATGTCCATCTAATGGATAATTTGTGTTTGGACTTTTGGGACTTTTGATTTTTCTCCGCTAATCAAATTTAAAATGCAAAACGTCAAAGCAGTCAACGGAAATGAAACGCATTTAGCTACTTGATTTTCTGAATTTCTAATTTTTTTTCCCTCAATTCCAATGAGAAATGTTGGTAAAAACCTTAATTTATTTGGTAATTACTAATTTTGTATTGATAAGCTATTGGCCATAGTAAATTGCTTATCTGAAAAGTGTATTCTTAAATTGTTGTTCTGGCGGTAGCTGCCATAATAAATTGTTATTTGATGTCAAATTAAACTACAATAAGTTATGCAACAATTATGTTTTTTCCCTCCCATTAGCAAAAGGGAAAATTGTTGGGAACAAAGTTCTAATCAATAGAAATATAATGGATAATGTGTAGTTTTATTTCACAGAATCAACACACAATAAATGTAGCTTCTATGTTTAGATGAATTGTTAGCTCATATCGGAATACAAGTTGATTATTTATTGTTTATTGTTATATGAGTTAGAGATAAACATTTATTTTTACATGTAAAGTGCATAACCAGTCTTTTATCTATTCATAAGATAAGAAATATTTCCACCTATATATAATCTACTAAAAACAATAATAAAAAAATGAAATAATAAAAAAAAAACAAAAAAATTGAATTGTGCGTCGGCCGGGAATCGAACCCGGATCAACTGCTTGGAAGGCAACTATGCTGACCATTACACCACCGACGCCCCTTGATTAACTTTAGAATATTACTAAATATAAACTCGCAAGTACACAATTCACAACTAAAATTAAAAAGGCAAAAGCCATAAATCAGAAAATGTCTTATCAAAATAATTAATTTTCATTAAACAAAATTTTGTTAATGTTAAAATATTTCGCCTGGGATTAGGCTAATCGATTTCATGTATTTGCGCTTGTTGCACATTTTGCTCTTTAACTTTTTAAAGTTGCAACAAACGGCAAACGGCAAGTTGCAAGATACAAGAAATAAATAAGATTTATGTTGATTGCTTATTTGCTTTGAGTGTAAATAATTTGTATTTGTAGGTGTTGTTGTGAATGTGTGGGCCCAGGTGTCAAAGGTCAACTGGTTTTTCATGCTTCCCCATTATTGCCTGCGGATAAAGTTGCTCAAATGCCACAAAGTCGACGGGAGTTTGGTGTATGTTTGTGTGTGTGTGGGGGCAAGTCTTGCCAACCATTTTGACAAACTTATTAAAAAAGTTTGTCAGTTGAGTAAATATCATTATCATCAGCTCATTCCTACTTACATATGTATGCAACTCAACTACTAACTTGTCATTCACAGACATTCTATTTGTTTGAAGAAAAAGTTTTTCCTAGTTTTTTTTCGTTTTTTTTTTAATTATACAACGCGAGAGTCGAATTACATATATGTAAATTATGTATGTGTATATACAATTGGAAAGTTGCATTGTCTGTGCTGTCTGTGTGTGTGTGTGATGTTTTAATCAACAATTTTAATTAAACATAAATTTTTGAGAACTATTTCTAGGAATTTTTGTATTTTATAATTAACACCATAGAGCTTATAATATTTGTTACTTTGCTTTGCTTTTGCATATTCAAGGGTATGCGAAAGTTGGTTTGTTTTAAAAACGATATTGCATACTTTTGGGGTTAAGCGTAATAGATTATTTCTATTTTGGCAACCCTGAAAAAACTTCCGAGAAGATTACCAATTTAAAATTATTGGGAAATCAAATCGAACAAATTTCTTCAAAATACGAAACCAAAAAAGATATTAAATAATCTCTTGAAAATTCTTAAGAATAATATTTTATACCAAAATAAGCATTTAAGAATTGAATTTAATATAAAGTAAAATCGAGCTACAGATCATTTAATTTGATGCTACTTTAACTTACTCAATTTATTTATTTTAGTTAGTATCTTTTTTGACAGATTAAATTGAATTTTATTTTAAGCAAAAATGAAATAAATGTTCATCCATAAATTATAAAAATTTTTGTAAATAACAATCTTTGGAAAAATTACACTTTGGTGATAATTTTTTATAGATTTTCCATCATTGTGATTGCAATGAGATAATCTCAAGTTTTCTTTTATTCAAGGCTTCTAAAAGACAGTCCATTCTTATGATATAAAGAAAAAAGTTTCAAATTTTTACAACGCTTATAAAATTCACTCTTGTGGTTTCAAAAAAAATTTAAAAAACGTGCCTTTAATTAGTTTTCGAACCTTGTAAATCTAAGCTGTTTATTTTACAATCCTTCTCCAGGGTATCAACTAGTCTTTAAATCATTTCCTTATAATATTTTCCTTTCCTTCTCCTTTTTTATTTGTAAAACAATTTATTTATTTGCGCGTAAGCTAAACTTTTAATATGTGAAAAGCCAGGGGGTCTTGTGGGTAGTAAATTATATAAGTAGAAAGAAAAAAAAAACGGACAGTTGCTGTGGCTGTGACTGCTCTCCACTGACCAGGCCAGTCCGGTTCAGTCCGCAAGAGTCTGTGCGTGCGGAAATTAAAGGCATCAAGAGGCATCCACATACTCATCCACTCATAATTGCCTTGTTGCCTCTGTGTGTGTGTGAGTGTGAGAGAGAGAGAGTGTGTGTGTGGCTAATAGAATTAGAATGTGTGCACCACATGAGCAATTTTCTAGCAAATTTGTCGTTGGTGCAGCTGCAGCACACCAGTTCCCCTTCCCTTCCCACCGGATTCATATATTGTTTAGTTGTAGCTTGTACTCCTTTGGACTGCTGGACCAGCCGCCTAATTAATTGGCGAAGAGAAAAAAAAAAACAGAAAACAGCTTCGCTATGTGAAAACCATGTTAACTCGAAGCTGGAGGATGCCGCCATCGTCACCACCGCCACCGTCGCAATCTCCAATGTCACCAAAGGTTGATTGGGATCAAGGTGAGAACGAAGTTGTTTCGGTTGTCGTTGTTGTATTTGGCTTTGCCCGTCAATGCGGAGCCATGAATTGTTCAGTTTTATGGTATGTTGAGGTTGTTACTTGGCTACAAGAAGATGTTATTTTTGTGAGTGTGCCTTTTTTTTTTTTGTATTGTTGTTTCTTGAGGGAGAAGGACATGGTTTTTTTTTTTGTAGTTGTCGCCTCTAGGGTCTAGGGCGCCGCAATGAGATGAAAAGCCTTAAAGATCTTACACTTGAAAAAAATATTAAGGTTTGATTTTAGTTATACAAAAATAGATTTACCCTTAATGTGAAATTTAGCACTGCATTTTAGTTGAGATTTTCAATATCTTGTCTTATTAGAATTATGTCTAAAAGGGATGGCAAGTCGCCGTACAAGCTAGTTATTTTTGTAACTTTCTTGACACTTTTTACTACGGTTTATAGAAATTTGTTCTGTATTACAAGTTTTGAAACCTAAATTAGTTTAAGAAGTCTAAAAATATACTGTATTAAGCTTCGCGCTGTTTTTTTCGAATGCATTTTCTATAATATCTGATAAATAATTCATTTTGTATGATATTGTTAAATCTTTCAGAGGTTTTAAACCTATATTAAATGTTAAGAAAAATATTGAAAAAAGATGCAGTAACAAATGATTCTTTTCGGTGTTTATTTGCTGATTCTAATCATTGCATGATGATGCTAATTGATATGACATTAGAAGTCATTAATAGGAAATATGCTAAAAACCAGATTTTAATGATTGGACTGATGCCATTTGATAAGAGTTTCGTGATCCTGATAATTGAACGCCAATTGATAAGACGTTCGAAAATATGCTTATTATATAGTAGAATTTCCATTATAATAATTAAATATTTATAAAAATTAAATTCTCTACCAGAAAGTTATATATCTTATATGTTTCCCAGAACTGCTATTTCCACTAACATTAATTGGTTGGATATCAATTTAAGACTAAGCAAATTTATTAGCTTAATGACAAATAGACAGTCAACTAATAGCTTAGACTTTCATTTGCATTAGACAAAAGTTATTACATAGGATTAAGACCACTGCCAACTGCCAACAACTAAAGCCTGACCTTATCTTACCCATTCAGCTTTTAATCAACTAAGTTGAAGTAATTTTCAGCTTAACTAATTCGCCATTTGGTCAACCACTAATAACGGTAAAACGGGCATCTAAAATTTCATATTACAACAAAATGCAATTAAGGTGACCAAAAAAAAAGCGAAAAAACCATTCACAACAATTAAACGAAGCTGTAAAATTTTTCAACAAACAACAAAAAAGAATTCACCAAGGTATAAATGGGAAAATCGTGGAAAATCTTTTTGCGCGCATGACAACGGAAATTAAATTGCATGAAATTGGAAAATTATTAACACGCACACACACACACACACATGTAGACATTTGCATAGAGTGTCGAGATGGCCAGCTAGCTAGCTGGTAGCCCAGTCAGCATAGTTGGCCAGCCGTATATGCAATTTGGTTAGCCATTTAAGCCAAATTAAGGCCCCGTTGGAAGCGCAAACCTGGTGCGTGTTTTGTTTGGCCTCTTTGCCATGGTCGGTCACATGCAATCAAGGCTGCAATTTTCTTAACCAGTTTCCTTTCGGGCCTATTAACCAGTTGACAATTCCAACGTTTGCATGTGTTGTGCGTGTGTTTGGTGTCTGTGTGTGTGTGTGTGTATGCGTAACGCGCTTGACTAGACCGTTCAGAGCAATCTTTCTAATGATGACACGACCAGACGAGCCGGACAAGATGAGACCCAACTCTATATGCAAGAAGTCTAACTTTAGCTTTGGCTCTGGCCATGTATTGGCCATCAGTTGGCCAAGCAGTTTGCATTGGCTTAATCGTCTACGTAATTGATATGCGTATATACATAAATTGAAAGGGGCGGGCCGGTACAGGGCGGTATTGAGAGGCAGAGTGAGAGAAGCCGCAAAGGGAATTCAAGTCGCTTTTTTAATTAAAGTCTGCAGCATCTATAGATAGATAGTTAGTTAGTTGGCTTGTGTTCCAGTTTTTTGAGTTGGCAATTTAACAAAGACATTAATACTCTCTCTGCTACTGGAGAAGATTGAAATAGATGACAGGAATGAATGGGATGGCATGGCATCTCTCTACCATAACATGTGGGGTGTGTCTGTGTGGTCGTCATTGGCTGGAGGAGGATCAAAACAGATGATTGAACCTGATCCGTGCATCAATGTTGTTAGATGGAGTTAACGATAACGATTCCGACGATATGTTAATCAACTATGTATTGATTAATGCTGATCTCTTTTATGAATGCTGAATGATAAGTTACAGGAAACAAAATGTATTTATACATTCGCTAAGGAAAAAAAAAACAAGACAATTACAAATTATGCAGTTTGGTATTTTTTCTAGTCTAAAATACAAAGGCAAAATGTTCAAAAGATAAATATTGGGCTGTAATCAGTCAGCTGTAAGAATGTCGCGCTATATAAACAGAAATCCTTTATATAATGGAATTGGCACTGGCACAGTGAGCAATAAAAGCAAAGTAATAGCAACAACAACTGACTACATTACAGTACAGTGGCTGATGTAAATATGCGTATTGTAGTCCAAGCTAAATATATGTATAAGGAAAACAAATGGATTTGACACAGTTCTAAAGTCGACTTTGTGTCACTCTTTAGACCAAAATTTATATAATGAAAATTAATATGAAATGTAAATTAAAGTTAAAAACTACGTAAAATCATAGTTTTTACAAAAATAAAAATATGTAAACAATTTTTTTTATTTTTTTCCCAAAGGTTTGAAAGCACAGAAGTTTTGTTCGGGATTCCACCAATAGAGTCCTGTACAACGTTCCTTTGGTATAGATGGCATAGACTTGCCATGGCTCAAGGCAAATAAGCCAAACGTAATGAACAATTTGATAATCATACCAAAAGTTTTAAGGTCCAAATCAAGAATGAAAGTAATAGGACACAACTTGAAGCTGATTAAATTGTAAGACTAATTCATCTTAGTTTGAGGTGTAATCCAGTTTTGCTTATTTTAATTTAATTAAAGTGTAGAAAAGATTACAAAACACTTCCCCATATTTGCGAATTGGCTTTTCAGATGATCTTTAATATTTCAAAATAATTATTTGCAAAAAAAACCTATTTAAAATTTTCTACAACGAAACTAAGGCATGAATTTTTTAGCTTTTCGAAATAGAAAATTGTTTTTTAAAATGATTTCATCTTGAAATTTAAATCTCTTGTCATTAGTTTGCCAAATTTACGTCCATTTTCCAACACAGCCAAAATAAAAATCTAAGTTGTTGCAATATAGAAAATTAAACAATTTTGTTTTTATTCTGCATGCGTAGGTTCAGGCTGGCAGTTTTGTATGTCTGCTGTACAACGCTGTCTTATTATGACATTCTTGGGCATGGCCAGGCCTAAGGCAAATAAGCCAAGTATTACGAATAATTTGATAAACATACCGAAAGTTGGATCTTGATTCCAAATCAAGAATGAACAATATCGGACACAACTTGACTTTAAATAAATGTCAAATTAGTTGCAGTTGTAATCTGGATTTGCATGCTTTGAATTAAATTAAATTAAACTAAATTTGATTTACTTAATTTTCAAAAAATCAAACTCAAAATTAAGACACATTAACAGAACAAAAGTTCTAAGAAAAAAGTGGAGTCTTACCTAAAAAAAAATATTTTTTCCTGAGATTACTTCTACATCATTTTTGAAATTTACCAAAACATGATAAAAACTCTTTTTAATCTCTTCCAGTCCCCATTTCCAAGTTCATTTGTGAAATGCCAAATATATTTCTCTATCTACCAGTAACATATTATGTGATGACTTTAATATACTTTTTCGCCCTATAGCCGTAGGGTATATATAAAAAAAGGGCCCACCATGCAAACAAACAAATAAACAAAACGTGCTGGAAGCCAAATGGTCGAAATTGGCCATTTTATGAATGCCAAAAACGTAAAACGCAAAGCAAATGTTTCATTTTGCTTTTAACCAAATATTGATTTAAAATTGTGCTCAAGTTTTCAATAAAACGAAATGAAATATGTTATTACGTTACGAGGTGGCTTAGCCACAGATACAAATGTATCTTACAAGTTGGCAATCTTGTAATTTACTTAATGATGCTCAAAAGTGATTACAAATGCAATCGACCGTGCCTTACACATATTTCTATGTCTATACTATATAGTATATATGCTTCTATATACATATACATACATATGTAGATATGTTCATAAGTCTACACTTTGCCCAGGATAAGGCAAATGTCCGTGACTTGACCTCGTCTTACACATAAATTCAACAGGCAAATCAATTATGCTGACCGTCTGTGCGAAAACGATTTTCAAGTTGAAAATTAATGATGACATTTAGTTACTCTTTAATTAAGATTCCCAACTTCTTTTCCTAAAAATTTGAAATTTGTTTGGTTTTGCAAAGTAAAAGAAATATTTGACTAAAGACTGTATGTCCCTAGCTGACCAAGAGAATATACCTAAACGATATCTCAATATCTAGCCTCTTTGTATTACTTTTCATGCTGTTAACTTTTTTAATATACCCTTTGCCTGCAGGGTATAACAAGGGGTTCTTCCTTTTGCACTTTAGACACAATCACTACGGACACACTCATATACTAGGTATATTGAAGATGTGTGGGAAGTTTATTATAATTCCAAGGTCAATGGATGAAAATCTTTTTAAATATTTTATGCACGTTTTATGCATTAATTGATATTTGCAGTAATACACATAAGTCAAGTCATGGACAGCAACGAAATGAATAGCAAATGAGAGGCACAGCGTGTTATTCGGATAAATGAGTAAGGAAAGAGGACATGAAGAAATGACCAAGTGTATACAATACAGTCAATGAGAAAAGTCTGTGGCAGTTTGCCATAAATATTTATGTAATATATAAATGTAAGATTACAAAATGCGTTTCTAATTTTACTTAAATAAATTGTTATTGTTAATATGTTAATAACAGGATTGTTACATAAACGCATACATTCCACGACAATTAATAATTATAAAATCTGTAAAAAATTGTAATGTTCTGGTTTCGTTTTTTTGCCTTTTTAAAACGAGGAAATATTTTTTAACTGTAGCGAATGAGATTTAGCAACACATTTTATTTAACATTGAATTGCGTCCGATAAGTTTCATTCTTGATTTGGATCTTGAAACTTTCGGTATGTTTATCAAATTATTCGTAATACTTGGCCTATTTGCCTTAGGCCTGGCCATGCCCAAGAATGTTATAATAAGACAGCGTTGTACAGCAGACTTACAAAACTGCCAGCCTGAACCTACGCATGCAGAATAAAAACAAAATTGTTTAAATTTCTATATTGCAACAACTTAGATTTTTATTTTGGGTGTATTCGAAAATGGGCGTATGTATAACATTTGGCAAAAAAGTGACAAGAGATTTAAATTTTGAGAAGAAATTATATTAAAAAACAAATTTCTGTTTCGAAAAGCTATAAATAGACAAGATGTCTTAGTTGTAGAGCGACTTTATAAGTGCAAAAAAAAATTGACCATTTTCAAAAAATTCTTTTTTGTAGTAAAAATTCTTTTTTCAAAAAAGTAATAATGCAGCATTAATATTTGATGTTTAAACTTAATTTCATATATTTTTCAAAAAAAAATATATATTCAAAATTTTCAAAGTTATGGCTGTTTGTTTTCACCGCTTCTCAAAAAAAAGGACTTTGCGGTGACCACGATAGGTCCTTAAGGATTCATCCAAAATCCATCGGACAAAAAGAATTAGTTTTAGAATTGAAGGATCCCGGGCCGGATCGAAGCTTTTAATTTTTTTTTTTTATTTTCGAGAAAAAAACTATCTTTAACTGTTTATAAAAAATCGAAATTTTGTTAAAAACGAAAATCCTTCGATCTGGCCCGGGATTTGAATGTTCTTCAAAAGTTCTGAAAATTTCATTCGAATCGGTTAAGCGGTTTTCGAGCTAGAGTGGTCACCGGTTTGGAAAACATAGTTCCGAGAAAAACGCATTTAAAGTTTCAGAAGTACCTTGCGCATAGTGGATATAGTGCGCACAAAAGCAGGTATATCACGAAAAAGATTTATCGAATTGACTTCAAATTTTTAGGCAACATTTTAAAAATATCTTACTTTAGGGAAACGCAAAAAAAAAAAAAATAATTTTTTCAAAATTCTAACTACCCCCCCTAACCCCTTAAAGAACTAAAATAGGTTTCTTTGAAAAAAATTATATTAAAAAATTAAAAACCAACTGAAAATTAAATGTTTACATTAAATTTAGTTGCTCTAGCTCTTAAAGTATCGGAGGTCTAGGTGGTCATACAGTTAACGGACAGACAAATCTCAATCGGCTTGTCTGTTGATGCTGATACAGAATACATATACTTTAGAGACTTTAGTATAACCTTTTACTCTATGGGTAGAGGGTATAAACATGATTTCCATTGCCAATAATTATAGAAAATTAAAGGTCATCTGTTAAACCAATTAACACCGGAAATGTATTACATTTTTTACTCATCAAAATTTAGTTTAATTCAATTTGAACCAAGCAAATGAAAATTACAACTAAAACTTGAAAATTAGAATTAGTCACGCTCAATATTTAACGCCGAGTTGTCTCCGACACCTTTCATTCTTAATTTGGATCTTAAAACTTTCGGTATGATTATCAAACTATTTATAATACTTGGCTTATTTGCCTTAAGTTATGGCAATCCTGAAATCTCTATTGCAGGACGTTGCAAAGGAAAATATAGATGGGATCCCGTTAATAAAAACTGTATTTTTAACCATTACAATAACTATAAATATAAGTTAATAATCAAAGAATAAATCTTTCAATCTGTGCAAATATGAATATTTTTCTTTGGTTGTATTTTCGATGAATGCCTATGAAATCTCTGCCTGCAAGTGTAGACAATACAGTCAATAAGAAAAGTCTGTGGCAGTTTGCCATAAATATTTATACAATATATACTTATTATAATTATATGATTATATGATTACAAGATGCGTTTCTAATGTAACTTAAATTGTTTATATGTAAATAAACAAAAGAATTGTCATTGTTAATATGTTTGTCTAACAATAACAGGATTGTTATATAAACGCATACGTTCCACGACTATTAATAATTATAAAATCTGTAAAAAATTGTAATGTTTTTTGTTTTGTGTTTTGACCTTTTCAAAACGAGGAAATCTTTTTTAACTGTAGCGAATGAGATTTAACTTAGATTTAGATTTGAAATTTTATTTAAAATTGAATTGCGTCCGATAAGTTTCATTCTTGATTTGGATCTTAAAACTTTCGGTATGATTATCAAACTATTTATAATACTTGGCTTATTTGCCTTAAGTTATGGCAATCCTAAAATCTCTACTGAAGGACGTTGCAAAGGACAATATAGTTGGGATCCCGTTAATAAAAACTGTATTTTTAACCATTACAATAACTATAAATATAAGTTTATAGTCAAAGAATAAATCTTTCAATCTGTGCAAATACGAATATTTTTCTTTGGCTGTATTTTGGATGAATGCCTATGAAATCTCTGCCACTAAAATTAGTGCAAACAAAGCATTTTTGGCATATGCAAACGGCATACTAATTAGTCTCTCTTTCGTTCGTTGACCTTGCCCCAACAGAGCCAACAGAGTCAGAGAATGAAACTTCTTTATTCTTGAATCGAACAAAAGAAGAAGAGAACCATATAAAATGCCTCTCGAAATGAAGTGTTTAAGAATGTGACAAAAAGAAAAAATAATGAAAGGGAAAAACGTTTATAACTATGTTGGAAAACTGAAAAGATTTTTATACCCTTGCAAGGGTATATTAATTTTGGTCAAAAGTTTGCAACGCATAGAAGGAAGCCTTTCCGACTATATAAAGTATATATATTCTTGATCAGCACGACGAGCTGAGTTGATATAGCCATGTCCGTCTGTCCATCTGTCCGTCTGTCTGGATCAACAGCTTCTCCTCCGAGACCCTTAAAGCTACAGAGCTGAAATTTTGCACCCAGGCTTCTTTTTGCTGCAGGCATTGTATATCTCGGAATCATCCCGATCGGATGACTATATCATATAGCTCCCATAGGGACGATCGGTCAAGAATAGAATTACACTTCAATAACTTTGTTGTTTTTCAATCAATTGTTACGAAATTTGGTGTTCATAAGTTTAATACACCTTCAAACAAATCCACGAAGTTTTATCAGAATCGGTTGACTATATCATATAGCTCCCATAGGAACGATCGGCCAAGAATATAGTCTCAGAGCAATAACTTGGGTGTTTTGAAAGTGATTGTCACGAAACTTGGTTTTTGGAAGTTCAGTATATATAGAAATGTCTATGCTAAGTTTCAGCAAAATCGGTCATCTATATGCTATAGCTCCCATAGGAACAATCGGACCAAAAAAATTTTTTTTGTCGAATTACTTTTTTTCTCAAGCTACGAACATTTAATGTAGGTTTGACTTGTTTCATATGCTTTCTAATGATTTTGTCACATTATAAATGTGTAATTGTTAAATAACAGTTTAAGTTAGCCCATCCTTCTAGTTTTTTTAGTTTTTCAATCAAATAAATGATTTGAATGTGGTTTACAGAAAAATAAATTTCGCATAAATGCAGCAACTGCTGAAAAAATTTCAAGTTATTGTATCTTAATTTTAAAAAACTTTTAAAAATGCCTAAAAATCTAAATATAAATATATAATCTTATATATTCTCGTGAAAAATATTAAAATAGTCCTGATTTTCGCTAGTTTTAAAAAGTCGTCGCATGCGTTACCCGCATTTCGAATCGACGATTTACCAATCGTTTTACTTTTGGAAGTTGAAATCAAAAAGTTTTCGGGTTTTCTTTTGCAAAAGCTGAATCAGCTGTTTGGACTTGCTGAGAATTTGATCAAATATTTTGAATATGAATTTATGAATAAATCTAGGTTTGGAGAATTAAACCATTGAGTCATTTCCAATCAAAACGATGGAAAACGAGAACAGATCTGAATATTTGCTTTCATTTTGTAGCTCCCGAAAGTATGCAAAAACTAATCAACTTGCGGGTTAAGTATCAAAAACATTTGTAGCTCAACATTTTAGATTGGAAAACAAACCTCTATTACACAAGTTCCCCAAAAAAAAACAAAAATTTTTGAAACACTCTTTGAAAATTTTCCATTCAGCTTTTTCGTTTTCCGTTTCAAAAGAAATTTCTACCTCATTTCTAATAGCGTTTCCATTTGCCCTTGATAATCTTCTATACAAACAACTCTCTATTATAAACCTCTTTCAAAATTTGAAGCATTCTCTGAATTGCATACAAAAATTCTGCATTTCGTAACTTGATGCCGCCCATTACCGAAATTTTTTTATTTTCCTGGGACCTGTCATAAACGACGCGCCGTTCGGACTGTGCGCAATCAGCCAAGTTGAAAACCAAATACCAAAAACTCTAAGCAGCTTAAAGGTTTATCAACTGACTGGCACCAAACTCCAACTCCAACTCCGACTGTGTATCTAATACTTGGAGTAAAAGTTGTTGCTGCTACGATTGAGTGGCATTCATATTCACGGATTGCGTGTCAAAAGCATTCACTACAAATGCTGTCCATGTTGTTGAATGTGCGTCCCTCCTTCCATCTAGCTGGCAGGCGATAGAGTTCTCCCTTCCAGCTGCGCGTAAATATGTTGTATAGATATTCAAATAATGTCGTCGCCAGTAACCCAACCCAACTAAATTCACTCTACACCAATCTACTCGAATGCAATGCAATGCAATGCAATCCATTGCAGTCAACAAAACCCACATGCAACTTCATTTTTGTTGCACGCAATTAAAATCTTCATTAGCCGCGTTTAATTTCCACTTTTGATTAAAAAAAAAAAAAAAAATGCAGAAAAATTAACGAACAAAAAGAAAAACGCAAAGTAAAACTAAAAGCAAAGTAAAAAAAAAAAAAAAAAAACAATATAAAAGACTTGTGACATGTGTCATTGCGTATTTTGCGTTGTCGTTGCTTATCGCCATCGCCGCCAGCAACAAGTGGAGGAGACACATGGTCAACCAGACTGCCGGACCAAGCCGAAGCCGAGACTAACCGCAGAGATGGCAACGTGATCGAAGCGGCAAATTAAAGAAAATATATATTTAAAAGCTCTCGTGACTTTAACAATAATATAATATATCATCACTAGACACAGGATTGTGTGTTGTTGTTGTTGTTGCCGCTGCTGCTGCTGTGTGTGGACACATTTTGCCTGCTGATTAGAGCTTTGGTCCGTTGGCTCGTTTCTCGCTCTCGCATGGATTGGTTCTCGATAAAAAGCTATCAACGCGGGTCCTAAGTGACAGTTGACTTGTTTATCAATTGACAGTGGTTCCTTTCGCATACAGCAAAGAGTGGGAGAGAAACACAGAGAGAGAGAGAGAGAGAGAGAGAGGGGGGACATGGGGTGGGGTGCCTCACTAAATGGCAAATACACATTGGACATGAAGTAAATCTCTTGCCACAACTCAACTGTGGAGAAAAAAAAGTAACTGTTAATAAGCTTGTTCGAAGGCCTGTGAAAATGTTGCTTTTAATTAAAAGTTGTTGCCGCTTTTTGCAAATGTGCAACGCCTCCTTTGCCCCCACTCCTCCTTCCCCCTCTCTCTCTCTCTCATTCTTAGTCTCAGTCTGCTTGCCCCTTGTCGGAATGTTTGTTTAAGTATTCATGCTTGTATTTTAAAGCCCGATGCTGTCGAGATAACGGATTGAATTGCTTGTTTAACAACAGCAATGGTAGTAGTAGCATTTGGATATTGGCCAAAAAAGTTTAAAAAAAAGAAGCAAAAAAAGATCAGTATTGATTTTAAAAATGGAAACAGCCAATATATGTATATATATATATATTCCTTTATATAAAGATAAAGGCAACTCGTTTTCGAATTCAATAAAGGTTTTTTTTTTCCACTTTTTTTGTTTTTCTGCTGCGCTAATGGCCATTCTGTTGGTTAGCCCTGTTCAGTCCATAAAGAGCCAAGTCGAGAACTAATCAGGCAATAAATGAATGCTCATCAATTCATAGACAGGACTGGTATCGGCATAGGAATAGGATGCCGGGGCGTTTGTCCGGTTGTCTCGGTGAGTAAACCGAAAGCCCACCAAAATGAGCAACAGCAAAAGCAATAAAATTTATGTTAAGTAGCGCGGCCATAAATAGCCAAAGGGCCCCAAACCGGGCAATGACGACAGCATCCTCATTCTACTTTCTGGCCTTGACAAAGCTAAGAGATATAACAACAACAACAACAACAATGAACGTGAATTGTAGAATGATAAATGTCAAAGCAAATGACATAAATAATCGAATCGAACGCATAAGCGCAGTCAAGCATAAAAGCGATGCGTAGCATGGCCAGCAGCCAAGTTCTGGGCGTGGCATAGGGCTAGGGGCAGTATTGAAAAAATAAAAATATATATATCCTTTAACATCACCAAGTGTGGTCCATGAGACGAGCACGAGCCGTGGCGCAGAAGAAAAGAGAGAGAGAGAGAGGTTCCCTCAATTATTGATAGATTATTTACTGTCAGTCAGTCAGTCAGTCAGCCGGGCAGGCAGGCAGGCAATGACAATGCCCATTGCCCAATGGCCCTATGGCCATTGTGTGTGCCGCTGGCTTTAAGTTCCAAGAAAGCCAGTTCACAGTCGGAGGGAGTCATCATCATCATCAAGTCGTCGCCGTCCTGGTCGTCGTGGTCGTCTCTTCTCTTTTTTTTTTTACTTTTGTACGCGACTTACATTAATCATCAAGTGAAGCACTTCTCTCCATTTCTATCCTCTCATCCCACCCCTTTGAGTGCGTGTGCAATTTGTAATTCTTTTTTGCTCATATTCCATTATAAAGCAAAAGACATCCAGCTTCATATATCATATCTATATACATATATATGTTTGATTCTCCAAGCAACAGACAGACACAAACAAATAGGTGGCACTTTTATGCTTAAATTAGAAATGGACAATGTATGGATCATAATATCTTATAGATACATACATATATAAATACATATATAGAATCTGTCCAACTGTGTTTAGTGCCCAACTCATTTGTCATTATGTCTTTCTGAAGTCTCCTACTTTTGCCTTTACTTTTGGTTGCATTTATGTTTCTCATTCAATTCTTATTATTTATTTTACTAGCAGCCCAGTTCTTTTTTTCGATTCCGAATAGATTTGAAACCTGTTCTTACTTTCCATTTTGAGCACAAATATTCAGATCCAAACCACTTATCTTGGAAATAATGGCCAATTTTTGCTTAAGAGAATAGGTCATTTCACTTCCAAAGTAATTTAAGCATAATTCTTAATATGTTTAATATAAGATTACTCTTTAGTGGGTAAATTCGGTTTAGTCTTTAATTAAGAAGAATTTTTTAAGCAGACACCAAGATAATTTGTGCCTTAAAATATCAGCAGACAATGCGATAGAAATCGGAATCTGTTCAATCAAACAAAGAGCAAATCTTTATATAATATAATTTATATATACAATAAATATGAGAATGGTCATCTTTTCAATTCGTGGTGTATTATCTTAATAATACCCCACTTGAACGTTTGAACGGGATTATTAATTTGGGTGTACTAATGGACCACAAATTAAATTTTACTCGTCATATTAATATCAATGTCAGAAAAGCCATTAGTGCTCTTGGTTTCGTTAAGCGATGGTCGAAAGAATTTGTTGATCCTTACACAACCAAAACTCTTTTCATTTTACTGTTCCGCCCCATTTTGGACTATGGATTATGTGTTTGGTCTCCACAATATGGATCACATCAAGTTAAAATTGAATCTGTTCAAAAATAGTTTCTAATTTTTGCTCTTCATGGTTTAAATTGGGATCGAAATGTCAACTTGCCCTCTTATTCTAAAAGACTTCTTCTAATTATCCTTTCTTCCTTACTTAATCGTAGAGTAATGCTTGGTACTTTGTTTATTCATAAGCTTCTAAATGGACAAATAGATTGTCCTAATTTACTTAATCAGGTCAATCTATCTGTACCTTGTAGATTAACCCGAAATTATGTCCCTTTAACTTTAACACGCTGTACTTCCAACTATTCTTTAAATGAACCTTTTCGAGTTCTCTGTTCCGACTACAACCGCCTTTATTCTGTAATCGGATCAGAGTTCTCTATACCTATCCTAAAAACTTGTATTTTAAGTTTCCTGTCTTGTAGTTAGTCTTATTATTATTTTAGTTGTCGTCTAACGTAACAGGCATTGTCCTGGTGTCGCTTGGACCACTTGAACGTACTGCGCAAAGTCTCCAATAAGACTATTTACTAAAGTAATTTTACTATACTTACAAAATTTCATCGAATCTTTGATCATTGATATTATGTTTTCCTATTCCTAATAAGAGATCTGTTCAACTCGTTGGTCAACTATAACTTTCTGCTTATTGGTTTTTGCCCTGCTTAGTATTTGCCTTTTTAAATGGCAATCTCAATCTTTTTCTATTACTCATCTCTCCTATATACTTTCTTTTTTATTGTTTTTTAAACAATTCCATCTTCTTATTTGGTTAAAGTAAAGTTCTCTCACTCATTTGTTGACTCATTCTCATTTGAGTATTTTCACCTAAATTTTCGTTCATCTTTTCACCTTCTGGAACATGAGTGGCTTTAGCTTATTAAGCAACTAATTTCACATTTATCTGAGCAACAAAGTCCTTGGCCACTTGTCTGTCTGTCTGTCTATCTGACCGAAAACCAAATTACATATGCTAAAATGAAGAATAAAGAAACCTGAACGGAAACTGCATAATCAAAAATCACAGCAAGCGGTAATCAACGGACCATATATTTTCAATTTTCTCCCTTGCCTCCGGAATCTTCGTCCTGCCCTGCCCAGATGGAGCCCACACATCCAGCTAAAGATGATTGCTCTCTCTCTCTCACTCACTCTCCCTCTCTCTCTCTCTCTCTCTGCTTCTCGATGTTGCAGGCAGTCAATGGTCAAAACAAGTCTAACCAAGAGGCAAAAAGGATGCCCACAACCAATACCACATGCTGGGTAAGTTTCAAGTTCTAAGAGCAAGTTACTTAGTTGCCTTTTGGAATGGATATGGGGGACCAGACATTAAACCTGAATATGAATTTTTAATTGCATGCAGCATGCGAAAATTGGCCAGGGCCAATTAATTAAGCATCGATTTGTGACTTGGCAACTTTTGCATTTGACATGGTTAAAAGGGAATGTGGAATTAATGATATAAGCCATAGTAAACCCCAAAATAAATTTGTTTGCCATCCCACTGACTTGGCAAATATGTTCTCCAAAGAGTCTTCTTTTTCTTGTTCTTAGCCACAATTCATCAATAATTTCAAAATTGTATTGTTGTTGGTCTTGAAAAACTGCATTTGAGTGATTGACATGCGTGAGGTACTCGGAATTGGACTCTGACCTGATTTTGGCATTGCTTTCTCACTTTTCCTTTGTCATGAATCATGGCAACGATGTGGTGGATGATGATGATGATGTTGTTGTTGTTGTTGCTGCTGATGATGAGGCGTAGTCACCTGAACAGGTTTGGACAGCATTTCAAAGCTGCCAACTAGGTAACTAGGGGGAAGGCATATGAAGCCTAAAGCCAAATTGTTTTGCATGTGCAGCTGGTTGAAATAATTTTCAATTAACTGCAACTGGGCGAAAGATCCCTTAGGCCATAACCCACAATACATGAATGAGTTGACATTACGAAAAGTGTGAATATTTAAGCTCAAAGTCTATATACAAATATCTTTTTTAATCTCTTTATATCATTTGCATTTTCTTTAACATTTATCGTCCATGACTGGACACAAAAATCGTTGTTAAGCGATTAACTTTAAATAATAGACACAATTAACCAAAAATAGACAACTCAATAGGCGTAAAACTCTATGAAAAATAAGCAACATGTTTCGAAATATCCATAACAACAACCAATACAAAAAAAAAAAAAGAAACAAACAAACAATAGGAACATAGAAGACAAAATGTAAGAAAGAGAAATAGACCCAACCACAATGACATCATTTAGCATCAGTGTCAAGAAATAACAGCTAAAAGCACCAAAGCGGCCAATCAATTATAGCCAAGCTCTACAGGAATCAAATTGGTCAAATGGTCAAAAAAGGTAGCCCCCTCCTCCCTTTCCACTCCCTAAAGAGAGGGGAAAGAAATAAATAATAAAAAAAAAAAACCAAAGTCATTTAAGAGATTTCTGCTGTTTTAGCCCTGTTTGATGTATGGCCTGTAATTTGTTGTGCTTTCGATACGGGAAATTACTTACTAGATACTCTCATGTACCTACATAGATCGACATGCTGTGCGCGAGCTCAGATCATACAAATTAATTAAAATGGCATGCATGAAGGGGCGGGGCGGGGTAACATACATACATACATACATCTATCCAAAAGGGTAACCCAAGTCAAAGATCGACTAAAGACTAAAGACATGAGCTACTCTTGGCCCTCTTGCTGTTTTATTTTACGCTTCAACAGCAGCCAATGGTAGCCCCATAAAAAATTGTTTTCTACTCATAACCCATAACACCCCATGGGGTTTTTATAGGTCTAAAAGTTGGTATTCTATTTGTTTCTACACAGGAAAGAAGTTTACATCAGTAGAAAATCAATTTTGGTTTTTAATAACTTGAAATATGAAATGACTTTTTGCAATTACAACTTGATTTCGAAAGTATTAAATATAAAGTCAATTTTGCACAGTTAACGGTTGCTACGTTAGCTTGTTTTCCAATCTTTAAGTGTTTGCTTTAGGTAAAGTGATCCATGTCGCATAGGAAAAAAAACTCCGACTAAATATATGAAAGTTTGATACGAAAAAAGGTTTTTCATATGAAAAATCCTCTATCCTCATAACCCAAATTGCATCCATTATATTATTAAAAACTTATGGCACTGATATAATGTTAATAGACCATTAAATCTGTGCAATATTTGAACGAAATCAAGGATTCCGTTGTCGCTGGTTTCCAATTGGAGGCCCCCAAGGAAGGTATCTTGGCCGATGAGAACATGCGTGGCGTTCGTTTCAACATCTATGATGTTACTCTGCACGCTGATGCCATCCATCGTGATGGTGGCCAGATCATTCCAACCACTCGTCGTTGTCTGTATGCCGCTGCTATCACAGCCGGCCCTCGTCTAATGGAGCCCGTATATCTGTGCGAAATCCAGTGCCCCGAAGTGGCTGTTGGTGGTATCTATGGTGTGCTCAATCGTCGTCGTGGTCATGTCTTCGAGGAGAACCAAGTTGTCGGCACTCCCATGTTCGTGGTGAAGGCTTATCTGTCTGTAAACGAATCCATCGGTTTCACCGCCGATCTTCGCTCCAACACTGGAGGCCAGGCCTTCCCACAGGTCGAACACGCCAATGGCAAGTGTTGCCCGGTGACCCGAGCGAGCCAGCCAGCAAACCCTACCAGATTGTCCAGGACACACGTAAACGTAAGGGTCTTACGGAAGGTGTGCCCGATCTTTCCCAGTATTTGGACAAAATGTAATCTGGCAGCCAGAGCAAAAAGATCAGCACATTCACCGGAGCATGGAGCATAGAACAATACCCAAAATACCAACTACAAGGGTGCGCGGTAATTTGTCAGCGTTATAATAAAAAACACAACACACCATTTAAAGAAATTTTGATTATTAATTGTATAACTGAACAACCGTAACAACAACCGTAAATAAATCAAGTAACTGATTACGTATTTAAGTTTATATAATTTGTACAGTCCGTTGAGAGATAATGTATTTCAGTCCATTCTGTCTTACTCTATTAATAATATTTACAGGATTTAGTATCAATAATAATAAAAGTGTATGTAGAATTAATAGTATACATATATAGTCTTAATAGTAAATATTTTATCTAGTATTATTAGTATATATAGTATTATTTTAATACTATTGGTTCAAATCTGCAAAGTTTAAGGAATAGTGTAAAATAATTTCAGGTCATACTTATATTGATTCGTATTGTAATGCTAATTTTTTTTTGTATAATGTAACTGTATATAGCTATAAGAGAATTTAATGTTCTCTATTTAGTTGTAGTTTTATAATTTTTTATCTTTATACGCATATTGATATATGTACAGTGAAAACTCTATTGGATGATCACCATTTTAAGAGACAATAGCCAAATAATTGTCTGCTTAAGAGAGCGTTAAGGAGGCTTCACTGTATATAAAAGCAAATGAATGTACATATGTACATGTACACATGTACACATGTACATACATACATATGTTTGAAGAACAAATCTGTATAATGTATGTATATTGACCCCACATAACTAGTCCAACTATAATGACAGAATTTCATTGTCTGACCCAAATTTGATAAGCAAAAGAAGCTGAGTAAAATGTTTCATTTCTTAAGCGCCGTTTCTATATTTAGAATAATTTCATCAGTTTAGTTTGAGTTCAATGTAATTGAAAGGGGTTAATATTTTCTTTTAATTCAAGTGGCGTCGGTGGTGTAATGGTCAGCATAGTTGCCTTCCAAGCAGTTGATCCGGGTTCGATTCCCGGCCGACGCACAATTTAATTTTTTGCTTTTTTTTTTTTTCTTTTTTTTTTTTCTTTTTTTTTTTTAATTTTTTTATTGAATGAAAACGAATTTTAGTATTGAACATTTGTAAAATATGTTAGAAAAAGGTCTAGCTAAGAATTAAAAAAATGAAAGTTTTTTTTTGCAATTTTTATACGTTTTTTACTCTTACCAGTTTTTATCTTTGTTTTGAAGTACAAACCATTTTTTTTATGTTTTCTTTAATTTTAGTGCTAAGACTTTTCACAAATTTATGAAAGCTTTTTAGGATTTTGAAAAATGTTTACTCTCTTTTTAATTCTTTTATTCTTAGTAATTTTTAAAGTTTTACATACATTTTTTTAGGGCATAAGGAAATTTTTTTTAATAATTTTGCTAGTAAAATTTGTTCCAAAATTTTAGGAAGTTTCTTTGGTCATTTTAGAAATTGTTGAAATATTTTCTATGATTTCGGGAAGTTTTCTCAAAGGTTAGTTAAATTTTCCAACAATCATCAAGTATTTTTTAAGTTTTTAGCAATTTTATAAAATTTCTGAAATCTTTCTTTAATATATTGAAATTGGTTTAGACAATTAGAAATCCTTGATTGATACAAGTTTTAAAAAGTTGACATTACTTTATAATTGAAATAAATCTAACCGATTCACTTTTCCCTTCTACATCGAAAGCTAAAATACTTAAGCAAAGGATTTCATTTGAAATGAAAGGCGTGACTTTGATGTCTTTTTATTCAACAACTGAAGATGAAGAGAATAGAATAGAAGCACATAAGTCCCTTGTTAACAAGGTATCAAAAGTTACAAGACGATCCTGAAGCCAATTTGGACGTACGGAATTCATTTGTGGGGCACAGCATCCAACTCCAACATCGAGATCCTCCAAAGATTCCAAAACAAATTACTTCGTAGGTTTGTGAATGCTCCTTGGTTTGTCAGAAACTCTATCATACACAGAGACCTGGAGATGCCCTCTATTAAGTCAGAGATCCAAAGACTGAGCGAACGTTACTGCGAGAGACTTGAAAACCATGAAAACTATCTGGCACTTAATCTCCTAGATAATAGTCAACACATCAGGAGACTCAAGAGAAACCACCCTCTTGATCTCCCATTTAGACAATAAGATGACTGGTAGAGCTTCTGGAATCAACTAAAGTTGGCGTCAGTCTCAAGCGACTGGCATCAATATTACTTCTCTGAATTTTAACTTTGAAAAAATTTGTTTATTGTCTAACGACAGATTGCAAATATACAGTCTGTCAAGAAACACTTTACACAATAGAAAAAAGTTCAATTTTTTGACTTTATATACAAAAATAAAGGGTTTTTATTTCATTTCGCCAAAACTTTTCAATGCTCAACGGTTAAATAGGTAACATTAAGTCAAATTATAAAAAACAGAAACAAAAACAACGAGTGTCAAACTAAAAAAATAACAAAAACTTAGATTACTCATGTTTGACACTGTCAAGAAACTCTTTACACATTTCGTTCCGTTCATCTGTTTGGCTCTTATTCTAAGAAATAACGGGGCTTTACCGTTAACTATGCTTTTAGAATCTCTTTATGCATCTCTATTTTTGTGTTTCTTTCACTTTTTGCGAAATTTGGCTGAGTACACATCAATAAAGCGATTAAAATTCTTTTCGAAAATGCCCGGAAAAAGATTAAGCTTCGATGTTGTCCAATTGATTTGGTACAATCGACAGCTGGGGAAATCCGTTCCTGAATTGGTGGAAATGTTTTCCGTTTCAAGAAAAACGATATATAACGTTCTCAGTCGCGCGGAAAATGAAGGAAGACTTGAGGCAAAGAGTGGAGGTGGCCGGAAAAAAAAGATATCCGATCGGGCAAACCGCATTATTATGCGAAAGATCAAATCAAATCCGCAAATCTCGGTCAGAACTCTTGCCAAGGAGCTCAAAGAAGAGTGTGATGTGGATGTGTCCCACGAAACTGTGCGCCAGGCCATTCTACGGCATGGGTATTCTTCGAGGGTGGCACGTAAGAAACCCTTACTGTCGTTGATCAATGTGGAAAAGCGCTTCGCGTTTGCTCTAACCATGGTCAGGCAACCAGAGGAGTATTGGAAAGACGTCATATTTTGCGACGAGACAAAAATAATGTTGTATTACAACGAAGGTCCACCCAAAGTATGGCGTAAAGTCTCTAAAGCTTACGAAAAAGCGAACATCATTCCAACAGTCAAATTTGGAAAATTGTCGGTTATGGTTTGGGGGTGCATATCCAGCCAAGGAGTTGGTGAACTGGTATTCATCGAAGACACCATGAATGCGGAGCAATACCTTCAAATTTTGAAGTCGAATTTACACCCGAGTGCGGCCAAATTTGGCTTTATTACCGAGAATAGGCCAACGTTTAAATTTTATCAGGACAATGATCCGAAACATAAGGAGTTCAATGTACGCAATTGGCTCCTTTACAATTGTGGAAAGGTGTTAGATACACCACCCCAGAGTCCAGATCTTAACCCAATCGAACATGCGTGGTCCTATTTAAAAAAAAAAGTCGGAAAAAGGAGTCCAACGAACCGCGGACAGCTAAAAGCTTTCGTAATGGAAGAGTGGCAGAAGATACCCTTAGACTACATTCAAAACTTGGTCAATTCTATGAAAAGAAGACTCCAACATGTACATAATGCCAAAGGTGGCCATACTAAATACTAAGTTTTTAAAAATTAGCTATAATTAGTTTTAAACTTTAATTTTAGAATAATATATACGAAATGTGTAAAGAGTTTCTTGACAGTGTCAAACATGAGTAATCTAAGTTTTTGTTATTTTTTTAGTTTGACACTCGTTGTTTTTGTTTCTGTTTTTTATAATTTGACTTAATATTACCTATTTAACCGTTGAGCATTGAAAAGTTTTGGCGAAATGAAATAAAAACCCATTATTTTTGTATATAAAGTCAAAAAATTGAACTTTTTTCTATTGTGTAAAGTGTTTCTTGACAGACTGTATAATAAATTAAAAAAAAAAATATCAAAGAAGCTAACTTCGGCTCTGCCGAAGTTTGTATACCCTTGCAGCAAAATAATTGGTATAAATGTTTAACAAAATCAAAAAAAAAATATCAAAGAAGCTAACTTCGGCTCTGCCGAAGTTTGTATACCCTTGCAGCAAAATAATTGGTATAAATGTTTAACAAAATCAAAAAAAAAAAACAAAAAAGAAAAAAACACATAAAAATTTTCACTTCTTCACCGAGCATTGAACCATCAAACACCGAAGCCCATCGTGCCAACGATCTCCACATACTACGCCACCGTCCTAATTCGATATATATGTAAACCCATTGCATCTCGCTCTGTCAATTTTGTTCTGTGCAACAACACAACGCAAATGTTTCTGTCTCTCTCACACACCGCGTGGTAACGAACTTTTGCATATGTGTGTGTGTGCGTGATTGCTTGGAATTTGTTTTTGTTTCTTTGCTGCCAAAGAAAATAGCTTATTTTACTCGAGGTACCTCCACGTTTTAGTTAATAACTCTGGTGATAATTATCCGATCCGACTAATTTTTAAACTTGATCTGGATGATCGATTAAGGAACTTAACTTTTCATGTTTCAACCATGTAGCTTAAAATTTAAGCTCGAAAACGCATGGCTAAACAGACAGACAGACGGACGGACGGACGGACAGACGGACATGTCTCAATCGACTCGGCTGTTGATGCTGATCAAGAATATATATACTTTATGGGGTCGGAAACGTATATTTCTATGCGTTACAAACATCTGACCAATTTTATAATACCCTCTGCAAGGGTATAAAAACAAAAAAGAAAAAAACACATAAAAATTTTCACTTCTTCACCGAGCATTGAACCATCAAACACCGAAGCCCATCGTGCCAACGATCTCCACATACTACGCCACCGTCCTAATTCGATATATATGTAAACCCATTGCATCTCGCTCTGTCAATTTTGTTCTGTGCAACAACACAACGCAAATGTTTCTGTCTCTCTCACACACCGCGTGGTAACGAACTTTTGCATATGTGTGTGTGTGCGTGATTGCTTGGAATTTGTTTTTGTTTCTTTGCTGCCAAAGAAAATAGCTTATTTTACTCGAGGTACCTCCACGTTTTAGTTAATAACTCTGGTGATAATTATCCGATCCGACTAATTTTTAAACTTGATCTGGATGATCGATTAAGGAACTTAACTTTTCATGTTTCAACCATGTAGCTTAAAATTTAAGCTCGAAAACGCATGGCTAAACAGACGGACAGACGGACGGACGGACGGACGGACGGACGGACGGACGGACAGACGGACATGTCTCAATCGACTCGGCTGTTGATGCTGATCAAGAATATATATACTTTATGGGGTCGGAAACGTATATTTCTATGCGTTACAAACATCTGACCAATTTTATAATACCCTCTGCAAGGGTATAAAAAAACTTTATAATTGAAATAAATCTAACCGATTCACTTTTCCCTTCTACATCGAAAGCTAAAATACTTAAGCAAAGGATTTCATTTGAAATGAAAGGCGTGACTTTGATGTCCTTTTTTTTCAACAACTGAAGATGAAGAGAATAGAATAGAAGCACATAAGTCCCTTGTTAACAAGGTATCAACAGTTAAAGACCAATTGATTGCTGAAACAATAAAAACGGGGAAAAAAGGAATCCTTTGGCGATTCACCTAGTTTTTTTCTTTGCTTTACATCGAACAACAACAAACTTGTCAAGGCAAAAGGAGAGCAAAAAAATTCCTAAAAGAAAAATGTGGAAAATGTCACGCTTCATTTGCTTTAACAGCTCAAACGAACACCTGGCCAAAGGAAAACTGTCAACAGAGAGCAAAGAGCATAAAGATAGAGAATATATGTATATATGTACTTTGTACATACATTTAGATATAGAACGAAACGAAGTAAAGAAAAATCAACATGGCACACAAATTCCACGATGGACAGTGAAACAAATCGAATTGGACAGTTCGATTAGGCATACAAATGTGCAATTAGAAGTGAAAGACTATGTCGTTCTATGATATGACCTGCTCTTGTGCTACCCTTTGACCAATTAACCGTTACAAATGGATCAGACAGAGGACAGGAAGCGGATATCAAAAAAAGAACTAACGAGCCATATAAATGAGACAACAGAGAGCAAGAGAGGGGGAGAGAGAGAGACAAGCAAATTGTAGGCGTTTGTAAATGAAAACTATTTCAGTAAAAATTATTTTTTACCATTTTTCATACAATTTAGACAAAATTTGGTTAACCAATGTCTGCCCTGTCATTGGCCACAAAATTTCCAATAATTACGCTCGAGTTTTTAATTATCTTTCAAGCATTTAATTATTATTTATGATTGTGTTTAGTCATTTTATTTTGATACCCTGTAAATGGATAAAAGATAGGGCATAGCGCAGTTAAATTATTATTGATTCTGAAGAATTGATTGACTGTGTTATAAAAGTTGGGTTTTGACCATCAGTTGATTTGGTATATGGACTTAAACTTTTCTATTTGAAGATAAAGATAAATGGACGAAATAAGAATAATATGTATTTAATCCGAAGTAGACCTAGTTTTAGCAACTTACTCAATATGGGTTTCATATAGTAATATAGGCAGTTAAGTTCTCTTTTATTACCTTATTGGAAACGAAATAATACTTATAAATATGTTTATATACAATATGAAATAATGTATGTACATATATATACATATAGACAAGAGTGACATAAATGCCCGCTAGATGGCGCTTCTAAACAAAACTATTACAGCAGAAGCTCGAGAATTAGAAGTCTCTGAAAATCGAAAACAAAATGTTTGTCAAAATCGAAAATTTAATCTATAAAAATTAATAATTTACTAACTCTAAATATAAAATTTTTCAGAAATTATAACCCGAGTTAAGGAATAATATCTTAAAAAATTTGTATCATATCTCCAAACAAATGAAAACTGTTTTCAATTTTGAATGAATTAAAGTAAAGCATATAAAGAAAAGGTTTCCTAAGTAGCTTAAATATTTAGTGAAACTTCTAAAAAAAAAATTACCATCATTTTTGTTGAGAAAAACAATTTTCAGAAACTTGAAATTATTTGCAAAATATTAAAAAATTAATAAAACTTTCTTAAGAAACTTCATTAATGCATAAAGCCTTTGTTAAAATTGCATACTCTTAAATAAAGATTTAGAATTATATACTACATAGAACTATAGATATACTATATAGCTATATAGTATCTGATTGTCTGTATTCTGTGAACGTTTATATCAGTGAATCATTTTTTCTCCCCACTGTATATATAAACGAGAAAGTTGCTTGATTTTTAGCTAAAGATATTTTTTGAAAGAAAAAAGCTTTTACCATAATCGATCCTACGAATATTCTTAGTCGAATAATATAAATTTTTCAGCTTTAACTATATTAATGTTGATTCTTGTAATGATTAAATTAATATCAATTTTCAATATTTAAAACTTAAGCCGCAAATCTACAGGGTATTATGAAATCGGTTCTTTAACTTTCAATATTCAAATTTGGTTATTGTTGCTGCTTTTGTTTATGTACAAAACTGAAATTGAAATTAAAATTGATTTATGTGGTTTTCTCGTGTTTGTCATGTGTGTCCAAGTTGGTCAGTTTATTAATTTGTTAAGGGCAGCAGAACCGCCCCCTCCATCCCCAACCACCATATCTCTTTCTCTCTCTCTCTCTGCCCCTCACTTTTATTGATACGAAACGTATGTATGTGTATAAGAGTGCGGCTCTCCTTTATGCGGGGAGAAAGGGGAGGTCTCTGGCCTCGGGTCTGTCATGTCGCCTGCCCATAACAATTACATATTAATTAATAACAATTTTTCGGGGTGTTAATGCATGTTTAATATATAAATTGTACAAGTAATTAACAATTTGATTGCCGACAGATGAAAAGCCAAGCCATCATATTAATGGAAAGCTATATGAAAGATATATGTATATAAGATATTTGTATATATATGTAGTAATTTAAAACTTTTATTCTTAAGACACTTATTTCCTGCTTTCGCCTTAGCCTTAGCCTAAACTCAACATAAGCAACGCCTGCGTGAAAAATGCAAATCAATTCAATTAAAAAAGAACAAGAGCAACATGCGAATACGGCAACAACATCAACATCAACATTGCAACAACATTTAACAATACCCTCAATTCCATAGCCTCAAGGTACACACACACACACACACACACAAAATAAACCGCACAACGATCGATCCTTACGTCTGTCCTTCCCTCCATCATCTCTTTCTTGTGTTGCATGTGGCAGCAACAGCAGAAAGAAAGAGAAACAAAAGCACGCGCTCCATAAAGATCCCAGACAACACATGCCACAAAAGTGTTGCAGTTACAAGAATTTTAATCAAGCGTTTAACACTAAACGCGCCACAGAGAGGCAACATGCAAGATGCAGCCCAGTCAGCCAGCAAGTCAGCGGTTCCTCTGCATCAGGCAAAAGGAGGCAAAATGTCGACAACAACATTGCCGTCTCTGCGCAGACGCATAAACAATTTTCAAATTGTTGTTGTTGGTGTTGTTATTGTTGTTGCTTTTTGTAGGCACCGCGAGCCTTTTTCATTGTTGCATTTGTTTTTGTTGTTGTTGTTGTTATTGTGCATAAATTAACTTGCCGCTCTTGTCTAGGCCGAGGAAACAACTTTAAATTTTTGCACTGAAAGAAAAGATTTAAGTATAATGAGAAATGTTTTAAAAATTTCGAAAACGCTAAGGTAATTACATGTATGTATGTCGGCAATATATATAAGATTATAGATAAGATTATAGAACTTATTTGGGTTTCAGTTAAATGCATAAATTTTTGAACCATTTAGCTAAGCTCAATTGTCATACGATTTCTGTTTCGGTTTATTGGAATAATTTAAGAAAAGATATTGCTTTCCTGAACAAATCACTTTTAGTGCTCTTAAAATATTGCTTTTAACTCACTGTTTCATTAACACGAAGGTAGTTGTTGCGTCGCAGTCTTGAGCTAATCTCTTAAAAGATGTTTTTATTTTACATTATATTAGATCATTGTTATAGCATTTTAACAAATGTTTAATTCAATATATTACTAAATTTTTATTATTATTTTTAACAATCGTTTCAGCACAACTAAGACAACTTATGGATACATTAGTCAGGACGACAAAGTGTTTTAGGTTATAGCAACCTTTGTTTCAAAAAAGTAAGTTTTACCACTTTTACCAAAAGCCAAATATATATAATTCTCTTCTTGTCCGTTGCAGTGATATTTCAACATCATTTCACTGCTTTTTTATCAAACCTGGAAGACCTATTGCGTTCTAAGATACTCTTAAAATTCTGTCTCTTCTAAATATATATTTAATACAAATTTTCTTTAAATCGAATGTAATAAAACTATAGTTATTAGTTTATTAATTTTTGTTTGACTCAAAATTTATTTGACTTTGAAGAAAATGATTTGATTGGAAACTGCCTACATCAAGCTACTTCTCAATTATGATCGTCTGGTATTTTACTTAATTTTAATTCTGGATTTTTTGACAATTATGGCGCTAAATTTGAGCATCTTTTTAAGCAAAAAAAATTGTTTTGCAAATCAACCTACTCTTAATTTATGTTTGCCTGGTATTTTACCTTATTTGATTTTCTGGATTTTTTGGTAAATTTTGGCGCAAAATTTGAGTTGGGACAACCAAAACAGTCTGCCCGGTTTTTTTTTTTCGCAGCACCTAAAACCGACTTACTGCCAATGTATGTTCGCCTGGTATTTCTGGCTTCCCGGTTTCGCCAGTTTCAAAAACTAATTTGCCCTTACCCCAGAAGTAGGCAATGGAAAATTTGGTTTCGGTTCTGCTCAAGAAATGGCCCGAAACCGCAAAATCCCTAATAACTCAGCTCCTGGCATGATTAGCGGGATGTCATTTATGCAAAAGACAGATCCTTTAGATAAGATTCATTCCATTTGGGTTTCGTCCTGATCCTTTAAAGGACTCGCGAGATATAACCAGTTTTCTGTAAAGAAAAAAGTCGTTTTTTTCAGCCATTTTAAGGACTATTCAGGATATATGTCAGCCGACGCTATGCCCAAAGGACATGCCAAAAGTCCTTAAAAAGACCAAGTTACAAGGACTTTTCTGATTTTTTTTTTAGCGTCTTTGACGACTGCCCCCTTATATAAATTGGCGAAAAATTTATCAAAAGATTATAAAAATCCAAAAATGCAGATCGATAGTTTGGCTTCCTATGAGTTCAATCATGTCCTAGAAGATTCTGTCATAATCCTGAAAAATTACAGCCTCTGGACACTGAGAAAAATATGTTTTACGCCCTGATTTCCGTTTATTTTTAATTTAAATATAAATACTATAAATAATATATAAAAAGTCAGTCTCTTAGCTATAATGAACAGGTTTTTACTTAACTAAAATATTTGAAACATTTGTGAGAATCTTCAGAGCCTGTTGCAGAAAAATTGACCAAAAAAGATTTGTTCTCTTCCTCATGCCGTTTTCGTTGTCCAGGAGAAGTCACATTCACAAGATCAACCAGCAGTTGGTGCGAATTAGCTAAAAATAAAGAGATAGATAAAGATTAGATAAATCTATATAAATTGACAAATACTAATTAGATAGTGTAGGATCGTTTAACGTTTCTTTCAGTGTAAATTACTTGACTAGAGTTTACTTGGCTTGTTTTTGTCTATGGACAAATTGAAATTTGCATGACAGACGCACATTGATCATATGGGAAAAAAACACGTAACCAAGCAAACGCAAAAGCAAATCTCTGGTCTCCAACTGTGCCAAAGAAAACAAACAGAATTCTATGTGTGTGTATGGCATTTTTTTGTGTTTTTTTTTTTTCTTTCAATTAAACAAACATGTCGAGAGCATTGTCAAATGTTTTCCTACAAATTTAGGCCAAGTAAGTAAATCCAACCACATTCCCCTTCTTTCCCCAAGTACATTTTGGAAAAATCATTCAATAAATCACAAGCAAATTAACATAAATCTTTTTGCTGTCAACATGAAAAGGCTGAGCCAAGTCCCAAGCTGATTGCCTCTGTTGTCTCTAGAACTGCCGTCGCCGTTGCTTCTTAAGATGACGATGATGATGCCGATCGTAAATTCTGTAAATTTTTTGACAAATGCAGAACAGTAACCACCAAAATGGGCAATAAAAAATTAAAAAGTAAATATAAAACAAAATACAAACACACACACAGAAGGAAAGAACAAAAAAGAGGGGAAACAGAGAGAAAGCACGCAACGTTTTTATGGCATAATCAAAGTGAGATAAATTTGAAAAAAAAAAAGAACGAAAATGGCATACTCTGGGCAAATAATGTCTTACTCTTAAGTTGGCTTATAAATGTACATACTTACATATATGTATGTGTCATAATTCCCTAGTTAGGGTATTCAAATGCACACGCACACACACACACAAGTGGCAGAACCATGAAAAAAATCTAACAGGAACAGATGCATCCACACAAATGGCACACAAAATGTATCTTTTAGAACGCAAAAATGAGCTCCATAAAATGCGACTAGACTACAATGTGGCCAAGCGGGAGACCAGAGAGGATACAAAATGTAGGGTAAGCGAGGGAAGAGACGAATGTACATACATACATACATGTCTGCAAAGTGTTAATGTGAATTTATGATGCATTACGCCGCGGCGCCGTCAGTGAGAGAAAGAGAGAGAAACAAAGAGTATAGCAGAGAGAGCAAGAGCTACGAGGGGGAGTCCCTAAGAAACGTGCAGATGGCATTTTTGGAGCACTTTTTTTGTTTTGTTGTTAGTGTCATAATGAAAAACAGATTTGGTTTAGTTTTTTTCTCTTCTCTTGTGATTGTTTTTATTGGCATCGGAAATGTTAGATTTTATTACAAGAAAGTGAAAGCAATTAAGAAAGAGATAGAGAGAGAGCTCAGTGAAATGTGTAAAGGAATCCATTTATAGTGGTAATTAGTACCAGAATCAAAGGTAAAAACAAAAAGGGACAACTTTTTTTTAATGATCATTATACCCTGTACCAAAAGGGTAAAAGGGTATATTAAAGTCGCTCAAATGTATGTAACAGGCAGAAGGAAGCATTTCCGATCCCATAAAGTATATATATTCTTGATCAGCATCAACAATATAGTCGATTGAGATATGTCCGCCTGAGTCCGTTGAAAGAGACAGAAATATTTGTATTCCGATATATGAAATAACAGTTATGGTAGAGTAGTAGGTAGGGGTCAAGTCACGCAAACGTAGAGGTTCCATCTCCACTCGAGGTCGGGTGTGATGATGTTATTCTTTAAATTTTTTTTGCTTTTAATTTGTATTATTTGTAACTGTCTTTATAGCTCAATATTCCGACAATCTGCGTACAGTGTATGTTCAAGTCGGCACTCTGACTTGCTTACTTCATTATAAACTTCTAATGTAGACTTAATCTGTAATCAAGATGTTATAACAATATTAAATTTTCACCAAATTTCCAAAGCATTTAAAGTAAATCTTTAAGAATCAACTTCTACTTTAATATTTAACTAGAATTTTAGATATAGAGTCGAACTTCCCTTACTAGTCTTAACCCTGGTAAAGAGTTCGAGTTAAGGAGGCTTCAAGTTAGGCAAGTAAAATTCTATGCAGATTTTGCTCTACTGATGTTTATTATTGATTGAGTAAAAGAGAATTCGAGCTATAGAAGATCGAGTTATTGAAGTTCTCATTGCTTAGCGATGTCCTAGATGTAGAAGCTCGAGTTAAGGAACTTTAAAATCCTTATATACTTCATCTTATATACATCTTATTGCTGAATTATTGTATTTCAACTAAGAAAATGCCTTCGTTTTTATATGAATTGTTAACTTTCAGGCTTTAATTTTTAGAATCTATTCCTATTTTTTTTCGTTTATTAAAAATATTTAAACTAGTTGCCATAAAACCAAAAACTAGCTATCCCAGATCTATGATAGTTTATGGCATAGGTAATACCAGGCTAAAGTTCCTATACATGATATCTTATAACGTAAAAAAGCTTTTAAACATATAAAATTTAGTTGAATTTCCACTTTGCACGAATGTTTCTTGTATTTCTTTTGCATATATTTAGTTTGCTTTTAACTGGTTTTTTTTTAATGTATTTTGTCTTTTACAATTACGTTTAATATTTGGCCAATTCGATTGCTACTTGTGCGTTTTGCCAGACTATTTCAACGGCTGCTGCTGCTGCTGCTGCTGCTGTTGTAGCTCCTTCTTCACCTTTATGGCTCATTAACGGACATGTTTGTGGCCACGACGACAACATCAACTTCCCCTCCCGTCTCCACTCCTCTTGAACAAAACGAGCTCGATAAAAACTTGGCTGTCTGTGTTTGTTGGTCTCTCTCTCTCTCTCTTTGTCTGTCTGTTGTTCTAGTGTGTGTGTGTTTGGACAATAAAACAAAATGGCAATTTACGATTTTATTTACGAGCCGTGCACTGTTGACTGCAACAGGAACTTCATTCCGCTCGTCGTCGTCGTCGTCGAGGTAAAAAGGAGTCAGTCACATACACACAGTCCGAATGAGAAGAACTTCAAAGAAACGCCTAAAGATTCGTCATGCTGACGCCCATTATTATTGCGTGTGCTTGGTGCATCAATTTTTGTGGAACCGCATAAATTATGTGGCCAGCAGCAGCAGCAGCAAAGGCAGGAAAGCTTAAACCAGCTGTCAACATGGCCCTCAACCAAAGAAACCCAGAAAACCCGAACGCCTAACCAACCACCACCCACGCCCTCAATTGTGAACTGGAGCAAATTGTTTTCATCTGACCGACCGACCGACCGACCGACAGACAGACTGCCGCACCCCCCCATCGAAATGCATTTTTATGGGCGTTGCACACAAGTAACGCCTTCTATTTTTAGGATTTTTAGTATTTCTCTTTGGCGTCTCTTAATTGAAAGTTTATTAGAGTTTTTGGCTCCATAATTTAATTAACTTGTAATGGCAGTACGTAATGTGCCGCCAGTTGCCATTCTTTTGACTTTTCCAGGTATTATATTGAGTATATATATAGATAGATAGTGAGAAAGAGAGGGGGAGAGTGAGGGGTGTGACTAAAGACATCCTATAAATATTTCTTTTATACTTTTCAAAACTTCAATTCAGTTTTTGTGGGCGTAACAATGTCAATGGGTGTCAGCTGTTAAGCAAAGAGTGTGGCAGTTGGGTGGTCAAAATAGAGGCAGAAGGAGGGGGGGTGCGGTATCGGAAGTGACATTGTGAGATTTATAGACTCAATGTGGTAGTGTTTATTTGAATTGCTGGATTGAGTTACCATAAATGGTTTAAAAACAAAAACCAAACGATCGCTAATGGTAAAGGGGAGGGTACTATGAAAGTTTTTCGACTTTGAGGGGGAATTGAGAAATATTATAGATCACATATCGGCTAGAGCAGATGTAGATATAAAGATTTAGTCTTTAAAAGATTTTAAGTTAGAAGAGTTTAATATGAAGTACATACAAATGTTAAGCAACTGCGAATGAATGGGACTAAATAGTGCACAATATATGCTAAGAAGTCACTCGAATTGCAAAATTGAACTATAGAAAACATAGATAAAGCTCAATTCTTTCTAAATCAATTCATCAGTGGTCAAAAATTATGCGTTCACGGGTTGTAAAACATCAGGAATGAAATCTTAATTGAAATTGTTTTCAAGTTTCTTATTATAAATTAAAATTTATCTCTTTAAATCCGATTTAAAATAAACCAAAAACACTACACCTTGTGGAAATCGCTTTTAAAACAACAAAATTATTCCTCTAAAACTATATTTCTCGCCGATCGTTTCTATGGGAGCTATATGATATAGTCAATCGATTCTGATAAAAGTTGGTGGATATGTTAGGAAGTATTAATATATAATATTAAACTCATGAAAAACAACCAAGTTATAGTTGTTTAACTCTGTTCTGGACAGAACTTTCCCATGGATATAATATAAACGCGATTATCTCGAAACCACTTTTTTCAAACTGGTTGGGAGGATAACTTCAGTAAATGTAAACCGATTTTCAATATTTTTTTTTAAATTACTCCTTATACCCACCATTCTCGCGTATACTAGGATATTTTGGATCGGTCAAAAAATAAAGGACCTAGGACCAAAACAAGGGGTCAAAAAAGGTAGATTTTTGAAATTTTGACTTTGACACCCCCTCACTCCCCTATATAGTGACCTATTCCAAATATCCTAGTATATGCGATAACCACATCAATTCTTAACAATTCAATCAATGCCCTTACTCCATTTCTACTTTTTCTCTCAGATAATCCTTTCTCAAAAAATCCTGCCAACCATGGGCCTATCTTTTAAATTTTTCGTCAACTTTAGAACGAATTACAACAACAACCGATACAACAACAACAACAAAAAAACATTTTTTATTTAGATTTCATTAATTATCTTTCAAATAAAAATAAATGCATATTGATACCTCTCATACTTTTTGTGTAATTGAATTTTTTGTAAACCTTTGTAAAACGACACCTGAGACTATATGGTCCCCTTGAGGTTGGATTAGATCGTGTTGATCCAGACCAGTTGGGCAGGGCATAATCAACAGAGATGCATTCTTCTATGCGTTGCAAACTTCTGAATGAAAATTAATATACCTACCCTTAGAAGGGTATAAATATAGATGACTTGATTACGATTCAGTTCAATCTAAATTGAATTGATATTGCCCACACTTAATCCAGAAACTTAATAAGAATTATTTTGCTTTTAGTTAAAATATTTTGCTATGTTTTTTTTTTTTTTTTTGTGAGTTTAAACAATTTTGTATTTTTGTTTCTGTTTTTCAGTCTCGTCAATCAAATGTGCATATATATTATTACTAGAAAACCCGGCAAACGTTGTTGTGCCATATAAATAATTTTCTGGTAATTTCCAGTGTAGACAAAAAATAGCTTACTTATTGTAAGTTTGTATGTATGTTAGAATGTGTATATTGTATGTATGTAAGAATGAGGTAGGGAGTGAGAAAGAAAGGGGATGAAAAATAGATGTTGGCCGATTCTCATAGATACCGGATAAGCACAAAAAATTTCATCAAAATCGGTCAAGCCGTTTCGGAAGAGTATGGCAACGAAAACTGTGACACGAGAATTTTATATATATAAATTAATATTATAAAATTATTATGCTATTGTAAATTATATGAAATTTTATTGCTATAATATTAAGGATATGTATTTTGTATATGTCTTCAAGTTTTCAAGACATTTTCAATCATTAAAATTGGTTTTCAAAAATCATTTTGTTGAAATCGTTCAAATAGTTTTAAAAGTCATAACATCTAAAATATGAATTATAGCCTATATCATGGCAGAATATTTAATGAATCTTGGGAGCTTATTTATTGATTTATTATATGAATAATATTAAATCAAATGAACCGATTGGCCTTAAGGCATTTTATAATGCCTTCATTTTGTAACTAAATAATTAATAATTCAAGCTAAAAAAAAGATTTTATATAACTAATTAGATTGTTATGGAAAAAAACTAAGACGCGATATAATTTATCTTGTGAATCTATTTCTATATATCAAAAGCAAATCGGCTTAAAATTTTATATTTATAGATTTGGTGTTTAGTTCTTTTTCTGCCTATAAAACCGTGATTAAAAACAAACTTGTCTTAATGAACAAAGCCTAGAATGCAGTAGGTACATATATACACATACATATACATATATATAGTAAATCTTCCCCTCCCACATGATGTTCCACTTTCTCGACAAAAAAACAAGAAGCTTTTCCATAAATATCAATTAAGAGGAAATATCAAAAGTGACAGAGAAACATGTGGCGACTGTGGATGAGAGAAGTTGGCCTGCCTGCCTGCCCATTTGGCTGCTACTGGTTCTACCTGAAGAGACACCGATGCTGCCTACGCAACTTAGTACTACATATAGCTTGGGTAGTCCAACAACTGAAGTAATTCAGGGTCCCCAGACAATGGCCAATTGAGCTCATCAAATTGTTGTTAAAAATAAAATGAAATAACAATAAAATATAAAACTTTAGTTAACGGAAATGCTTCGATTTGGGTGTCGAAGCATAACAATTGAAAAGTCAAGTTCTGGTTCAATGATTTCCATCTGGTTTATTGACCAAATTCAATTAGTCGGTTCCCCCACCCCCCCATCCCTCCACAACAGCAGTCAACATTTCCCCTGATTAGACATAAGCTGCTTACTCCAGTTTTACCAACCAAAAACCAAAAATATAAATAAGAAAAATTGTTAATACTTTTACTAATTTTTGAGAGGGACTTGCAGGGGCAGAGGGGGAGACAGTTAAGCGTCAATATTTCATGTTAAGCCTATTTTGTTAGATTTTGTCTCCAGTTGAGCTGCTTAGCTGAAAAATGTCTCTTTTAAATGACAAGTGACAACTGGCAAATGAAAAAGAAATTATTATCTTAAAAGTTGAAAGCTTATTAAACTGTTTTTGATTTGCATAGTTTAGATATTAGTTGATAGTAGAGAAGTTTGTATACACTGTAAAAGTAAGTTATTTTTAATATTTGTTTATCTCAATTATGTTAGCCTTCCGAAGTGCAATGTTTTCTATTAAGGAGTATATATCAATCTTCTATATCTGTTCAATCATTTTTATACCCTTGCAAAAAGGGTATATTAATTTTGGTCAGAAGTTTGCACCGCATAGAAGGAAGCATCTCCGACTATATAAAGTATATATATTATTGATCAGCACGACGAGCTGAGTTGATATAGCTGAGTTGATATAGCCATGTCCGTCTGTCCTTCTGTCCGTCTGTCTGTCTGGATCAACAGCTTCTCCTCCGAAACCCTTAAAGCTACCGAGCTGAAATTTTGCACCTAGGCTTCATTTTGCTGCAGGCATTGTATATCTCGGAATCATCCCGATCGGATGACTATATCATATAGCTCCCATAGGAACGATCGGTCAAGAATAGAGTTAAACTTCCATAACTTTGTTGTTTTTCAATCAAATATTAAAAATTTGTTGTTAATGAGTTTGGTATACTTTCTAGCATGTCCACCAAGTTTCATTAGAATCGGTTGACTATATCTTATAGCTCCCATTGGAAAGATCGGTCAAGAATATTGTTTTAGAGCAATAACTTGGGTGTTTTTAAAACGCTTGTTATAAAATTTGGTATTTGGGAGTTAAGTATATATAGAAATGGCTGTGCTAAGTTTTAGCCAAATCGGTTGACTATATGCTATAGCTCCCATAGGGACAATCAGATCAAAAATTTTTGTTTGTCGAAATACACTTTTTTTTCTTAAGCCACGAACATTTAATGAAGATTTGACTTCTTTTATATGCTTTCTAAAGTAATTGTAAATATGCAATTGTTAAATAACAGTTTGCAAGGGTATACGAACTTCGGCACGGCCGAAGCTAGCCCATCCTTCTAGTTTAAGATATTTTTCCCCAGTATGGAACAAACATTTAACCAAAACAAATATACCCATTTTCCAAATTTCTTTATAGTGTCTAAAAATCATAATTCACATTATTTCAAAATGGATTTAGATTTAAATAAAATATATAAGAGAAAGAGATAGCGAGAGAAAATTCCTTAAACATTATGGCCATTGTGGAAAATCAATTAAATATAAACAATTTTAATGGATTATTTAAGCCACATACACATACATACATATACATACACATACATACACATACATTTTTATACACACATATCAAGTGAACCAAATTAATGAAAATTTTCAACTTCACACATTGCCGTGGCTAGAATCGCCCGTGGCAGATGAGGCAGGTGAGTGTGCATCTGTGTGTATGTGTGTGTGTGTGTGGCAACATTTACACTTTGATTGAGCAAACATTTCATGAATTCATTTGCTCAACAGTGTGGAAAATTTGGCAAAAAAAAACAAGGAACGGAATAAAAACGGAAAAAGAGAAAAGTTGCCCACCCGGTGGAGGCAAATGCTTAGAGTAAAAGTAAAACAGGCTTAGAACTGCATTTAAATTCAAGTTCAGTTTTGATTTACATTTTAGTTGTGGCAAGTCGCGTGAAGATGCAACTACAAATTGTGTTAATGTGTTGCCTCTTGGTTCTCCAAGGAGAAGGAAAAAGTAAAGAGGATAAATATGTTCAAGTGCGTCAGGGTAACTTTTTTGAATGGTTAGCCTCGATATTTTTTCCGACAACTACACCACCACCGCAATTGATAACCACAACTACTAGGCGAGCTACTACCACAACATCTTCTTCAGGAACTACTTCATCTCCTGCATCTTCCTCTTCAGGCACAGCCAGTTTTCCACTTGAAAGGGATTGTCCTTCGTGTCGCTGCGGACTGATTAACACTTTGCCAAGGAAAATTGTTGGCGGCCAGGAGACGAGTGTTCATCAATATCCTTGGATGGCAGTTATATTATTGCATCAACGTTTCTATTGCTCTGGATCTTTGATTAGTGATATGTATGTCCTGACAGTGGCACATTGCATTGAGGGTGTTCCGTTGGAATTGATTACAGTTCGCTTTCTCGAACATAATCGTAGTCATAGCCATGATTTGGTTATTGAACGGCGAGCTGCACATGTGAAAACTCATGAGCTCTATAATCCAAGAAGTTTTGATAATGATATAGCTCTAATACGTCTTAACCATCCAATGGATATGGAGAAGAAGCCATTAAGACCCATTTGTTTGCCTATAAGGGATCATAGTTTTGATGGCGAATTGGCTGTAGTCACGGGTTGGGGGGCCCAACGTGAGGGAGGATTTGCCACTGATAATTTACAGGTGATATAAAGTAACATATACAAAAGCAATGTATATATATATATTTTCTCAACTTTAGGAAGTGGAAGTTGTTGTTCTTACACAAATGGAATGCCGTTGGAATTCTACATATAAATCTGGCCAGATTACAGATAATATGATCTGTGCTGGCTATTTGGAGGACGGTGGTAGAGATGCCTGTAGCGGTGATAGCGGTGGACCACTTCATGTTCAATTTGATGAGCAACCGACACAATATCAACTTGCCGGTCTTGTATCCTGGGGTGAAGGTTGTGCCCGTCCCCAGTCACCTGGTGTCTATACAAGAGTTAGCCAATATCTACGCTGGATTGAGAGAAATACTCCTGGAGATTGTCTTTGTATGCCATATCCCGAAGAGGATTACTAACTACTCTCTCTTACACTGGCAGCAATTCAGCAATATCAATTCATCTAAATGATATTAGTAGCAAACTACAGACATATACCATATCCCTATCCATTTCCATATCCATTTCCATTCATGTAACCATTGGCAAATAAAAATGCAATTTGAAACTGGGTTAAAGTGAGAGCTCCTTTGGGCACTTGAAGGTAAGCATTTCTCCTCGACGTTTATTGTGCAAAAAAAAAAAAAAAAGCAAAGTTTGCCTGGCAAACGATGAACGAGAGTAGAGTGCAAGAGATGATGATGCAGATGGAGATGCAGATGGGTATGGGTAGGGGTATGGGGATACAGGGGAGCTGGAGGAGCAGGCCATTTCTCATATACTTGTATAAATCCCAATTTGCTGCGATATATATTTTGTGCAATTGTGATTGTTATGCATTTTGCATTTGCGCAATCATAAAGTTCAACAAACAACAAAAAAAAAAAAAAAAGAACGAAAGGAGAAGAAAAAGCAAAACCCAAAATCCAAGGACACACAAATGAAACGATACATTCGTATACATTTACGGACACTCAGTCGTAGTAAGGAGTAAGTTTATTCTGTGGCAATAGCAACAACCAAGTTGCTTGCTTTTTTTCACTCGCTTTTTCGGTTAAAGTTGCATCTGAAAGTGCGATAAGCATAAAGTTTCGACTAATGGCAACAAATTACTCGGTTGCAGCAATGAAAAAGTATACCAAAATTGAGTTGCATTCAGGGAGTTTTGGCCAAAAATTGTGAGATTACCATTTCATATGTGTGGCATTTGGGATAAAGTTATGGTAAACTGTGCATATATCATATGTAGGTATATGTATATAGATTGATTTGATAGGTGGTAAAATATACTTAAATTATGTAGAATGAGTTTTATATTTGTTTTGCAGAAGTTTCATTGTGTTTGGTTTATTATTATCCTTGGGGGAGAGAGCTTGGAAAACTATGAACTAAAAGAACCATCCATTAAAGATTCATTGATAAAGATAATAATGTAGCTTCGGTAAGTAAGTTAGGGTTGAAAAGATGATATATTCTCTGAATGTTTGTATTTTTATATTAATATAAGGCACCAATAAATTTTTAAATGGTATTTGAAACTAGAAGACCGTGCTATCATCAGCCATGACGAAGTTTTTTATACTTTTGAGAATTCTCCATACGTCAATTTAGCGTTTTAAGGACAAAGCAAATCTGGTTTAGATCGCTGTAGGATTCAAAGTGTTGCTCCAACACTTCTTCTCCATATTTGTTGAAAAATTTACCAAAATGTTGACCAAATTTTAGAAAATTTTTAGATTGTTTAAGAAGCAACACTCTTGATAAGACTCTGCTTCAAATTGTTAACTTATAAAAGTTTTAACTAGAGGGATGGGCTAACTTCGGCCGTTTTGAAGTTCGTATACCCTTGCAAACTGTTATTTAACAATCACATATATACAATATGACAAAATCATTGAAAAACGTTCAAAACAAGTCAAACCTCTATTATCTGTAGAAAATGTAATTCGATAAAAAAAAATTTTTGATCCAATTGTTTCTATGGGAGCTATAGCATATAGATGTCTGATTTGGCTAAAAATTAGCACAGGCTTTTTTATATATGCTAAACTTCCAAATACCAAATTTTGCGACAATCGCCTAAGTTATTGCTCTGAAACGATATTCTTGACCGATCATTCATATGGCAGCTATGTATATGATATATTCAACCGATTTTAATGAAACTTGGTGGATATGTTAGAAAGTATACTAAACTAAGTAACAAATTTTATAATATTGATTGAAAAACAACAAAGTGAATGTCATGCTAAAGTTTATTAGTAAAAAACTACTTCAAAACTTTGAAAAACTTGGACAAAATTTTGACCAGATTATGGAAAGCTTTTATAGTTTTTTTTATAGAAAGTTATAAACATTAAGGTAAATATTAGTCTTCCAGATTTTGTTGCGAATTCAAAGTTCTAAATATATAGCATACAAAGATATAGTTTTTAAAAATCGCCCAAAATTTGACGAAATTGCAACTTAGTGAAATTAAAACGATTTGAAGGATATTACTTATAGAGTTTTTGTCATCTTTAAGTCAAGTTAAAGAAGTCTTACATTTATTTCAATGCTATTTTTTCGTAGAAAACAAAGTTACAATAACCAAAATACATTTTAATGGCTCTAACCATTCTCAAAATATCGGTATAGATAACTTTTATATATTCAAATTTGATTGTACATCAACTTATCATATCGACATATATGCAGAACCTCTTCCACCTTTAACCACATTTCTTCTTTACTAATTTGTATTGTTTACTGTTTATCAGTTTCTTTTTATGGCCTTCCTTATCTATTCTTGAAAAACTTTCCATCCATTAAATATTCAGTAATATATTCAATTCTTCTTTGAATTTTTCAACTTTCGTGCAAATTTAAATTACCAATCCAATATTTTTTCTTTCAATGCAATCAAAAATTTACCTATCAATTATATATTTCCAGCCAAATCAGTTTTTATTTGTATTTCCCATCGATCTGGTGGCTTTCATTTCCATTTTTGACAAAGAAAAATTATGCAAATATGGACACAAAACATATACACAATTTTTTTTAATGTTCAAACCGTTTGGATCGTTAAATATTTTTGTCATTAATGGGGACACTTTAACCACTGACATCCACGTATCTTCTTTGGGGCAATGTCTTCTATAATTCACACTCACATTTTCCCATCAAAATGAAGAAAAGACAAATTACAAACGCCCATACATACATACATACAGATACATACATATATAACCAATGTGACCGATATGCCATACCATACCATAATGCCATATGCAAATAGTTTTACAATCACCATGGATCATTAAAAATGTTTACGACTTCATATTAAAAAAACTTACTACAAAAAGAAAACATTTATACTTTGCCAATAAATTTGTCTCACTTTTTGTTACCCTTTAAAAGGCATAGATGAGGGGTATGCTTATGTGGTTACAAAGTTTCTAATTCGAAAAATATTTCCATATATATTTTTGATTATTAGCCTTATGTTTTGAAGTAAAGATATTACAAATTTGATAGTCTCTAGAAAGTGGAGTTACTTTTGTAAATTGCATTTTAGATTTTGGTATTTTCTAGATATATATCTATGTATGTATATATAGATCTAGCTACCTAATGATTTATCTATATAACGAGCTATCCATCTATTGATCCTTACATGACTCTATCTATTATCAAACCAATTATTACCAAAAGTCAGAAAAGAAAGCTTATATTGATGGCAACTTCTATAATGATCTTTATCCCTATATATTATAGGGTATCTTCAAGTCTTCTTCAATATATAAGTACGTAATGCTTCTTTTTCGGAGAGCCGCAAAACTCGTAAAGATTTCCTACTCAAAGTCATAAAGCAGTCGAAAGAAGAAAAGAAGTTGGGAGAGTCTTGTCTTAAGTTAAAATTTAAAGTGCGACCTCAGAGAGCCGGCATGGATTTCCAGTTAAACGACAAATAACTTGGCATTTAATAACTCTACGGGTATGACTTTGCTCCTCTAACCCCCCACCCGCAACCCCCTCTCTCTCACTGAATTCCATAATTTAAAACTGCACAAACGAATTTATGTGCTGAAATTAAAGCCGAGATTTTTTCTTTCCTTCTTTTTTTTTTTGGAGGCGGAAGACCAAAAAAGAGATGAGGGCTAAAAGATTTGTTCGCTTTGATAATCAAATGGCATCAGAGACTTGATTTGAGCCAAACAAAAAGCAAAACCAAAACGAAGATGAATAAAAAATTATGAAAACTTACATCAAATTTAATAATCATCTGTCATGTTCGCCCCTGTGCAACCAATCAGGCCTAAGAACAAGCTTCTACATAATCTTTAACTAAATAAAAATGAGACCCCAAAAAGACATTTCTCAGAAGTCAAACATGACACATCTCATTATGAGAATGCTCCAAACCAATGATGATGATGATGATGATGACGACGATGAGGATGATCATCATGTGGAGCCTCTTCTCTTTCTCTCACATTTGCATGTTGTTGGCTGTCAGAGAGCATTTTGTTTATGATTTTGTAGCTGTCATAAAGTTATTAAAAGTATGTGACATTTTTATGACATTCTGACGTCTTGCCCAAAAAGAATCCCCAAAAAAAGCCAAAATATATGTACATATAAAAACGAGACGCAAGAATGGAACTTGCTTTTGTTTTCATTTGAAAATAAAAGGGGAAGATTGCTATCTCACTCTCTTGGTCTCTCTCTCTCTCTCTCTCTATCGCTCTGTCTCACTCATATCAGGGTCTGAAATATGATATCAAATAAAAAGCAAATTAAAGACGATAAAAATCGTGTCTCGGCTCAAGCTGCGTGTTATAAAAATAAATTTGCCTGTGCAAAAAAAAAAAAAGAATCAGCAAAGAAAAAAAGAGACAGGGGAATGTCGAGGCATATATGCGACAGTTTCTATACACTTTCTTGAGCAAATTTGCGGGATTAGGCTGAATTAGCAAGAAGTAGGTATATGAAGCACTTTAATATATCGACAACTGTTGCAATCGTTTGGAGCTAATAGATATCGTTAGTATCGGATAATAAACAAACCATTTTTAATAAAATAATATTGGATCAAACTATGATAAAATCTGATTAAAAACTATATTTACTTTCGTTGCGAAATCTGAGAAACCGGTTCATATCACTTAGCTAGGTTTAGGTAAGAAGGTAATGAGATAATTCATAGTAACTTGGTGATAGAAAAGTTTTTTTTTTTTTTTATGTCTGTCAGTTAAACTTAGATCATAAGGCTTATAGACGATGATATATCATATAACCATAAGTTATATACACTGCCGCTTCTTAATATTTTGATTTGTTTTAATTTAAAGAAAAACATAAAACATATAAATATCTAGGAAAATATAAATAAACCATTATTTGTTTAAATAATAGAATGTTTTTTAGTTTTACTACAACTTTCTCTAGAAAAAAAATCTGATTTGATTCAAAGAACTACAATCATATATCATATCTAAATAAATTGAATGGATTATTTGAACAATGGATTATGTTACTAATAAATACGGATATTTTAACCACTAAAACATATTATTTTAATGTGATCTATGTATATGAAATAAAATGTCTATAATATTCCGATTTATCCAAAAATACACCCAACAAACTTCTTTGTAATATTAAGCAATTTTTTAAAGATTTTAATTGAAAAAAAAAACTTTGTGATGCAGTTGTCCATACTGATCGGTGTCAATTACTTTTAGAAGAATTAACCATTTTTTAATAAATAACATTTCTAAGACTGGAATAGAAACGAAACACTTTAATAATAGGTCATTCCTTAAGAGTTCATGTCTACTTAAAGAAATCTAACTATTTTTGCGTATTTTGAATGTACATATGTATATTCGAGAATATTATCCGAAAATTTCACATTGATCTGGCAAGGAGTTAAAAAGAAATTAGCCTATTTTAAAACATGTCAAATGGTTCGCAAAGCGCTAGCCACGTTTTTCTCCAAATGGTGTTTTTAAAGTCGGTGAGGAAACGGAACTAAAACATCACTGAAACTCTTAGATAGATCTTGTATGGCTATAAAATATTGAAAATGTAATTAGAACTTCAATATCAACTATATCTTTTCAATATCATGAATTTCCTATAACACATTATTTTAACATTTTGGACAAATGTCTTATGGTTACAGTCCTATTGCTCAAATCCAAAATTTTATCGAAAATTTTAATTCTTAATGGCAAAAAAGATATATTAAAAGGACCTCAACTAATCAAGAGTATATAAAATACTTTAAGTAAATATCTCCTTCATTGGCATTCAAATGCAAGTAACTTTTATTATGGCAAAGGGTATTTACAAAAAAAAAAGGAAACTGAAACCAGAAAAAAAAAAAAACAAAAAATTGGTTGGGTTTCATTTCGTTTCGGTTTCAGTTTTGTTGCCTGTTGTTCATCTTGTTATTTGGTGGCTCATAAAACTTGTAAACACCGGACTGATTGGGCCTCCCGTCTCTGAGTTGTACCTCTGTCTGTCGGGCGGTCTGTCGTTCGGTCTCACTGTCTGGCTTGTTGTCTGTGTGGGTGCTTTTTATTTTTTTTTTTTTCTTCGTTTCTTGTGTTGTTTCCTCTGGAAATTGGTAAGATACTTTGAGATAATATTACACTTTTGATTGCCCTTCGTTTGCGTATCGGTGTCTGTCTGTCTGTCTCACTGTCTCTGTGTCTGTCGTAATGATGCAAGGGCGTGAGAGATCAAAAAAGGGCGATAAGCGATTTAATTGTTGCCTTTGGGCCATATGTTCTCTTACCAACTTATGGCCATCAAATATGGATACATTAAGCTGACAGTCGAGAGAGGAACAAAAATCGTGACTAAAATCTCAGTTACTTACTCTTGGAATGAAACAAAAAATTATATCTAACATTGATTATTAATAAATATAAACTAAAATTTCTTTTTGTTTGCTAATTCTAATTTATAAAATTAGTTTTAAAAAATTATATATTTAATAAATTAGGTTTATGCTTTCGGCCGGATTAAAGTTGCATTTTGTTATCATGTTAAATATCTTTTTGTGGGACGCTTTGTATTGCGCAGATCGTAGCGACGCGTTGTATTTAATTGCTGTTTAGGAGTTCGATATTCCACATTCTTGTCTATATAGTCATCATCGTCATCAAAGTCTTCTTCATCTTCTGTGTCCTCGTTTCCTGTAGTTACTTTTGGTTTCTCATCTTCTGGGGATTTGTGAATATCGGAATTAGAAATATTTTCTTCTTGTTCTTGGTGCTGCTGCTCCTGATCCTCCTCTTCATCGGCATCTTCTTCATGGTCCAATAGTTCCAATACATTTTCAGTCTTTTCTATCATTTCTTCATCATCTTCCTCTGTGGAACTGGATTCGGCTAATTTGCGTTTCTTTCTCACTTTGGGTTTACTGGTTACAGTGGCTTTAGTTTTGGGTGCCTCAGCAGCTGGTGTCGATTGAAGTTCTTCCATGTCATTGGCATTGGTTGCACTTTCGCCACAAATTTCCGCCATGAATTCCTCTATAGATCCATCGATAGCTTCGATTTTTGATTCGGGAGCACTGAGTTTTTGCATTTTCATCGAACTAGATTGAAGCATTTCTCCATCGTCTTCATCTTCGGAATAGTTAATGCCAATGGGTAGATTTTGATGGAAATTACTCGACTTGTTGGTGGCATCCATGATAATGTCCGTTCTGCTTTGGCCATAACGTGGTAGATATTCACCAAAGAAATCCTTGACATGAGCCACATCCAGATTACCAAAATAACCAGCATATTCCGATGTCTGACCCGTGGGAATATCGAAACAAGATTCATGTGGCTTGACATACTTGACACCCTCCAAAGTAGGTAAAGTGGTTATAGAATTCGGTTGTTTGGCCGTAAGCGAACCACGTCCACGACGTGGCACCAATTCCGCCAGCACTTCCGATGAACTGCCTCGATCTTTGAGTAGCTGTGAATCGATTGTATAACGTAAAGTCGTATATAGACGACCGCGTGCAATTTGTAGGGGGGAACGTGTGGTTAAAAAATTACAACAATAATCACCACGCCCAGTCATACGGTTTACATGACTGGATGAGGGAGTTGCCAGGGGACGATCACAGACATTTTTCGGTAGATTATCCTCTGCCTCAACAAATATCTGCTCGGCTATCCATTGCAACTTCTCCGGTTTATCTCTGATGAAATGCTGATGTTGATAGACTAAAACAACTAATGAAGGAAGTTGAGGTAATTTGTTTTCCCTGGTCGGGACACGTTCGAAGCCATGACCCACCAATTGATTGACGAAATGCAAAACATTTGTACACTTAAAGATACTCTCTTCACTGGCTAAATGATATTGCAATTCCAAATAATGTAGGTTCACGGCCAGACCATCTTCTGACCAATTAATATAGCGCACATAATTGCTATAGGCGACCAAATATAGTTTATAGAGAAAGGGAAATGGCTTTAGGGGATGGACTTCGGGACTTTTCAGCTTCGGCGGTGACAATTGAACCGATGGAATTCTCTTCTTGCTCTGGATTATTGGCTCTTCTATGTAAAACATCATTGGTTGATCCTCTAGCATCTCAAAATCCTGTTGCTCCACTTGCTTATCATCGTAATCCTCTGCCATAACTTCATCTTGAACTTCCACTTCTCCTCCAACGTCATCAAATTGTAAATATGTTTCATCTGGATTAGCTGCATCCTGGAATTCCTCTTGCTCTTCATTCTCATTCAGGGTATGAAATAGATGATAAAGTTCCATATCTGTTGATGTGTCACTTTCATTTACATTCAGCAAAACATTTTCATTCGTCAATATATTCGCATTCTCATTTTCAATCTCACTGGCAATATCCATTTTCAGCTGCTCCAATTCCTGCGAATCCATATCATCCGTTTGATTTAGTCTTAAATTATACTTCTTTTTGTTTTCTTTTGTTTTCATGAAATTTTCGTCTCACTCCCAGCAGACTGAGTATTGTTTTTGTAACATTTTCAATTTCTGACAGGTGCTCCTAGGTATTTGTAGTATTGGCAAATAATACTAGCCTTTTTTTTTCTCTCTATCCATAAACAAATATTTTTAGTGTTGCCAAGCAAAAAAAAAAAAAATGAAAATGTAAAAGGCATTTCCATTCAGTTGAATGCATTCTCCTCATACATTTTGTTTATAATAAATCTATTGTTATTTTGTGTATATTGAGGGGAAAATGGTTTGAATGACAATAACAATTTTTACTACAAAAGGGCCGCCAAAATATATGTGTGTATGTATTGACATTTGCCTGTGCGTTTGGCATGGGGATTCGATTTTGTTGCTTTTTCCACCCTCTCTTTAATGGTGTGGACTGGGGGTACAAAGGGGTTGGTGACAAAAACAACAGTAGCTTTAAATTGACATTTACATGAATATTTAATAAGCATCCTTTAATCATCGGACTGGGGTCCTGGTTCGTCTGTACGCGTTTGCATTGAATAAATAGTCACAGCACAGCACAGTCTCTCCATAATGGAAATATTGTGATGTTGAAGGGTAAGGGAGCGGGGGCCTAGGATAAGGAGAATGAGTTCTGATTGTCAATATAAACGTGAACATGGACATGCTACACAAATGTGGTCAGGTGCAGATTTTTTTAAATTTTTATACCCTGTACCCATGGGATAAAAGGGTATATTAAAGTCGCTAAAATGTATGTAACAGGCAGAAATATACATTTCTGACCCCATAAAGTATATATATTCTTGATCAGCATCACCAGCCGAGTCGATTGATACATGTCCGTCTTTCCGTCCGTCTGTCCGTCTATATGAACACCTAGATCTCGGAGACTATAAAAGATAGAGCCACCAAATTTGGTGTGAACATCCGTCTAGTGTGTACACAGATCAAGTTTGTTTCAAATTTTTGGCACGCCCACTCCCGCCTCTGCAAATCGGGAAAATGAATAACTAGAGCTGTATTAAAGATATCGTATTCTTATTTGGCACACCTAATTATATACCCAAACTACTCCACCTGTCCAAATTTTTTTTTGATGATGATGTTTTGCACTGAATTGTCAAGGCGACGTTGGCTGGCAAGAGTGAGCGAGACAGCATGCGTTCGCTGTTGCTCCACGTTAAAGAGAATTTTGCATGAAATTTATGGCGATTTCGAGGATATTCTATTTTATTTAATATAACTAGTTGGTACAGGGTATACTCAATGTCGGCAGGGACGATTTGCTTGCTTCATTTTTATATAAGGATCATAAATAATAATATGCTAAATTTCGTATACTCTTATTTAGGTATTGATGAAGAGTATTTAAGCATTTATAACAAAAATATTATGACAAAATTCTAAATTTAAGGTAGTACTCTTCCTTCATCGTTAAATGGATGAATTGTTTTAAAAATGATTACTAATTATTAATATTCAGAATAAAGTAGATATAAAGATGTTGTAGCCGACTTCTTAAAATTTCGACTCTGACATTTAACGTGTACTTTAGAGATATTTTGGCAAATTTATGTCTGTTTCTGCAGATATTTGGAAATGAATGTGATTCTAAATTGGAGCATATTTTGAATAATAAAATACTTTATACATTTTTTGAGGACCTTCAAATTAAAATATACTACATGTTCCAGCTAATTTTAACTCAAAATTAATATTTCCATAAAACGAAAAATAAACTTCATAAATTTATGTAAAAGAATTAAACATTAAAAAGGGGAAATGGGTTGCTCCTCAATATTGGATTGAATTTTACTCTCTCAAAAGTTAAGGTTTCTTTAAGAAATTTGACTGAAGTTCTTTAGAATCGAAGTTGATTATAAGTCAGAAGTTTTGTAATAGTTTTATTTGCTTCTATCATACTTTTAAAGTAAAACTATGTTAAAACTTTCCAATATTGAAATAAAAAATTTTTGATTTGATTTTTGAAAATTTTTTACATTACAAAAATCGGATTAAATATTTGTTCTCCAGATTTAAACGCCGATTAAATAATTTTTCCAAGAAGCAATAAATATTTAAGTAAGTTTTCAAAATTAAACAATATTAGACAGAATTGGAAGTTGAGGTCTCATTTATCCGATATCCTTCAAACTCCAAATCGGCCATATTTTAGCCAACTTTAAAAAGTCGTACCTAAATCTCAAGTCGAAATTTTTAGTAATAAAAAAAATAAAATATAAGATTTCTTCATGCATTTGGACTTTGACTGAGACCGAATCTACTGCTAAATAACTATATATATAACGCAATATCGAATGCATTTTAGAATATTAAATTCCAACTTGTAACGCAACATTGACCCAATACCGAATCGAATCATTTGAATTTGTAATTAAAATGAATCTTGTACTTTATTTTAAATGTTTTTTTTTTTTTTTAGAGTTTTTATGTTGCAGCGGCGTTCTACTTTTATGTTGAACTCAATGACAAAGTTATAATTCCCTTCCTCACACACACACACACAGACATACACTTGTACACTCACACACATACGGACAACACCAATAAAAGCCGCAAACAAGGAAAATGTGACGAATAAATTTACAAGTCTACAAACAACAACAACAACTACGTTTGGGAGTCCCACAAAAAGCAGTCACGACACGCACGTGATTTTGACAATGTTTCCTCCACGTCTTTTCTTCTTTTTTTTTTCCCCCATTTTCCGCCTTTTTCCTCTTTTTTTTTTTTTTTTTTTGCCATGTCCGGAACGAGCAAAGTTTGGTTTTTATTTTATGATGTTCAGAGTTTTGTGTGACGCGGAAGTTGGCCGCATCCGTCCACATTGAGTTTCAGTTTCACTTGTGGTTCAGTTTAGTTGTTTGGTTTTCTGTGTGTGTGTGTGTGTTTTTTTTTCCTTCTCTTCTCTTTTTTAAGTTCTATTGGGGTGAAGGAATTTCTTATCAACATCATGAATGACAGCTGCATAATTACAGTTTATGAGTTCAACGATAGATCGTGAATTCTAAATGGTTATTGGATCCAGCTTCGATCGATCTCTATCGCCATTTGTGGGGCACTAAATGCGGTCTACCGTAAAAAGAAATATCGAGTAGATGGTTTAAGGAAGTTGTGGCAACGACTTTGTGTTGCCCTATAACTGAGGAGAAAAAGAAACAACATTGAGTAGATCTGATTTACTGCAGATCAGAGTTACTTTAATGAATCCCTTTCGCTTTGTCTTTGGGTTTCATGTAAATTTTGAGAAAAGTTTAAAAACAAGAAGCAACAGAATCAAAATTTTATATTTTCTAAATGTTCGAGACAAAGAAGACATATCTCTAGTCGAAAATCTCTGTAATCTCCTGGTCACACTTGAAAATTTTATATACCAAATTGGGTGACTATATATGTATATAACAGTCCCTTAGTCTAGGAATAGATATGATTGTAACCACAACTTTTCTTTAGATAGTATTTAGATATAGGATTCCAAATTCTTCCTTTTAACATTTTACTTCATTTTTATATACCTCAATATACCCTTTCCAATTTCTTAGTTATTAAAGGGTATTTTGTTTTAAAAGTATAATCGTATATGTAGAATAAAATAAAGACGCCGTCGTTTACTTTGTTTAATGCGTGTCAAGTGCTCATACATTATGACTTTTTATGGTTTATGTCTGGTCTATGTGATGCTACTTATGTCTGATCCCACCAAAACCAAAACAAGAAAAAAAAGGGGTTTTTGTTTCCAAAACAATAAACCAAAAACAAAAAACGTGACCTTTTTACGACCTTCTTTGAAGGCAACAAAAAAAAAAAAAAAATAAATACTTTGTTTTCAACTGTCAATTGCATTTTTACGATTCTCTTCTTGTCTTTGAGTCATTCGAATGACTCACAAGTGAACTCATTGTAAAATGAATTTCAAAAACCGATCCATCAATCATTTTTAAAGTAGAAAGAAAAAAAAAGAAGAAAAGTAAAGTTTCTTAGCTAATTAATATAAATGGTAATGAATTGGTGCAAAATTCAAAAGAAATTGTATTAATATTAATGAATTGAAATACATACTTTAAGAGGGGTAAATGGTGGAATGTTGCAGGCCAAGTTTAACGAAGTATCGATGCCCTTTAAGTTAATTGAATGCAATATGTGAATGTATCTTTGACAATTGGTATTTGCATTCTTTGCTAAAAAAGAAAAAGTTTTAATTTCTTAGGTGGCATAGCTTACAAATGGCTATAAGAACATCTATTTGTAAAGATTGTAGAGATAGAATCAGAATCAATATATTTATATTTAGATTTATGCAAAATATTACGAATTTTAAGTATCTTTTAGATCCAATAGTTTAAAATTGCTATATAGCAATGAAGATACTCTGCTTGATCACCAATTATCCAACGTTTTGTAGAATCTTTTTAAATTTTAATAAATTTAAATTAAATTTTCATTTCGTACGAGAAAAAACATTATATTAATATATTATAGTGTAACCATTATTTTCAAACACTTCGTAATACATATTAGTTTCGGTAGTTTTTTATTACGAATGTTAAACTATCTTTTAAAATGTATTATAAAACAATTGCTTAACTTATTTAGAAGTTTTTAAGATTCAAATAGATTCTTTGGATGATGTGCGAATCGGTTATTGAGCAGGATATATTCATAGCAATAACCCTATTGTATTCGAAGAATTTAGTAGAATATTTGGCAATTTTGTAATATTTTATATAAATCCATTAACATATTGATTCTTAAATCAACTCTGATCTTTAAATACTCATTTGTTTGAAACAATTTTATCTACAGAATCTATAATAACGAAAAAAGGCATATGTAAAAAATAGCAATTAGTAACCTTAGGAGAATATGAATCTAGTAAAGATCGAAGAAAATGATTTAGTAGATCGACGTAGAATATTTTGATATATTTACTTTTTATAAAGGGCTACAGAACAAAGGATCTAAATATATAATAACCGATTAGTGAGAATATATAAATATATATAATAAGGATTAAATAGAAAGTGAAACAAATATAGTGTCTATTCTTAATTTTACTCTAAACTATACATTATCTTAACTATCGAAAACAAACATATTTGTATATACGTTTATACTTCATTTGTTTGTTGTCCCCATTTCTATAGCCAATCCCTTTTCCTCTCTTTATCCCCTTTCCAAGATTATAACTAATGATATTAATGCCTTAAATTAGTTACCTAAATTTTTGGGATTGAAAAAAGTGAAAAAATTATTCATTTAGTATAATTTGTTATAAGCCAAAGAATCCCTTAAATCGTACTAATTGCAGGCCTAATACCAATTTTCCCCTCTCTCTCTCTCTCACTCCTCTCTTCTATTAGTATCTAAGTGCAAAGCAACTCCCGTTTTTGTTTAGGTAATATGATATTTTTTTTTTCTTCTTTGTTGTATGTTTCCGACTCCGACTTTTTGGTATCGTTTTCATTCTCCCTTTCGTTTTTTGTAAAGTTATTTTCTGTATTTTGAATTTTTTCCCCCTTTTTTTTTTGCTGTCTCTCGGTCTGTGTTTTGTCTAATGAAGCGTTAAAACTCCCGTTTCGTTGTTCAAGATAATTAACACAACTCCATTTCCAAACCAGAAACAAAGAAAGAAACGAGAGAGAGAGAGAAAGAGAGAAAAAAAGGACAAAGAAAGAGTGAGAGAAAAAGATCTCATTAACCCTTAACATTTGTCAACTTTTTGAAGTTGTGAAAAGAAAGGTTGGCCAAGGAGTTGGAGTCGAAGATGGAGTGGGAGTTGCCAGTTTGCGTTGCCGTCTTGTTCTAGAAGTCAATCTACGTGACAACACTGGTCCTGCATCCTTTTCGTTATCCACATTCCCGTTACTTTTTCTTTTTTCTATTTTTTTTTTTTTTTTTTTTTGCCCGTGTCCTGCTATGCCTCAACGACTTTTGAGCTAACGAAATTGTTGAAACAGATGTCGATGTCAAATTGTTGTACAATTTTCCTTGTTTGCCTTTTGCTTTGTTTTATATCGAATTTTTATTTATTTTTCTATGCATTGTGTGTGCAAAGTGTACGTGTGTGTGTTTTGTCCCTGTGTGTGTGAGTGTGTGTGGTGTGTGTTCCTTTTGTGTTTTCGTTTATTTTGGTTCATTGACTCTGCGGTTTCATATTACTGTGAAATATTTTCACTTTTCCCCTTTTTGAAATGGTTTGTATATCAATTCATTTTTTTGTTGTTGTTGTCCTGAAACTATTGAAAATCAATTTTATTTTTACTTTGTTAAAGCAACTTGATATGGTGATTATTCATTACTTAACATAAGGTATTGTAAGTTGGTTGCAATATCTTTTAAAAGATTTATTTACTAAATTTGGTACGGTGAAAAACTTGTAAAGTAAAAAAGCTTAATAATCTCAAACATTGTTCAAGCCTTTTTAAATAAAGGCCAGTATAATTTCTTGACCTTCTATTTTAATTTACTACAACTTAAGAAATTAGTTTCATTGCTAAATGCGAAACATGTAAAACTTTTAAAACTTTTTTTTTTTTTCGTTCCTTATTTATAATAGAATTTACATCAAAATCTTTCTGTTGTTAGTCAAGCAACTAAATATAAAAATAGCTGAATAATTTACTTTTATTTAAATAAATTTGTACTTATTTTAATGGATTTCTATGTCTACGGATTTCAGTTTGATATAAGAAAAATTAAAAGTAATGGAATAATTACAATACTATGATGAGTCAATAAACAGTTGCAGTTGAAATACTTTTTATGGCTACTGAAGTACAATATTATGAATCAAAATGTTATTTATGAAATAACTACCTTCAGAGATAAATTTAAAAAGAAGTCTTAACAAAAATTAAATAAAAACTAAATGCTTTTAACCATTTATATTACAGATATTAAAATACTATTAAAAATATTTAAATCTTTAAAACTGAGTTACGAAACTGTTTACTGCAAACCCTCTCTACCTTTTAGAATATACTACTTATTTAAGCCCAAAGAAATATTTGAAAACTGGTATTCAGTTTTTGGAGTTTCAAAAACCTCATGGTAGCTCTTAAATAAGGACTCAGTCCCCCCTGCATTCCCCCCCGGTAATAGGTGTACAGATAAAGGTTTATATATATGTGTATATAAATGTGAGTAGGATTCCAAAAAAATGTTTTTACTTTTATTTTTTTCGTTACCATTTGCCCTGTGGCAGGCAACTTCGTACCGACGAGGCAGAAAGTGCGAAAATCATTTGTGATAAATAATACAACTTCATCAGAGCCAAGGAGGGTTTCCTCTCACCTCACCTCACCTTACATCCACTTCTTTCTCTCTCTCTCTCCCTATTCACTACACTTGCTGGATGTTGCTGATGTGGCGGATGGTTGATGCCGCTGCTACTCCACTCCTTGGGCATAAGTGAAATGTGCACAAGAGATACTCGAGCAGATACATTCAAGTCAGGCAACCAAAAACCAACAGCAACAACAGCAACAACAACAACAAGAACAACAGCAACTGGCTTGGCTACCCCAAAAGGTAATTAATCATCGTCATGGGGCGTGTGCACGATTCGCTTAACGTGCGCCTTTGGCGGTGACTGAATAGTAGTGGGGAAAGGGGAAGGAGAGCGCTGAGGTACAAGAGGAGGCACCAACTTGGTCTCACACACACACACACGCAGACACATTGCGTCTCACAGACATTTGTGGCATATTACTCAAGGCATTTCCATATGTTTCGTCGAGAGGCATGTCGTGTGGTTTCGGTTCCACGGTCGTGGTGTAAGAAGTGAATATGTATGTAGATCTCACCGGGGGAGGTCTCAAGGGGGTCTCGGGGGCGTGTCATGGCGTGGCAATAATCATAACGAGCCAAATTAATGCGTTTTTTTCTACATCAAGCAGAATTCCCGTGCAGTTTTGTTTTTTTTTTCCTGTGACACATTTGCTGATTTCCAGCTGGTCTCCATCTCGTTTTCCCCCACTTTGACTTCTCTTCTACAACCCCATCACATCTGAGTGCTGACTGAGTGGAATCAATGTTTCTTTTTTTTAAGATATTTCTAATATTCTACGGTGTGTGTGTGCGTGTGTGTGTGCGTGTGTGTGGCGCCCGCTGTTTTATTTCTAAATAGAGAGAAAAAAAATTTATTTGTGCAACTTTTTAATTGATTGTCTTGGCTGATTTCAACGTTTTTGCGTGCCATTTGATTTGGTCAACGGGGCGTGGCATTGTCGGGGCTTGTCTGCTAATTGGATGCTGATCTAATTAGTTGCTCATCTGAAGAATATGACATTTATATATCTTAAAATTTAGCTTACATTAGAAAAAGAGAGAGAGAGAGAGAGAGACATGTCAAGATATCATTAACACAAATGAACTTGTGATGAAATAATTAATTAACTATACAAATAATATGGGAAAATTGGAATTACTAATGGAAGTTAATGATGTCGACGTAGGTACGTTGTTTTTTAAGTATTTGAAGTATATTTAAGCACTTGCAATTCCTTTTTAAATATACCAAAAATGTTTTATTTAAACTTTAATAACATCTTTCAAATATCATATCACAATTAATTAATTGATTACTAAACAAAATTATATTTAATGGCATAATATTAAGCAAATACATTGCTAAACTTTTTAATTCGTCAACCTGCTTCATTTTTTAAAAATTTATCAACCAATTATAAGCTCGTAAATTTTGGGTTTTTTTGGTTTAAATGATTTATGCATTTATATGTGCAGCTCCTTAATTAGGTAAATGATTCCCAATGGCTTTAGTAGCACAATTCGCACGTGCTGAATAAGAGTTAATTAACAAAATTACCAAAAAAGAAAAATAATGGAAATTTTTCAAGTTGTTTCTATTTAAATTTTAAGGTATATTCTTATTGATCAGAAGTTGGTAAAGTATAGAAGAAGTATCTCTGAATAAAGTTGATATTTTGTTAATTGTGTTGATATAGCTTTGTTTATAATTGAACAATATTTGAAAAGTTATAATAGGGCAAAGCTATTCGAAGAGAAGGACGACCTAATTGTAATTGAAAAAATTTAATATAGGGTACGGATTTATTCACCCATTTATTCAAGTTTAATGGAGGCCTAAAAAACTCCTATTCAAAATTATGGAGTCCTATCAAACCCTTGGTAGAAAGGAAGTAAACTCTGTAAGTTGTACGAGTACGAGGTTTATAAAGGTTGTAAGAAGAGAGTATACCTACATAGTATATTTATATCTCCAATATCTCACCTAACTTTAGTTATTTCAAAAATAGATACAAAATATGGGCATGAAAAATTAAACAAAATTTTTCCTTAATACTACATTTGTCTATGGTAATTGAATAATATAAAATTTTAATATTGAATACTATAAAATTTAAGAAGTAGATACAGCTAGCATTTCGGAGGTTCGGAAGTCAGATCAAAGTCCTAGAATACTGATAAAACGAAAGGGAATATATTACAATTAGCAATAATCCAAAAAAAAAAAACATTCTATCTACAATTTATACTAGTTAAAACGTACTGAAATACCATACAGTATATTAGGAAAGTCTATATAGACTCTGTTTTTAAGTAAGTTAAGAAATGCATAATAAAACGATTATATAAACAAATGGTCTAAATTTCCTCTGTTATTAACTTAGAAAAACATACAAAAAATATACAAAATGCTTCTTTCTATATGTCATACTCATCTGCCTTAAATAACTTGCTTTGCACAATAATACCAACAAATATTAACATAATCCATAATAATAAGCCGATTAAAAAGCCAAAATTAGCCTGCTTAAGATCTAAATAAGTTGCTTCAAAGCACTGTTAAACAACTAACAGTGCACTGTTAGCCTTCAGGAAATGCCAACACTACTACCTGTGGCCGCTGCTTGAAATTCTCTTGCACCGAAACATGAAGGAAAGAAAAAAAAACACGTGCTTATCAGTTGCTTCACCACCCACGCCATAACAGAGAATTTATAATAAACAAAAAACAGCTGTTTAAAATGAGCAGCAAACCGGCTAGCGAGAGCACTAGAGAGTAAACGAAAAACAAACACAAAGAGAGAGAGTGAATGAGAGAGCGCCAAAGAGTTGCTATAAACAGGAAAATTATACTTTTATGGCAGGTTACATATTTGTTAATTTTTTCTTTTTTATTATATATAAAGAAAACATTGTTTAAAAATTTAAAAAAAAAATTTTAGAAAAATCGCATAATTTTTATTAATTATTAAACCGATTTACTAATAGTTTATTTATTTTTTTTTATATTTATAATAGGTTTTTATATTCCTTTTACTATAAAAATTCTTATACATTTAAAACATTTCTCGCATGCGATTTTTACATGTTGTTCGTTTATCTGACGGAGAGTAAACCGAATAGCCAAACGAAACGAACATTTTTCGTATGCCACACGCACGAATGTGTGCCACCCCCGCAATTGTTGTGCAAGCCCCTCGCCAACAAGCGATTGGTTGGTGCCTGCAGAGGGCTGCCATATCAGTATCAGTTGGAAAGCCAAACTCGTCGCGTGCGGTTGGTGGTGCTCGGATGAAATTCTCATAGAGACGAAGCGAACGTAAAATTAACGCAAAATCAAGTTAAATGGGAATTTTACGTAAAGCAAAAACCGAAAGATTTGATTCTGCAGCAGCAGCAATAAAATATTCAAGCGCGTTTTAACTCCAAAAGGAATGTATCTATTGAATCGCCGTTGCTCGTCATAATATCTTGTAGATTGATGTAGATTGATGGCCATTACGCAAAATTTGTGTGAAATTCTGTGTATGTGTGTGTCTGTGTATAGAAAAAAGTGCGTAATCAAAAAGTGTAACACCGTTTGATAAGTGATTTCCAATTAGAATTTATCGCAAAGGGTGAAGGATTGACCGACCGACCGACCAAAGCATATCGTTATCCCCGCACCACAAAACTGGTCCTTCCTCTCTGGGTGTGTGTGTGTGTGTATTTTGCCTTCGTTTGTGGTTTTTGCTGTGCGTGCAAATTTTGCGGTATTTTCAATTAAAATTAATTACAAACAACCCCAAAGACATATGTTAGGAGGGGTATCATATAAGCCAATCCAGACATAATTAAGGATTAATTGAGCCAGTCTCTCTTGTTTCTGCTCTCGTGTTCCTGCTATCCATTACCCATCAACAACTCCTCCTGACTAAATGGTCACAAATAAATAATTTAATGCAATAAAATATCTAAAGGAATTTCTCAAACACAAACATTTCGCAAAAAGGTAAGTAAGTGTTTGCTATTTCTTATCAAATCAAACGATTCAATCTTATCAAATTCTATGGCAGAGTATTCTCAATAGGTTCAATGAACCGTTCTCTCAGATACAGCTATGAAGTTAGATACTTTTTATTAGCAGCTATATTGAAAGTGATTTTTTGTTGATTAATTTATATTTTACGCACATTTTTGTGCTCTTTTATTTAGTTTTTATATTTTGCAAGAGAGGAAGTTCGTAGCTGAACTTAATTTTATAATAACTCAATAAAAGAAAGAAAATATCAGCGTGTTTAAGCAAATTTTAGTTATTTTTTTTTACATGTTTAACTAATCAATTAATGTTAAACAAATTTAACGAAAGCTATACAAACTCTTGTAGTACTTTTTCTTTTTTTGGTTTTAGATTATTAGTTAAACACTTTTAACAATTCATTTTAGTTTTCAAAAGGTAAAACTTCTAAAACAAGTTGTCTTTTCTTAGTCTGCAATAATTTTACCTTAAAACACAACTGAAAACTTTTTACTTAGCTCAACTTGTGGAAGCTAAAAGTTAGTTCAATTTCTTGGCTATAAATTAAGCAAATTTTAAAGCAGATGTGTAAGTTTTTAGCCAGTAATTTTCATATGAATGAATTGTTCTTTTAATGTACTTAAGATTAAGGTCAATTAATTAATTTGTAGATAATTTGATTAGAATGTATTGTAATTTTACAATATTTATTGTTAATACTTACTAGGCAAATTTACGAATCCAATAATTTATGTTGAGAAATTTGTCAGCCAGTGAAAAAATTTCAAATTCCAATCGGTAAAAGTGAAACGAATTTCTGGTCATAGAATTCAAGTGTACTGCTGTTTCCGGTATATCCTGACGGTATGCACTTTGGTATCTAAAAGTCAAAGGGAAACAAGGTTTTAAAAAACTTCCTTTTGGAAAGACTACTGTTTTGTTTCAAATAAAAGTAAACTATAAATATATATTATTATTTCTTTTAAAAAATGAATAATATAAAAAAGAAATATTTATAGGCAAAATTTACAACAAATTTTACAAATCTTCCTTCAACATTGAGCAAAGTTTTAAAAATCACCTGACAAAGATCAATTAAAGACTAATTATTATAAAATATATTAATATATTATTTTATTATATATTATTATATTATATATTATTATATTAGTATTATAGTTAAAAATTAAAAAAATCCATGAAAAATTTAATTAAATTCATTTATAGCTTTTTTTCTTGCGACTTTTTTCTTAATTGTTTAATTTTTAAATTTCTTGAGAATCATTTACATTAGGCATATTAAAATTTTCTTTAATTTCTTTTGTTTCGCTGTTGGTGTGGTCTTTTTTTTTTTTATTCCCTAAAGTGTTAACTATTTGACAGTTTACTTCCTACAGCTCCCCCTCCTAGCGAGCTTCACTTCCTCTCCTACCGTGTAACGTTTTATCGGCAATTTCAAATGGGTCAACTGCCTTGGCTCTTCTTGACTTCTACTTATTCTATAAACTTGTCCAATTAGAATATTCTAGTCAGGTAGACATTATGTGATTATCTTTTGTTTAGCTTCAGACTTAAACCGCATTGAGAATTAGCATAATTTTTCGTGTGTAATCATTTACTGTTGCATTTGGCATTTAATTAATTTTATAGTTAGTAGCTTTTCTAGCTGTTGTTGTTGTTGGTGTGCATTTGCTGCATTGCATTTAAATTGAAGTTGGCGGCAGTTGATTCAGTTGGTTGTTGCTGGTTCTGTTGGTTGTCTAATTATGCGGCGTGAAAATGCAATGCATGTACAAATATTGACGCGCCACAGTTTGTTTAACAGTATTTTTTCCCCTGTTATTGTTGTTGTTTTTGTTGGCTGTTGCCGCTGGTAGTTGTTGTTGTTGTTGCTGCAGTTGAACGTGTGTCTATTTAAAGTGGAACTGAAATTGAACATATTGGAACATTTATAAACTACATATACATACGTCAGGGTGGAGTCAATTGTTTAAACAAAACGAACAAAACAAGAAAAAAACGAGAAAAAGAGTCGGAAAATGAGGGAAATAATTACCATGAAAGAAGTTCTTTTTTTTGTGGCAATAAAAAAGTTAAATTGAAGCGAGGAGTGAAGGGAATATGGAAAATTCTTATTGCTATTCAAAGGGAAAGTAGAACCATTAGAAAAACTTTTTATACCTTAGCGAAAAAAACTGTTTTAATTGGAAATTTTTGATTTCTTTTTAAAATTACTTAAATGCAAAGAAACAAGGAATTAGCTTCCATTCTAATGCTATATTAAAATATTAAGTAAATTTATAGAAATAACAAATTATTAAAGTGTAATAATAAATTTTAGAACGCTATTAATATTTCTTGTAGACAAATTTGCCCTAATTCTAAAAAAAAATAATATTCTATATTAACAATAAAAAGTAAGCAGTAATAAATTATAGATTTCAATTAATCTTTCTGTAAATAATTATGTCTGAATTTTATAAAATGAACTTTTTTTTTTGTTTCTAGATAACGATGAAGCACTGTTGTGATTTTTTTTTTGTAGTTAAGTCTCTTTGAATACTTAGGCCTGAAATTAGATTTGTTCGTTTTAATGTCCAGATAAGCTTAAAACATTTTATTGGCTATTGGCCTTTTTGTTGACCTGGCGCTAAGATCAGAAGATTTGCTTTTAGATAGATTTAATTGTCTTCATACTTTTATTTTATATTTTTTATATATTTTTTTGGCATCCTTTCAATACATATATAAAATTATAATTCAATGTGCTAGTCACTAAAACAACTAAGTCAAAACTCTAGTTATTTAAAAAGTTTTTAATTTTGGATAAAAGGGAATAGGAGACAAATGAGAAATTAGATATTTTTGAAACTTCCTTTTTAATAATTATTTCATTTAAAATCCAAAGATCAATAATTATATTTTAGTAATAGTTTTGTGTTTAGCTAAGCTAACTAATTTATTTTTCCATTAAAATTAAGAATTTTGTTTTTTAAAATTTTTTATTATTATTTTTAAAAAATGACGGAAAGTTATGAGAAATCAAACTTAAAGATGCTTTCCATTTTAAATTTTTCAGAAAAAAAATCTTGCTATAACTTTTGATTATATGATTAATATAAACATAATATATTCAAGAAGAACTTCAAAACTAAAATTAGTTTTCTAATTTACGATAATTTTATGTTGTTTTATAAGTAAAGAAAATCTTAATATAAAAACAAATTCAAATAACTAAACAGAATGCCGATTCTTAAGCTTGATTTATGAGAAGAATTTCGTTTTAGAGTGTTAAATTTATTAAATTAAACATACAAGAGAATATGATTTCATTTCGTATGCAGTAGCATTGTCAAATATGAGATCTTTGTAAAGATTAAGATAAAGCCAGGCAGCTGTTTAAGCCACAAAACATACAAATGAAGTTCCCAAGAATTGTCCCACTCTCTTTTTCACTGACTTTCGACACTTTCCCTTATCCGTTGGCAACGGAAATGCATTTGCTATGAATGTATGTGTGTGTGTGTTTGTTATGTGTGGAACTTACTCATCTTACCTCACTTAGTTAGTAATGCAGTACGCATTTCCAACACCAACGCCAACTCCATCTCCATTTCCATTTGCTCTGTCAGTATATTACACTTTGTGAAAACACTTAAGCAAACATTACAGAAACAACACAAACTAAAAATATAAAAATAACCAAAAATATAGTCAAACCAACTGGGTGAAGGTAGAGTGAAGGTGGAGACCGTCACTCAGTGAGGCAGTGAGACTGTCAGACAGTCAGACAATTGCGCGTTGATGCTGTCGTGTAAGAAGATGCAAGTACAAAAGGTAACAGCAGGCTCAGCAGTGCTCACTTGACATCTTTTGGGTTTAACAGTTAACCCCTGGCTGGCTGGCTGACTGACTGACATATGCACACACACGGCATTCTCCTCCCCTCGCCACGAGTTAATCTTAAAGTGGAAATCTGTTTTTCCGGCTGTACGCATACATAAGCGGCAAGCACTGTTGAAAATATTAAAAAGCAATTTTAATTTTTCTCAACATTTTTCACATTCCCATTTTTTTTTTTTTTCATCTTTCTCTTACATTTTAATTAACCACTTGAGGTAAACAGAGACAGCTTCCCTCCGGCCCCCTTTTTCATTTTCACCCCTTTGGCTGTGGCTATCCTTTCAACAATTTGTAAATATTTGTAGTAAATTTTTACACACGCACACACACATTGAGAGACAGACACACTCACTAATTACACGCCCTGCACTTGAACTAGTTTTTCCCTTTCTTTTTTTTTTCTTCTTTCTCTGTGGGTGGCATTACTCTTTCCTTTTCTATATAAATGAAAAAACCTTTGAGCTGACAAAAGGACCTTGTCATAGCAGAAATTTTCCCTTTTGAAGATAGAAAGAAAATTTGAGAAATTCTCAATTAAAAGTAAATACCTAAAAAAAACAAATGCGCACAAAGATATAAAGGGAAAGCCATTCAAATTGCATTATTATGCAATCTGAATAATATATATATGTTATATCTTTTGATCTTAATTATGCAAATGCACACGCATGCACATGTGTGTGTGTGTGTGTGTGTGTTTAAACGATGACCAAAAGCTAATTTGTTGTGTGTCATCATCATCATTATGTTTTGTCGATATTTAAGATGATTTTACATGGTCATCAACATATCTAATATATGTCCATGGGATGCTTTATCTTTCAGACCGAAAAGCGGCATAAATAACATTGGCGACAGGTGTAGGCATCTGTGAAGCAACAGACGAAAGACAAAGATGAAACATAATGGAGAAAGAGAGAGAGATGGAGAATGAAGAAGATTGTGCAATGGAAATTCAATAGTTTTTCCTCTCGCCCAGCATGAGTAGGAGGGAGTGTGAGATAGTATGACATACTTTATTTAGTTTAGACACACATATACATAGTGAGTTAGTTGAACAGGGGGTAGGGAAAGGGGGGGCGGAGAGAGATGTAAAGGGCAGTGGATTTCAACGGAGGATAGTTATGGCAAAGTTGTATGCCCTCCAGGTGTTTGTCTTATGTTGTTTTCTTGATAAGTCACGTCTCTCATGTCAACGCTTATATTTATCTACTTCTCCTTCTCAGACTTTGCCTGTCTTTCTCTATCTCGGTTTTCCATCTCTATCTAATTTGAGTGGGCTGCCAAATCTATATATATGTCTGTGTATATATATATGTATGTATGTCAGATGCATTAGTTTTCGAACCAATTAAACTGGACTTCAACTTATTTAAAACTATTAGCTGCATCATGCAAAAGCCAACTTAACCGCATACACCACAGACATGCCCCATAATCAGTTTCGTACAAATCAACTTTCAAAATGTGCAACCACCGACCAACAGCGGCGGCACAACCACCAAAAAGTGGAACCACAGAGACAGAGAGAGAGAGAGATATGCAGCCGCCAACAAATGTGAAAATTATTTACAGATACTACAAACTAGTCCACCAATGTGGCCCAGAGCGGGTTAATGTGGCGGCATTTGTCACATTCGTTTGCAAATACAATCGAAAAGGCGGAGCCATTTAGTAAATTTAATACACAGAGAGAATAGAATTATAAATCGATAGAATATATATGAGATATACTTGAGATTTCTTCGATTTTGTTATAAAAGAGATGAATTTTAAAGTGTATTTTTAAACATGATAGAAGAGAATAAAGAAATTGCCAGAACTTTAATGGTAATCATTTTATCATTTTACTGAGATTTCACATAGAATATTCTAAATATGGAATAAGATAATTTTAAGAAAAGAAATTTATTTGGTTTTTCTAATTTAATTTAAGTTTAATTTGCATGTGATAAGTTTATAATATTTTATCAACATTCGTTTACTAATGTATACAATAACAGAAGTAACTTTTTCCTTTCTTTTAAATATATTTTTTAACTCCTACCAATCGATTTCCTTGCCTAAAAACTCCTTTCAAGACACAGTATAGGAGATAAAGTCACATTTCAAAAGTCTAACTAATATAGTTGAAAGGAAGATGAAAGAAGATTATGAAATACTTAAGATTCATTTCAGCTAAGTTCTGAATATACATGTATTATAAAATGCAGATAAATGAAATGAAATAAAATAAAATCGAGCCCCAAAACCCTCATTTAGTCGTCTTTATTAATAGAAGTTTTTAGATTTTGATTCCCAAATAAAGCTAAAGAAATAATTATACCGCAGTAGAAAACAAGTTCAAAATTTCAAAGAAATTTAATTAACTTAGTTACATTTGTTGAATAAAAACCTAAACTGTGCGTCAAATTATGATATTTGGAGGGACTATATAGAGACACAAGAATAACCATACTCAAACGTTAATCGGTATAACTTAATATAAATTTTAAAACCTAAATACAACAGCTCATTTATACATAGCAACTTCCTTTTTTGCGTCCAGTGTAGACTTCTGAAAATGGAGAGAAAAATACTTTTCAAGTTTATGCGGAAAATCTTGTAAATGGCGTTTAACCCTAACATGGCCTCACCTTACATTTGAAATTCCAATTGGACAAAAGAGTCAACGGATAAATGTTTGTATGCTTCTTCTAGACTCTTATTAATGCCAAGTAATTCGCCAATTTAATTTGCCGCATTAATTTTATATATTTATTTTACGTTTAGTTGGTCGGCAGCAGCTGGCGGCCAGTTTTGGTCCAAAGAAGAGATTTGGCGGTTTGCAGCTGCATTGCATTTGCTTTGGCCAAATTACAATGCTGCATTTTGTCAATTGCAATAAAAATAATCAACATGCATTGCTGGCTGCCTGCAGTTTGCTGTTGCAGTTAAAAGTTTTCCTTTGCTTTTCCTTTATTTTTCCTTACATACTGTGGTTGCCGTAGATTTACAACCCGCATGGACAACACGTTCAAAACGGCGCAAGAAAAAAAAAAACTGGCAACTGCAACTGCATTTCAGTTGCCATTAACATAATAATGCGGCCTGGGCATGGGGCTGCCTCGGACTCTGTCTGGGATTGCAACTCCATCCTCCATTTGCAACGTTTATTTGCATTGCACAATTGCAGCCAAAGTAAATAATCAACTCGCGCTAATCTTCTCAACCCAAAACTGCATTTAGCGAGAGAGAAAAAAAAAAATGTAAGACTCAGTTTGTTTCTCCTTGAATTCAGTTTGGTCAGCCAGTCAGTCAGTCATTCAGTCATTCAGTTCTGCGGTTGAGAAACGTTTTTCGTTGATTATTTCTTTGAAATGGGAATAATTCAACGCACTTTTGGACTTTGAAAAGGTCTCTGAGACATTTGCATAATATTCTACATATATCGCTGACGTGAGTTGTATGCAAAATTATGATGATGACGATAATAATGCTCAAGTTGATGATGGCACTGATGGACTCTTGGCATAAAAAACGCAATTCAATTTGATATAAGTGTTAAGGGAAATATCAAATGTGCAAAAAAAGGAAATGATTAAGAATTGTTTATGAACAATGCGATCATAAAAAAGTCAACATCATTTATCTTTTTATAGGAATCATTTGTCAGAAATGCAATAAACTAGCCTCTGACTAGTTAATGGAAGGGCTCGTAAACTTATCCTTCGATTAATATTGTCACGTTGCAGACAAGAATAAAACAATTCTTTTTACTATGGACAGTGTGACTAATAATTTTTATTATTATTAAAAATTAAAATTTTCATGTCTAGACAGAGAAAATTTAGTTATTATGCTTGAATCTGTATTTGTCTGCAATTGCCAGTAAATCACTTTTTAACTATTTATTTAATTTATTCAATTTCCATGTATGATAAGTAATATCTTCTATGTATAAAAAACTGAAGATTTCGAAGATTTTAGAAGTAATCCCATAACTTAATAAATAGTTAACTAAATTAGTTTTCTTTATCTAAGACAGAACACAGATTTCTTTAAAAAATATATAGCACCAAAACCTTAAAGAACAATAGGTAAAAAAATCTGTAGTAGATATAAAACCAACACCTTAATATAGAATAACTAAAGAAAATTTTGGAAGATATAAAAACTGAAACCTTAATAAGTACTAAGTAGAAACCTTAACCGGTTAAAGTCAATTAAGTTATGCAAACGACAATCGTAACATTTCCACTATATGTATATATACTCGTTACATTTCCACTAATTACAGTTTTTTTTTTTTTGCTTTTCCAAATCGCAAAAGAACAAGACACTGTGACAAATATAAAAAATGTTAAGAAATCAAAAAGGAACACTTTTTTGATATTTTGATTACATTCTTTGTCCTTTTGCTTACTTTATTTTGTTATTCTTAGCAGTTGGCAAAACCACAAAGGCATACATGGTAAAAATCCAATCCAAAATAAAAACTAAAATATCAAAAAGTTAATTAAAATAAAAATTAGTTATAAGTTTTGTTTTAATGAAACAAAAATTTAATATATTTAAACCCAGAGACTATTTAAATTTTGTATCTTTTGTAGCTTTTGGAAACCAAACTGAAATCTAAGAATTTACTTTAACTCAGTTCTTTGCCCTGAACTTCTGATAACCTATTTTCATTTCAAATTCCAAATTCAAGACCTGAAAAAAAGAGTCAATTTGTTACTTTGTTTCTTAGGCGCTTATTTAACTTTATTAATGAAAATAGATATTTAATTCTTTTACACAATGTATTCATTTCAAGCTTCAAAATTAGAGAGACCGTTTCTTGACTTCAACCAAAATACAAACTTAAACTAAAAACAAATATCGTTTATCGACATCTTACACTATCGGCGGTGTTTATTTTAAAAGCTGCGACATACAGCGGCCCCTAGTGCTGACTCCATTTCTCAGCACGATCATCAATGTCGTTGCGCTGGACTCCTATTCTGCATAGTCGATTAGCCGGGCGCCGATAAGTGTTCTTGGCCGTCCTAAGTTCGACCACACGTACAATTCCGTCTTCTCCTGGAAATACCTTCGTTACGCAGCCGAGAGGCCATTCGCCGCGCGGGGTGTTGTCTTTCATGACGACTATTTCGCCCACCTTTAGATTGTCAACATCCTTATGCCACTTTGATCGATGTATAAGTGTTGGCAAATATTCCTTGATAAAGCGTTTCCAAAAAGAGTCGATCAAATACTGGGAAACTCTCCAAGCACGTTTTTCCTCCACCATATTGAGAAACTTGCCTGGACTATGGAGTATGCAGCTTTGCGGTATGCATATATCATTTGGACAAAGACCCACTTCGTCATCAGCGTCGTCGGATTCCAATATATATGGACGACTGTTTACCAGATATTCTGCTTCCATAAATACAGTTCGCAGCGTTTCATCATTAGGGTTTGCATTTACTGACATAACTGCCTCAATTGCTCGTTTAAAACAGCCAACTAGTCGCTCCCAACATCCGCCGAAATTGGGGGCATTTGCTGGAATAAAGTTCCAGGTGATTTTAATATTTGCCATGTACTCCTTTATGTTACTCTCGTTCAGCTCTTCCAGGGCCTCTTGCAATTCCCTTGCTGCACCACGAAAATTGGTGCCGTTGTCTGACCAGATAACCTTTACAGGACCGCGACGAGCCATCATTCGGCGAACTGCCAATATGCAAGAGTCCGTATCCAATGAGTGAGCTATTTCCACATTGATTGCTCGAGTAGTTAGACAAGTGAAGATTACTCCATATCGCTTACGGAAGTTTTTTGATGCTCGGGTACCTCTTCCTTCCTTGGTGTAGAATGGCCCGAAATAATCTATGCCTGTTGCTGTAAATGGTTTTTTATGGGTAAAGAATCTTTCTTCGGGTAGAAGACCCATTTTTGGTACTTGTGGTTTGGATTTCTTTCGTTTACACCACACACAATTATTGATCGTTGTCCTGATAATCCTGTTTAGTTTTGGCATCCAGTAAGACTCTTTAAATCGATGTATTACAACCTGCGTACCAACATGTTGAGCGTCGACATGAAATTTGTTTATCAGCATGCGAGTATAAATATGTTTTCCATCCAAAACAATAGGGCTTTTTGTACATTTTGATACCTCCTTGGCACGCTCTATTCTGCTATTTACTCGTATTATGTTTCGACGTCCAAATAGACACAATATTTTGTCAATCGTAATTTTGGAGATGGCTTTCCAAATTTTAGATGTATTAAATCATCTGCAAATAGTTGTTGTTGGACCACCTTACACCAGATTTTTTCGGCCCATTCTATTTCGTCCACATTTAAGGCACCGGAACTTCGAATACCGTCTGTTCGCATCAATGAATTTTTTATATATCTTCTTATCCAAGCAGTGCTGCGGATTAGTTTGTTGTATACGGAAATCCTCTGTAAAAGTATATTCATTGGCGGTTCTTCTTCCAGAAGTGTCATTACGATTTCCTTATGATCGCAACAGTCTACCGTTGGTTTTTGAATTTCCCAGGAAGATTCTGGGTGATGTAAAAATTCAGGACCTGTAATCCATCGATGCAGTTTGTGTGAAGCTATATTGTCCCTTGTTATTATGTCAGCGATGTTTTCATTTGTTGACAGCCAGCGCCACTCTGATCTGGCCGATTTTTCGCAAATCTCACTTATTCGATTGGCAACAAATACTTCCATTCGTTTGTCGCTGTTAATCCAAGTAAGAACTGTTCGTGAATCAGTCCAAAAATATCGCTGGTCTGCTTTGACTTGTAGTTCATGGCTGATCATTTCAGCTAATCGACACCCTAATACTGCTGCCATTGTTTCCAGCTTGGGTATTGTTACATGCTTAATAGGAGAAACTCTTGCCTTTGATGCGACAAGTGCCACTTCATAATGCCATTTGCTTTCCTTCTGGTAAACACATCTTATATATGCGACTGAAGAATATGCTTTCGCGCTGGCATCGTTAAATATATGAAATTCAATGCGATCAGCCTTTTCTATATTATTGCTGTAGCATCGGGGAATTTTTGTGTTCTCAATCGAAGTTAAATTCTTTAGCCAATTCTGCCATTTATTTATCAGGTCACCTTTAATTTGGTCATCCCAACCGATTCCAGTTTCCCATATATCGCGCATTAGTATGCGTCCTTTGATAGTCACAGGTGCCATTAGACCTAAAGGGTCATATAATGAATTGACCACAGACAATACTTTCCTTTTTGTTGGTATGACTTTGCCATTAAGAAGGTCTTTTGCTACCTTATGCATTATTGAAGTGGAGTATGTGAAGAAGTCGCCTTTTGCATCCCATAAAACACCTAATACCTTTTGTTGCATATCCGTTTTGTCGCCAATCACTGCTATAGTTTTGCTCGCTCTGAGATTTTCAGGAATGGATTGCATTACTTCGTTACTGTTTGATATGAACTGACGCAGCTCAAATCCAGCCTTTAAATGTATTTGTGTAATTGATTTTATGAGTTTTATGACTTCTGCAGCACTAGGTTTGGAATCTAGATAATCGTCAACATAATGATTTTCTATTATAGCTTTTACGGCATCGGCTTGACTCTCCTTATATTTGTTAGCATTATAATTTTTGACAAATTGAGCTAAAAAGGGTGAGGAAGTTAACCCAAACAACATTGCCTTCATTTGGTACACTGTTGGTTCTTTTTTCTGGTCAAGGTTCCTCCATAGAAAACATTGTGCAGCTGTGTCGCTTTCTGAAATTCTCACTTGGTTAAACATTTCTCGAATGTCGCCAACTACGGCGACCGAGTGTAACCGAAATCGTATCAAAATACCCACTATAGATGTTGACCAGTCCGGTCCTGTAAGAAGCTTACAGTTAAGTGAAGTACCATTGCTTGTAGCGGCTGCGTCAAATACCAATCGAACTTTGTTGGGTTTGCTTGGGTTAAAAACGGCAAAATGTGGTAAAAACCAGAGTTTTGGAGACTTAAGAATTTTCATATCTGTGAGTTGGACTGCATAACCTTTGTCCAGTAGTTTGTTGATCTCATTTTGATATGCTTGAGCTGTTCCCTTCTCTCTTAGTAATTTTCGCTCAAGACATTTAAGCCGTTGAATTGCCATTTCCTTGCTGTCTGGAAGCTTAACATCATCCATTTTCCATGGTAAGCCTATTTCGTAATGGTTACCCTTTTGTTTAATTGATGATTCCGCTTTGAGTACTGCTAATTGATCTTCCTTTGATTCCGTTTTATTATCTTTTACTGCACAGACACCAAAGTTTTCAATACTAAACTGTTGCTTGACCATTTGGTGTAAACTTTCATCAGTTACTTGACAACAAGTAAAATGTGCTGATAGTTCTTGAGTTAGAATAGGACCATGTACTACCCAACCTAGCTTGGTTTTGGATAACATTGGGCGTTGCTCATTACCGTTTATAATTGCTCTTGTAGTAATCAAATTAGCATGACGTTGTCCAATCAATAACATTGGTTGCTTGTTCTGCAGCTTTGTAAAGTCTACCATATTTTTTGGTACCAGTTCCATGATGGTTTTATAATTTAGTTGTTGTGTTGGTATTTTTAAATCATTTATTAACCATACATCATCCAGTTGATGCTTTGTTCCGTTCATACCACTGAGACTGATACGGGCCGATTCTGCATCTGTCTCGTACCTGTAAATTCCTCCTGTCCAGCTAAAACAAAATGGTTTAATGTCACCTTGTATGCCCACTTCTCGGGCCAAGCTCATATCCATGATTGTAGATGTACTGCCTTCATCCAAAAACGCAACTGTATGTTTAGAGCCCTTACTTCCATGTACTGTGATTGGTACCATTTTTAGTAAAGATGTTTTGCATGACTCTGACACGCATCCACTAAGGTTTGTGGGTGCTGCGGAATTACCCTGCATGGGGCGTTTGTGTAGTAATGGATTGTGATATTTCTCGCAATTGTCTACTTTGCATGTTTGTCTTTCATTACATTGACTTTTGTGGAATTTAAGACAACTGTAGCAGGCTTTATTTCGGTTAGCTAAGTCCCACCTTTTCTTTACATCCGCTTTTAAAAATACATTGCATTTGCTAAGAGCGTGTTTCTCCTCGCTGCAAATCAAGCATATTGTCCTTGGTTTTGGTTTGAGCTGAACTCCATCCTCTGCTACTGAGTGTTGTGTTTGGTTACATTTTAACGGTTCGGCATATGATGCATTTTGATTGATTGTTGTTACTTTTTTGAAAAATGAGATGTCCTGTATTAGATCAGCCTGTTTCTGTGCCCATTCGGCCAGTTTGTCGAATGTGCAGAAGGAGGCACGCACATTTTCATCTCTAAGATATGCGCCCCATTCTCGTAGATAATTTTCGGACAGTTTTCCAATCATCATAGCAAGTAGTCGTTGTGTGTCGATCAACCTGTCATCAGTATATTCCAATGCTGAGTGTATGTTTTGGACGCTATTGTTGAATTCTTCGAAATCAGCTAGTTGTCTAACAGGCTTGACATGGCATGCTTTTGACATCAATTCTAGAGCAATTTCCTCAGGACCACCGTAAGACTTATTTAAAATCGATAGAATTTTTTCCGGTTCTTTTGCCGAGATGAGTAACAAAGAAACCTTTTCTTTTGCCACTCCCTTCAGTGCTTTTGCAAGCCGTTGAACGTCCTCTTCTTTGGAAAATCCACATTGTTTGCTTGTAGCATTGAACTCATTTATAAAATGTCTCCAGTTCAATGCAGAGCTACCGTCGAACTCCAGTTGTTTTCCACTCAAACTTTGACGAGCCAGCATTTTGTTCATGGCCATTGCTGGATCGCCTTGATTGTGAAGATGATTTGTGTGATCTTCATGTTGCGAATGTACCCATTCTGACGTTCGCTCTCTCGGGTTGTCTTGACGCACAGAAATTTTGGATCGTACCGAATTGCAAGAAGAAGAATCGGTTAGTGCGACTTTGGTGTTCAGAACATTTTTCTTACTTACCAACGCAACTTCTTCCGCTTGAAGAAGATCCATTTCCTTTTGAAGAATAATTATACCGTCTAGTGTTTTATTAATGTTTATTTCGGTGCTTGTAGTTGGATTATTTTCCGCCTCCGATAACATCCGCTTCATGTTTATAAGCATTGCCTCCTTTTCGCAAACTTTTCGCTTGACGTTCACATATTCGCTATCCACATTTTCAATTTGTTCCAGTATTTCCAGCCGTTTTTCCAAAACTGAGGCATTTGACCCATCGGGGCTTTCGATGTCGACACACGAAATAGCGTCTACAATTTTTTCCGCCATTTTATGTTTTGTCGCATTTTCATCTACGCCGATGTCAAAAAACTCACAAATGCGCAACATTGCGTTTTCGCTGAGTTCCTTTGAAATTGTCTCCACATGTTCTGATCTTTCAGCATTATTATATTTTATGCCTTTGAAAGAACGAAGCTGTCGTTTTATTAATGTTTCCTTAACAAATTTTAGGAAAATTGCAAAATGAACGTCTCTAAGTTGTTGCGATTTCCACGAATCAATGAGGTTAAGTTGTGGCTGATTCCACTCCCACATTTTGTTCATGAATTTATTCAATAATGGACTGTATTTCACTTGCTGATGGCTTTATTAGCGATCCGGCTCGAAGGACCACTATGTTACTTTGTTTCTTAGGCGCTTATTTAACTTTATTAATGAAAATAGATATTTAATTCTTTTACACAATGTATTCATTTCAAGCTTCAAAATTAGAGAGACCGTTTCTTGACTTCAACCAAAATACAAACTTAAACTAAAAACAAATATCGTTTATCGACATCTTACACTATCGGCGGTGTTTATTTTAAAAGCTGCGACACAATTTATTTCAAGAACAAAATAAAACTGAAACATCAATTATATAAATTTAATTTGTCTGCCTTGATCTTTTGATAACCTTTGTTTAATTCAAAAATTGATTTATTTTGCAATTTTTTCCAAACAAATCCAAAAACCGAAATCAAAAAGTTACATAAAATAAAACTGAGACATTATTTTAACACAGTTTCTTTCCCTGATCTTCTGATAACCTATTTTTTTTCTCCTTTCATAGACTAAATTTGAAGACCTTAAAAAAATGACAATTTATTTTATTTTGCATAAATAGCTTGGGGCTAGGTTAGTCTATCTGGCTTTGAAGTCATTTTAATGATTGATTATGTTTTATAATTTATTAATTTTTATATACTTTTTGCTCTCACCCACACAAAAACTGTCTCTTCTTTTCAATAATCAATAAATTATCCAGTGCTAAATAACAAAATATATCGGAAAGTGCAACAACAACAACAACAATGTAAAGAAGAAGAACAACAGAAGGCACCCGCATACATATAAAAAATTATATATAAATATCTATATACATGTATACATTCTTTTTGCCGAGTCAAGATAAGGCTCACGCACACAAAAGGGAGGGAAAGAGAGTGAGAGGTGTTTTGGTGGGGGAATGGCTTCCCACTTGCGCCTTAGTCAAAGTCCCAGGCGGCTTATCTTGTCTGAGGCAATCGCGCAACTCGCTTCGATTATTAACCCTCATAAATATGGTCCACCTCCAGCCCCAGCTCCAGCTTCAGCTTCAAGCCACAGATTCAGATCCGAGGCAAACGCTGCCTGCCATTTCATTCTCCACCTACTCCTTTCCATTTTCCTTGTGATGATGCAAGAGTCTCCTCATCATTTTCATTAGCATGTGTATGTGTATGTGTGTCTGTGTCTTATCCCTGCCTGTATCTATCTCTTTCTCTCTTGCCCTTTTCTGCCTACTCTTCTAATAAATGTTTTTCAATTTTCATTGTGGTTTTTCCCTTTTTTTTTTTTTTTTTTGTTGCCGCTGTTGTTGTTATGGTTGCTCACTTTTTGTGGTTCTCTCCTCATCAGGCTTGGCTATTGTGTTGTTTGTGGTTTGCTTTTCATATTTCCATTTTTTTCTTCTTCTTTCCTTCTTCTTCTTCTTCGTCTCCTCTCGTTTTGGGTTTTGGTTAAAATGCTTTATCATCGAACTGAAGTCGAGTTGAGGCGAGCGAGTCAGAGGCCGACCAGCCTTTGTTGGCTTTATTGAGCCATAACTGCAAGTTTGTTGTTCTCATTTTCCTTTTTCCTCCCTACCTCCCTACCTTCCCTTCCCTTCACCCTACATTCATTCACTTTGCTTATTTTACTGATTAATCATGTTATTTGTGCCCATGCTCATGCCCAGCTGTTCTATGGCCTAAGCCCCGAGTGAAAGTGAATTGAAAGTTGGATAAATTGAATTATTGTTGTTGCAGAGTAAATATCATCACGAGAAAGAAAGAAAAAAGAAAAAAAACAACAACAACACAAATGCCAAAAAATATATCTCAAGTCTTGTTTGATCAATTTAGATTCTATTTACAAGTGCATTAATTTTTGTAAAAAAAAACTATACCTTAGATATATGTGAGATTGCAAAGAGGAATATGAAAAAAATAATTCAAAGACTTGATTGAGGTTTCACAAGTTGATGAAGCCAATGATCTTGGGCTATATAGTACTAATGTTCAATGACCCAAAAGTTCAAAGACAAATTTAAAGGAAAGTCTTAATCAACTTATTCATATAGAAAACTAAAAGTTAGTCAATAATTTGCCATTTGCCAACAACTTTGATATGAAACAAAAATTGTTTGCTACATAACTATTTGATATATGAACTCATTTGTTTAAGTCCCTTAAATATTTCATTCTAAAATATATTTATATTTCATTGGTTAGTTTAGAAACCAAAATTTCTGTTAAAACTTTGCCATTTAGAGATTATTAATATATTGTTTTTATTTTGAGTATAAGTAAGTATTAATTTATGAACTAAAATTTGATTGGAAGTTTTATATTAAGATAATTTTAGTATTTTGAGAGTTGAATTTCAGTATCCTGAAATTTTCATTTACAAATTTTTCATCACAATTTTCACTTCACATCTATTTTTCTCTAACATCCTTTCAAACAGTTGCCTCTTGATTAGATTGCCTTTTTTTTTTGATACTCCCCATCCTACTTCTCATTTTCCTCATCTCATCTGGTCGTTCTACCTCAACGGTTACCTTATCGCTTCGCTTGTCAATAAAATTCGACATATCATCCTCTCCTTCCCGCATTCCTAGCACCCCTTCCTCTACCGTTTCTCCACAAAATTTACCAACTCATCATTTTTTTTATATTTTTTTTAGCCACAAGGCGGCGCCCGCTTATCCTGTCAAAAAATATTTTAAACACTTTTTTCCCCCCTCCAAAAGAATAAAAAATATAAAAAAAGCAAAAGGTGACCAGGCCAATGTCCTACCATTATAATTTCCTCTTGCATGAATTTCGGTTTTTTTTTCTTCTCTCTCTCCCAGTTTTTTTTGTGTCCTTAGACACAATAAAAAAAAAGGTTATAAATCATTCAACTGAGCATATTTTTAATAGAGTTCTCAATGTTGTTGGTTTTCTTTTTTCTTTACTCTTTCTCTTGTTGGCCAATTTTGAAAAGGGTTAAATGTTTTTACCTTTTCTTGTAGGCATTTGTTGTAATCTCTTAATTAATAAACATAAATTCATTTTGCTCTCTCTCTCTCTTTCTCTTTTCTTGCAGGTGAGTGAACTTTTTCCTTCTGTGGGGTAACCAGCCAATTATGGGTAAGAAAAGAATTTCTCGTTTTTCCTTTTGACAATTTCGTTTTCAATGCCAAATCAACTGCAAATCTTTTCACGCCCAAATGATACAATGGGCAAAAAGCCAAACAAAAGAGGCGAGACCCATTGAACATCATCATCATCATCATCTTCTTTCTTATTCTAAACCTCATTATCCTTCCCCCTTTTACAACCAAAAGAAATAAAGGAAAACCCACACACGCACACACACACACACACATACACAAAACGTTGATTGGAAAGGGATGGCTTTTCACTTGTAACTACCCAAAAGAAGCATATGCCTCTATAACTAGATCTTTAAAGTTGCTTCCAACCAACCCTCTCCTCTCCTTCTCCTCCTCGTTTCTTTAAATAAATAATTGATTGATGGTTCTTTTATATATGTTTATGCCTTTGCACCTGTTGTCACATGCCGAAAAGTGAAAAAAAATAAAAACTTGCTGAAAGGACACTAACAAGAAATCAATATGGCCCTAGACAACTTACTGAAATTCTCTAAAAAAAAAAAAGAATAAGAAATTTTCGAAATATTTCCCCAACAACGAAATTTTCACATTTTCCGCTACTGCTACTGAGTCTCAACATGGAAAAAACATTCTAAGAACAACAAAAAACAATGCCTCCGTTTGGCACTTCCGAGACTTGTACGTCAATGTCAAGTTTGACAGATGCCAGCAGGACAAGAAGGAAGTAAGACTACAAATGTTATGGCAAGAGAGAGAGAGAGAGAGAAGGGTAAAAGGAAGACCAAAACCAAAGAAAAAAAAATAAGAGTGAAGAAAAAAGCAAAGCATGGATTTACTTTTATTTTATTACTGTCATTGTACGCGCTCGCTCGCTCTCTCTTTCGATCCTTAAACCTTTTTTTCTTTCTACATTTTGGGTGGGTGACAGAGTTGGATGGGATATTGTGTGGCTTTTGCGTAAGGATATGGCTATGGCCATGCTGATGTCGTTATCAGCCATCTGTGTTTTCTCTCTCTCTCTCTCTTTAGCATCTTCTTTTTCCCTCTCTTCATCTTTGTTTCAGTTTCATTTTCTTTGCTCGTTGTTTCGTTTGTTATCTTGTGTTTAGTCAGGCATAGAGCAGGAGTTCTAGAATACCAGTGGCCAAAGCATATAGAGGTCGAAAGGGGGGGGGGAAAGACTTTCCTTTTGGACTGGCAGCTTTTTGGCAAGTCGTAAATTAAAAATGGCTTAATATGTAAATCCTTGCTCCTTGCATCATCGCTCCCACAACGCCTGTCTGTCTGTCTGTATGTCTTTCCAAATGTTCTTTTTTGCCAGATTAGTTTTGTGGATATTTCAGCTTATGTTTGTTCCTGTCTATGTCCTAGTCTGGTTTGGTTTACTTTAGCTTTTCTTTCTCCCCTTTTGAGGGCTGGCTTTTGAGGCAGGGTTAATGTCTCCTGTCACTTTTGGTCACACATACGTTTATTTGTCTTTTGCCTCGATATTGTCAATGTTTTTGTTACCATTTTTTTTCCTTTTTACTATTAAAGAGAGGGTTGACTTTAAGGAGCAATTTATAGCCTAAGGAAAGGTACTCGTAAATAGTGAAAAGAAGCACATTTGTCTCGGTAAGAACACTATAAAAAATTGTTTTTTTTTGGGCAAAATTATTAGAGATGAAGCTAAGAAAAGAAGGTAAATAGAACTTTAAAAGAAATACTAAGTCAGGATTTTGACTATACAATCGATTTCTTCAGAAAGTCTTAAAAATGCAGTTTGGGCAAGAACTGCCGGAGTGCAAATCACCATTCAAATAGTTAAAAAAAAGTAAAAAGCAACGCCTCACTTATGGCACAATAGAAATCTGACTGAGTCTAATCTTATAAACAAGCTTGAACATTTCTCAGTATCAAACCTTGAGGTTTGATATTTTGAGATATTTTGGCCGTTCAATTTATTTACAATTCCTATTTATTGCTTTAAGGCTCAAACTGGTTGGGAATTACAACTAAATGGAGCAAAAGAAGGAAACAGAGTGTGCAAAAATACAAGAGATCGCTGTTTTGTGTGGATCCACGTAGATGTAAACTGGTTTCAGAATCATTCTATGATGTTTGGCTTGTGTCTAGTATCTACTATATCTAAGTAAGCTTCGAATGTCCATCACTAAGACTTTATTTACCAAAAATAAAATATTCACATATTCCTAATCAATGTCCAACTTGAATCTCAAACATTTCCTAGTTTTACTTCTCATTTACAACCAAGAAAAGAAACCTTTATTCTAAGTTAACTTTCATCAAGCATTGTCAACTCTCTTCATTTATCTGCTTTGCATTTACATTTAGTACAAGGTTTTTATCACATGTTCCTCTATATTTATGAACAAATGTATATACATATAGTATATATATGTAGTTGCATGCAACACATGCATTATGTTATGTAGATATATGCATATCTTATGGAGCAAACAATTTTCATATACTCATATACAAATTAGCATAATGGCCACTTTGTGTCATCATTTTGCACAAATGGACTGCCATTAATTTATTCCCTTTGCAATTTGCATTGTCATTTAATTTCTTTTTCTCTACCCCCTCCGACTTCACCTACTCTCCTTTACTTTTATAATTTCACTTTTTTTCAATGTTGTTACTGTTGTTGTACTCGATATATATACATTTATACCAATTTGCCTGTTTGTTTAATGCATTTTAGTAATTATTTTCTGTTCTTTTTTTTACCCTCTCCCCACACACACACACACACAACACGTTTTAGTGCAAATACTTTAATTTCTTTTATGACTTCATCTAGATGAAAATTAATGATTAACAGACAACAGCAAACAAGAGGATAAAAAAATGTGTGTTTAAAATAAATTATTTCATTTACAAAAATTGTTTAATCAAGACTTTGTAAATTACTTTTGGTCATTATACAACAAAAACGAATCAATATTAATTATAATATTATCAATGAGAATGAGAGAGTATCAGATTAAGAGCGAACGTAACGAAAATTGTACACTCTTACCAATCACTGCAAAGCTTTAAATCTAAAACTAATTTTACAAAATATTTTATAATATTTCCATTTATTTCAATAAAATTTTCGAGTAATTCCAATTAATTTTTTATAATAATTTTATAATCCTTTTTTGTTGAAATTTTGTGCTCATTTAGGTAAAAGAATTTTAAGATTCTTATGGAACTTGAAATATTTGAATATATATGTGTATATAGATCTTAATTTTTCTATATTATTGTTATACTATCATTTCTTTTTCAACGGCTTTTGTATTTGAAATGTACATAGAAGATTTCGATCGACACACATCATGGCGCCAGCATTATCAAATTCACCACAATAATTGGGGGCCGAAAATAATGTGATTAACTGCCGTTTGGCAAAAAATTCATAACCATCTTCTACCACCTGATGGCCCCGACATACCAAAGTAAAGTTATGCCGTACTAGAAATGCACTAACCACATCTGCACCAAATGTATAACTCACTCCACGCTCATTGACACCCCAACCCATGCGTTTGGACTCGGGATCAGACCATAAAATATCACAAATCATACCATTTTCTGGTATATCGCAGGGTCTCTCAATATTACGTATCTGATCCATTTCAAATAGACTTGGACTGAGACCGCCGTGGCAACAGAATATCGTTCCATCAACAATCGCCGCTAGGGGCAGACAGTTATAACAATCGACAAAAGTGCGCCACATTTTAATTGTATAGCGACGCTTGCATTCATCGAAGAAGCCATAGACAAGATTTAGACTGGAGCTCTCGTGATTGCCTCTAAGTAGAAATAATTTGTCCGGATAACGCACCTTGTAGGCCAACAGCAATGTAAGTGTCTCAATCGAACGCTTACCCCGATCCACATAATCACCAAGCAATAGATATTTTGATTCAGGCGGATGACCAGTTGTATTGAAATATCTTAATAAATTCTCAAACTGACCATGGATATCACCGAGCACATTAACCGGTGCCTCAAATTCAAGTAATGTAGGCTGACCTAACAGTACTTCGCGTGCCAATAGACACACGTATAATATTTCATATTCATGAAGATTAGGAATTGGTGCTTGAACCAATCGATCTATAATTTCATCCAAATTGGAAACTGGATTACAAATACTTTCACGTCTAGATGGCGGGACACTTTTATAGATGGAAATCGTATCATTGTCGGATTTTGCGTGGACATTTGCACGACCTCGCTTTTTCATTCTCACAGAGAGCTCCTTTCAATCAACTAATTGGAAACAGTTGGTTCTGTTGACTTGATAATTTGGACTTTCAAAAATCTCAATTCGGGGGGATTTAATTTCGTTTTCACTTTGTTGTTGTTGATTGTAGAATCGGAGTTAATGTATTTAATTCAAAATGCAAATTGCTTGAAATAAGTGTTGAAAATTTATTTAACAAAAAGATTTAAATTAAGCAAATTCTCAATTTTAGTTATTCTATTCCAAAATTCCAGAGTATTATTTTTTTTTTTTTTTCTATTTGGAAAAAAAATGTTTTAATAGGCATCAACATTTTTAAGGAAGAAGTTTCACTTCATACTTAAAAGTTTATCATTTTTGTTCTTTCAAAATGGAACTAGTTCTTTAAGATTTTATAGCATTAATATGATTTCTAAGAAAACCAAGCTTAAAATTGTGTTTAGAATATTTTGTTTTAGAAGTAAAACTTATTCAGTTACAAAAAGTTAATACATTATACAAGACTATATATGAACAGAAAGCGTATTACTACTTAGCTTTTATTTGAAATCAGTAAGAGTAACTATAGTCAATTGGTTAATATACTTTTAATGCATCCCCCCTTGCCTAACGAATATTATTTTGTTGAATTTCCTTCAAATTGGTCTCGGAACTAGTTCGTTTGGGTCTAGACTCTATACATATATGTATATACAATTGTGTTTGTATGTATTTGTATATACACATGTTCATATGTATTCTTGTTGTACTTCACAATCTTTCAATTTCTTAACCCCATTCGCTTTTTCCGTTTTTTTTTTTGGCTTCATTTCTTATCACTGATTGACAATTTCTGAGTCAGTTCTCATTTCCTTAAGCATAGAGCAAAAAATTTACAGTTTCTTCAAATCTCCAACTAACAATGAAATGTCACAAAGCACATACATAACTGTCTTTCAATCAAGCAAATTTCAAACATTTCGTGCATCTCTCCACTACCCTCTCCTGCGTTACTCCTACACTTTTTCATTCGCATCTCTCAGCCCCCTTTTGCCTACCATCTTTGTGTGAGCCATGACATCCGTTGCTTTTATTTTTCAAATCAACATAATGGACACTTTGCCCGGCGGCTTTATGAGCTCATCCCTGTCCCCCATACCCGAGCCCCCGTCTCTTGTAGCCCCCACCTAACCACTGCACCCTTAAACCACCCACAAACCACGACTGACGCATAAAAAAAAATACAATACAAAGGCAACTTCAGATTTTGGCTTTGACAGCTGACACATTTGTGAGTGGTTAAGGGCAAAGTGGGCTGTGGAGAGAAGAGGCAGGGCGAGGTATGCCGCCATCCTTTCGCTTCAGGAAATCTTGGAACCTACCGCAGATGCAGAATTTGCTGTCTGTCTGCCACTCATTAAACATTTTGCTAACTGCAACTTTTGGTGTCACAACAACACCATCACAGACTGCATTTTGTTGATTTTACGAGCATGTGACACACAAGTGCGGTGCAGGGAAGGTTAAAGGGGAAATTCATTCTGCGAAATCCCAAGACAGAGATGAAGTGGGGGAAATAGAAAAAAAGGGCCATGTATGGAGAGTAGGGCGGAAAGAAAAGAGTTTAACTTTGGTTTTACCCACATACAATTGACATTTTCCGCCCGCAAGTATTTTATGTTTTGTGTTTTGGTTTTGTTTTGCAAGCAAATATTAAAATATTTCACACGAAATATTATCGTATTGCACTTTGCTATTTCGAAAAGAGCGGAAAAACAAGGGGGCAAGAAAAACATGTAGAGAAAGACAAAGAAATCAAGTGAGAGCTGTGGGAGAGGGGGAGAGTAAACACAGCTGGATTCTGAGCTGATTTCAACTGCTGCGCTTTGGTTTGCTTTGCCTATCTAATGGATGCAGTTGCTGTCGCTGCCGCTGCCTTATCTGGCCGACCCGCACACACACACATATATATATGTGAGTTGGTGGAGAGAGTGAGACGCAGTGAGAGAGTGTAAGAGGCTGCTGTGCATTTTTTTCTGTATTTGTCGTTGTAGTTGTTAATTGCTTGCCGCTGCTACTTTCTTGCATCCCCTCTCTCACTCATTTCATCTCACTCACTCCAATGTTAATCACTGCCACACATCAATGCGGTAGCTCTTAATGGGTTTTTATTTGTTTATATGAGCAGAAGCAAAGAAATATGATGTGTCTAGGAGAGGGGGCAAAGCTGTAACAGTCGGAGGGTGCCATCCCCCGGCCCCCCTCCAGACAGCTGACCATTATATTTTGCCTTTGCGGTGGCAATACAGATGACAAGTGCTGATGCCTCAGAAGATTTAATATATAAACTTCCATTGCCTTTCAAATGAAAAGCTTTTAAATTTACAGTGCTATAAAACGATAAAGTGATAATTTGAATATAAAAACTAAGTAATTTGTTATCTATGCATACTACAGTATATACTATTAGTGCACTAAAAAAAAAAGAGTTTTAAGATGACCGATTTAGAGAGTTACTTTACTTGAAAGTTTATTGTATTTTTTCGGATGAAGAAAAATCTCAACTTGTACTTTACCCATTGCTGTAAAACCAAGTCAAGTCGACTTTATGATACCTTGTAGCAATAAGGTTAGGTATATGTAGTCTTTTATTGGTTCCCCAAATTTTTATACCCTGTACCCAAAGGGTAAAAGTCGCTAAAATGTATGTAATAGGCAGAAAGAAGCGTTTCCGACCCCATAAAGTATATATATTCTTGATCAGCAGCCGAGTCGATTGAGACATGTCCGTCAGTCCGTCCGTCTGTCCGTATGAGCCACTCGATCTCAGAGACTATAAGAGCTAGAGCTACCAAATTTGGTGTGAGCATCCGTCTAGTGTCTACACAGTTCAAGTTTGTTTCAAATTTTAGCCACGCCCACTTCCGCCCCTGCAATTTAAGAAAAACGATAACTAGGGCTGCTTTCAAGATATCGTATTCTTACTTGGTACACCTAATTATATACCCAAACTGGACCAGCTGACCAATTTTGTTGAAATCGGACATTAAACATCGGAGATATGGCTATATCCGATTTGTACTGAAATGCCAAGGCGGCATTGGCAGATAAGAAAGAGCGAGATAGCATGCGTTCGCTGCTGCTGCATGTAAAAGGGAATTTTGTTTTGAATTGATTGCGATTTTGAGGTTGTTCGATCATTTGTCTAGTGACTACGCAGCTCAAATTGAACATCAATTCAATCAGGGTAATCGATTCGTTAGATTAAACGGTCCTACTTTCCCAAAACGAATTTGTACAAAATCGGAGAATCTTCAGGCTACATAACAAAGAAACTTCATTATATGGAAATTAAGAGACAAAATATCAAAAAGTATTACGAGAGCGCTGTGTCTTTTTGAAATTAATTCATTTCAAAACTTCATTATGTTGTAGTTCAAGGTTGGGAAGATCGACTGTATATGTTAGAAATGTGATATAGAATGAAGCGTCCTTAAGCACCAAGTCTATATTATACGTTATCTAATCTAATCTAAAGGTAGATCCAATGTTGGTTTTGTAAGTTCCGCCTACCATCTTCCGTTCAGTATCATCTTAACAGTTGATCTACGGCAAACTAGTTAATATAAAGAAGCAAAATTTAAATATTAGTAATATTAACCATTTTCATATGTAGATTTCTGCTTCTGCGAGTTCTTAATAGAATTCGGTTTGAGTTTCATGAATCATTAAAATGGCAAATAATTTATAATAATTTTATGATAACTTATATGTATTGTAGCAATTTTCTTGCCACTTTTAACACCCATCAATCAAAATTCTAATCAATATCATATGTCAAGTGACAGAATCAATTAAATATTTATTGACTACAATAAAATACGAGGGGGACGACGACGAGACATAAATATTGAATTTCCCTTTAAGCGCCCAAAGGCCCATTCCTATGTACCATATAGAAGTGCCACCGATTACATCTAAATAAACATTATCTACACATGTTCAAATAACCAAAAAAAAAAAAAGGAGTCCTTAATTAACATTTTGTAGGATTGATTTGTAGAGGGATGTGGTTATATGAGGGGTGTTGTGGCCATGTCATTTCATAATTCTCGACATGCCATTGACGACGACGATGATGATTTTTGCGGGCTGACTAATTAACACATTGAATGAAGTGACAAACATTGGTCACAGGGGAACCCACATATCTTTCTCCTATATATGTATACATAACTATGCATATGTACAATCATGTTTAACCCTGACCCCCCCAAAAAATTTTGTTGTTATCATTGTAATTATGTTTGACATTCGTTAACATAACCAATTGTTTTTCCACAATACCAAAAAGAAGAAAAACTGTATCTCTTTCTCGCTTTTAGTTCGATTTCACCTGTTCTCTAGACCAGATATCTGTCTGCCGCCAAAGCTTTTTAGCTGTCGCTCTTCACACGGCCCACAATCACAACAAAATATAAATCAAACAACTGAACTGAGATTTTTCACTAGAAAATGGAAACAAAAAAAACGCCGACACAGAATCTCTCTCTTGTTGTTTATTTATTCATTGATTTTAATATACATTCAAAAGTTCTTGTAAAATGGAAATGCATTTTCGATAAGGCCTAGGAAATTGGTTTTCCATCTTCTGGCTTTTATTGTGACTAATTGTGTGTGTGGCAGCAGCAGCAGCAGCGGCAGCAGTGGCATCAAGAACGTGTTGTGTGGCATTTTCCACAAAAAAAAAACACACATTTTTTCTTTTTTAGAGAAGAACTCCAGCTGTTTTCATTGCTAGGGAAATTGATTTAAACTCTCTAAATAGATTTCATTCCATTGTAGAGTTGTGCTCGATTTTCTATTCATTTGTTCTTTGTTTATTACTGTCTGCCAGTTGTTCGTGTGGTTTTAATTTTTTTTTTTTAATTTTTTATGTACATTTTTTATGTTTGAATATTTATGGTTTTTTATGTTCCATATTTAATATGAGTGTTTTGTGGGTTTAGTGTTTCCTTTAACATGGGGAAATTGATCGTAAAAGTAATTTAGGGCCGAGGGAGGATTCGAAGTAACCGAAATGTTTATACACTTTATGATTGCCTAACTTAAGGGGCACTTTTTCCTAAATGAAAATGCGACTTATTAAACAAAGTATTGTAGAAGAACTGAACTGATTAATTATGACTGATATTTGCTTTACTGATCCTCTAGATTGTTTAAAAATATATGAATTTAATTGGTTTATTAGATCTCGAAGAAGCATTTAAATTCAGCTCGAAAGTAATATATTTCCTATACCAAATTTTATAAAATAAAACTTAAATTACTCGAGGGATACATTCTTTGACAAGTTTATGTAGATCAACAATATATTTGGGACATATATCAATACATACATTGCATTTTTTATTACATGCTACAAACTTCATCACAGAATAAATACACCATATCTCCATAATTTGTTTCTCAAAAATAGGTGACAAAGTTCACACGATATGTAAGCGGAACGTGAGAGGTTAATCGAGGGCATACAGAAAACACTAAACTGAATATATAATTTTATATAAATGTACCAAAGCAAAAGTTTGTTTTTGGTTTGTCAAGACTTGTGTTCCCATCGTCAGTCAATATGCCGGCACTTTTTCTCTTCCCCATCTATTGCATATTTGTGGTCTGCACTTAACCAACTTGAGTGTAAACAATGGAAATGTTGGCGGTTGAGTAAAGGAACACTAACTGTAAGCAAGTGCAACAACACTTGATCAGCTTAAATCAAACAAAATGAAGCATAACATTTGTACAGTTCCTGTCGTTCCTTTTTTTAGCTCTTTCTCTCTCTCTCTCTTTATTTTACTAAAAAGCCAAGTCAAGACGAGTCAAGTCAAGTCCAAAACCAAGTCGATGAACGGCCAAGAGCTAGGCATGGGCAGGCAAACATGTGAGAGTACCGTTAGCTGGCTGACAGGATGAATGGTGGACCGTTTGGGTGGTGGTAAAGGGCGAGTGTTAAAGGAATACTGTTATACATTTTTCAAACATTATAGCACTTTACACTTTTCACACGCTAAAATAATATTTTTGCAGTCAGAGAAAAGAGAAAAGTGGAGGTGGAGGATAAAGAAGGAGAATTGGGAAGTAGGAAGTGAAAAGCAGGGTAACACAGTTGCCTTGCCATCTCTGCACTACAAGTTCTTCTCCTTCTTTTTATGTTTACTCTGCCCCATTTGGCTCTCGGTCTTTCTTTCTTTCTGTAAGTGTTTGCGCGTTGTGTAAACAGTTAGCAAGAGAAGCAAATGTCAAGTAGCCCGTCAATTGGGCAGGCGACAGGAGCCGGGAGTAGGAGCACGGACAGTCAGTAAAACCGCAGGAAAAAAAAGATGAGGAAAAAAACCGGAAGGAGGAATGGAATGGAACGCACACCCCTACCACCCCAATGGTAGTGGTAGTAAAAGTGTTTGCATTTTATTCTCCTTTCCCGTCACGGGCATCTTCTCCTTTTTTTTTGGGCAAACACTTTTTTTCCGCCCGTTGACTTTTTGCCTTCTCTATGTCCCAACTCCCCCATCATTCTTTCCTTTTACTTCCTCACTATTCCGATGCGTGTGTGTATGTGTGTGTGTGTGTGTGTTGTGGTTGAAAGGGCTTTTTTTCTTTCGACAAAAACCGCTTAGCATGTTTACCGTTATGTTCGGCACTTGAATTCGCCGTGTTGCATTAGTTCGCCGCCATAGCCGCAACTCGTTTGCCCATTACTCACGCTTAAGTGCAAGCCCTGCATCTGCATCAGGTGAGCTAAAGTGAGGTTAGCGAATAGGCGTTATAGTAGCACTAGTGGGGGAGTTCCGGGTGGTAGGGGAGTAGGGGGCACGGTTGGGAACACAACTCTGCTACTAATGTTTGCTCTGTTTAACCCATAAACGTGCCTAAAGCTCAACGTTGTTTTGTGTGTTGGGCTTTGGCAAACATTTCCAATGAGCGTGCCTATGTTTGTGTGTGTGTGTGTCTGTGAATGTATATGAGTGTGTTTGTGTACTGTCAAAGAGTCACGCACATAGACATAACCACAACATAATGGAGCAACTCTGGATAGAACGTTAGGGTTGCCAAACTATTTTTCGCCTGGATGAATGACTGTACTTTTCTACTTTAAAATATTGTTCCAAAAAGGTAAATTATAAAGCAGAAATTGTGTGACAGCTTTAACTTCCACCAGTTGGGAATTACAAGATGAAAAAGCAGTTTTTTTTCTTCTACATTTACCTACAGATAAAAAATGCCTGTCAGACTCAACTACTCGGCTAATTGCTTCATTATCTACTACATTTAGAAGAAAAGCCCTCCAAAATTAATTGAAATAATACGCCCCAATAAGCTCTAAGCCAAGTTTTATGCAACAGAGATGGAAAAACTAAATTAATTAAAACAGAACATTGAACATGAATAAGGCAAAAAAAAAAAAAAAAAAAGTCAAAACATCTTGAAGAAATTTTGGAACGTGTTGATGTCCATTTAAGTTAATACTGATTAATGCTGACAAATTAACTATGAAATTAATCAATGTCCGAGTCTGTAAATATATGTAGAACAACAATGAAATGAAGACAAGAAGACGAAGGAGGCCTACATTGATAACACAAGACTTGAAATGTGGCGACATCAATGTAGTTGTAACACAGAGACAGTGAGAGTAAATGTTGAACTACGGGGCTGAGAAGGAGAGGTGCCGCAGAAAAGAGGAAGGAACTTTCGTTTTTGTTGTTTGTCAGTTGTGACGATTTATCAATGCCAGCATAAATAAGAGAGCAAGGCATTTCATCAAAGTGTCATGGAGATTATCAACTCGACACACACACACACACATACAAACACACAGAGCAGTTGAAGTGCCTGACTAACTGTCTGACTGACTAACTTCGACTTGTGCGTGTTTGCAGTCCATCAAATGGCATGTGATAATTCCAGGTTCATCAGCATTAAAAGTCAACCAAGTATTTACTTATTTATACACATAGTAAACAGAGAAATATAGAGAACAGAAACCATACAATATGAATTGCTAGAGAGAGAGAGAGAGAGTGAGGGAGCTAGAGATACATAAAGTTGTGATGATGATGATTGAGCTAAGGCACGCCAACTTAATCTTCATGTGAAATTGCATAATTTATTGTGTGACAAATCATGAGGCAGATGCCACCGCCACTTTTTGTTGTAGTTGCTGTTGCTGCTGTGACAACATTTTGTCGGAGACAGAACCCTACTAATTGAGAGACTTAAATATGGTCTTAGTGTTTATTTTACAAAGTCCGAAACAACTGGAACCTTAATATTTATCAGTTGACTTTTTCAACATTTAGTATAATGCCTCCTTCGGTGCATAATACAAAACTAGTCTTATTTATTTTAATCGGTATATCTGTCTCTTTGGCTGCTGAGAATTTGAAATTTTTCAATAACATGGCCAGACCAACTAGAGATTGCATTTCACCGAAACGCAAACCAATACAATTTCTTGGTCCAGCGCCAAAAGGTAGCCAAGCAACTGAACTACGTTGTTCTATGGCCTCGGGGGTAAAACGATCGGGATCAAATTTCTCTGGATCGGGATAAATCTCAGGATCATGGTGTATAGCATCACATGGTATGATCACAGGAGTGCCAGCTTCTATAACATAGGAAGTACCCGGTACAGGATAATCGTTAATGGCCTTGCGTGCTAGAATAGGGGCTATGGAAAATTTGCGCATAGTTTCTATAAAGAAGAAGGAATCAAATTAAGAAAATAATCTTTAAAACAATAATCAAGGGCAATAAGTACCATAAAATATTTGCTGTATATATTTCAAATCCTTCATTGCCTCATAGTTCAGCTCCTTGTGCTTGGCAAAAACTTCATTAACTTCTTTTCTAGCCTTATCCTGTATTTCGGGATGAAGAGCCAGTAGGTATAGAGCGAATCCCATGGTACTTGAACTGGTCTCAAAGCCAGCTAAGAAGAAGACAAATGCCTGGGCTGCCAACTGATTGAAAGTCAAACCTCCATTCTCCTCTTTACGCAATTCCATAAGTAAATTGAAAAAGTCATTTCGTTTAACGTGATGCTTATCGCGATAGTCCAATGTCTCTTTCACTACTCGCATATAAAACTCACTGACATCATCGCGAGCCACTTTCATGCGCATCATTTTAGCTAGTCGTGGAAAGCCCTGTATAAAGGCAAAGACCAAACGTCCATGTCGACGATTAGTAAAAACTACCGAACCCATTCGACGGAACTCCACTTGAGGATCATCAAGGCTATTGCAGTCCAAGCCAAAGGCACAACTGCCAATGACATCGGTGGTGAAGCGGGCTAGCAAATCCTTCATTTCCACAGGAGATTCTCCAATCGAGTTCGTTGTCAACTGTTTCTCCACCACCTTAATAAATCTTTCACAAATTTCCACTACATTGGGTAACATTTGATGCATTTTAAGTGAGGTGAATGTGGGTGTCAATTTTGTACGCATATCACGCCAGCCCGGACCATCCAAATTAAACAAATGCGCCGAAATGGGATCATCGCGTTCATTATAAAAATTTCCACGATATGCGAAATTATGAAAATCCTTAATCATCACCAGTTTCACCAGTTCCAAGTCCAAGAGAACTGCAGCTTCTCTTAATGCAAAATAAAAGCCACCAAATGGTGCCTTCCCCTTATATTTCGCATAGAACTCACGGAACGGTTCTCGCACTGTTGTTGTTTTGCCAATTGTAACTAAATTACCGCGTAGCAATACCGGTTTATCGTGCACCACACCGCGACGTTGCCAATAACTATAAGTCCGCTCCAGATATAGATAGATAAGAGCAACGACAGAGGCTAATAGACCGAGCGTGACATAGCCCAGTAGAAGAGCCATGTTCGTGGGGGAACAATGATCAACTGAATGTGAATGAGGCACTGAGGTTCTAATTTATATATATACGAGAATAATGCTTAATCATTCTATATAGTGTGAGAGGCAAAAAAACATTTTTCTCTTTACTTTCCCTGTTACTCTTTAAAGCTTACACTTTGCTCTCTGACAATTATGACATCGTTTATTGTTTAAGCTCTTTGTGCATAAAAAAACATAAAGGTGTAGTGTTTATCTTGGGAAAGGGGGGCTATGAAGAAGATATGAAACTTATTTTATTTGTTTTGGCTAAATTTGACAACAATTTCGCTTCCGATTTGAGTATCAATTTTGTATTTTGTATCAATTTTGAAAACCCGAAGCTATTCTAACCTTAAGCTATTCTTCAACTTTAGTTTCTGTTTTCGCAGTCCTCGGTAGATGAGTTGTCTAAGTGGCCCAGTCATTTAGTCATCTGAACAACGAGGATCCGGGTTCGAATCCCAGGCTAGTGTATGGATGTAGTTTTTCGTCTAAGCCGAAGGCCTTAGTTGCCAGTACTTGTAAAATATAGTTAGGTTGATAGTTTATAACTATATCCTACACTTTAATAATAATAATAGTATTTGTTTTAGCTTAAAAGTTTCCCTTTATATACTACCTCCATGTATGCTTTAAAACAACATTTTCGAATTGGTACTTATCAGCATGACTTCACCTTTTTCTGTTATCGCTACTAATTGTCAAATGCTTTGGTTTTTATAATTCAATTTAAATTGAAGAGGGTGTGTCATAAAAATGTTAACAAGACATTAGTCATAGGTAGGGGGGTTCTCTAAGAGTTTATTTAGGAATTTAGAATTAATACAAAGGGTACAAAAATCACAAAGATATTAAACAAAAGAGAGAGAAATTCAAATATAGGCAAATCTCAAAATGTTTTGCGGTTTCGGTGTCACGTAGGGAACACGATACGATGACTCAATGTGACAATGTCTACTATCTTTTTTGATAAATAGCTCTGCTATAAAGAAATTTTTTATAAGAGCTATTTAAATGAGTAAAGGAACTTTATTGTTTGTATATATATCAAATATTCCATTATGGCAATGAAGTAAAATCAATTTTGTTTGCCTACAACCTTTGTTTTTATCTATACTCTTCATAGTTGTAACCTTTCTCTACCTAAAACAAATATAGACATTAACTAAACAAAAGTCAAACAATCTATATACTTAACGCCTATCAACAACTGCCTGAATGCTCATTGCATAAATTAGCAGCTAAGTCCCTGATATACTTAAGAGTTCTCATAAATTTTATCTTAGCCCACAGAGTGACTCTCTTAAGATGTCACAACAAGCAACCAACGAGACGAGGGTCTCTGATAGATACATATACAAAGTTGCTTAATCAAAAGAAAAAAAAAAATATGAACCAAATGGAAATAAACATGTTAACTTATGGAGAACAAGGACTGAAACTGGAACTGTAAACTGGTCAATCTCATCATCTCTTTCTTAGCTTTACTCTGTGTTTCTTCGTGGCATTTCGAACATAAATTTTGAAAATTATATGCAATTGGCACTCGTCGGTGATCGTCGATGAAATCATCGGAAACCTGAGGCTATGGGCCAAGCAACCGTCAATCTGCAATCCCCGATCCCCACAATCGACATCGTCATCCAAAACTAATTGAACCAGTAAATCGCAGTCACATTTTCTTTTTTTTTTTTTGGTTGAACTTCTTTTCGTTTCGCTGTAATTTTTTGTTTTTTTTTGGCCCAGAAGGCTCAATTTGACTTGACCGAAAATGTTTTGGTCTTACATGGTTCAAGTTTGATTTTAACTTTGAAAAAGGGGCGAATCCACTAGATAGAGATACAGATAGGCAAAAGGAAATTATACAATGAGATAACTGTGTTTAGATGAACTTGGCAGCTTCATAGCTTTTGGTTTTTTCTTTCTCTTTCATTTTATGGTAAATTAAACAGTCAAAATTAGTTCACTGAACCATAGAGAAAAGCTAAATAGATCAACACCAAACAACGAGAGTTAGATAGAGAGAGAGAGAGAGAAGGAGATGAGGAAGGGAGAGCTTGCTTGTCGGAAAGGTAAACAGAATATGAATTTTGTAATTAGATTTTTATCCAAAATGCTCCACGCCAGGACATAAGACAAATAAGCAACTCTGACTCCCCACATATCCTGCGGCAAACACAAACATGTCAGACAATTAATAATACTTAAAAAGGCAACAAAATGTGCGAGAAAAGCACAGAGATAGACATAGACAAAGAGAGATAGAGACAACCATCATGCGTTAAGTTAGAGAATGTTTCAACTTTTTTTGTTTCCTCCAACTTGCCATGTAATGGATAATAACATGGACTAGAAAGGGATGAAGTGTGGGTAAATGAGGTGGGTGGATTTTAGGTTTTTATTTCTCGGGGTAGGGTAATGAATAATGTGCACTCACCTGGCAACATTAAAGAGGCAGAAGCACAGGCAGACTAAGAGACTAGAGAATACACGTGGAGAGACAGAGTCCTGGCATCAGGACTGACTATATAGGAGACGACCATGTAGGTTACTGTTGAGTTATGGCTACATTCCCACTTTATTTTCGAGACCTCCAAAAAAAAATGAATGAAAATACCCAAAAATTACAAATTACCATTATTTGTGTGGGTGTGTGTGCGTGAGTGTGTGTGCGGGTAGGTGTATGTATGTGTGTGTGTTTATTTCGTTACGTTTTCATTTTTTCACTTTAATTGAAATTAGGTGCGATGATTAAATGCATTTTTTTTGTTGTTTTGGGTGCCTTTAGGGGTTAGAAAAGTGCTTGAAATGAACAGATGTTTACGTTTTTAGGGATGTTTCCATCATTTCTGGTCATTTATGTGGGTGATATAAGCTATTTCTGGCTATTCCATATGTGTGGGCACACAAGTAGATAAATAAATAAAAATGAGTTTAAAAATGATGTAAAGATCGATCAAAACTTAATGGAAATTTTCTGGCTATTTCATCAGAAGCTGCCTTGAATCTATAAGTTAATTAATATTTTCTAAACTAATTTATATCACAAAACAAAAACTTTTACAAACTAAAAGCATTGCAAAGCACTAAGACAATTTCATTTATTTTATAAATGTGAAATTATTGCCTAAAATGTGTTAATAAATTTCAATTATTTAAGTTATCGATTATTCAATGCTTTACTCTTGATACTGGTTATTTCAATAAATCATGAGATAAAAGCATAAAAACTCTGATTGAAACTTTTAAAGTAAGAATTATTTTATCATTTGCTCTACTCTATTTCGTTTACAATTATTATTTCTTAATATATATCAATGCATACGAAGTAAAATGATTGAATAAAGTTTCTGATTTACAATTGTCTATTAAATTATAATAAGTGAATTACCATACAATTCCCTAACAAAATGCCTACATATGTTAGACTAAATGTTTGATTTCCGAAACAAAATCAGTTTATTGGTAGCTAAAATGTTATACAAATTGTTAAACTTGTTCATGGCAAATCAACTAAAACATTTCTTTGTTCTCTTTCTCTTCTTTTTTATATATTTTCAGGTAAGCTTTTCACCTGTAGCAATCGGATTTTCCATGTGAGTACAAGCTCATATATCTATAGAGTCGCATATAATGCCCAAAGTAATGGCCACCATAGTAATCCCGATTGGGGAAAACAATAGGTAAAAGGAGAGTTGGCATGCAATCAATATACAAAAATTGCAAATCCCCCCTCATCACCGCATTTGAATTTCCTACTCCTATTCCCTTCAAGCCATTCAGTTATGTTTTTGATTTTAAATGCGCCTTTGATGTAGGCCTTGGACTATTTGAATGCCACATGGGAGGTGGAGTGGACTTTTGGTAGCATATGCAAACGGCATTTTGTGGCTGCGCATCATTAACAATGGGCACGACAAAGGGCGGAGAAGGGGTAAGGGTGTCGGGTATGGGTACAGAGCCCGGGCCAACAAAACAATTACATTTCAATTTGGCCTCATGTCAAAATCAGTCAGAGCAACCCAACCCTATTGGCAATACAGCGGCAACTCCAATCCTGTCCTCATCCTAGCCAAATGAATGCAAAAGTAATTGTTAATTGAAAATTGTTGCCAAATGCAATTGGTTGGTATGAAAATATATGCATATATATATATTGGGGAAAAAGGTATGCCCCTCCCGCTTACATGCCTTTGCGTGATTGTTGCATTTTATTTATGCACATTTTAAACAATACCAACAAATATTTATACTATATACATACATTCTAACATAGGCGACTCTTTTCACAATAATTTATGCATTGGCATTCCAAAATTCGTGAATCATTTCATAAATTTTAATTGCAAAATTTGTGCTGTGCAATTAAATGCCAAAAACATGCGAATATGCTTTGAATTGGTAGCCCTTTTGTGCCTTTTCAATTCCCTATACCCCCCCCAATACCCATCCCTTTAATTTTTGTTGAATCGATGCCAATCGATTTAATTCAATTTTGACGCATTTTCATATGGAATGTAAATGAAAAATTCATGAACCAGTGTCAAGTGTGTGGAATTGCCATTTCAACCACACCAACACACAACAAAAAGAGTCAATCAATGATGAAAGCGATGCTGCTGAAGGAGGATGATGACAATGACGATGATGATGATCTCCACTTACACAATTGTTTGCCTCAATTAAAGCTTCTTTTTATGCACTTTCATGGCTGATTTTGGTGGAAATTATTTGTGGTCTTGGGGGAGTTGAATGCAATACAAAAAGATGAAGAGTAAAGTGAAAAAGGAAACCAATATATAACAAGTTGATCCTCTTGTCAAATGAGTTTTAAAGTCAAGCGATAGAATATCTAATATAAGACTTCTAAAATTTAAAACTAATAAAGCAAAGTTTCGAAAGTAAAATTAGTATAAAATAACTATTTTTTACATATTTTAACCACTTTACACTTAAAACCACAATTTATTATCTAACTATCCTGGATTCGACTTTCATGCTTGAGAAATTTATGGCTGTAAAAATATTGAAAGTTTCAAATTATTTCGGACCTAAGAAGTTTAAGTTTCTCTTCAAACTTTCAACTATAGTATTACCACAATTAATCGATTATAAGAGTCCATATATAGTCGATTATGCGATATAGAAGCACTATCATAACACTTATGGAACATAAGTCATTAACCAACACAAACTCCATTTGCGATAACACTTTAATACAGTTAAAATCCAAAGCCAATTTTAAGAACGATTAGAACACCTTTGCTTTAACACTCTAATTAACATTTCAAATCTAGAATGAAAATAAATGCCAGACAATTCAGTTCAAAAGAAAATGTTTGCTTTTGGAGTATTTAACTTGGGGCTTTTTCTGTGTTTCTGTTTTTTTTTGCTACTCCAATGTTGATTAATGAGTTTGCACAATATTAAATACAAATTAAACCGAGCTAATGATGGAAATATAGTATTTGCATAGCACAAAAAAAAACAGAGAAGAAAAAAAAATAAATGGAAAATGTAAGCTTTTGCCTCCTCTCTAACAACAACATTCCATGGTTCCATTGTGGCATTGCCTAATCACCCGAATCATCATCAATAAAACATCAAAGTCTGTAGCCGAAAAGGGAAGTTTTGCCACCTGCCTGTTTGGCCCATTATCATCATCAGCAGCATCATCATCATCATCATCATCAGCATTAACATTATCATGATACATTCATTCAACTCTCTTTGGCCAAATTGATGATGGTCTTTAAAAGCGCATTTAAAACGCGTTTGCTACGCATATGCGTATAATAATAATTTATCTGTCTTTAATTACTAACTGCTGGAATGTTTAAATTATTATTTATATTAACTGACTATTTACTCAATTAGAATTCATCATTAAGCATCTAAATAGCTAAAAGGAAAATCAAGTTTAATATATGAAATGGAATATTTGTTTATACTAAACCTTAAAGGTTAACTGTATATAAGCTTATATGTATATATATATTGTACATCTGCTTTTAATTGCTAATTTTCTTGTCTAGTATATCTGGTTAGTATCCTCCGATGAAATGAAACATACATTTCCTGTTAATGTCAAGGCTTATATTATATATATATATATATATATATTCCCGTGTAACTGTCATTAGGAGAGCCTTAAACGAAGAAGAGAAAAACCTTTTGAGTTTTTCTTTTGTCTCTGTATTTTTTGTTTTTTTTTTTTGTTTAGCTTTTGCTTTAATTAAATTATGACTATGGTAATGTACCGTTACACTGGCACATTATGTGCCTTAAGTTCAACACATTGCATGTCGCTGCTCATCAAGCAGACAGTGAAATTTTCTACACCCTCCCAAAGGAAATAAATTGTCCTTGCGACTCCACACGGATGACTTCCGTGTCCTCTTTTTCTTTTTTTCCCCCCGTAGTCTGAGAGCGTTTTTCTCCTTCGTTACTGTTTTCTTTTTTTTTGCGAAATGTAAATAAAGTAATTAAAGTAATAAAATTTTGTTTTAATGTTGTGCACATGGAGAAAAAGTGTTAGGAGAGAGAGACAGAGAGAGAGAGAAAGAGTGATAGTAAGGATACAAAGGGGACGATCCTTGCGTGCTATCATATTGTGAAGGTGATAATTACGCTTATTTAATCATTTATTATGGCCATTTGATGTAGTTCCCCGTCTATCTCTCTTTCTCTCAGTTTGTTATCCCTTTCTCTCTTTGTCTGCCTCTTAGCAATTCGCGACTAATTTGTCTAGATCATGAAATTGTTGCGTTTATCACGTAGCTAGGCTTTGACCATTTTATTTGCTCTTCACTTGTTTACTTTGGTTTCGTTTCGTGTCTTTTTTTTTATGTTGACAATTCCTGTTTCCTGCTCTATATATCCATACATATATACATGTATAGAGAAAACATATCCATTTTTATGTCTGTGTGGCTTTGAACTTGTTAGTTATTTAACTGCCCGTTGGCATTCCCCTATTTGACCATGGCCAACAGAAAAACATGAAAAATCAATTAGTATTAGAAAAAGGTAGCAAAAGTTCATGTGAATTTTAAAATATTATTACTAGAAATAATCAAAAAGTCTTCTCTAGCATTGCATTCTCCATTATGCTACCAAATAGCCATAGAAACTGAACAAAAAATGTTTTAAATTAAATACCAGACAGTCAGTCAGACAAACAGGCAGATAGACAAAAATAGAAGAAGAAAAAAAGTAAAAGAGGGGATAAAAACGAAATATGCAGGCAGAGCCAAAAGACCACTTCTCTCCTCAAAAGGCATATCAAACAAAACAGACAAAAAAAAAAAAGAAAAAAACAAGAACAAGAAGTTGGAAAAAAAATATACACCAAAACAGCTTCATTTAAATGGCACGCGAGGGCGCCACTTGAGCCCCACTGCTTGTACTCAGTGGCATGGAAACAGGGGCGTGGTTGAAGGGGGGCTAAAAATAGTTATTTGCAATTAAAACTGGGTAGAAACAAGATGTTAGTTCATTATCGGAATAGCAAACGTTGTATAGTTTTCAAACGAAAATTGTAGTTTATTCAGGCTGAGGTAAAGCTAATTTCTGAGTATTTATGATATGTAATAGTAATAACTATCTGAAGACTATCATAGGTTGTGCACCTGTCACCAATTCTCGTAAAAGTAGTTTAAAATTTCATTGCCAATCCTGACCTTTTGAAATATAAAGGATTTAATCAAGTTACTTAATAGCGATTTTCTTTTCTTTTGTTTAATTCATAATTAAACACTTAACAATAAAAAAATATTTCATTCAGTTTTTGAAAGCATTCGGTTCAAAAACTTCAATTAATTCTCGAAAAATAAGTGAGTCTATTCGGTTGATCGGCAGTGTATAGTATTTAAGTTATTTTCACTCGATTTTTTTTGGAAAACTTTTAGATTCGCAACTTGAAATTTACAGTCAAGGCTGTAAAAAAGCACGCATCCGTCAGGCAGAAGTCAAGGAGGGACCAACAGGTCTTTGTGGCAACTTAACAATGACTACATTCCCATTAAATTTTATCAGTTAAACCATATTTTTGTTTTATCTCGACAGTTATTTGATAAACTTTATATTCTAGAAACTATTTTTGTTATAATTTGGCAATAGTATGAGACTTTAAGAAAACTATTATTATTTCTTGGTTATTCAAGTATTGCCTGGTTACATTAAAAAGTGATTCCCATATAGTAAATTGTCTATCATTGATCCATATTTAGTTTTCAAAGCATAGATCACAAATATAATTTTGTCTTAGGAAATATAAGATGGAAGCCTTTGCTATTTTTTTCGGAAACTGTTTAACAATATTTGTTATTTTTCCAAATCATTAGATAAATATTGCATTATTGCTATATATGAACTACAGTGCTCTGCATTTCTAGTAAAAGCCACTTGAAAGTTAACCTTAATAATGTCATTATTCCCTTTATGGCATTTCCTTATAAAATCTTGCCTACGCCCATGTACACACCCCAAATGCATATACATACACACATATAGAGCGTAATGAAAAAACTTCACACACCAAGTACGAGGGCGGATGGTATGAGGCATACCAACAAATGTCTAGGACGCGCGTATTAAATAGTTGCCACATTTTTATACCCTGTACCCATAGGGTAAAAGGGTATATTAAAGTCGCTAAAATGTATGTAACAGGCAGAAGGAAGCGTTTCCGACCCCATAAAGTATATATATTCTTGATCAGCATCACTAGCCGAGTCGATTGAGCCATGTCCGTCTGTCCGTCCGTCTGTCCGTCCGTCTGTCCGTCTGTCCGTCCGTCTGTCCGTCTGTCCGTCCGTCTGTCCGTCTGTATGAACACCTAGATCTCGGAGACTATAATAGCTAGAGCTACCAAATTTGGTGTGAACATCCGTCTAATGCATAGACAGTTCAAGTTTGTTTCAAATTTTTGCCACGCCCACTTCCGCCCCCGGAATTTGGAAAAAACTAGAACTAGAGCTGTATGAAAGATATCGTATTTTTATTTGGCACACCTGATTATATAGCCAAACTGCTTCAGCTAACCAAATTTAGTCGAAATCGGACAACAACTGTCGGAGATATTCGCTTATAAGTTTTGTACTGAAACACTAAGGGCGGCATTAGCTGATAAGAGTGAGCGAGATAGCATGCGTGCTCTGTTGCGGCATGTTAAACTGAATTTTCTTTGAAATTGATGGCGATTTCGATGGTGTTCGACTTTATTTAATGTAACTAGTTGGTACAGGGTATACTCAATGTCGGCAGGGACGACTTGCTTGCTTCATTGTTTTTGTTTTTTCTCTACTTCACACAGCCAGCACGTATCACGACTTCTTCTCCATCTCTCTTTCACTCATACTCTTTGCTTTTTTCTTGTTTTGCCCCCACTGGTGGCTGCCTTTTTTTGCGTCTAGCCAAAGCAAAGCCTTGGGGTCGTTCCCTGTGTATGGAAAGTAAATAATTTTCAGGTTCAAGTACCTTCTCCTTTTCCTACCACAATCATCCTACTCCCTATACTCTGCATTTTGGACAAATTACAGTTGGCGTTATAACCAGAGAGAGAGAGAGAGAGAGAGAGAAAGAGCTCCCCACATAAATAACGCCATTAAACATGTTCGAACCTTTTGGGTCCTGATGTTGTTCTCCTGTTTTTTTCTCCCTTTGGTTTTTGTATTTTTGCATCTCTCCCAGTTTCTAAACAACAATTTGGTCCCTGTTTCGGGCCATATATATCAAACGAATACGGCAGCAGGAGGCTCATGTGTCTGAGCCCTGTCGTGTGGTTCCATTCCTGCTGCTTCTCCACCAACTGTAACTTCAGCTTAATTGCCAAATGTGTTTAGGTGCGGTTATTCAGGCGAGCTATTGTCCTGGCCTGGCATTTAAAAATGAGGCATTGGTATCGAGTAATGAAAGAGGGAGAGAGTAGAAGTTAGATTGTGGTAGGAGGAAATTGCTATTGAAATTTACATATTTTAAGTCATAGAGAGATGAAATTTTATGGTTGCCACATCAAGGTAAAATTTTCATAAAAGGCGAATCGAAATTCTTGCATTTAAATAAACTAGAAATTGTTCCAGTATTATAAAGAAGTTTCCTTTTGAATTTAATACACATACTTAAATGTAATTGAAACGCTAATTACAATCACGCAGTCTACGCCCACCTCTACTCCTACTCCTACCTTATATGAAGTCAAGTCTAGACATTAAGAAATCACAAAAGGAGGTTAAACTTGATTACTTATTTATTTGAGGTCAGACTTTGGTCAGTGTAGCCCATTGACTGTCAACAGTATCGGAGGGCGTGACCCACCCACTAGTAGAGGTATTTAGGCAAGTCAATTGAATATAAAGTCAATATAATAATAATAATAATAATCATGATGATGATGATGATGAGGATGCCTCTACGAAGCACTACAATAAAAGCAGTCTTTAAGAAAATTTAATGCAAATTTATACCCCAGATTTTTCCTTTTGTTTTTTGTGCCTTTTTATTTTGCGTTTCTTGTATTTTGTGCGGCGCTTTTGGGGATTTTGGGGCGTTTCACTTGTTAAAACAAATTATAGGTTTGTGTTTTTGATTATTTCAAAGCAGGCCCCCAAAAGAAAAGGTATATATGAATAATAAATGTATATAAAAGTCATTTGCATATTGCTTGGTTTGAGGGAAAATGTCTTATTATAGTCAGAGTTGAATTATCGTAAAAATATATCCATATACATATATATTTTGACCCCATAAATTGACTTTATGCAATTGATTGACACTCCACACAAAAAGAGGAGAAAAAACAAAAATCAAGATTTAAACCGATCTGCCTACAAATGTGTCAAAGTGAAGTCAGGATCCTCAAGTCATTCAATTGAAGACGAAACTCATTTAAACTCAAAATGTCAGATTATTCAACATTGATAAGCAATGGGGAGAGATGCCTGCTGCCTGCCCGTGGGCTGTTTTTTTATGGCAATTGAGGATGAAGTTAAAGATGAGGATGAGTCGCTGCTCTCTTCATTTCACTCAAGCCATTTGGGCTTCCTTCTCTGATTTCAGATGCCAATTTCAAGGCGTCTGACAATCATGCCGAACCAGTGATGAGGATGAGGATGATGTTGATGCTGCTGCCGATGCGATGACGATGCTGATGAGGCTAAGGAGGATCATTGCCAAAGGGGCATGAAAAATTATGGCACGTACAAAGCCTAAGGAGATTTCCAGAAATGATAAAATGAAATCCCATATATACATCTACATGCATACATACATACATATGTATGTATGTGCACTGTAGGTGTTTGGCTTAAACTTAAAACTCAACTAAAGGTGAAAGTCTCTGGCATTAGTTTTCCTTACATCAATCATTGGCAATTACAATCTGCGGTCCGCCTCTTAAACTTAATATAAATGCAAATTTTCAAAAATCCCAAAAACCAAAACCAAAGTCAAAGAAATCTCTATCCAAATGCGTACCAAATTCAAAATGAAATGAAACGAATTGACTACGGCTTTTTTTTCTATGGAAAAATGCATAAAGTTTTTGGGTAAGACTAAAATCAAGTAGAAATAGAGACAAGAAGATGATGATGAAATATGCGCACAAATCATTTTCCTCAATTTCTGTATTTTTTTCCTTCTATTTTTTTTTCTCTTCTTTTTGTATTGGATTGGTTTTTAAAAGATAGTTTCTTTGCCAGGTAGAAAGAGATGAAAATGTTGAGAAAACAAAATCCAGGCAAAGGCATTTCAATCAAATCGATTATGCCAAAATCTTTCGACTACAGTAAACTATCGAAAAAGGTAACAATGATGGTCTTTGTTACTTTTGTTAGTTGACTGAATTTACCTTTTAACGAATGTAGTATAGTTTACATAGTTCCATCTCCTCTATGTATACTTTTAGGTTCAGATATCAAGTTATTAACAATTATCAAATTTAATTTTCCGAGACCTAACTAAACATTGGTTACTTTAAATATTCAGAAAATCTATTTTTCATGAATTTCATCGTTATATGTAAGCGATGCTTCACTGTAATATTATTTTGTGGTTTATGCAGACCGCTTCAAGCTTTATCTCTGATTAGGCCCGGCCTCTTCTTCTTCATCTCCATTTTCTTTGTTTTTTAAGCGGCTTCGGTTTATGAATTTGGTTACGCTCTTTTGCCTCGGTTTGATTTGAGTGGTTTTTTGTGTTTCATTTCACGTTTTCTTCTGTCTCTCTGCCTGGCACAAAGAGTAACAAAAAATTTGAAAAGAAACCAACAAAAAAAAACGGTCCGTTGTTATATGCGTCGATCAAAATGCAATCAAAAAATTGTGCGGGTCCGGTTATATTCTCAACTTAAAGTGTTTATAACATAAAGTATAGAAGGCTTAAATCGTAAAGATTTTTATCCCAAGTTAACGAGAGAGCGGGAGAGACAGAAAAAAGATTTATTATATATGCTAAGTATAGGTAAGTGATTTTTTTTTTAGAACTAAATTCTAGTTGCCATTAAAGAGAAGGAAAAAACAAAAAAAAAAAACCCATAAACTTCACATAATCCAATTAATCCTTAAACGTTTTTTAAAAGCATATAATTTAAAGATACAACAAAAGGAACCGAAAAGTAAACACACCCAAAAAACAAAAAAAAAAAAAAAAAACACAACATATACATAGGTAACAACAACACATGCGACACGACAAACAATGCCAAATTCAACTTGGGTTTGGGCATTTTATATGCGACTCCGCGACTCCGCAACTCCAACTCCAACTTCAGCTTCAGTTCCAGCTCCAGTTCCAATTCCAGTTCTCCGCCTGCTAACCGACTGATTGCGATCTGGCGAGAGCGGAAGGTGCGTGAACAATGGGCCACAATCGAACATAATTAGGCTTAAGTGCAACAACAACAACAAGAATAAGGGAAATCAGACATAAAACAGGGCAGGCATAGAGAAAACGAGAGTGGGAGATCTGTGCTTGGGCGGAGGCGTCTGTATTTCCTTCATACACCAAGGCAATGCAAATAAATTGTAGCGAATTTTTATAATTAATTGTATTGTCGTCTGTTTTCGGTAAAGGATGATGATGATAAGCGATGCGACGCTCTCAATACCAAATTGTTTGTTGGGCGCGGCAGCATCAGCAGTAGCCTCCGATTATACTGAATTGTGTATTAAAAGCGCATTAACAAATCCCCTAATCATCAATGGCAAATCGTTTGTCGACGGCCCCCATACTTCTCTCTCTCTCTCTTAGTCTGGTTTCATTGTGGGTGTGTTTGTTTCGTGTGTGCGTGTGTGTGGCTTGCTGGAGAGCTTTGCCTGGTTTTGTGGCTTGAGGTAGATCTGTGGTTATGATTCTACTACTACCGATTTTTCTGCCTGTTGGGTTTCCGTTTCGCTGTTGCTTTGCCATTGTTTTCGATTTAGTTTTCTGCCCCCGTTGTGCCACAATTGTTTTTCAGACATGTGTACCAAAAAGGTGGCAGAGACTGCAACGAAGTTTTTATACACTTTATAATTAGTTATATCTAATAATTTAGTCTAATAAACTAGTTGAAAATACTGGTTTAAAGTAATGTCTTACAAAAACAAACTTAATCGAGTTGTTTCTAAGAGAGGTTGTTCTTTTTAAAGCATTTTTTTAGCTTCTGAAAGAAAATGATCAAAACTAATTTAAGCCAAGTTTTCCGTCCCAAACTCTTTAACTTAGTTTAACTTATATTAGTGTCATATTTATCACTAAGTCTTTTGCTATTGATTTTTTACCTGAATAAATTCCTTTAATCTCTTAAGTCTGAAGGCATTCTTAAATCTATTACAAATAGCAACACAACATTTTCTTAGCTTTGAATAAACTTGTAAAATGAAAAGCAGCAGCATTATTTTATCATATCTCGATGCTCAAAAGTTGGCCCATTTACCAAGAGCCATATAATGCCGTAGCCATAGCCATGACCATGGCATGGCATACGCCCCCACATTATCAAACCATCATTAACTAGGCTCAAGTCTCGTTTTTTCTTCTTCTGTTACTCTCTTTGTATGTCGTGCCATTTCAATTTATGGGGAGGAGGCATCTGGATTCTGGTTTATCTATTAATAAACCATAATAATTTATTGATTTCTTCTTTTTTAAAGTTCGGCCACAATTTGACCCACAACTAATCTCTGGCAATGTGCGGTGCAAAAAGGTTCAAGTCAATGTGAAAACGGTGAATAATGAATGAAAGCTTAACAAACTATTGTTTCTCAGTTAGGGTTAGATGATCATTATTATGTATACATACATATTTATACTTATATATGTATATATTTTAGGTATATGGGTTGCTTCTGCTTGGTTGGGCTCTTTTCTCCTGCCTATGTGTGTTGTGTGGCGTGTGTATGTTTTTTTTTTTTTTTTTGGCTTAGTTTCCTGCTTGAGCGCATTTCAGCCGTCAAAGGCATCCTTTGAAGTTAATCGCACACACACAGAGAAAATTCCTCTGACTAAAAATCGTTAACATATAATTGCGTTTTTAGCATTTAACTTTGGGCCTGCCAGTTGGCTGCCAAGAGGATTACCTATTTTGGTGTACGCTCTACTTTGACTCCCATTTGGCTTCATGTCAATGCCTTCTCCAGCTCCCCATTGTTTGCCTAATTTTCCGCTGGCTAGAGAACGAGAAAGAGAGAGCATCATGCATTTGCCTTTTAATTTCTTTAAGGGAAAAACTTTAGGCATTTGCTTTATTTTCTTCTTGTTGGTTTAAAGCATTTTACACATATGTTTCGACCATAAAGCAAGCTGGCAGCTGCCACTAAACACACGCACGCACTTTAAGACGAGACAGCCTGCAGGTAATTTATCTAATAAAATTATTATTACCATATATTACAATAAATGAGGCTTAATAAGTATGCCAAAAGACAAAAAAAAAAAAATAGCATACCAGAAAAAGACAGCGGGAGAGAGTGAGTTCTGCCAAAGACTTCTTCTTCTCATGCAGCATCTTTCGTTGTGTCTGGGTCTCTGTGAAATGTTGCCGGTCACGTGCCATACGCAATTTGTGGCCACGACAAAAATAGCTAAACAATTTGAAAAGATGTCGCACAATTTGACGACGACGGCAGACAACGCAGACGAGACACCGCTGAGACATTTGCCAAGCATTTCATATGCAAAATAGGCAGCCAGCTCTCCTCCCTCTATCCACTTTCGGTTGTACTGCTTGATTTCACTTCCTTGTTGCATACTTTTGGGAATAGAAATACAAGTAAAATTGCTTTTATATCGACAATTTCTTAACAATTTTGATTTAACTTGTATTGTTTAAGAAATCCTTAACATATTTCGCTTATTTTATCAATCGGTTAGATTCGATTGCTGAAATTTAACTTTCTTGTTGCATACTTTTGGGGACAAAAATACAAGTAAAGTTACTGTTATCTTGTAATTGAAGTGACATTAAATTTAAGAAATCATTTAACTTGTTTCACTTATTTTATCAATCTGTTAGATAACTTTACCCCTTTTTTGTTTTATCGAGAAAAGTATTGAAAGTTTTGCCACTTTCTTTTTATTTCCATTAGCCAAGTTCAACTGTCCTACAAATTGCTTCATTTGCTTTACCATCCAGAACGGGAACGGGAACCGAAAAATTCAAGTAAAACCCACAAATATTTATGTTAAATTTTACGTACAACACAACTACTAAAATGGGCGTCTCTTCACACACACACACATACAGAAACAAGCACACGCATACAATTGAAATGGCTCTTAATTTTTTATGACCATCGCAAACACTCAAGTCAGAGGCAAACAACAGGCCACAAGTATCCTTGACAGAAGGCCACCACCCAGACCATGTCCAACCCCCCGGAACCGAAATTCTTTTCTAACCGCCACAATTTTGTGGTTTGTAAAACTTTTCCCTTCACTTTTTTATTTTATCCTCTACTCTACTTCTTGTATTTGTTGCTTGTTTGTTGAGGTCTTGTTTCGGCTGAGCCTTTTTTTCTCATTCTATTTTGCTTTTTTTTTCTCTTTTTTTGGTTCTACTTGTTTTCCATTATTTTGTTTGCATTTGAATTGAAAATTAGTATTTTGAGGCTGTTGCTAATTTATCATGCACCTTTTCAACAATTTTCCAAGGGTTTTTCCTTTTTGTTTTTCTGTTGTGTAGTGTTTGTTTAGGCTTTTGCGTAAGTTAAAAATTTCCCTTTTTTTCTCCTTTTTGGGGTAATTTTATTTATGACATGTTTGATTGGGTTCTTGACGACAAATAGCCAAAGAATCCATATAAATTGTATTCAAGTTGCGTAGTTTTTTTTTTTTTGACTCAATTGCAGCTACTTTACAATGTAATAAACTCGGCAGAAAACGAGTGAGAAGTGGGGGTAGATGGAGAAGAAGAGAGGCTGACTATCGTCGGCCTGAACAAACAGAAATAAAACACGAAACAGTAGCAAAGGTATCCTATCCTATCCAACATCATCTACCTTTCCCCTAAAAAACCACTCCTACTCTATGTCTATGCTAGACAGACGACAGGTCCCAGAGCATTCGCAACGGCAACTTCGAGGGAGACGACAACGACGACGACGACAACAACGTAGCCAACCTAATGAGTTCCTAATTTAAATAAATTTCTAGTCATAAATTAACAAACACTCGGAGACGACACATAAAGCACAAAGCGAAACGGAGAAAGGCAGAGAGAGAGAGAGAGAGGTAAAGAATGCGCCAGCAAGTTGGGTCTATGTGAGCTACCAAAAGAACCCCCCTCCCCCTATTAAATGAATGGCGAAATATGCTGAAAACTTTATTTTCCCTCATTTCCCCCACAACACATATTGCCTTTTAGAGTAAGTAACTAAAAAAAAATAGTAAATAGGGATGAAAAGACACTTTGAGAAACTAATGGAAAAGCGATGAAGAGAAAGATAACGTAATAGAAAAAAATGGTCAAAAATTGTACTGAAATATCTATTGAAAATAGATTCGATACTAAATTAGTATACTGAAGAAAAACTTATTTTAGACAGAGTTTCTAACTTAAACTTAAATTAAAACTTTCCAAAGTCTTTGTAAAATATAGCAAAAGTTACAAAAGTTTTGATTATTATACAAAAGTACTTTTCTGAATATACTAATGGCATTTACGAGTCATATGTATATACCATTAGCATATGAATTTTATGTTCTAAACATCATATAAAAGCACAATAAAATATTTGAATGATTATTTAATTTTGGTCGAAATATTTTAAGATTGTTTAAGATTCTTCTGGGATCTCAACTCATTAAATAATAAATTAATAAAATAAATTTGTAACTTATTGTTCATTTCATTTATGGTCACTTAGAGGCCATTTTTCTCATTTCTTTACAAAGGCAATAGACTTTTTTTTGCTTTTTAGAGTTCATTCTTAAACTTTTATCCTGTCTCCCAGTCACTCTCTTTACTAATTCATTAGCAATGCCCAAAACTATTTACAAATTTTCCATTATGACTTGCCAAACCAACAAAACGGATAAGTAAAGAAAAGAATAAAAACGAATCCCGCAAACCGCATAACCACATAAATCAGTTTCTAGCCGCAACTCTAAGCTAAATGCCAAGAAAACAAGAAAAAAAAAACAAAAACCAAGTAAAGAAACCAACGAGCAGTTAGTACGTGAGAGGCTACAGTATGGCATAGAATGAAATAAAAACTTGGCGCATACCAAAAAGTCAATGAGCCATTGAACGATCGATTCAATGTGTCTGAGACTGAGAGAAAGAGATGAGGAGAGAAGGTGAAAAGGGAGAAGAGTTGAAAAGGAGACAAACGTTCTGTTCCTGGTCGCGGTACCCCCAAAGATGGTCAACACTCATGGTTTTGCTTTTGGTCTTGGGGTTTTTCTCGCTACGCCGCATTTTTAGCCAATTTAAAGTCTAATTTAAGCAGCGCATTTGTAACGCACGTAGAGACAGTAGAACCAAATAGGTGCAAGGGGAGGGGGCAGGCGGTAACTGAAGATTCGGTGGTGGTGGTGGTGCTGGCTGCTTGGCTGGTGGTTGCGCAGTCAAAGGATTGATCTGGCCTGGCTAATTTTGAGCACGTACGCATATAAATTTCATCAAAATTCCAACCTTTAAATGCGCTTCGTATGTGCAGAATTTTTCACGAAAAAGGACACAAAGGAATATAACAAAATGAAAAAGAAATACAAAAACAAAAACAAAAAGAAGAAAGATATCGACAGCACACAGAAAAAGAAAAAAATATAACCATATTAAATTATGGCAAAAGAATTTTTCGTGCTCAGGCTTCTCCTTTGCAGCTCTTTGTCACTGGACGCATAATAAACATGTTTATTAGCATTTTTTAATGTTTTAAAAAACAAAAAACCACAGCAAAAAAAAATAAAATCAACGAAGACCAATAAATTACACACGCCAAGCGGACAGACAGTTTGTGCAACATGTTGCACGCAACATTCATCAGCGCCCAAAAGGAAGATGAGAACACAAAATGCAGCATGAAATCATTTTTGTTCATTGCACACAAGGAAAAAAAATGCAGTAAATACAAAAAGAAAAGTGGAGAAAGAAGGAAGAGAAAGCCAATAGCAAAAAAAGTGGACAATTTGATACCCTAGAATTTGAGTGAAATAAAGTGTTTTGTTTAGTAATTTACGAGGAAGTAAAGTAATCTATTGCCATCGCTAGATTTAGCTCAACAGAAACTTGAACTTAACTGTGTTGAAACGGATATCAAGAAAGTCAAAGACTAAAATTGGAAGACCTTCATAATATTGATCTTTTTCATCTACTTATATAAGTATGTAAATGTTTAATGAAAGATAAAAGAATCCCTTTCGAGTTGCATATGTAAAAGATTCTGAAAGTTTAAATAACCTTTAATACCTTTGTTTATCAATTCCTTTTTAAATATATTCAACTTGTTGCATATAGAACAAACTTAATTAAGAAACAATTAAACCTTATTTTTTGGGGAAAGTTCCAATATGTTCTTATTATTTTCTTCTTTTTTTTTTTTTGCTGTTCGCTGCCATAAAATAAAGAGAGAAATATATGGCTTCTTGGTTGGTTTATGGTGCAGGCCGGCGGCATTGTTGACTTATTAAAAAGCAACCAAGTCAGAGCCAGAAGCAGCAGCCTTCATTAAATGCAAGCTGAGCACGACGACAAGAAGGAGACAGGGGAGGTGGTGAAGGTTGAGATGGAGGTGGTGCAAGAGGAGCGCATCCATTCCATGCCCATGCCCCATTCGATTCGATCGTTGAAGGCGCTTTTGCATTAATTTCACATGCAATTTACGCTGATTTATTTGATTTGCAAGCCAGACAGCAGCGATGCCTTGACTTCTTTTGCTGCCATTGTCACTCTACCCTCTTCTATCTCCCCCTTCTCTTTACCACTAAACATCACTCTGTATTCTGTTGCCTAAATTGGCTTTGGCCACAATCCCAAGTCACAAGAGAAGAAAGAGAGAGAGAGAGAGAGAGTCAGCCTGTTGATTTGATCGATTTGTGTTGATTGCCTGTCAGTTGGCAGGCCAATACAATGGCTTCTGGGTGGAAGGGAACGACCCAGAGGCAGCAGCAACATCTTGTTAGGTGTCACTTGAGGCAGTCAAGTGTTAAATATATATTCACACACACACACACACACATATATACATGCACGTACACAAAGATCTCGATATCGAGAGTTTATGTTAACTAAAAGTGCATAAAATGTGCACCGAGTCAAAGTCAAAGTCCGCTGTGTCAGTCATTCAGTCATCCATCCATTCATTCGCCGCATCGTTTTATTCCTCTTTTATGCAGAATTGAAGTCTGGCGGTTTCTTTCCTTTTGCTTCACCACTTCACCTCTTCTCTCCTTTTGCCTTTTTCATCCTTAAGATTGGCTTTCTTGAAATCCACACTTGAAAGTGTTGCCTTTTGTGGTTATTTCTTTTTCGTTCTGGGAAATCGCTTAGATTTTCTGATATTTACTTTGCTTTACTGTAATATGAGATTGAGGCTAAACTTTTCGTGTGTTGGCACACACACACACACACACACACACACTCACTCACGCACATCAGTTTGTGTCTCTGTGTGGGTTTTTAAAGGTTAAGCAGTTGAATAGACCCCAATTAGTTGGGGCTTGTAAAACGATATGGATTGATGATTATTCAAAAATTAAAGATTAGCGTCATAAAATCTGAAATATTCAAACTGATTTCGATTCGCGTTCAATCCATAGAAAGCAAAACATTTACAAGGTCGGCAAAACAAATAATTCTTATTTTTATATGGGAGTCGTTGTCGTTATTGTTGAAAGCTTTTGTCATAAATTATGACCATTTTGATTATTTCTACTTAATACATAAAGATAAATAGACAGATAATACAGAAATATATAAAAGTTGTAAACAAAATATACTTTTTTTTTTCGTTTTAAAAAGTTTCTATAATTGGATAGCTCAAGTTGATAGTAAATATTAGAGTTAAAGGTTTGTTAGTTCAGAAGAACAGGTTGACTAACTTTAAGTTTCTCCATCGAAGTTTAAGTAATGAATAATAAAACATTGTTTATATAGATTTTTTATTATATTATATTTTGGAATACCGTTTTTCGAGCTAATTTTAAAAATAATGATTGAAATGAGTGTTTTTCTTTTGGTTTGAAACTGTTAAGTTTAGATTAAAGTTACCTAATTTGGTTGTAATTTCCCTATGGAAAAGCCGTCCAAAATATGATTGGTTTAAGATAACTTTATTTAAAGGAAATATTGTACTTTGTAGAGTTTTGAATCAATTCGCAACTAAAACTTTTATTGGTTTTAAAGTTTTTCAGATTTCAAGCATCTAAAATGTAGGTGAAAGTGCTTAAATTTATGCAGATGTAAAAAAACTAGAAATCCAACTAATAAATAGATGGTCCTACATATTAAAAATCGATCAAAGGGTATACCCCTTAATCATAGCATCTGACACTTTAAGAAAAATTAGAAAAAAAAATCAGACAAATAACATTTCTTTGGTTGGACCTCTCCCCTCTTTTAGCATCCAACAGATTACACATTAAATTCAATTGATATAGACTAGCCAACTGCTAACCATTTACACTATATAACTTCAAAAAGGACTTCAGATTTTTAAAATTTATAAAAAAGTAAAAAGTCTTTTTTATGGCTGAAGTAATACTGATTATTAATAGATTTTTCTCATGGTAAATGCACTAAAAACAATTGAAAATGGATTGTGCATTTTTTTTGGTGAAAGAAAGAAGCCTTTTTAAATTGCCATTTGATGACACTCAAACTGGAAGTCATTGCCATGAACTGCGTCTTTTCTTGCTTTTTTTTTTTTCTTTGTCCCTCTTTTTCGCTGATTCTCTTTTTGAATTGACCCCAAAGAGCTTGGCTCATTCTATCTTATGCCATTTCCTATGCCAAATGTGGTACTTTAAGTGGACAACAACAAATAATAACAATTGCAATGGCCAAAAAGGTTCAACGCACAGCTGCGGCCAAGTGCAAGACCAAAACCAAACCAGACCAAAAGCAAAGAAAAAAAAAACATACAAAAAAATAAAGAACAGAAACCGAAACGAAACAAAAGAAGCACATTAGGAAGGCTCAGAGTCCAGGAGCCATAGCTGGCCATCACCGTGCGGTGCGGGTTCATGGCCAATAGTGGAAACAATTTTGCACGCCTTCCGCCACCCGTTCGAGTGCCTGCCTGACTGCAAACGATGAAAATTGCAACGCAGGAAACCAACAACAGCACACGAAAAAAAAAATCTATTATTGAAATCTATAGAGAACCAAAAACGAACTGAAGCACAAAACTCATCGACCATCGACCGCATCTACAAGCTGCCTCTGGTTGGTGGAAAAGGTTTGTTTAGTAGTTTTATATACATTTTTAATATGGCAAGGGAGGGGGAAGGAAGGACGCAGATGGAGATTGGCACTAACTAACTGGCCATAGGGTCGAGTCTTTGGGTCGTATAAGATTGTACGATAAGAGGGAGCACCAACAACAACAACAACAACAGAAATAACAGGAACAGGCCAACTATTAAGTAGCAAATGCTGTTTTTCTTATACCCTCTAGTGATTTTAAGGGTATATTAAAATTCTACATAGAAGAAGACGAAAAGATCTGAGAAGTCTTAGAAAATAAACGAAGATTCAAAAAGTCATATGTATTTATGTCTAAAGAGTTCGATGCATATTTGAAAATTCATCTTTATTCAAATTTAATACTTAAAACTGATGCGAACATGTTGGACAGAAGAATCTATACATTTCACCCTTTGTCGTATTAACTTAAGCTTTAAAATTATTATTTACAGGATATCTACAAGTCGACTACTTTATCAAGTAATACATATACGCTGTTTTTTCGGGTTCTTTCGGGCGTTGGCAGTTGTGTTGACTGCTGATGCATTGAAGAGTGGGCAAATGGAAGACACCGTGAAAAATAGATTGAAATGCATGCAGAAGAGAGATGGATAGATGGAGAGAATGAGATAGAGAGCAAGCAAGCAGGCAAGCAGGGCAGAGCAAATCTTTCAACTTGAAAATAACTTCAAATCTGATAAAGGCGGTAAAGTCCATTGAAGCGGGTTCAGGAATTGGAAAGCAAATGTAGAAACATAGAAACAGACAGCACAACACAACAAAACACAAAACAGTACAACAAAAACAGGAACAACAAAAACAACAAGAAAAACCATAGTAGAAGGCATCCATCCATCTGCAGTAAGTAGTTGGGGGTTTTTTCTTTAGTTTTCTTTTCTTTTCTTTTCTTTACGTTATTTTTTGGCCAAGCTAATGCAGTCTTTTGGGCAACGGGCAAAGGAAATTGATGATGTGGATGAATGAACATTGAGCAAAGTGATTAAGATTACGTTAGAATGATAACACAGTTGAAAGTCCGAAACGAAGAAGCTCAACATCTACACAATATAAATTGAAGTAATGTAAGCAAAAATGCAATGCAATCAAGAGAATAAGTTGGCAAAAAGGGAGAAGAGAGAGAAAGAGAGGGGGGAAAGACTTCCCTCCCGTCTTAAGACTTGGACATGACCGAATGAATTGCATTCGCAAGGGAAATATTTTCAATGACTGGTATTCGATTATGAATTGAGTCATTAAATGATTAATAAATACGACAACGAAATTTTACTCCCCCATTCCTTAAGTAACAATTATAAGTGAAAATTCATTTGCAGTTCTTTTTTCTAATTTGCCATAAATAAAATTAATCGCTTGGAAAATTGCTAATAAGCTGCAGAAAGAGAGCAGAAAACACAAGCAAAGAAAAAGAAAAGCACATCAAAAAGCAACTAACTAAAGATTAAGATAGTTCAACAAGGATTTCCCTTCTAACCATTATCTTGACCGTTTCTCAAAAAAAGTTCAAAGTGCCTTCGGGCGGAGATTAAGATAACGATAAAGCGAATACATGAACTTGGAGGGATTAGCGAAAGGGAGAGGAAGCTTAGGTGAGAGACCTTGTAATGAGAAGGTATACAACTTCTGTCCCCGGGTTACATTTAGTAAGTGAGAATTTGGTGTCATCAGCGAGGGTCTGCATCCCCTTAACCAACACTCTCCCCTCTCTCTCTCTCTCTCTCTCACTCACACACTCTCTTTGTTTTTTGTCTCTCTCTTTTTCTTCACATTCACTTTGTTTGTGTCGTAGACAAAAGTCAGCGGAAATGTGCGAGTTTTCGCCTTGGGGGCACAACTAAAATTGCCAATGAAAATAAGCGTAGATTACGTTTGACCAAGAGACCTACAACAAGGGGGAAGAAGAGAAGAGGAATGGGGTGAGGGTAAAAGTACACAGAAAGAATACAGCGTGTAGCATCTAAGTGGAATCATTGCCATCATCCAGAGAAAACCCATCAAAGTGTAATGAGAAAAAGTTAACTCGCTGCCTTAAAGGCATTCCTTCGTCTCGTCGTCTTGGTCTTGGCCTGTTGTGTTACTTTTGGTCTCTGGTCTTTGCCTGTGATTATCACAGCACGGAGCAAAGAAACTGTCTTCAGTTTCAGTTTTCTGTTCTGGTCACTTGGCCAGGGTTAAATGCTTATTTCAGTTGTAAAATTTAAAAGCTACTCATAAAGTTGACCCAACTGTTCAAATGGCTGGTTGACAAAGCAATTTCGAAACATTACGCAACATCATGAAACAATTTTTTTTTAGTTGAATGAATAAAGTTTGTTTTCATTTTTCACTCTGGTTAGAATGCCTCAAAACCTGATTAAAGTTGTTTGTTTGTAGGCAAAGAGAAATAAGCAAAACTATGCAACTTTAAGATATTTTTGTTAATATTCACTTACCCTCATATCGACCTTCATTAAGATACATTCACTTTCCATAATCACATAATTATATGAAAGAGAAATAAATGACATACATTCCCGAGAAAAGAAAAAAATGTTGAAATCTTGTGCAACTCCAAATTACTTGAGACTCCAAAGCAAAGTAAATCAATTAGCCACACTTTTATGACCAATGTCAGATCATTAATATGAAAAGCAAGACTCTCTGTCTGCATTTTGGGGATATTACATCAAAAGAGGCACGAAACAGGGTACACACACACACACCCATTTACAATGTACATCTGGTTGATTTTCTATGTATGTCATAGTTCAGACCTTTAAACAGACAACATTAGTGGATAATTAACACACCCACAATCAGGCAAAAGAGTGTGGAAGGGGATTTTGTTAGGGGGATTGCGGGCCCAGCAATGTTTTTGGCCAACTTTGTCATGCAAATGAGAGTTGAACATGCGGCGCAAAATTTATCGTATCTTCCTCTGGTTTTTTTTTTTTTGTTGTGGCTGTATGTGTCCAGCTGTCACAGCCGGTGGTCTACCTACCATGTTGTGTGTATGTGTGTGTTGTGTGTGTTTTTGTTTTTGCTATTCAATGGTTTCCACTTTTCGGGTTCGGTTTTTTGGTTTTTTCTTGTTTAGTTGTCGAAAATTTCACGCTGCGACACCAAAGCACACACATCACTCATACGCCTTGTGTTACTTCTCTCTCTCTCTCTTTATTGGTGTGTGCATATGTGTGGGCGTTGCAATTTGTTACGACTTTTGCTCATTAAAAACACTCGCTCATAACCAAACAAAGGCAACGCCACAATACACAAAAACCTGCACATCAAATTATGAAAATTATAAACAAATTAATTACTTTTACATCCATTTGCATAAATTTATAAATAATTTACTATATAAATTTCATTTTTTCTCTTCTTGTTATCGTTTGCAGGTATGTTCCCTATATATGTATATATATGTATACGATTTATCAACCTGGTCCAACTGAATGTATTTTGTGTGTGTATTTGTTACATAAATCGATGTCTATAAAATGTGAGTTGCGTTTTAGATATTTTTCAAGTGATTTGCATAAATTATGATATGGCATTTGTGTTCGAGTTGCCTTTTTTTTTCCTTTTTTTCCATTTGAGAGTGAGAAATGAGTTGGAGTTGAAGTTGAAATTTAAGAGTGGGCGTTGCTGGGTGTGACATATGATATTATAATGATATGTCGATATGAGGTAAACCAAATTGCTTTCGGTGGCCATAAATTAGTTGAAAATGTGTGTTTTAACATGGCTTAAAAATGGATTATAATCTATTGAAATTTGTTTATATTGTTGTAACTTTTTATAAAGAAATTTAAGCTGGCATAACATTAGATCATCCGCAACTTTGAGTGAATAAAAGTCTGAGAAACTGACCGTATTAAAGGAGACTAGTCTTGAAATCACTTGTAAAAGAAAGTCCCAGGCCTGTTTAGAAGATTTTTGGCACAATTTTGATACTTTTTAAGTCTGTTATCTATCATATATCCAAACTTTCGGGAATCTATAAAAAAGAGCAGATAGTCTAATTCATATTTTTTTCATAGCCGAAAATAAAACCAAAAGTCCTTAGAATTACCAAATTTCGACCTGGCAAACCTGAAACACATATATTCAGATAACTTTTAATACATTTTGTAAAACATTTTTATAAAAATCAAAAGTATATAAAAAATAAATCTGAAAACATTGCCTTGACTATATTTCTGAAAAGAAATTAAATGAAAGAAATTCTAATAATAGTTTGAAAACATTTCTCTGATCAATTCTCAATATTTATTAAATGTCAGAATTGCAAATTTTTTTTTATTTTACTCAGCACACGTGATTGCTAAAATTTACATAATAAATTTGCATGGAATTGGCTCTTTGTAGTTGTATTGCTTGGATTTAATTTCCTGTTTTCTTTGACTCTCTAAAATTCCATTAACCACACATTAACCAAAGTCGCTTCAGTTAAACCCACACAATATGTAACTCTTCACACGCCTCTATCAAATATCTTTGAGACGCAGTCATTTTAATGATGCTCAGATTAATGTTCCTTTGCTCTAGGCGAGACAGTTTCCACCGCAAAATGTAGACTGACTGACAGACATATGTATATATAGACAGACAGACAGACTAACAGAGAGAACAGACTGACTAGCAAACGCCTCTTTGCGGCTAAACAGAAAGTTTAACTATTTATTACAAATGCCAAAACCAAAGAGGTGCGAGATGAAAGAGGGAGAGAGAGGAGAGAGAAGAGAAACGGCTTTGAGGATTGAATGGTTAACCGAGACCCAGTTACATGACGGATATTCAAATGCATTAGCGGCGAATGTCAGATATGACAGCTCAGACTTAAACTGAGACTCAGACTTACAGACCAACTGAAACTAACTGAAACTGTCAGCTGCAGCAGTCAACTCGTTCACTTTTCAACTAATCGATTTTGGAATCGTTTCACTTACCAAAAAGTCAAATTAACGCCTTTAGGGCTCTTTGGCCAGAATGAAATGCGGCCAGACAGACAGTGAAAAGGGTCTCTTTCTCTCTCTAATGGCTATGTCTGTCTGTTGTCGTGAAACTTTTGCGTATTGTGTTAATGATCCAGTCAGAGAATGGTTTTCGGCTGTTAATCGATTTATGATGTTTAAGAAATACGCGATAAGAGGCGCAACAGACAGTAGCGCTGAACCGCGACACCGAAAAACCTTTAAAATGCCACCCAAGTTGATAAGTTCAAACTTTAAAACTATTTCACCATACCGTCGCTGCCTCACTCCAACTCTTCTTTTCATGACTAGAGGAATGGGGTGTCTCTATACATATATGTATACAGAGTCACACATACACAGATGCAGACACACAAAGTAGCGTAAAATAACAATAAACAAGAAATAATCATGTTGTTGGAAGTTCCGCGAAAGGCAAAAAGCCAATCATGTGTAAGATTGCTGAAAGAGTAGAGCCAACGTTGCCGATGACGATGCCAATGCCAATGCCGATGATGACGATGCCATCACCTCCACCCACACACACTGTCACTGACACACACACACACACACATATACATTCAACAGCTATTCCAAAAGGAGCAATGAAGTTGTAGTGTTCTTCTGTCTGTAGAACAGAGAACGACAATGTGGAACAAATAGAAACAACAAGACGCATTATTGGCAGTTCTTAAGTTGCCACCAGGGAGTTGAAAGAAAAAGGAAAATGCTGTTGCTGTTGCTCTTGCTTTTTTCTCCTGCTGCTGCTCCTGCCACTGGCAATGCCACACGGCTGTTGCTCGTTTGCTTTAAAATGTCAGCGAAAGTTCTTGAAGAGAGTAAAAACAGGAAACTTGCAACTGAAAAAGTTCAAAAGATGCTGCGCCAGGAAACAAGCTGCTTGCATTTCAAATGAAATTTTTCAACAAGCTTCAAATTAAACTTATACAATTTAATTGAATGAAGAAGGAAATGATTAAAGTACATATATAAGAGTTCAGTTCTTTTTATTTATTTTCAAAACGTTGCGGTTAAATTCGGTTAGCTTGTTAATTAACTTACTTCCGGATATATTAAGTTTCAAACCTTTATTTAAAAATTCTGCATTCATTGTAATTTTCTCTTCTACTAATTTTAGAATGTTCGATGGTTGAATTGTTCAGAAACAATATCCATTAATTTAAACCAACGTATTCCATTTTGTGTCCTTAACATGGAGAATAAGTTTGCAAAGGACCTATTTTGAGACACAAAGATCATTTCATAGAGGTGTTTCCGATAATATGCAATTCGAAAATCAAGTTTGAAATGAAAATGCCCTTTACATATATATAAATTTCAAATTAATATATGTTTTAAAATTGCATATCAAAAACTAAAATCCTTTAGGATAATTTCTAAAATTTTCTTAAATTTTTCCCGTTTTTATTTTCAAGTGTATAAATTGATTTTCTTTTAAAGGGTCCTCTATATATACGCACATATATAAACATTCTAGTTCAGCTTATCCTTAACAAAAGCTGCCTTCCTCCTTGCCTCGTTCACAAAAAGCCTCTTTATGTATGTGTGTGTGTGTATGTATATGTGCTTGTGTATGAGAGTGTGTTCAAGCCGCAAGTTTAAGCCTTGAAAAGCAGCAACAGCAATGTAACTAAGGCAAAACTCGTCGCATTAGTTGTGATTATTATCCACAAAACTTCACATATGAAAAGAGAGAGACAGAGAACGAGAGAGAGGGAGTGAGATATAAAAGACCCCTCCTCTTTCTTCCCTACACACACATACATTTATGAACATTTGGTAGTAAGTTATTGTGGTGTGTAGGTGTTGATTTGTGAGCTGTCTGCGACTTGTTCTCATTTCTTGAATTGAAGGCAATTGAATGTTAAGTAACATTTGAATGACTCTTTTTCTCCCTTCTTTTTTTTTTTTTTGTCACAGTTTGAGGGAAGTTTAAGAAGTTTTTTCTCCCAAGTAGTAGCAGCAGCAGAAGCAGCTTTCACAATCTGTGTGAGTGGGTGGGTGGAAGGGGTGTAATCAGTGTAAGCTGCTCAACATTTTTTTTCTTTTTTTTGTGACAAACAACAGATTTTCAACAAATTGTAATAACTTTTCTTTACAATTGTTATTTTATCAGGGCAACAGAATGTTTTATATATGTATATATATATATATCTGTGTGTATATGCAGCATGATCCCAAACCGATATCAATATTCATAGTATCACAACACACTTGCCCACATTCCCATATGACGACTAAAGTTTGCAATTGAATTTGCATAAATTGCGGTTGGCCAGTTGAATCGAACTGCTGCGGTTATGCAAATGCTGTAAAGATTTAGCCAAAAGATTGCCTGTCCATTAATTCAACTTGGATTTACTTTTAGCATATTTTACATGGGCACAAACTCTTTCAATTCAAGAATTCTTTTTCTGTGTCCTCATCCTCCTCTCTCCCTCTTATTTGGGTTGCTGCAATAAATTTGCATTTACCACAAAATGTTTTGAACTATGGGCAGTTTTACCTTTACGTACGATTTATTTGCGGCTACTTTTATTCAAATTCAATACAAAATTGGTTCTTTGGAGGCTTGGACTACTCCTCAGCCAAACATTTATGCAGTCATATTGATTAATTTTTGATTGCTTGACCTTTTATTGTATGTACATACATAGTTGCTCAATATTTTGCCTTCAGAGGCAAACAAAAAAAAAAAAAAAAGAAATAGTTTAAACCAGTTAAAATGCAGTGGCAACAACTGCAATAACCTCCATTTTGTTATTGTCGAAAAAAGTTGATCAACAATTTATGAGCAGAAGAGCCATTGACATGTCCCAGTATCCCCATGTTCCGGGCAACTATCCAAACACATACATACATATATGTGTATACTTATGTATATATATATATGTATAGTGGTGGCATTTTTAGGATTTAATGCCTAACCGCAGGCAAAACTTTTTGGGTTTTATTTGAATAAACAAACACTAACAAACTAACCAATAAACCCACAAAATCTATGGTTAGCTTTAAATATTCCATGCCACAAAAGAGCGAAGAGAGAGGGAGACCAACAAAAAGGGATACAGAGTTGGTGAGAAAGATGTGTAGAAAGCTAAACGGGGGGAGGGCACAGTAGGGACAGTGAGTGACATTTGGGTTCCTTCTACTGTTTTCTCTTTTTTGTTCTGTGTTTTCTATAAAGTTGTCACTTTACACACGATTGGTTGCCTCTGGCCATTCAACTTGATGCCTTAAATATTTCATGATGTGAAATGTCCAGAATGTGGCCAACATGAACTAGTTGTAGCCTATCAATTTGGCTATTTACAAATAAACATTTTGAAAACTTAAATTGTTGAAGTAACTTAATAAACTTCAATTAAAATCAAAAAAGTTGCCTTCCATTCTTGAACCAATCCAGACAGAACTAATGCTTGCCCCTTTACATTTTCTTTTTTTTAAAGTGGCAAATAAGTTTATATATATAAAAAAAAAAAAAAACAACTGTCAACATCCAATTTGCGCATGTGAAAAGAGTTGGGACATCAATTTTTTATTTTCACCCCATTGAAATTCAATAGCTGCAAAATCCTGGCCACGATTCACGCTCTCTCTCTCAACAAGTGCAAAATTTGTCACTCCAAGCAGTAGCAAGTAAACGTAGCGCCGTAGCAGTGGCAGGAAGTCAAAGTCACTCAATCACAGCAAATGATTGGAAAAAAAAAATTGGTATACTGAAGCACAGATATATGTATATAGTACATATAAGGCTGGTCATATATATATTTTTTTGGGCGCCTGCAGCTCAAGTTACAAATTTACTCTTAACATAAAAGAGTATGTCCACAAGTCTGTAATGCTATATTTAAGCAGTTTTTTCAAGTCCGATAATTTGTGAATTTATTTTTGAGAAGTTTAATAAAATGATATATGTGAAGTTATTATAGGACTAGGTCAGAAATATTCTAGATTTATTAACAAACAGTTTCCTTTTTAAGAGTATTACGACTTTTCTAATATTAGGAATTCAAAATATTGGCTGACTTGAAATATAAACAGGTTATTTATACCTCTTTTGAGAAGTTGTTGTTTTCCTTATCAGCAGCATTTTCTCTTAATTCACAGCCGGAACTAGTTGAGAATTATAACTAACAAAGAAACAAAGCACAGAATAACAGAGCTCAATACCAGAGTTATCATACTAAGATATTTAAGCTTAAGATTTTTGCTATGTTTAAAAAGAATGACTACCTTATTAAACAGAAATAAGATTTCCATATTGTTGGACATATTAAAACGATTCCTATCTTATCATTTTCGAATCGAATAAATAGCCTCTGCAATGTGGGAAAATATTCAATATAATGTCACTCGTTCAAACATTCATGAAAGATTGCGCGACTCTCCCTTTTATTTCAAAGTAGTCTCATTTTTTGATCGCTGATCAAATATTACGCCATACTTTTATGTACATATTGCAAAAACCAAATAATGATGGCGTAATCTTAAATGTATATATAGACCTACAGATTTTCTCATATATAAAAAATTTCATGCTCGAAATTTGATAAAAATGGCCCATTTAAAGATTTGGCATTTGATGCAGAACATTTGTTTGTTTTTTTTTGTAGAAATGACACGCTCTATGATTTTTGTATGATTTCATTATTTTTTGTGAGTTATTTGCTTAATTTAAAAAATGAAGCAGCTGCTGCTGCGGTTTCTTGTTTGCTTGCTTGCCACTCTCTGGACAACCATAATTATTTCTTTTTTCTCATATTTAATCAATTAAAAAATGTGAAGGCATGGCAAACTCTCGAGTGTGTCATTCATAAAAACCCCAAACAGTAGACAATTGCACAAATGCAAGCTCATAAACAGGCAAAAGTAAAACCCCAATAGCAGACCCAAACCCAGGGACATGACAGAGGCCATGCAATTAATGCAGAGAGAATGAGAGAGAGAGAGAGAGAGAAAAGGAGAAAGATGGGAATTGTGTATGCTTTTGTCTAATTGTCGCCATCATTTCCCAGTTTCCCCAATGTCTGTCTGTCAGTGTCTGAGTGCATGTAAAATGTAAGCATATGTTCGGGTAGCAGGACCAGCCTTTTTTCATGTTGTTGTTGTTGTTGTTGCTGTTGTGTGGGGTTGCATTATAGCAGGTGGAGGTCCTGTCCTTGTTCTGGCCATGTTTTGTTGTATGTTGGCACACAAATTACAGCTGCTATTTTCAAATCATTTGGGGCTTAAACAGGGTGCGTCTGTTAACCGATTGAATCCTACTAGAGACAAACTCCACAATCCCCTTTTTTGCGGACAGTGTTGGAAAATTAAACAGATGTTTGTGGCCCACACAGACCACGTACGACCATGTCAATTATATATATTTTGCATTAGCATCAAATGCTGGGACATTCTAGCCACATTTGCCTAAGAGTAGTTAAAGGTAATGTTCAGTTTAAAGTTTGGAACTTTATAAATGAAAATTTCACATTATCAATTTCTAAATTATTTTCCTCCACGTTCCTACACATTTGCTATACTTTCTCATAGGTGCAAGATTCTAGGATACATATATTAACTTTTACGCATTGATCCTTTTTTTGTTTGTTAAATTTTTACATTTTGTTCCAAATTTTACCTCAAGCTAAATTGAAGCCGCTTGAAATGCTAATGACCTACATAGAGTCATTAACTTTGCAGCGATAAAAAAAAAACGCAAAAAATAAGGAAAAACCGTAAAGAAATTTCACGTATATGAGAGAAGCTCCAGAGGGCAGGACATCATCATCATCATTATCAAGCAGAGCCCTGAGCTTTTACTTTTTCTCTGTCATCTCTCGCTTTTCCTTTCTCTCTTGCCCTATCTTTTTCGTTTCGTTTTTCCTTCTCTCCTTTCTGGTCTCTATCTGTCAGTCAGTCGCTCATCAAATTGCGAGCAGGCGTTGCAGGAAATTAAATAATTTCGTGTAATGAAAAAAAAGCAAAGGAAAGAAAATGGGGAGGAAAAGGCCAGGCCAGAAGTAGGGGAAAAGCAAGCATTAATGTTAATGCATTTTTTGTTGGCTTTCTTCGTTTTGGTTTTTTTTTTTTTTTTTTTTTTGTTTTTCTGGGTGCGTTAAAAATAAGCCAAGCCAAGGCACACAGAAAACACTCAAAATGATTGTTATCATCTTTGTTCGCATGCCAAATGTGGCTAGCAGAAGGGAAATGGGAGTGTGTATGTGTGCGGTTTTTGCCAATATATTTTTGGGCCACGCCTTTGATACAAACGCACATAAAACAAAAAAATTATAGCATAAATTGTTTGGTTTGGTTTCCCTCTTTTGTTTTTTCTGCTTTTTTTTTTTTGTTATGCCTGCTTTTTGCTGTGCCCCGCAATTGAAATGGCAAACACGAATGCCAAATGTGAATGTGAAAAATACAAAATGCGTTATATATGAGAGAGAGAACGGGAGATTATATATGTGACTATAGAGTATTTCCTACCTGGATCTGGAAAATGGTGAGACGCGTCTGCCTGTGCCTGTGCGACAGCATATTTGATTTATATTGGCCATTTACACTTGCTCGTTATTGTTATGGGGGCGAGGGACCAAAACGGCAGCGCGTTGAGAGACCTGCAACAAATGTGGCAAATAGCAATACATATAGTTAAAATGTGATCAAGCAGTACAAACACACAGTGTCAGAGAGTGTACAAAAAGTAGTTGGCAATAAACAATCAATATGGGCAAAGTGGTTTAAAAAGAATATCGAATTAAATACACGCAAAAGCATGTATAATTATATTCTTTGAAAAAACAATTAACATATTTTAAATCTGAGAATAGTGGTTAAGTCGAACACAACAGACTTTTAAGAAGATTATCATGAAGGTTATCATGAAGCTCATTTTGAACGCTTTACTTTAAGATATTTTAAACTATTTTAGTGGTATTTTTATACATAAATTACTTGAAATAATAATTACTAAAAAATTCCATAAAAACTATTTAAACTGGAATCAATACATCCATCGAATGCAAAGCCATAAAATGTATAACTTCTACACTTCACTTTTAATACAAAAATGTTTAAATAAATGACTTTAAAACTAAAAAGTAAATCAAGTTTTGAAATCAAAACAAAAGAGTTAACAGAACCATCGAACCTTTCAAAAAGACATTCATCAAGAATCATTTTGAAATTTAAAATTTTCAAATAAAATACTAAATGCTTCTCAAATTAGACAACTGCTTTGAGCTTTTAATAAATATAATAATAAATGTATAAATAATAACTAAAAATTTGAATGTTATTTAAATTGAGGACATGCTTAAATTTATTTGCACTCCCAAAAAAAAAAAAAAAAAACTAAAGCTATAAAAACAGCTCCCTTCTAGCCTTGGGCAAATCAATTCAGCCTTCATTCAGTGCATTCACCATTATTTTTGTTGTTGTTATTTGAAAAATATAAAATCTGTTTGTAATAATAATAATCAAAAGCCTCAACTTGTGTGTTCCTCCCGTTTGCTGTTTTACCCTCTCCTTATTGTCCGTCACCATTTGCTGTCAAGTTTTATATGATATGACGAGAATTGCATTTATAAGCAATCATGTCAACGCCAAGGGAAATATTATATATACATATGTATATGTATAAAAGAGGCAGATATTGCCAGGCAACGTCGCGAATATCAGCTCCCGCTGTTCTCTTACCAAGACAAAGTGTTTGCATAGAAGCATTTTGTATTTTTGTTGTATATATATATATTTGTGCGAAAAATTTCACTTCACACCTACGCAACATGGAAAATGAACATGGCCCAAAAACGGAAGTAGATGTGTGTAAAACTTGTAAGGGGCCAAACAGGAAATGCATTTTTGACTCTTGTTTAAGGCTGCCAGCCAGCCACCTTGTCTGCAAGTTATTTTTCACTGGCGCCATCATTTTTTGAGACCTCTAAATGTGGAAGGAAAATAAGGGAAAGAGAGGGAGAGAGAGAGAGAAAGAGAGTGAGAGATTCTCTTTTTAAGTGAATGCAGACAACTTTTATGCTTGGCTGAGCCTCAAGGCGTGAAAATGTCTGAGACTTTTCGTGGAGCACAGTTTTTGCTGCTTCTGTTCAGTTTGCTATTTGGTGACATGTGGCGTTACTTTTGTCGAGTAAAGAAATTGAAATTAAATCAAGGCAAAAGTTATATATATGTATGTATATATGTATATATAAAAGTCTTTATTCTATATCTATCTCTTTGATTGAATTTCAAAGTTCACAACAGAATTGTATAATTTTCTACTACTTTTTATTGCAGTTGTAAAACTAATTAGTTGAAGTTGTGAACTGGACACTCCGAAATCTAGGAGTTGTCCAATCAGTAGCCTACACAACTCAAGTCATTTGTTAGCCAATTGAAAGTGCACACTAATGAAACTATTTATAGACCTTGTTAAGAACAATCAAAGAAGAAATAAGAGGAACGACGAACTAAGAAACGACTACGACTACATCTTGTTTTAACAGCTCATTAACAGCAGGGAGGCGGCAGTGCAGAGGCGTGTGTTTATAGCATATGGAAGAGACGTAAAAGGTGAGAGAAAGAGAGAGAGAGAGATGCAGAAGTGTTTTTTTTTTTTTTTTTTTTTTTTTTGGAGCAGGAGAAGAAGCTGATGACACTTTTTTGACATGGACTGGCATCGGGGGGTGCATTGCATCTTTCAGAAGCTGCTTAAAAGCCACTCCAAAATGAATATACTATAAGAAGAAAAATATCACATTTAAAAGCCCAAAATGTCAGTCTGTCAGTCAGCAAGGCACTTGTGCTCAATCAATGAAAGAAGAAGAGGAATTTTTGTGTGGGCGAGGCAGGAAAAAGAAAAACGTCAAATGAAGTGGAGACTTGGTGGACATAGAGGTGAAGATAGGTATTATGCCATAACTCAAATCGACAGTGTACAAAAAGAGGCAGAGAGAGAGAGAGAGGGATAGGGAGAGAGAAAAAGCCTAATGAAGTGTCTCAAAGTAGCTGTTAATAGGAGGCAAGAGAAGCAAACTCCGTTTTCTTGGCGTCTTTTTTTTTTCTTTTACGGTCCAACATTAAACTTTTTATGCCTTTAAAGCAAAGAAAAAACGGTAGGTAGACAAAATGCCAAAAGCTTGTTAGGCAGAAGCATTTACATTTTGACTGGCTGCAACAGCAGAAGCAGCAGCAGCTACATTCGAGCACATCAATCAACGGCACTCTCAACATTAAAATGGTAATTTAAAACCGCGCAACTTCGGCAAAGAAGGACGAGCCAAAAAGAGAGATATAGAAGGGGGAAGGGGTCTGGTTAGAGTGAGAGTGAGAGAACTCATCATGCCGACGTTTTAATGATTGCCCCCTACAGCATTAAACAACAGCATTCAGAGCTATGCAAAATGCTCTTTGCTATGTACCTGGTAAACGCCTTTAGACCATTCCATCTAGAATTCCCCTCCTCTTTCTCCTCCCCCTCTCACAGCAGTCTCTGGCTGTCTCGTAAATCAAGGTTGCAACACCTTTTGCTAGTCCATCGTAAAGTGTTTTGAGAAATGTCACCCGTGGGGTGTTTTTGTCATTTCAAAAGTGTTCAATCAACTGTCACCATTGTCCTCCTTAGATTGAATATATTTACTAGTTGGCCAAAGGGTACACTGTAAAAGCAATGCAATACTATCTTAAAGGGAAATCGCTACCCAATTGAGTAGACAATGTTAAAAATAAGATAAAGTCATATATCTTAGTCAACGGAGAGCTAAAAATCTGTAAATTTTTCCAATGAATTAACTCTGTAATCTAAAGCTGTGACTTTTAAACGGAATTTTACATTTATCGATCTTACCCATGCCAGATTTATAATAACAAAATAGTAAATTATAGAAAATTTTTAAAGTTTGTTGAATTATGTCCTGTCTTTGCTTAATAAATATGATTTAATCAAGAAAATTTACGTTTAATCAACAACAAAGAATTTCCCGTTGTAATTTTTCCTGTTTTCTCCTTCATAAATTTCTGCTTATATATGTACATTTTCCTGGCATTTCACTGGGTCTTAAGTTTCACTAGGCAATTATGCTATTCATAACTCTTTTCAACTGCCACTTGTAGTTGTAATTTAATGCCCAAAAACCTAAACTAAGACCTCTTAAAAGCCGCTTAGCAATCAGCTTCATTTAAGTAAATCACTACAAATGACCCACAAATGAAGCTGAAAATATGAGCCAAGTATACACAAGTACACGGGCTACTACTCGAGTACTTTGCCATCGTCCAGCGTCTCCCACTTAACAACCAATCTGTAGTTCAGTTAGCCACCCACCCACAATTAGGCAAAGACCAGCAGTCGACATTTTTCTCAAGTGTCTCGTATGACATGACAAGTCTAAGGTCCTAAAAGTTATTTAAGCCCCATTTGTTGCCACAATATCAAATTTACTTTAAATATTGTGGGAGAGAATTTAGTGAGGGTGTGTCAAGGCTATAGGGAGGACATGGTGAGGTTGTGGCGAGGTCGTGTCACGTTGCGGTTACGTTGAAGCCTCGTTGAAATTACATTGAAAACACATTGAAGTCAGGAGGGATCGGATAAAAATCAGAACACTTTTGACCGAAAAAGTTGAGGTCAGCTGGAAAGATTTTGTTTAGATTGGCCTCTGAAATCGTATTTTCAGTAGTGAATCAACCTTGGTGGTCTATATCTAAATATATCTTACCCTTGAGTAAAAAAAAAAAATTTTAAAGAGTTTTATCAACTCTAAATAAGGAGCTTCTCCATGTAACAAATTTGTTCCTAAGGTGACTTGTTTGCTTTATTTTTCCTTGGCCTTGTCTTGTGGTAACCAAATACACATACATAAGATTTATATATAGGGAGACAGACAGAAAGAAGAGAGAGATAGAGAGAGGGACGAAAGATTCTCATATTACCCAAGGGGGTAAGTGTGATTTACTGCATTCGCGTTATGGTTCTTAAATTAGTTGAGAATATGAATGGAAAGGGAGAGAAAGAGAGCGAGCGAGAGAAAAGGAGGCAGTTAGACAAAGCGATAGAGAATGAGAGAAAGCCAAGAGACAAAAACTTAACAGGCTTGGGGACTAGATCCCCAAACAATTTGTATGGTTTCATTTGTGTTTGTTTTTTTGCGTTTTTTTTTTTTTTTGCCATTGTTTCTCTTTTTTTCGGCAATTATTTGTCTAAAATAATTGGCAAATGCTGCAAGAATTGAAATAGCTGCAGACGGGACGTCAAACAATCGCAGATAGAGAGAAAATCTGTCTGTTAACTTAACTTGTTTCCGGTTTTTTTTCTTCTTTTTTTGCGTTAACTGTAACTGTAACTGCGATTGTGATTGCGACTGCCATTGGCATTGAAATGAAAACAAAGCCCAGTCCACCATAAAGAAGAAAAGGACGAGAATATACAGTGGCTCAACTGTTGTAGCATTTTGAAAACGAAAACATTTCAAAGCCTTGGCTTATAAAGGAACTATAGAGAGTCTGCTATATAAAAAAAATATGTCCACACTTAGCAATTTGTACCTCATCACTAGTAGCTTTAAATTCTAGATAGTAAACCTATTAAAAAGTATCGTATCTGCTTTGATTTGATTCTAGAATAGATCTAATAGATTGTTATTGGTTAATATTGAAAAAGAGAACTATGAAGAGTTAACTATTACTCTCTTATACAAAATTTTTCGTTTGCTGCTTGTTTTTCAGGAATATTTAAATTTCATTCTAATGAATATATTATTTTCAAATAAGTCAAATAGTCAAATTAAAAATTTAATCAAGAGATATTTGGAGCATTCAGCTAAAGCTTTAGGAAACTATATAATAGTCCTCTTTGGATTCTTAATAAAGAAATAATTGTTTCTTCTCTTCAAAAATTTGGATTTTCAAACTACGTAAGTTTGCGTTAAGTAATTTAAACAAAAAGTGTATTGAGAAATGCAATTGAGACATAAAATTTTTTCCACCTGGTTTTCTTCTTTTTTTTTTGACGATTTTTAACTGATAGTGTTAGATTGCTTAAATTGCAATATTTGTATTTACAATACACTATGAAATTTGTCAAGTTTCAATAAAATTTTGTGGCACTGTATATAGCTTTTCTCTGTTTATTGTGGTGTAGCCAATTGTTAATACTAACTATGTAGTTGGGGAGTGCAAAATGGTTTGGGGCGGGGTTTTTCTACCGTTTTGCTAAAATATTTGCTGCGTGGCTGCTTTTGGCATTCATTTGGTGGTCAGCATCCAGACCGTATCGGACCCAGTCTGGATCCAAAATCCTTTGTCCTGTGTCTGCAATAATATCTAACAAAGCGCCAAGCGCCAATTCCCTTTCCTTTCATTTTCTTTTTTTCATTTTTTCTCTTCCTTTTTTTTTTTTTTTTTGTATTATTGACGTTATTGACTTGGTTTTGCTGTCCGCCAGCTGTGACCAGTAACGTCGTCTGCGGCTTTTTTTTCGGTGCCAACAACAACAATTACAAGAGAAAAGCAACAAAATAATGGTACATAAAAAATGAAAAAGGAAAATATATTTCACCCTCGTTTTCTTTTTCATTTTCAAAGAATTTGCCCCTTTTTGCTCGCCTGTTGGCACTTTTTGTTTGTATTTCAACTTTCGTTTTCAATTTTCTGTGTTGGCGTTTTTTGGATGGATATTTGCCACGCCCCCTTCCACAATATAGCCCATAAACGGTAGCGTAAAATGCACCTGGAGAGGCAACTGCAAATAATACGAGGGAAAAAATACAAAATGGTTGGCTTGTTTTCTTTTCCTGCTTTATTGCTGTTGATGGAAAACCTTTTAAGAGGTTTTTAATGCCATATTATTGCGGTTTTTATATTTCGGTTTGATTATGACCAGATTTTCGTTTCCCATTCCCTTTTGATGCGTAAAAGTAGAAGCCTTTCTTTCATTTATACATAGTGTATATAATGTAATATAAGGCAACACCTTTAAGCCAACTAAGAGTCCTTGAATTATTCAATTCAGGTCTCAATTTCATTCAGCCTTGGTTGCAGCAAATTGAATCTGTGGCTTTGCCTAAATAACAAGAATCAATAATTAATTAATAATTGGAAGAATGCTCATTAAAAAGTTGGTAGAGCGTAAAAATTTAAGCAAAAAGCCGACATATAATTCGATTGCGTTCATTGCCAACGCTGATGAGTTCTAATCAAATTGCCAAGAGGCAGCCATCATTCCCTGACTCATTCAGTCAGTCAGTCATGCCTTGCTGCTTATCGATTACATCTCGTCAGGCCACAGACACGCCCATGCGCCCACCAATCCAACCAAACCAACTTTTGACTCTAAGATGGGGGCGTTGATGCGGGGTGCCAACTGACTGACTTTGTTCGGGTCGACGTCGGCTTAGTGTTTTGGAGTGTGGCAAATAAATTGACATTTATCTGTGTGTAACAAGATCAAGTATACGCCATGTTGCCCGAATTGATGTTGTACTGCGATTTCATTAATGATGCATGCGGTTGTTGCCGCTATACTAATCGAAGCCCTCTACACGGCGTATGCGTAATTTATAAAGTGCTTGTGTGTGTATGAGTGTGTCTGTGTTGGTTGTGTTTAGTTGCGGCTATGACCTCGGCACGCGAACACAAATTAAAACGGAAACCTCAACTGTCAAGTTCGAGTTTTGTACTAAGTATCCGTGTTATACCTTTTGCCATCTCTTTCCCCCCTTACTGACTCTCTCTCTCATCAACGTTTTAGGTTAACATGCGTCATGTTTTGCTTAAAAGCCAGAAAGTGGCCTCATCAAAAGTACACTTGACATTTTGATGTAGTGATTAAAAGAAACGATGTGGAAGAATCATTCAAATTGCACTTTATGCAAAAAAAGAAGCCTGTGCAAGCAAAAAGGGTTCAAACCGACGATCAACTGAACTAGTTCCGACTTCAAAATAAAGCTTCCTAATTTAGTTTAGAAAAAAGCTTGAAAAGTTCATAGTAATGCTAATATGACACTACACAAACTTACTTTAGCTACGTCACATAAATGTTTTTATCTTTTTTTTAAAACAATAAGCTTGAGCAAAAATAAACGTTTGAAATACAGAAATTATTAAGCAATAATCTTCTATAGTTTCCCGGTTTTCTTGTGCAATTTTAAAGAACTAGTTCATTAATATTCATCTCCTGACACTCATGCATTTATTATGTGCGTGTCATCCACGCATAGAGCTTGTTGCACATGCAACTTGTTACTTACCACCCGTTGTTTTTTTTCCAACTGTGGCAAGTTAAGTCGTTTCCCCAGTTGACAGTGATGAAAACTTTGTTGACAGGCCACATTTGGTTACATAACCGAGCCATGGTAGGCGGAAGTGTGCGATGGCCCCTATAAAACACTGACAGACGATCGATAAGACAATGTAACAGTCATTTTCTGTTGCTGATTTGTGTTAACTTTATTACATTTCATATGGTTACCCTTACATAAACTCTTACAGTCTAAATTGCTTTTACATCCAAGATAATGCCATGGTCGGAAGCCAATATGAAAGTCTTCTTATTCAATCGCAAAGGAATTTGCGTCTCCTTGGCGGGAGCAAACTTAAAATTATGTAAGAGTTTTGCTAATCCAACAATTGATTGCATTTCACCGAAACGAGCTCCAATACAGTTCCTTGGACCCGAACCAAAGGGTAACCAGGTCATTGCATGACGTTGCTCCACGGCTTCGTGAGTAAAACGATCGGGATTGAACTTCTCGGGATCAGGATAGATTTCTGGATCATGATGTATAGCATCGGCTGGAATAATCAATTGAGTGCCAGCCTCGAAGACATCAGATTTAGTACCAGGAACTGGATAATCCTTCTCTGTCAGACGAATCAATATGGGAAGAATTGCCCATTTTCGCATAGTTTCTGGGAGAAGCGTGGAGAAAAATGTCAGAGTTAGGCATAAACGACATGATAACGCCAAGCTACTCACCATAGAATATTTGCTGGATATATTTTAGATCCTTAACCGCTTCATAATTGAGTTCACCATGCTTAGCCAGCACTTTCTTAACCTCTTGTCTTGCTCTGTCTTGAATGTCTTGGTTAAGTGCAAGTTCATGGAGGGCAAAACCCATGGTACTCGAACTGGTCTCAAAGCCAGCCACAAGAAAAACAAAAGCTTCAGCCAAAATTTGATTAAATGTCAACCCTCCATCCTTTCCTTCCCGCATATCCATTAAAAGGTTAAGGAAGTCGCTACGCCTTACATTATTCTTATCGCGATAATCAATTGATTCTCTAACTACACGTGTGTAAAATTCGCTGATATAATCGGGTGCTATCTTCAAATGCAGTTTTGCAGCCAACTTGGGGAAAGTGTTGGCCAAACCCATAACTAAAGCACCATGACGACGGTCCGTAAACAAGTTTCGGCTAATTGCACGGAACTCCGCGTTGGGATCCTTCAGGCTGTTGCAGTCCAAGCCAAAGGCACAACTGCCAATGACATCGATCGTGAAACGGGACAACCAGTCCTTAATCTCAACAGGTGCTTGACCATTCGTTGATGATGATTTCACCTTGGTTATTTCCTTATTCAATAGCTCAACAAATCTATCGCCAATCTCAACAATTATGGGAAGCATTTGATGCATTTTGAGTGCAGTAAATGTGGGAGTGAGTTTGGTACGCATATTTCGCCACTTCTGGCCATCCAGATTAAACAAATGGGCTGTAACTGGATCATCTTCTTCATTATAGTAATTTCCTCGGTTGGCAAAATTCTTTCTTTAATCATCACTTGTTTGATCAAATCCAAATCAATCAGCACTGCATTGGGTCTCAGTCCGAAGTAGAAACCAGCATATTTTGCCTTCCCCTTGTATTTCTCGTATAGCTCACGAAATGGTTCCCGTAGGGATTTAGTTTTACCAATGGCAGCTGTATTGCCATAGATCCAAACTGGCTTATCATGTGGAACACCTCGTCGTTCCCAATAGCTATACCGATGCTTCATAAATAGAACCACCAAGGCCACTATCGCAATGATTAATAAAAGTGGAACTATCCAAACAGCCATTATTGCGTGTGGGAAAAATTACGTGAATTTAAAAGGAATTATTTAAGTTTTTTTAACTGATCGTCATAGTGTGTTTGCTGTGAATTCGTTTTGCTTACTGATTCAACTATTGGATGGCTCTCTTTATATACATATGTATTGATTGTTTCGCAATCTAATCTAGCCATACCGGGGTTGCCTCTACGTTGCTCATGATGATTGAGCAAAAATTGATACACTTTCTGTCTACTCTTGCCGAGTTTGTTTATAATTTCTAGTATGAGACATTTGTTCTAAGTGTTTAATTGTCAAGTAAATGACGAAACTGTTCGCGTGTCAACGATTCATGCTCTTTGCATTTTATTTTGCCTTATCTGAGTTTGGCGCAAAATAATACAACACATTTTGTCAACTTATCTATATTAAATGTACATAAGAATTAGAGTAAAGAAAAAGCACTTGGAAGTGTAGGAAAGGGGCAAACAAAATAAATTTCGTGTTGTTAATACAAATTGCAAGCTTCTTTTTATTCAAAATTTTCAGTTTATACAAACTATGGTGAAAAATATATAATCTCTTTATAAAATAGAAAAGAAATAAAACGAAATGAAGCAAGCAAGTCGTCCCTGCCGACATTGAGTATACCCTGTACCAACGAGTTATAATAAATGAAATAGAATATCCTCGAAATCGCCATAAATTTCATGCAAAATTCTCTATCACATGCAGCAACAGCGAACGCATGCTGTCTCGCTCACTCTTGCCAGCCAATGCCGCCTTGGCAATTTAGTGAAAAAGTCATATAGGTATATCTCCGATATTTATTGTCCGATTTTGACTAAATTTGGTCAGCTGGTCCAGTTTTGGTATATAATTAGGTGTGCCAAGTAAGAATACGATATCTTTAATACAGCTCTAGTAATACGTTTTCGCGATTTGCGGGGGCGGAAGTGGGCGTGGCAAGAATTTGAAACAAACTTGATTTGTGTACACACTAGACGCATGTTCACACCAAATTTGGTGGCTCTAGCTCTTATAGTCTCCGAGATCTAAGTGTTCATACGGACGGACAGACGGACATGGCTCAATCGACTTGGCTAGTGATGCTGATCAAGAATATATATACTTTATGGGGTCAGAAATGTATATTTCTGCCTGTTACATACATTTTAGCGACTTTAATATACCCTTTTACCCTATGGGTACAGGGTATAAAAATATAATTCCTACATACAGAACCAATTAATATAACAAAATTAAGTGGTTATAGGCCTTTACTATCTAGATAAGTGTTCATATGAATGGACAGAGGCGGCTTAATCTTATCTTTTGCTGATTAAAGCTAATTAAACTATCAATCAACTGTAGTACTTTCGGTTAAATTAATTAATCATTATTTAATTCAACTATATTTATTTGTCATTGTTCATTCACTTTGAAGAGGACAAAAATGATACGGTTTAATTTTTGGTTTATTAAATTGCATTATCAGTTGCCCAAAAAAAATTGCATATTTTTAGGTATAGGATCAGAAAAGTAAAGCAAAAATCATTTGACAAGATAACGGTTTCGGTTTTTTATGATCCCACACTTAACTGGAAATTTTATTTGCCTCTTGTATCCCACCAATTCAACAATCCAGTACCAATTCCATTTCAACCTTAAAGCCAATCTAAAAAGCGACCCAAATGGACTAATTTCTAGGTTAACTTCCTCCGGAAAGAGAAGAGTTCTTTTTCTATATTCTTTATATAATTAAGTTAATTTTAAGTATTCTTATTGAAATATATTATTTATTTTTTAAATTCATGTATACGATTTGTATCTTGTAAAACAACATTGATACATTGTTATAGAACTTGAACATCCAACACAATTCCAGAGTCGGAAGCCAATAGGAAAGCCTTCTTGTTTAGTTGCAAAGGTATGGGTGTCTCCTTGGCTGCTACAAATTTAAAATTATGAAGAAGTTTTGCCAAACCAACAATTGATTGCATTTCTCCAAAACGAGCTCCAATACAGTTCCTTGGACCCGAACCAAAGGGTAACCAGGTCATTGCATGACGTTGCTCCACGGCTTCGTGAGTAAAACGATCGGGATTGAACTTCTCGGGATCAGGATAGATTTCTGGATCATGATGTATAGCATCGGCTGGAATAATCAATTGAGTGCCAGCCTCGAAGACATCAGACGTAGTGCCAGGCACTGGATAATTCTTCTCAGTCAGACGCATCAAAATGGGAAGAATGGCCCACTTCCGCATAGTTTCTAAAATGGTGAAAAATTACTGGATTATCATAATTTTCGTGGTTGAAGCAATTAAATTTACCATAGAATATTTGCTGTGTGTACTTGAGTTCCTTAACCGCTTCATAATTCAGTTCCCCATGTTTGGCCAACACTTCTTTAACCTCCTCCCTTGCGCGTTCTTGGACGTCTTGATTTATTGCCAATTCGTAGAGTGCAAAACCCATGGTACTTGAACTGGTTTCAAACCCAGCCAATAGAAAAACAAAAGATTGGGCCAAAATTTGGTTGAATGTTAAGCCTCCATCCTTTCCCTCTCGCATGTCCATTAGTAAGTTAAGAAAATCGCTACGTTTTACATTGTTCTGATCCCGATAATCAATGGATTCTTTTATAACACGTGTGTAAAACTCGCTGGCATAATCTGGAGCTACTTTAATGTGTAATTTCCTGGCTAGATTCGGGAAGGAATTGATTAGACTCATGATTATGGGATTTAGGCGACGTTCAGTGAACAGTCGTCGAGTTACAGCACGAAACTCTGCATTTGGATCCTCGAGACTGTTGCAATCTAAGCCAAAGGCACAACTGCCAATACCATCCGTTGTGAAACGAGCTAACCAATCTTTGACTTCAACAGCAGCCTCACCGTTTGTTGATGATGCCTTGACCTTGTCTACTTCCTTATGCATCAGCTGAACAAGTCTGTCGCCAATTTGGACAACTAATGGAAGCATTTGATGCATTTTAAGAGCGGTGAATGTGGGAGTGAGTTTAGTACGCATATTTCGCCACTTTTGTCCATCTAAATTGAACAGATGAGCTGTAAGTGGGTCATCTTCCTCATTGTAGTAATTGCCACAATTTGCAAAGTTCTGGAAATCCTTGATCATCACTTGTTTGATCAAATCCAAATCAATCAGCACTGCATTGGGTCTCAGACCAAAAAAGAAGCCGGCATATTTTGCCTTCCCCTTGTATTTCTCGTATAGCTCACGAAATGGTTCCTGTAGGGATTTAGTTTTACCAATGGCAGCTGTGTTCCCATAGATCCAAACTGGTTTCTCATGTAAAACACCTCGTCTTTCCCAATAGCTATAGCGATGTCTCATATATAGAGCTAGCAAGGCTCCAATCGCAACAATTAAGAAAAGTGGAACTATCCAAATAGCCATAATTGCATGTAGAAATAATTACGTAAAATTTAAAACAAATTCTTTAAATATTTCTTTTCACCGATCGTCGCAGTGCATTCGCTTTGAAATTTTTTTGTTTACTGATTGAACTTGTGGTTAATACTCTTTTTATACCCTTGCAGAGGGTATTATAAAATTGGTCAGATGTTTGTAACGCATAGAAATATACATTTCCGACCCCATAAAGTATATATATTCTTGATCAGCATCAATAGCCGAGTCGATTAAGACATGTCCGTCTGTCCGTCTGTCTGTTTCTATCAAGTTTTAGACCATAAATTTTAAAGCTACATAGTTGAAACATGAAAAGTTAAGTTCCTTAATCTATGAAGTATGAAAAGTGTGAAAATGAGTAGGATCGGATAATTATCACCAGAGCTATTAACTAAAACGTGGAGGTACCTCGAGTAAAATAGCAGTTTTCTCTGGCAGCAAAGAAACAAAAACAAATTCCAAGCAATCACACACACATACATATGCAAAAATTGGTCACCACGCGGTGTGTGAGAGAGACAGAAACATTTGCGTTGTGACAGAACAGAACGAATTTTAAAGAGCGAGATGCCATACGTTTGCTATATGTACATACATACATATATGTATGTCGAACTAGCTTAAGTGAGTTAAGTGAGGATGGTGACGTAGTACGTAAAGATCGGTCGCACGATGGTTCGGTGATTGGTGGGTTCGATTCTCGGTGAATTCGGGAAAATTTTTAGTTGAGTTTTCTCTTCAATTACTTTAAAAATTTAGTTTTTAAATTAAATAATAAAACAATGAAGCTGCAAGGGTATACAAACTTCGGCAGAGCCGAAGTTAGCTTCTTTGATATTTTTATATATTGAATGCCAGCGCAATCTAATCTTACAAGTTCGGGGTTGCCTCACGATGAATAGACAGAAACATTTCGACTACTTTTGCCATGTTTGATTAGAAATGGGTCATTCAAAATGAGTACGCATTGATTACGGTAGAGGAAAGTTATATTATACTAAGTAGAAATTGAGTCCTAATAATACAATATTTACTTTGAATCATCAATTTAGTACTAAAGCTACATAAAAGATCTTTACTGATTGAATTTTAAAAGAAATTTAGAATTTGAATTACAAACCAAACTAAATACATATTTAATTATACTTTTTACTTAATATATTAACCCAATTTTATGTTGCACTATGTACTTAATGTATGTTCGATTCTAATTGGCTTAGATATAGAATATATCGCAGTCGTATAACATAAACTTTAGCTCACTCTCTGGAATATGACGTAGTTTTGTTTATTTTATTGAAAAGCCGGTTTACGCTTATCGCTTTGCACTGGGCATATCAGTCATTTCTCTCTCGAGTAAATGCCTCGCAACCGCTTCTCAAAGTCATTCAAAAACAAAATATGTATTATTATCAAGCAAACACGACATGTATAATAAAAACTGTGCTAAGAATAAAAAACATTGATGACACATCCAACGGTAGCACCCACAGAAATACAGAGAAAGAAAAAAATGGAACAAGCCTTAAGTAAAACAAAAAAATATTTTATATCAATTAAATGTGTTTATTTTGCGTCATCCTAAAATACTTTCAAAATCATCATACATCATTTATTAAATATTCAAAACATAATTAATTTTATCCGATACAGTATTAATAATTCAAAACTAAATCGCTTGAACATCCAATATAATTCCTGAATCGGAGGACAATATAAAAGATTTCTTATTAAGTTTCAATGGAATTTCCGTCTGTTTGGCTGGTAAAAACTTGAAATTCTGTAAGAGCAGAGCCAAACCAACAATTGATTGCATTTCACCAAATCGAGATCCAATACAATTCCTAGGACCCGAACCAAATGGTAGCCAGGTCATTGCATGTCGTTCCTCCACAGCCTTCTGACTAAAACGATCAGGATCAAATTTCTCTGGTTCGGGATAGATTTCTGGATCATGATGTATGGCATCGGCGGGAATAATCAATTGGGTGCCAGCTTCAAAGACATCAGATTTAGTACCAGGAATAGGATAATCCTTTTCGGTTAAGCGTGTTAAAATTGGAAGTATTGACCACTTGCGCATAGTTTCTAGGGGGAGAACAATAGAAAATAACATAGTTTGGATTTATTTCAAATAAAATTTTTTTCAACTCACCATACAACACTTGTTGTAGATATTTCTGATCCTTCATTGCTTCATAAGTTAATTCACCATGTTTGGCCAAAATCTGTTTAACTTCTTGTCTAGCTCTTTCTTGAATATCCTGATTCAAGGCCAATTCGTAGAGGGCAAAACCCATGGTACTTGAACTGGTCTCGAAGCCAGCCAAGAGAAACACAAAGCATTGGGCAGCTATTTGATTGAAAGTCATTCCATCGACAGCTTCACGCATTTCCATTACAAGATTCAAAAAGTCACCACGCTTGATATTGTTCTTATCGCGATAATCAATCGATTCCTTGATCACACGCAAATAAAACTCGGCTGCATAGTCAGGAAGATATTTCATATGCAATTTGCGAGCCAAATTGGGATAATTGCTCATCAGACTCATGACAATGGGGCCATGACGACGTTTGGATAGCATTCGACGACTGACTGAACGAAACTCGGCATTGGGATCCTTTAGACTGTTGCAGTCCAAGCCAAAGGCACAGCTGCCAATAACATCGGTGGTAAACCGAGCCATCAGATCCTTGACTTCAACAGCTGCTTCACCTCCATTTGATAATTTGCTGGCCTTGTGCATTTCCTCCTTCATCAAATTAATAAATCGATCTCCAATTTCCACAATTGTTGGATACATTTGATGCATTTTGAGGGAGGTAAATGTGGGCGTTAGTTTCGTACGCATATTTCGCCACTTTTGACCATCCAAATTGAAAAGATGAGCCATTAGCGGATCATCTTTTTCATTATAATAATTGCCACGATTAGCAAAGTTCTGGAAATCTTTGATCATCACCAGTTTGATCAAATCCAAATCTAATAGAACAGCAGTCTGTCGCATTCCCAAATAAAAGCCACCATATTTCTCTTTGCCCTTGAATGTGTTGTAGAACTCACGAAATGGTTCACGTAAACTTTGAGTCTTGCCCACTTTAGCCAAGTTACCAAAAATCCATTTTGGATTCAATTGAACAACTCCACGACGTGTCCAATAGGTATAGCGGCGATGCAGGAATAGGACAATTAATCCCACAATGGCACCAATTAGCCAAAGACTCACAGAACAAATTGCCATTGCTTTAGTTCAGTAAAATTCACTTTCAATTTCGTTGACCAACTGAGTTGTCAAAATGCAAAACCTTCACTTAAATATCACAAAATGTTATCTAATCGCTGTACTTAACTACTAGTTAAACTTATGTATACGTGTACGTTTTGCTCTTTATTCTGCTCTCTTACCGAAATTTCATAAGTTGAGTGACAATTTGCAATAACATTATATTCAATTCTACTCAGATTGTGACTCAATAAGTGTCAAACTTATCAAATACACATTTGTATATATTTTAGTTTCGATTAAATGCTTCTAAGAGATACAATCATAAAAATTAACAGTAAACCCCCATTACCAAAGAGATAAACTAAGCAATGTGATTAAAAATCAGTAAAACCAAATATTAGACTTTAGTGATTGAGTGAACCTAATCATAAGCAAGTTAAACATTTCCAGCTTATGTTAGTTAACTTCTCTTAATGAAATAATATAAATGTAATACAAAATTCTCTTACTTACATTATGCTCACTACGAAGGTTTCCTTTATCAGTTATCAGTAAATACTATTTTTCTAATTTATGATCTGAAAAGAATAGAAACATATTTTTGTTATCTTTTGAATTGATTTGGCTGCTGGTCTAATAATACTTATTTTTGTTAGATATGTAATAATTATGATAGGTATTCATTCTAGGCATGAAGTTTAACTATAAAGAACTCAATATAATCCTAAAAGTAGACTATGCTAAATATAACCAAAAAGTTAAACGGTATTTGAAAGCTTTAAAGGAGTAATTTATTTACTATGATAGATGTGGACTACTTATCAGTTGAACAAAAACACAGAAAAAGAGAAGATGTAGGTTAGCCATGAATAATTTATGGCCAATTCAAAAATTGCATAAGCAAAGCAGTTGCAGAACTAAACAAAAAACACAAGTGAAACTTTTTAACCACCAAAAGCAGCTGATTAAAAATACAGAAAAAGCCATCCTTTTGCGGTACAAAAAAAATTAAATTGTCTTAATTCTATTTTAACCCATTTCTCTATCTTTTTTTACACATTACTTGAATTTCTGTGTGTGTTTATTTTACATTTTACACTACTGACCCATATTTTTTTGTCTTTCTTTGTTTTACAATTCTTTACAGACTACGACTATGACATAATTGCCAGCCAGACCAAAACCAAAAAGAGGACACTTTACTCACAAACACACACAGTCGAAGAGAGAGTGGCAGAAAGATAGATAGGGAAAAAAGGGAGAGAAAGAAAGGTAAGTCCCAATTTACAACACGGAAATCACATATAAAACCAATTTGTAGCTACCACTATGCAGCAACCATTCATTTCTCATCTCTCACACTTTGCCAACATTTTCAACCTGTTGAAGTTGGCCAATTTAAAGGGCCAGGGCAAAAAATGCCATCAAATTTCCTGGCTAAGCAAAAATGATAGCATTTTAATGCAACACGGAAATGCGCTCAGCACAAAATCCATTTGCACAAACATAGCACAAAAAAAGTAAAGAAAAGAGAAGGTGCTCTTTCATTTCCGCCAATAAAAAGAGAAAAGAAAAAGAATGTAAAAGAAAATTTTTGAAATTTAGGATAAAGAAACAGGAAATTCCCGTTACAATAAAACTACAAAAATCGAACACAGCAGAATAATCTTTGCTTTTAATAAACAATTAACTAAAAACTCCAAAAAGTCATATACAAAATAAAGTTTCAATGTCAGATGGCAAATCTTAATGTAAACCGATTATTTATTTGCCACTGAATTCTTCACAATTTATAAAGTAGAAAAATATTTGCCTAATCTTGTATAAACTCCTGTCGAATCTGTACTCAAACCAGACTTGAAAATATATTTTATATTCACTGCCCTGCCAACTCTCTGAGTAAATGAATTTAAATTACATTTACGTGCTGATTTTTTCCCATCCATGCGCAGGACACTCTCACACACACACACACACACACACACAAATCATGAATAAATAAATTTTATGCGTAAATATAATTCAATTTACGTTTAAAAAAAAAAGCGAAGCAAAGGCAAGTGAGAGAAAAATGTAAAGTATGTGGCAGTGAACATACTCCTAACCTAACCATCGGTAGCTGTTTTTCCTTTTTTTCAAAACCGAAAAAAAAGCGGCGGCCATAAAAGGCATTCAACCATAGGCGTCATATCACAGGGGTATAACACTGTTTAATTTATTAGATTTTTATTGGTTTGTTATGCCAGACTTTGTATCCTTGATCAAAGCGTATACGAAAGAGTTCGAATTAAATTAAGGAGCAAATCATTTACTCTTTAAAAGAAACTAGAAGTCTCTAGATCTAAATGAGCTAGATTCATCATGTCTCTGTGGAGTAGCAGATAGCTTTTGTTGTGTATTATATTATCCTTGCCAGCCTTAAGCGTTTTGGCAGTCAGGGATAATCGTACCAGATGATCAATTGAAAGTTGCCAGATCAGTTTGTATACATGGTTTATATTTAGGATTGTGGCCTCCTCATTGATAAAGTTTAGTTTTGCTATTTAAAGGATAGGCCGCCCCTACGTTTCCGAAAGGCTAGATCTTATCAACCTTTGTGTTATTTCCTATACAAATAAAGCTAATGGATATTGAATTCCTATTTTTCTATTTCGCCTCCACCCATGTCCATAGAATTAAGACTCCCGATAGGCTCAGCACCTCATTGCTTTTCATTGATTTTCATTTTGTCTGTTTTATTTTTTGTTTCTTGTCGAGTTATTTTTACAAAAGGTTGATGATGCTCCTCTGTTCGTGCTCGGGCTATTAATTTATTGATTTAAAGCATTTTATTTAAGATTCATATATTGATTTTACTCCCCTACCACAAAGTGAACTCATAAATCACTCAACCAAACAGATCAACAGGTTTCGGGGACCATGCCAAGTTTCATTGCCTCCCCCACTTACCCCAACTCATTGATTTTCTCTACCCTCAAATTGGGTAGCAGTAGCCTGCATTCAATTAACAATTGAATTTATTGTGGGGGGAAAGAGACACAGAAAAAAAAAAGGAAAAGAAAAGAGTCGAGTCCAAGTTGAGGAACCGAAAAATTCGCCTCGTTTCCAGCTGCCAACTGCAATTAAAAGGCAATGAATTTTCTCTGGGCGTATTGGCTAAATATGTGTGGGTGTGAGTGTGCTTCTGATTGTGTGTGTGTGTGTGTGTGTGTGTGGAAAGGAAGTGGCTTGGTAGATGGCAGGCAGTATGAAGGCGTGGCATACTTTCTTTTAAAAGCGAAAACACTTAAATTAAATTGTGTTCAACAGCTGGAAATGAACAATGGCAGTCAAAATGAAATAAGGAACTAGTGGAAATCTGACTTAAGGTTTGTGTTTTTCCTTTTTTCTTGTCTTTATGGTCTCTTGAAAGATCCTATTAACAGTTTGTATAGAGCAATGCAAAGAATTATTATTCCATAAGGTCAGTTTCTGCAATTTGGTATTATCCAGCTAGATATTGCTATAATTAATGGACTGTCCAAATGCATAAGTTGGCCATATAATTTATGCTTATATATAATTATGAGAAATATGCTTTAAATTTTCAATCTGATAGTATTTAGCAACATTTTTGTTTTTGGGTTAATTTTTCATGATTTCCACATTTTATGATAAAATGAAATTTGAAAATTGGAATTTTCTTTTGTTGTTTTCTTTATTTTTTTTTTTCCCCCCCAAACAGGCAACAGCTGTCGCACATTTTCCCCCATTTCCGTTCACATTCATGATAATAAAATTATTAACGTGTTAATGCCGTCGACTTATTTAGCTGCCAATTAATAAATTTTAAATTCAGTTTCGTTTTTTCCCCCATTCTTTTACTAGACTGTCCCTCCTTTTGTCTCCCTCTCCATCTCTTTGTTGCTCTATATGCGTCTGGCATATTAATGAGCATTTGTTTTTTTTTTTTTCTGTTTCATTTTTTGTTGTTGTTTTTTCTGGGTCTGGAAAATTTATGTGTTTCAGGTTAAATTCTTGGAATATTTTTCATTTTGTTTGTTCATTTGTTAAATGAAATTTATGTTTGTTGACTATGAAATTTTTTTACAACATTTTTTTTTTGCGCCTAGTGAAATTTCGATGTTAACCCTTTGTTGAATGAGTTGGGCAAGACCTATCCCCACATACATATCTTTAGATATATGTTAATGTATTTAAAAATATATTTAGTTGTAAGTTAAAGCTGAATTTGCCACACTAAATGTGTTTCTGTATGTGTGGGTTGATCATAAATTGTTCTCCCTTACTTCTTTTCCCCAGACAGACGCCTTCACCGCAAACTTTGACCCAAATTTTTAGGAGCTCATTTGCATAGTCCTGTAAGTGAAACATACACTCACACTCGCACACTTAAAGTGAATTAAAAATGAAATCTACTTAAATATTTAACTGGCACATACGACTATCTCTAACCCTTCATTCTTCACTCGCCTCCCTCTCTCACACTCTTGCAATCCCATGTAGAGTCTCCAGAGGGCAATCCACAAAAACACAAAAAAAAAAAAAAATGAGGAAACTCTAATTGTTATATGTTTATCCTTACAGCAAACAGTAGAAACTAGGCGGAGCGCCCATTGAGACCTGCCCCAACTAACTCTACCCCTAATCCACTACTCTGCCGCTCTTGCTCGCTCTCTCTATCTCTCTCTCTTTCTTGTTTTGGGAGACGCCATTGTGTCCCATTGCCTGGTTTGGTCACTTGGTCTTTTTTTATTCCTGCTTCCTTTTTTTAATGTATTTCACTTCATTTTTTATATGAGAGTGTTTGTGTGTGTGTGTATGTGGATGCGTGTATGTGTGTGTGAGTTTTTTTGTAAAAAAAAAGGTTTGCGTGCCAAATTATTGTGCCAGTGGCCTAAAGTTTGTTTGCCTTCTACTCTTCGACTTTTATTTTGCTTACCCTTTGGCTATAACATAAAAGGGTATATTTAAGACTAGAAACAAATTTATGTTACGCTATAAAGCATAAATATTCTTGATCTCATCTTGTTTGTCAAACTTGTCTTAAACAAACTTTAAAGATGAATATGGATGGCTTTAATGTCTTTCAAATTTTGATTAACAATTTGTATATTAATCTAAATCAATAATAACCGTTTCTGCACTTAAAATGATTCGTTACCAGCTATCAGTATTTATTGGACAAAAAACCAAAACTACTACAAGTTTTATGAAGAAAGCTTAGAAAATTAAGTAATAATTCGAATGTCAAGACTTCTCACTAAAATAAACTTTTTTATATTTGCAATTTCCAAAGGGTATCTCCAAGTCGATAATTTAACTTTAGTATTTGACTTTGCTTCCAGTTTTTCCCTCTTTTTTTTCCAACCAGCAACCAAAGTGCGTTGTACTCTTTATATAGACGCTTTTTTATATATTTTTTGTTTGGGTTTTTTTGATTCCTTTTCGTGGCTCCCAGTGAAAAATCAATACGGCAAAACGTGACGTATGAAAACAAGAGGAGTAATAAGAGTCAGGGGTAGGAATTATCCGGCAGCTTAGAAAATTTGTTAATTACAGGAGGCAAAACAAAACACAAACAACAACAAAAAAAAAAACCTAAGTATGCAGATTATAGGCCTATAAAAATAAAAAGAGGGAAATATAATAATACAAAAAAAATTGTTGGGCATATTATTTTTATGACAATTTTGTAGAAAGTTTTTCGCCTATTTTGCAATGAAATATGAATTGAAAATGTTTTTTGTTCTATCACAATGAAATGAAGTGGACAAATTATTGACAAAATTTACAGTATTTGTTATTGAAACCACTTTAAGAAGCTTTTTATTATTTTCACTTTTACCCTGTGTACAATTTCTTAAAATTTTCTTTTCATACGTTTTAGCTTTTTCTTTTCCAATTAGTATCAACTATATTATGGATCTCCTTTCATTTGCAGTACTTAGTTATTTCTATTTCATTTTGTCCTTTTTGACTGTATTTTTTTTTTTACTTAAACGTTTAAAGTCTTAAGTCCTACAGCTGCTTCTTGCATTATCATCCTTATCTTAAGTCCAGACCATAATCCTTCTATCTGCTTTTCAGTCTCTTTTCTTTCTTGTTCTGCCATAAAACCTGGCATAATAAAAACCCGAGTTAAGCATCTACGCCATTTGAAACATTTAGTGTACCGCAGCACAAACGACAAAAAAAAATAAATAAAGAGAAGAAAAGCAGCGGAAAAACGCAAAATTACGAAACTGCATATAGAAAGATAAAATATATATCTCCATCTGAAATGGTCTTCCTTTTGAGGCCCCTTCCCCCTCCAGCCGGCTTTCGTTGTGCACTTAATGCAATTGTCGCATTATTTCCGTCCCGGTCCATTTTAGCGAAAGACTTGCCTTGTCTGGTGGAAACAACATACATACATACATATATATAAACATATATATATATATATACATATAACTGTATATATGTATATAAATGTGTATATTTTAAATACCTCTCTCACGTTTTTTTGTGTGTATTTTATTGCATTTTGGTTTTGCAGTTTGCCGCATGATGCCAGTCTGTGCCATGTTTTTCTGTGTGTTAGTTAGTAGCTTGGCTCCTGTTTGCTTTATTAAGAGAGAAAGAAAGATCCTTGCCAAATAGAAGAATACATATATATATATGTACGAAATAAAAATTGTTGACCAGACCAGAAAAAGAAAATTAAAATTCTAACATAAATTTTGCATTTAGCCGAAAAAGCCTCAAGAGGAAAATTTCTATTTTGTTGGCACAATTGCATTAATTATGCGTGTGGACACATTTTTTGGGCCAAAGTTTTTTTTTTTTTTGTTGAGCAGACGACACTCAATTATATAAAAGAGGAGAAGGAGCAAAGAATAAGAAGAACTGCCAACAACAATTCATCTTTGACGTTGGGGCATCGTGACTGGAAATCAGAGACAAGGCAAAATAAAATCAACCCGAAAAAAATATTGTGGACTGGTGCGTGGCTGTTGCACTTCAAAGGCAACTTCTCCGCTGAGAGAATCTCCACTTTCGCACTTCTTTTTATGCTGTTTGCCTATCCAATAACCAGCAGCAGCAGCAGCAGCACCATCATCATCAGTAGTAGCAGCAGCAGCAGCAGCAGTAGGAGGGGGACCAAGTGGAGGTGGAGGCAAAACAACGCTGAACTCAGAAAATGCTAATCTTGATAAAAATAAACGCACTCGGGCACGTTGAGGTGCCACAAAAAAAAAAAAAAGGAAAAAGAAAACCAAAAGCGAAAAAAAAAGTTGGCGCGTCTCACGTTTTGGTTTCATTCCTTTGTCGTTTTTGTTGTTGCTGTCGCATTTTCAATTTGCTTGGCATTTGCCTGGCCATTGTCAGTCTGTGCCACCCCCCCCCCTCGCTAGACACACAGTTGATCTCATTTGCCTCCTCATTAGAGTGTGCCCCTCACTCTAAGTGAATATTAATATTGACTTTCTGCTCTCTTGCCGCATAGTTGGCAAACTTTTTCACCTTTGATTGTTGACTTGCTTCCTTTTTTGAACCATGAACCCTGACCTCGTCCCCATGCTTCTTTCGCGTTTTTGCCATTTTGTGGCCTTAAAGTCGTATGCCAACATTTTCGTTGCTTTTTTGTTTTGCCTTTTAAATTTATGTGCAAACTTTATGCATGGAGCAGGAGAAAGCGAACGAGAGAGAGAAAGGTAACTTCTCCAGAGGCAAGACGCTGCGCGTTTTTCTATCAAGAGAATTTCTTTGTTTGCTATTATTCTCAATTTTTATGGCATTTAAGTGGCAGAAGGACTCAAAGCACAGGTGGGTGGGTATATGTGTCTGTGTGTATGTGCGAGACAGCTGAACTTGATTTTGTTTTTCTTCTTGTTAGCAGCAGAGCTCAAAAAATGGAGGAGAAGGAAGTGGTATAAGGAGCAGGCGGAGCCTAAAAAAAATAAATGAGAAAGTCTAACAATGTCAATATAATTAAATGAAGCTTATAAAAACTGAATGAGTCGCATAAAATGGGCGTGGGATCTGAAGCATACAGGAAGTAGAAATGGAGCTGAACGATAAACATAATGAAGCCTAGGGATATGTGTGAAACTGAAGCCATATGCAACTTTACCTTAATTGGATTTTAAAAAAGAACCTTAAAGTATGAACGAATTCAAGTATAATGCCAATACTTACTATTAAAGTTAAAGGAACATTTAGACAGGAAAATAAATAAACTAAAAACTAAAACAGCTTAAAATATTTAAAGAGAGATTGGAAAAGGAAACAAGAAAAATAAAATATTACAAGGTAATTACAGAGACCATTGAGATAGAAGGACAAGTACGCGTAAAGTTAGCTACTATTCGAAAAGAAACCGAGAAAAATTAAAAAAGTTATTCCACATAAAGAAATTAATAATAATAAAAAAAAAAGCGGGTAACACTAAAGGAAATTGCAAAAAGGACTTTTTGGAGTGTTGTGACCCATACGCTTTTAGCCGCTAATTAAAATGCATTTCCTTTTTAGCCTCTTAACCATTAAAAAGTGCAACAACTTTGGCCTTTGACAAGCCGAACCTACAGAGTGTGGCACCGGTATTGGCAGTGGTGGTACCACCACACTACCCTGCAACGTTTCCCTTCAACTTACCTATCAAAATATTTGCCACAATGAAATCATATTTGCCAGTACCCCCACCCAAAACCCCTCCTCAGTTGCACCATACCACACCCAAAACAACCCACTTAAAAGCCGACAAACATTTTGCGAGGGCGAAAGTTGAGTTCGCTTGGCGTGCGAAAGTTTATTAAAAACTTTGTGTGCTTTTTGCAAACAAACACAAGCACACCCAGATACACACATACACACACACACACGCATACACATACAGTGAAACTTAATAATTCACACGGGAGTGAATTTTTCACAATGAAGAGGTGAAGCGGTTGAGTGTTACGATAGAGAGTGGGAGAAGGGGGTTTGAAGGTGGCCAGTGATTTTATTGAAGCGTAAAATATGAGCCAAGAGAACTGAATGAAAGCTTCTCTTCTGACTGCCTACAAAAACTGTATATAGTGGGTGTAAGGAGTGGGTGGTAGAGGGGTTGTGAATGAACAATCTGAGCCTGTGTGTGTTTGTGTGTTTTCATTTTCAACTTTTTTGTTGACATTATGAAACCTCAAAAGTTTGCGTTTTGCTTTTTATTATTTGTTTTACAGCTAGTTAAGACCATTGTTCAAATTGTTAGTGTATAAAGGGAGCAGGGAAGGGAATGGTAGAAGAAAGAGGTGCAGAATAAGGTCGAATGGTTAAACGGATAGGGGGGGTTCTTACTCTTGTCATTGTTTGTGCTTTTTCACGAGCACGCACACATATACAAAGAGACAGACAGACAGAAGAGAAGAGTGGAATAGGGGTAAAGCAAATAGAATTGAATGTGGCCGACAAAGCCTTTGTATGTAATTTGTTAATTACCTAATTAAGTGTTTGCCATAGGGCAAATATTAAATTGAAATATAAAATATACATATAGAATAAGGGAAGAGCTAGAGAGAGAGAGAAAATTAAACAGAACCAACTATATTTACATACATAAACCTTTCATCTTATACTTTACCTATCCATTGCGCAATTCTCATTTCCATTTCGTTTACTTCATGAATATGCAGAAAAGTAATAGCCATTCATTTCTGGGCCTATGGCAGCTCATCATGGCCATGGTCATAATAGTTAGACTTAGACTGCATTATGCAAAACTTTTGCTTAAACCATAAAATGCAGCAATGTGTAGAGACGCCTTCTCCCTTTTGGAGGCCGCTGCTTTCGCCAATCTCCTGCTACTTCTTCTCCTTTCTGTCTGGTAAGTCAGCAACTTTCTCATGCAAAGTTGTCAGCACTTTTTTATACTCAGACCTGAACTGAACCGAACCGAACAAAACTGAAACGGGGACTGAGGCTGAGCTGAACCGACTTTAGTTCTAACTCTGTCTCTGTCTCTTTCTCCTTTTGCCTTCTACCATTAAATCGGTTCTACATTTTGGTTTTGACTGCGTCTCGACTTTTTATAACTTTGCTTATGGGGTACATGAGTTTTAAGGAGAACTTTGTAAAGCTGATATATGTAGAGTGACTAGAGATATAGAAAATATAGAAAGTAAAATCATTTTAAGAATAACTCTATTAACTAGATATTAAGTGACTTTCTAAATTAACTTTGGGTACAATCATTTGAAAAAACAATTCTCCGGTATCTTTCATTACTGTGTCACACTATCAACTATAAATAGAACTTTCTATAATAGTAAATACTCCATATCTGGGATGACTATTATTAGTACATACTTATTTCAAATAAATGAGATGAAATTTAAATTATATTCACAAATTTATAATAATAGTTCTAATGTGTAATTGGTTACCCAGCACTAGTTACATTCATAAGATTCATAGAAAAACAGAAGTTATAAGAGTATACAGATTCCCCTTTGACTAAAATTTACTCTCAGCCTTTTGGATATTTTATTTTTTTTTTTCTGTTTTGCTCATCTTACTTTTTATGAAATATTAGCTAGGCAAACTTATGCGCATAAATCTTAGCAGCAACGAGAGGGAATGAACGCGAAACGTTGACTCTGTTGAAAATAAACTGGCAGCAGGCGTAAAACTTTTCTTTATTTTTTTCATGAATTATCTAACCTTTTACCAAAAAAAAAAAAAAAAAGGTGTGAAAAGTGAATGCCAGTTGAATTTGTTGCCAGTTGTTTTTTTCTGTTCTTTTAAGTAACTGCAAGAGTTGTGATTATTAAGTAACTAATTAAACTTATTCATTTTCGTTTTACAGATCTTTATGCGAAAATGATGAGCTACCATTGGCGATAGATCATCAACGAAAGGACTAAGTAAAGTTATTCGGTGTCTAGCAAACGAAGAGAAATCAAAGTGAAAAATAGCCACAAAATGGAGATGAAATCAAAGGCAACGCCTCATAGGTCCATCTCACACAGTAGATGCAGAAACCTAAGTAGACAGGAAACAGTTATGGCATTTATGCTGTTGGCTTTCGTCCTTTTGCCCAGTTTGAGTTTGGCATTTTGTCCATCGAAATGTCAATGTCTGGGCGGTGAGGCAAATAATCGAGCATTGTGCGTTGATGCTGCTTTAGAGGATGTGCCCATACAATTGAATCCAGAAACCAAATATATTAATCTCACGCTCAATAGAATAAGAAATTTAGAATTCTCCCTGCCCTTCTATATGAAATTGGAGATACTTGATCTATCACAGAATATTATTGAAACACTGGGCTCAAAGAATTTTGAATATCAATCGGAATTACGTACTCTGAATTTGAGCCGAAATCTGGTTAGTTCCCTGCATAAGCATGCCTTCAAGGGATTGACAAATCTTTTGCTCCTGGATCTCAGTTACAATCGCATTGAGACTGTCCACTCGACAGCATTGAGTGATCTGGCCGCTTTGGTTGAATTGGATTTGACCAATAATAATATTGTCAGTCTCGAGGATAATTGCTTTAAAGGCATGCTGTCATTGGAGGTTCTGGTCTTTCGTAATAATCGTCTATTGGATGTGCCAGCTAGTAATCTATGGCATTTGCATAATCTCAAGAGTTTGGATATGTCCGATAATTTAGTTGAATTTGTGCGTAACGAAAGTTTCGAAGGATTGAAAGAGTTATTGGCTCTGAGTCTACGTGGCAATGTGATGAGTGAACTGGATGTGAATGCCTTCGAGGGATTAATATCATTGAAACATTTGGATTTAGCTGATAATAATCTAACGGTAAGTATTGAATAGACAACTACAAAATCCTGTAATCACCAACACTAGAAAATTTAACTTCCTTTAGAGATTTGTGTATGTGTGGGTGTGTAAGTGTGTGAGTGTTTGGTGTGGTTGAAACCCATAACTTCTGTTTGCCTTACATGTACGCACAGCATTCCTTTCCATTCCTTTGCTTAGACTAGGAAACAACGCCTGTCTCATGTCCTTTTGCTATTTATGCATGCAAACATGTTCATGTCCATGTGCATGTCCATGTCCTTACTTTCTATCTGATATCGTACTGTTGCGTACTTTCTCTCTTTGCTTAGGCCCTTGGCAAAATGATTTTCTTTTTACCCAACAACAGCCACCCACCAACAGCCATCCTCTTTCGTTCTTCAATCTACTTTTCATGGGAGCAACTTTAAAGCTGCTTACACACACACACACACACACACACACACACAAAAGTCAGCAAATGGTTTCAAAATTAAGCACTTTAAGGTTGAAAAGCATTAAAAAGAAAATGAAGAAAACTGTAATCAAATGTAAGGGGCTCTTGTAGAGAAAAAAAAAAACAACAACTTTTTATTAAACACAATCTAAACAAGAATTTTGTTTTGTACAATTTAAAAAATTGTTTAATATAAATTTTATAACCCCTGAGGGGACTTTTTACTTAATTTTTAAACTTTAAATGAGAATTTTTGCTATTTGAAGCAGCTTTTTTGGTCTACTACTTGGCAATAGAATATTAAAGTGTCGTTAGACATGGATTTGTATATGTTTGCAGTTTAGGTTTGTGTATCGCATTTTGGCCAGACTTTGAGCCAGACATAATGCATATTTTCTGTCTCTCTCTCTCACTCTTGCTCGCTCTTTCGTTTGGTTGTCCAACCAAAGCATCATCAACTATGCAGGCAAAATGTATGAGAAAACTATGCTCTACATTATGGCAAAGTTCGCATAATAAAACAACAATCTGTCCAATAGTATGGAGAGTTGAATCCAAAAAAGAATGCCATTTCAAAATACCAAAATCGTGTTGCAAAAGGTTACAGCTCTAGCCGAGGACTAGCCAGGACATGAGTGTACACTCTAACACGCACATACTTACACATACACATGGATAGATGCAATTCTACCTGGAAAAGGTACATATCCCGCTCTCTCTCCCTCTCTCTCTCTTTGCCCACCCCCACCTCATAGCCTAGACCATATTTCAACTGCAAAATGCCAAAAGGTATTTTAAGTAGTTTCGAACTGATTCCAAGCGCCATAAATTCCTCTCCAACGTCAGTTGCCGTTGACTACGCGAGGTAGTCCTGGTCTATGGTCTCCGATCTCCTCTCTCTCTTTTGGTTTAGTCAACCACCCATACATTCTGTGGCATGTACTCCTGTATACTTTATCCCATTTTAACAACCATAAATATATACAGGTGTGTGTGTGTGTGTTGTGCTATGTTGTGTCTATATGTGCAGTAGGGTGCATTGCATCCATCAGTTTGCATAAACAGGCTGCTGAAACTACAAGTACAAATACTCCTTACCAAGATTCTTCCCCTTATATCCCTCTCTCTCTCTCTTTCTCTCTCTCATATTTCTATCTCTGTCTCTCTGTGCGTCTGCTTGTCTTTGTATCCCAGTTTATGTGTGTGATTACATGATGCATAAAAATGCATACAAAATCTCCATCATTGACTTTGTCCATTTCACTTTGAGCTTGGATTTGTCCACAAAGAGGTCATTCCTCTACTTTAGAATCAACGCGTAATGCGTTTTATGGCTTAAAGTCTCAATACTCTTTTGTGGTAGCTATAAAACAAACTTCAATACAGAAGTGAAGATTTAAGACTAACTAAATTACTTAGAATTATTATTGAAGAGTTGATATTAAATATGTATGTAATACTAAGGTGATCAAACAATTGATAGAGATCGACAACAACAAAACCAATTATCGAGATTCCACGGAAATCGATTAATATGTAAAACATAATACTTAATATCAAAAATAGTTGCTATAGCTGATAAGCCAGCTATATCAAATATAAAAGCATTACTTAGCTGTATATAAATACAGTTCCCCTCAAGGTTTTTCTTTACTGATTAACATAGCCAAAACGATTAATAGAAATCATTCTTAAAAGTATCGAAATAAAAATATCTCTAATTAAAATTATTTTTTTTTATCGAATTCTGTTTGTTACAACTGGTCACTTGCAAGCATTACTCCCGATCAAGTTAAGTAGGGGAGTATCAACCAAGACAAAAAGTGTGATAACCACCATAAACCCATAACCCTTATACTTTAGATTATATTAATATTCCACTATTCCAATAGTGTCCCAGGAGGTTTGAGATGGCCCCTGTTAACGATAATGCCTGCCCAGAAAAACTTTTTCTGCCAAAAAAAAAAAGGATCAAAGAAAAAATTAATCAATTTTTACATTTCGGTTTAATAAAACAAAGGACGTCCCCTCATTTTTCGCCCCCTGATTTCAATAGCAGAAACAATTTTTAGTTCGCCAGGATTTAAAAACTTTGTTATATGTTTACTGGCAGGGAACGAAAACAATTGTTATTTTCAATTACTAACCATTGTACATTTCGATTAAATATTATTCCCTGCAAAATATTTCAATTTTTGTACACAATACAAATTCCATTATTTTGTTTGAAAACTAAAAAAAAGAGAACCATACCGAGTGTAAATGTACATAAGCAAATACAGAACAGAATTTTTATGTTTTATTTTTTTTTTTTTTATGTATGTATACACATATCAAAAATTACTTATGCACAATTTTACATTTTCCATAATTTAACAGAATAAGGATGGAGATGGCGGGGGGGTAGAGGTGTGGGGAATTCCTGAAGAATGTATCAACAATTTGGAAACTGCTACAGGGGAGAAACTATATCTCTATTTATTTATTTATTTGCTTGTAAAAATATTGTTGAATTCAGCATTTTGCATTTTTACTTTTTTTTTTTGTATTTGTTGTTGCAGAAAAATTGTTGCGTCTGATTGCACAGGTTGAAAATGAGTGGAAAATTGTTTTGTTTGGTTTGTCCACAGTGATTTTTCATTTTATTTGTTTGGTCGCTTGGTTGGTTCTCTGACTCCCTCTCTCGTTGTCTATCTCTTCCCCTGCTTGGCTCATAAATATGCAATAGTTAGTTCAAGTTTGAAAATTTAAATTTATTATTTCATTTTTTTCTTTTCTCTTTCTGCGAACTCTTCATTAAGGCACTGGCTAGCAACCATTTCAAATGGAAATTGAAAAAAGGAAAAAGCGAAATCAAAGTCAATATAATTTCGCTTTTCTTTATGGCACTTGGAATACTTTTTTCCCCTACATTCCATCCAGCATTTTTTTTTCTTTTTCTTTTTTAACTCTCCCTCTCAGTCTGCCTCCCTTTTCCTTTTTAATTAGTTCAGCACGCGCTTTGCCCTTTAAGTGCAGCACAAATAAGAGGGACAAAAAAAGGGGTTGGGAGCGAAAAAAAAAACAAATTGCCATTAGTTTAAACAATTTCAATGCTTGGCCCACATGGCGAATGCGTAATGCTGGCCTAATGAGTACTTTTTCTTGCCAGAGAGCACCACCATTTCTCTCACTCCCTCCTTCAATTTTCTTTCTCTTTCTCTCTTTTCTTTTTTTCCATCTCAGTTTCTCCTTTATGCTGTGAAGTTCATTACGTTATCGCGGTCTGGGTTCGTGTCCGGATGCCTGGCACGTAGCTTCCGACACGCCAATAGCTGGCAAGGTGAAAGAGCCAACCAAATTACCACCAAACGGTGTTCCTTCCTACAAAAAAAAAAAAGAAAAACACGAGAAAAAAGAAGAAATAGAAACCCCAAAAACCCAAACGAAAAGCAAAAGAAAAAGAAAATAAAAGAGAACCTCTTACTCTTCATCATGGGCCAAAACATATTTGTTGTTAGATTGATTTTATTGCCAAAATATGTACATACAGGTATACACACACAAACACATTCTCGAAAGCAATCCCCTGGTCTCTTCCTATATGGTTGTACATGACGTACATTTCCGTTTCCGTTGCAGTCGCTAAACTCCACTATATATAAAAAAAATGTATATTCCGTACATTTAGTTGAGGCACAGACTTTGTTATACCCTGGGGAAAGGGTAAACTTCAAGTTGAATTCAATACTCAAATTTTCCATCAATTTTTAATTGAATAAATGTTCTTTAACTATTTTGTTGCTTATTCTACACTCTGGTTAGTCGTGTCACCTAGCAGCCGATACGTTTTTGATTTGCGCCTTACCCTTTCTGTCCTATACACAATGTGGGGTTTAAAATGTATAAAGAACCTTCTATTTGGTTATCCCTACTAAATACACCCGATTCATTATTGTTTAATTTTATTAAAAATTCTTAAGGCAACTTTGCCAAGGATAAAATTTTTAGCAGAAATGTAAATTTTTTTATTTCGTTGTTTGTTTTGCCGGAAACTAAGTGATTATACAGAATGTTCTGAAAATTTTATAAGGCATAGGATTGCCCAATCTCTAGTCTTGTATTTAACAGGTCTCTAGGCCCTAAAGGTTTTTTGTAAGGCAATGTTCAGTGTTCAATTAATGATACATAATTAGAAGAATATCCTATCAAATTCCATGAAAAATTTTTTAGAGCTAATATATAGTTCATTTAATTAATAAGATGGCCACTCAATACAAGTAAGTCATAAAGTAAATATGTATCCCAAAAGCAAAATATTTCCCCTTTTTTGGCTTCAAATTTTAATAGTTTAAGCTCAAAGAAAGAGACAATCTTAAATCGTTTACTTCAACCGATCGACATTGTACATACATATGTACTATATATACACTCAATAAAGTTGTTAAAGCTTTCCGCTTTATCCCTTGACTACACAGTATTAAATAGTGAACAGGAGCCATAAAATCGTTTCCCATTCTAAGCTGAGTGGCTTTGGCTTTTCAAATATTTATAAGCCCTTAGAAATTTTTTTCGTACACTTTGGTTTTAAATGCTTGCCTAAACTACAAAAAAAAGGAACCAAAACAAAACTACACTTTTTTCTGATATATTTGTTAATGTTCTTTCTTCTTTTTCTCCCCTGTTGTTTTATTGCAGATGGTACCCACACAGCAGTTGGCAAAACTTTCAAATCTCACTTATTTGAACTTGGGCGGCAATCGGTTTGCCCATTTACCCGCTGTGGCATTTTTGAACTTGTTTCATTTACGCGAATTGCATTTGAGCCGCTTGGACTACTTGCAGCGCATCGATTCGAGGTAAGTGTGCAAAAAAAAAAAAAAGAAGAACAAAAAAAAAAACACAGACGATAAAGACGCTGCAGACGATGAAAATGTTATAAAATCCCTTTTCGAATGTGGGTCAGTGAAACTGAAAATCGCTTGAGGTTGCAAATAGTTAACCATAAACAAGGCCAAAATGGCAAAAAACCAGAAACAAGTTTCACTTGCTGTTATCCTGGACTTGCCTTGAGAGCTGAATAACAGTTTGCTTTGAGTGGGTTTGGCTTTAAAGATACTCTATATTTTCGGAAATTTTCAAAAATTATGGCCTTATAGCTAATAAAAGTTGCCAATTGCAATTGGCTAAGCTTGCCAATCAATTACACTGACTGGATGTCTGGTCTGGTTTGGGTAAAAGCTATTTAGGCAATTCACTTTCTCACACACTTAAACGTGACTGCCACGCCTATCATTCATACACACACATACATACGTACTGTATGTATGTTTTTATATATATAGGGACAGACAATTGAAATTGAATCGAACCACCCTCAATTGCAGAACTTGGCAACAAATCATTATTACTTCAATGCAATCAATCATGCCTAATACGCTTTTGGTAATAAGATGCCACCACAAAACACACATTCAAACACACACACACACACTCACTCACTCACATTGTAAAGAGGAATTCCTCACTGCCAGACCAAGGCAAAATGCTTGAGCTCAATTCAAGCATATGTTAATTCAATAATTCCAGGCAATTTTCATATCAAATCATTCTACCGATTCTCTCGGGTTGTCAATCAACCACCAGCAATAACAGCAGTCATGGCCCTTTTCCCATTCCCTCCATACCATACATGCTGCTTTACAACAACATTAACATGACTTAGTACATACATGACAAGCATCTTAGCTCTCTCTCTCTCTCTCTCTCAATACCATTAAATCAGTTTAATTTTGTAATTTCGTTTGATTTTCTTTACTTGCTCTTTCTTCGTCTTGGTCTGTCCTTTCTCCTCCCTGCCCACAACTACCCTTAGCTTCGCTCTCTCTCTCTTCGCCACTCCCTATGTAGATCTTTGTAATTGCTTTTGGTTTTTGTTTGGCTTTTGTTTGCCTTGTGTCTCTCGTCAGTCTTGGGCAAAACTTTGTCCTTCACATTGTTCAAATTTACATTCATATACATATATATATACATAGACACTCATGTATACGCTTGTATGCGTGTCTATGTTTGTTTAAATGTCGAAGACTGATTTGCAAACTAAATTTCTCAGCATTAAAAAAGTATAGCATACTTAAAAGGGTTAAATTAAAAAATAAAAAAAAATTTTCGTTACAGAAACAGAAAGAATATTTTCACCTGATGTAAAATTCATTTGAAACATTTTAAAGTTTTCTTTTTTTTTATCACATAAAATTAAAGCAAAAAGGGCCAACGTCGAAACAGACACATGTAAATATTTATGCAAATGCGTTAATGGAAAACTGAAATCGGGGTGTCGTCTCGCTCCCCGCAAAACTGCGATGGCAACACGTTGATAGCAAAACTTTATGGATGCGGATACATTTTGCCACATACACACAAACACTTACACGCACACGCATACTCATACATACACATGTGTCTTTTCGTCTGTCGTTGGTGTTCTCGCCGTTCCTCATTATGAAAACCTTACACCTAAACAATCAACATGAATTCAAGCCAAAATTCATTAGGCAACAGCACGTCCCCATCCTGTTCACCCTTGTAGTCAGTAACAGTCAACCATGCTCCTTTCGCCCCATGTAAACCAAGCAAAGGTTCTGTTAGCATATCAAAGGGAATATTAAGTGAACATTTTTACAACAGAGTGAAAGTTGAGCAAAATGGTTAGAGTTAAAGTTGCCGCCGCTGTTGGCCATGAAGCTGCCAGCAGCTATGACTTAATAGCAAAAAGTCATTCCAAAAAGGGTTCCGTTGGTTTTCCGTTCTCTTGTGTGTGTGTGTGTTTTTTTTTTTTTTTGTTCCTTTTTTGTTGTCCTTTCGTTAAGGTGTCGCCCGGTTTATTTGCCTGGCGTGTCATTGCGGATTTCAAAATTGAAACTAATTGTTTTAAAATTTATGCACAACACTCTCGGAAATCTGCTTGGATGTGGGCAGATGTTACAAGAGGATGTAGGTGATTGTGTCTGTGTGTGTGTGTGTGTATGGGGGAGTATAAGCTTGGTTTATGCATGACATTTGTTTTGTGGCAGCTTTTGGGGTTGAAAGAATGAATTATGAACCGAATGCTGACTAAAGAGATAGGGGGCACAGATGGCCCACTGGGGAATTTAACTTATGGTTAATTCCTTGGCAATAATGGCTTAAATATGAAGTAAAACTAACAAGTGAAAGTCATTTGAAATATTTTTAACTTAAAGTAGAATCAATCAAAGCTAATACTAGTTGGCTTACTTCATTTTGGCCACATTTTATTTAACCACTTGCATTTGCACGCTAATTAAGTAAACTGTCAACGAGTAGGAGGCAATTTGCATTTACACCTGTGGCAAGAGTCGTTTCATTTATGTCAAAGTTTACGTTTATTTAAATTAAACCAAAAACTCAAACCAAGAGCAAGAGCAAGACATGCATATGCATAAATGGTGAGACTTAGTCTTTTCCTATTCCCCATAGCTCACCTCTGGCACCTACATTTCACTTGTACTACCCCACCTCGCTGCCATTTCATGGCTCCTTCGTTTTCTGGAAATACGCATAAAAGCTACTCAGAAGCGAGGACTGCCTGCCCAGCCACTGCCTTGAAATATTTTCAAGCTCATAATTTATGGAAAAATATGGCTGGTCTCAGCTAGAAAGGAGCGCACGAGCTCAAGCATGAGAGGGTGCATGTTTATGTTTTCCTGTTTCCGTAATTTCTTCCTGCTTTCATTTTGCATTGTTAGATGTTTCGTTTTTTCTTTTTTCTTTTTTATCATTATTATTTTCTTTCCCTCTTTCGTCGTTCGTATTAAAGTAAACAGAAAATTATGCATTGCCTTACTCACATCTGTCTCTCTCATACTTTAACCCCATTTGCATTTTGTCACTTTACTGACGCTGATTGTTGGCTCATTAAGTTAATTTTACAGAAATCACAAACACACACACACATATATAAGTAAATATATATGTATATATGAAAAAGCACATACAGGAACTGCATATGGCAGGCAGTTTTTCAGGTGAATATCAACACTAGACGGCAAAAACTGAGAAAACGAAATCTGAAATTTTATTTTAAGTGAAACTTTCAGTTATCTACTTGTCGACTTTTTTATGTTGAGCCTTTATTTTCATCGAGTTCTGTTTTTTGTTCTATATAATCAATGCCTTAATGTCATATTTTTTTATAGTAAAAATATAATCAATATTTTGAAAATCTACATTTGAAAACGATAACTGAATCCAATGTGAAAAAGTAATCAATCCAAAATTACAAATCATTTTTATTTATGCTGCTTAAAATAGATTTTAGTACAAAAATCATAATTTGTTATTTTTGGATAACGTATAGTTTCTCAGATTCTCTTATAAAAACAATCTTAGTTGACTATTTTTGGATTATAAAGTCCTTGCCTCCCACCATAATGAAAATGAAATATAAAACAGTTTCGAAATAGTGAGCCTCGATAATGAATATAATCTACACGTCTTAGTGGATTAAATACAAATTTAAAATCATTTTTATAAACAAATATATTGGGATTGTAAACTGATTTAGTTTGCCCATTAAATACCTAACAATTTAAAATCACTTCTTTCCTTCTTTAAAATTTAAAGTCAATATTAGCTTCATATGTTTCATTAATGATTGGGTAACGTTTGATTATAGCAATTTTGGTTGGAATGTGTAATCATAGACTATGACCATACATAATGGAGGGGGACTATTTTTAAGCACACTTCATGTGGGAAATATAACAAATGTCAGTACAAAAATAAAAACAACAACAACGGCAAAAGCAAAGAGTAAATTTATATGTCATACAATAATAAGTAGCTCTTCATAATTTTCTATGCATGTTTTGACATAATTAGGTAACGAACATTTTACGAACAAAAAAATTGTGAAATAAAAGAGCTGTCAGCTAACAGTAAACGCAAATTGCCATCATTATCATAATCAAGAGTCCTTAAAGGATATTCAGGTATTACATTTAGTGAAAATTTCAAATCTTTAAATACAAATTTAAAGCAACTTTGTTGTTGCTATTCGTGTTTTTGTTTATTTTTTTTTTTTTTTGGTTTATGCATAATTTATAATTGCATAGGCAAAGCAAATGAAAATTGTCCAGGTGCTCCTCCGCCTCCTATGTATCTCGCCCCTTTGTAATTTTTTATTTTTGTATCCTTGTCATTTTGCATGTCCTTTTTTCTATATGGGCACGCCCAAAAAAAAAAATAACAGTTGAAATGTGTGGGCGTATATGCGTAATTTAAAAACGTTTAAAATGTCATTAACAGTAGGAAGAGAGGGTCACCAGGCAGAGAGAGAGAGCGATAAAGTGGCTTTCAATGGCATATCATTTTGATAATATGTTGTTAGCCAACTTGTCAGCCCCGTCAACAGTCATCAGCTCAATGAACCCGCGCCCAAACGCTCAAAATGCTCAATTGACTTTCAACACAATCAGTCACTGGATTTTCATATCCATAAAAAAATTAGTGTATAAAAATTCTGAGCAAAGTATATATGCATTCTTAATCAGTGTGACACGAAGAGTTTATTTCATATTAATTAAGTTATCGCATATGTGTACTGCGAACAACTTTAACTAATTGCCTAAAGAAAAATTAATTGTCAATTTTAATGAGACAACCGAGCTTCCTCTTTCTATTTACTATAACTTTGGACAGTATTTACAAGGGCATACAAACTTCGATATAGAAGCCCATTTTGGTTAGTTTTTGGTTTTATTCCTTTTTATATACTTTTTTATTGTAGTAAAAATGTCAATCAAATGAATAGAGTAGAAGGATTTTTGCACAAGAGTGAATGGCATAGGAGAAAAAGGACATAGGGAGAACTGTCAGGACATTCCAAAACTATATCAAAAACTGTTTGACAGACGACTGACTGATTGACTGTCTGACTAAATGTCCAGCCAGCCAGCCAATTGATGTTGATGTGACTGAACTTTGGTGAAGTTCGAAAATCGTGAGGGGGTACTACGACAGCAAACATTTCAATCGGATTTCAGAGCAATTCCAATTTACACACACACACACATACACGCACAGAGGCACACGTACGTACAGCGAAAACAATTTGCATATGAGTTGGGCATCCAAACTTAGCTACCGCGCCCCTCTCATGGAAACCATTTCCGTTTCCGCACGTTTGACGTTGGCAAAAACGAACACAAAAAAATCAAAAAAAAAAAGAACGAGCAAAGAAAGAAAGAAAACCCGCAGAGTCAAAAACATGGAACATGCTAAATGAAGTTTTGTGAATCTGAGCCCAGGAAAAACAGCAAAAAGGCAGGCTTCCACACCTGCACACCCTCACTAACATACAAACACCCACACATCCTCCACCCCTGTCATTTGGGGTAGCATTGTTTGTTTGCTTGTCACTCGGTCTTTGTGTGTGAGAGTGTGCCTTAGCATACTTTTAGGCATTGCCAAAGTTGCATTTAAAGAGTTCCCATTCTTTTTGAACCGTTAGGTAACAGGTTGTGACTCTGCTCATCTTAATCTCCTTCTCAAACTATTTGCATAATATTTGCACAAATAATTGAATTTATTTTTTTACCTACGGTAAATTCGTTTGGCGGAAAGAAAATTTGGTTTTCTGTTTGTGAATTGTGCCTGCAATTGATGTTACTTCTTTTCTTTATTCTTGGGGTGAGGGTGTGTGGGTGTGTGTCTGTTTAACTTGCCATGAAATTGAATGGAAATAAAAATACTTAACTCTAGTTTTTTGAATTTCTATTATATGCTTAACCCCAAAAAGTTGCTTAGTCTAGACAGAGTCATGTTCAAAGTGATATGGATTAAAATGAGCGCTTCTTGGAGATGGTTTGGGAATGTATACTTCAAGATCTTTTTAATAGTTTTTAACTTTCAGTTCTTAGCAATCAGTTCTCTTTAAACATTCATTTTTATACCATCAAGAAAAATTTATAACTTTATTGTTTAAATCTTGTAGAAACCAAATCTTCTTATCAAAGTAAACAATAGCTTATATAGATTTTTTACGGATTAAAACTTATGCAGATATGCTCAAGTTTTATACTCAAACTAACCAACAGAAAAGTGAGGAGAGACAGAGGGCTAGACAAAACGTTTGCCACTTATCAAAATCAATGCAAGGCAGCGGCAACTGTGCAAATTCTGGTCCATATGTGTAACAACCAACTGTAGCAAAACGAATGCGTTCATTTAACATGAAATGCAACTCAAGAACTGAACTGAAATGAAATGAAATGTTGCTAGAAAAACGCTTAAAACGCGACAAATTCGCTTTGTGTCAGCAGAGTCAAGTCGGTTGGCTGTTAGTTCCTTCCTTAACTCCCTTAGCACTGGGGACGTATTTGATACCAAAAAAGGTTGCTCATACGCCACGTTGCACTTGCATTTCATGCTGTTCAAAATGCAACAACAACATCCAAGATGTCTGGAGATGGCGACGAAGATGGAGAGAGACTGAGCAACTGAGACTATGTCATGGTTAGGGGAATGTAGTAATGCACTACTACTTGAAGGCAGCTGCAGTCAGCGACTTAGCGCGTTGACTTAACTTGGCAGGGATTTACGACAACGCTCCATGGAGCATGGCAACAGTGTGTTCTTTCTTCTATTTTTTTTTTTTTTTTTAACTACGATTTCTCATGTCCTCTTTTTTTCTCTATTTTTACTCTTTTATTAAGTTGAAATAGACGCTGGCTAAATAAATCCATGTCGCTGACGTTGGCCCATGTGTGGCAAGATGAAAAGTGGGAGGGGAGGGAGTGGGTGAAGGGATAAACGTGTATGTGTGTGTGTGTGAGTTATTCATGTATTTCATTGCCTGGCATTTAAGTTTAATGCTGATGCATGGCATTGTGCATAATTAAAAGAAACAAGTCAGGGCAACAGCTAAAAACTATGGCAACTGCGGCAACTCTAGCTTAATGTTGAATGACACTGTGTGACATGTTACAACGTTTTTTTTCTTTTCTTCCAACTAATATAATTAGTTTTAACTTGTATTTTGTTTGCTTCTCCTTTCAGAGCCTTTGTGGACAACAGCCATTTACAGACATTGCATTTGAATTACAATCCACAATTGAGCGATATACCCATGCGTCTATTCCAGGGTAATCCGAATATATTGGAAGTCTATATGCAGAGCAACAGTTTGCAGACATTATATTCAGCTCAATTTCCAGTAGATCAATTGCAGAAACTTTATTTGGGTGACAATCCATTGCAGTGCAATTGTTCATTACTTTGGCTTTGGCGTTTGGTCACTGGTAATTTTGATGGTGTTGATGGAACAATGGAACATGGTGCTCCTGGTGGTGCTGTAGCTGCTTTGGCCAAAGATGCAGCAGCTGCTGATGCGGCTGCCAGGGATGATGACGATGATGCGACTACCGCTTCATTGGCCAATGATGATGGTGTGGCTGCTTTGGCTGCATATATAGCCGAACAGCATATAGCCAATGCTTTGCATACCACAGAGCCAAGTGCCTATGAATTGGTAACATCTCCATCGAATCGACATTCGGGTTATTTGCGTATGGATAGACAACAGATTGGCTGTGACATTTGGAAGGACACAAAACGCATTCGTCGCCAATTATTATCGATGAGTGAGGGTGAAATCACCTGTCCGGCGCATATTGTCACCGTGGTGTGTGCTGTGATCACTTGCCTCTTGGTGGCTATGATTGGTGTAAGTGTTTTGTATTACTTGCGTTTTGTGAAGCGGCGTCGCAAGCTTCTCCATGAACGCGGACCATTGAGGACAAGCAAAAGCATTATTAATGTTCATGATCGAATTCTGCAAGGACATCAGCCATTGGGCGGCAATGGCATGAGCATGACTTTGGGTGGCGGTTCAAATGGTGGCTTGGGCATGGCCCTCAATTATCCTCATCATCATGCTCAAACACTGCAGGCTGCCCACCATCATTACCATCAGGCCACTATGCCTCTGCAATCGCAACAGCATCTTCATCATCATCACAATGGCGGTGGTGGCAGTGGTGGGGGACATGAGTATCAACAGACAACGCTGCCCCAACTGGACAAGTTGGAGCTAGAGCGTTATCTTGCCGCCCATCAGACTATAGCAAATGAGTATCGAGCTCTTAAGCCCTGGGAATTGCCTGTCAAGGAGGCTGCTGATGATGAACCTGAGCATTTGTATGAGCGTTTCGATCACTATGAATATCCTGATACGCAAACTTTGGGCAAACTCAAGCAACAAGTACAGTCGAGTACAGTTGCCAGTGGTAATACCAATTCGGCTAATAAGCCACATGTTGTCTATGTATGACGTGGACGTGGTTATAATGAGGAAATGGAAATGGTGGGACTCAATTTGCTCACCGCTACCAATAACAACTACCGCAGCTATGTACAGAGCATCAAACACAAACAACACAGGGAATTTGAGGTTAGGTGCGATTAAATTTTCTAGGTTATGTTTTGGCATTTAACTTTGAATTTAATTTAATTAACCAACACACAAACCATAAACCACATACACACACACTCACACAAAAAAAGTTTAACAAGCGTCAAATGAAACAAGGGATTTTGTCTAAAAAGAAAAAGAAAAAAAAAAAAACAAATACAAAAACGAAAAGTAAAACAAGAATAACGGATCTAACTAAAACTTAAGATGACTAAACTAAGCATACGATTTCAAAGAAATACATAAATATATATATATATATACATATATATATATATATCTAGATATATATTAGCCAACAATAAAATTTCTCTCTTTCAACTCATAGAACAAAAAGGAAAACAAAAGAAAAACTCATAGCTAGTTACTACTATAAATAGTTAAGTAAGTCAAACTCGAATTAATGGAAAACAAAATGAATTTAATAAATTTGTAATTTAAATTTTAATTAACTAATTTATTTCGAGTGTTGTAAATTTTATTGTTTTTTTTTTTTTTTGTGGTTTAGTTGGATTTGGTTAATTTATTTTCTATTAGCTAGAAATTGGGACCAAATCTCAGTCCAAAAACTAAACAAAAACAAAAAAAAAAACCCATAATCTTCTGCATTCTAGCTAAAAGATTAAAAAAACGATTAACATTTATTTGCTTGGTTTCTTTTTTATGTAATTAAAAAAATAATAAAATGACAATATATAAACGAAAGGAAATATAAAATATATATATATATATGAAAATATAAAAATTGTGCAAAATTTAATGTAAATATTAAATTAATGTTTTTGCATCAAATTATTGTATATAAATCTATGAATAATACATTTAAAATTCTATATTTAAGCATAACACACACACAGATGAATGGCTAAACCTATAGAAATATATATTGATAAACATATATATATATAAATGGAAGCAATATTTTTTTCAGTTCTCTTTGATTTGGCATTATAATTGCAATAAATAAAATATAATATAACAATAAGCAAAAACCGCAAATAGAAAATGCCCAAATTTGCATAAAAATTGTTTTCAAATTAAATAGCAAAAGAAAACAAAAATTCAAAACTACTCTAAACTAAGCAAAATCAAAATACAATGGAAAATGATTGATATAGACACCAACAAAACAAACGATAAAATGAAAAAACCAGAGGTCATATATATGTATATTTAGCAATTATATATGTTCAGGCATCAATAAGTTTAAATAATATCGTATGCAGAAAACAACACAAAAACACATACTGAAAATATGTTATCTTCGGTCCACCGAAGTTGCTATACCCTTGCGGATGGATACAGATACAATGAAATTGCACAACAGTTCTTTACCTTGAGGTTAAGAGCTTTCACCTAGAACAAATGAAACACAAATTATATTGAAATTCGATTTATTGCAAGGATATAAAAAAAAATATTTAAGACACTCACACAAAATGTTATTTCTTATACGAAGACTGAAGCAGAGAGTTGAAGAGAGTAAATGAGAGACGAAGGCAAACGATGAAGTAAAAATAAAAAAAAAATAAAGAAAAAAAATAAATATATATAAATTCCAAAAAAAAAAAAAAAATACAAAATTCAAATACATTTTTTGGTTTTACTTGAAATCCAAGTTGCAAATGTGGGACAATTCTTATTTTAGCTCTAATAAATCAAGGACTTTACTTGCTGCCACTTCTTTTGTCCTTAGGAAATGCGACAAATCTAGTGAAGAGAATAAGGAGCGAAGAGTAGTAACAACAAATGAAGCCATGTTAAACAAATAAAGTACTTGTACTTGTTGTATTTTTCCATGGCAAATAAACTGCACAAGAAAATGGCATAAATCTACTAGTTGGTGAAACAAGGACTTGCCACACACTTATAGACACACACACACACAAGCATACACATATACAGGCACATTGAAACAGTAACCTGAAACGCCTACAAGAAGTGGTAGAAGAAGTGGCATGCCTGCAGGACAAAAGGATGCCCAACCAGAAAGAAAATGTAGCTAAAGCAAATATAAGTAAGTAAAATATTGCCAAAAAGAAAAAAAAAACCCAAACAATAGCAACATCAGCAACAAGAACAAATAGATAAATACTTATGTATATACAGGCTTTGTATATATTTGTATGTTGTTGAGGGCAACTCGGTCAATTTGTGAGGATAGAACATTCCAATCCTAGAACAAAGGAGTTTAGAAGAATGTGTTAGAGTTAAATGCCACAATATGCAACAAATTTATATGCCATATTTTAATTAAGAATCGAAAATAAATTATCAGCATATTTGTCTTTGCAATATGATGAGATATGGGAATAATTTTTTTTCTCGGTAAGCTTTTATAAAAAATGTTTTGGAAATTATAAATTAGGTGTCCTGGATAAAAGTATAGCTTAAATTCTGTGTTCTTGCATTAACTAGTTTATTTAGTGTTAAAAGTAAGTTAGTTAGTGAGAATTAGTTGCAAAACAAAATCAATTTTTGGTGAGAACAAAATTGAATGAGTATTGTTATCAAGGAAATATCCAAACTTTCACATTATTCTGAAAGTGAATTTAAAATATCAGAGTCCCTTAGTTATATGTCCAAGGTGACTCGACTTGTGGATGTTAACTATTTGGTATTGATAAAAAAAGTTTATAAATGTTTTAAAGATTAAGAATCCTTTTTCCAAAGTTTGCCAAGTGAAGCAATTGCCTGTAAATGGTTGTAAATCTAATTAAAGAAGCATATTCATCATTTTAGGAATAGACATTAATTTATATACGTCTTTTTTAAAAGATCTGTTGTACTTAATTTTCATCTTTTTTCAGATAATTTAGATAACTTTAGTTGATAAAGAGCTATTTAGAATAAAACAACGGTGCTAATAGCTCTTAGCGTAATTTAAGATATACCAGTAAACACATACATTTGTTTCAAAATCATTAAAAACCGCTAAAACTAAACTAAACAACCATTTTCAAATGATATAAAACCTTTCCAGCATAGCTCCGAAATAGTTAATACTAAAGTCTACTTTTCGGTGCAATTTTACACATTTTTGCAGCATACAACCAAGGGCAGAGGTAAAGAGAAATCTTGAGATAAATAGAAACATACATACGTAAACACTATATATGTATGTATATGTATATTTGTATGTGTATGTTATTCATTTTGCAAATACTTCAAACAGGTCTAAATGCAGTCACGCATGTCGCATGGCTGCAGGCCTCAAATTTCACTAGAAACAAATAAAAGTGAGTGGCAAACCAGCAACACAGAACAACAACAGCAACAACAATAACAACAAAAAGACTGTTTTAAAAAAAATATCTAGAAGAGAAAAAAAAAAGACAAACAAGCATAAAACAAAAGCGCAAACAAGAAAAACAGGAGTAGAAAACAACAAAAATACAAAAATAAAAAAAAAAAACGACTGAACAATTTAGTAAATAAATCTGCATGCTTTCTAAATAATTAACATGCCTAAGGCTTAAAATCATACCGTATACCCACACCCCGCTGCTTCACCCTACCTACACCTACCCTTGCTCACTTTCATTTAAACTGGGTCTCGCTCCTCGCTGCCACTCGTCCTGCTCCTTCTACCCTGTACCCTGCCTGTCCGCCACCACTCATTGAGTTGTTCAACTCGTCGCAAAATGAAGCTTAGACGGGAACAAATCTCCTTTGTGTGTGTTTTTGAATGATTGCCGAGCATTTGTTGTGCCACCTACCCCCACGAAACTCATGCTTTTGCCTTTCAACTTGGCAGACTTAATACCCATCACACCTGAGACTAAAGCCAGAGTCGAAGGCTGTTCGTTCCCTTTCGTACGATTCGTTGAAGTAATGTAGGCGTGTGAATAATGGCCAAGTAATTAATATTTTCTTTGAAATCATCTTTTGTGTCCATGGCGAATAATAATTCTAGTAAATATACATACATATATAGTCTCTTTTTTTTGTTGGTTTTCATCAAATTAAGCGTAAAACGTTTTGCGGCATAAAACCAACAAAATAGAAATGGCCAATAAGTCATAAAGTGCAGGCGAATTGCCAACATTAAATGCATATACACACATTTAACAACAACCAAAATAATAACAAAAACAACAACAGCACTAACAACATTTATTTTAATTGCTAACAGAAATAAAATTTCCTTTTATAGATAAAGATACGGATACAGATACAGCAAAAGATACTTAAATCTAACATAGAATGTGAAATAAATTTAAGTGATGTGAGAGAGAGAGAGAGCATAAAAAAAATTAATGGCCACAAATTTGTTAAAAGATGCGCAAACTGGCCATGAAACTTGGTCAAATGGAAAAGAAACACATACATACATAACGCATAGATACTTATATAAATTGCATAGATACATACATAGGAACACTTAAGGATGTATTTAAAAAAGCTTGTTGTAAGATAGAAAAATCTAGATTCTGAGGCCTTCACGTTTCCAAATTAGTCCAAAGGTTCGATATGCGGAAATATATGTTTCAATCTACATACATTCAATAAAATAAACAAAGCATTTCAAATAAAAAGAAACAAGTATAATTTTCACATTTTCAAATAGGACTTTCAAAATCCAATCAAGAATTTCTTTCAACGTTTGCAGAAAAACCTTTCCAAACTTTCACTTTATACAGATAAACAAACCAAATTAGCCTTGACAAACATTTCCGCTTAAACCTTTCCCTTTCGCTTTATTTATATATACATACACATATACATGGATATAGGGTGACAAACCAAAGACAAAAAAAAAAAATAGAGAAAAGAGGGAGGAAAAAACTAATTCGCATGGAACCACAAAAACGGTTTTCCCCTCTTATCTGTGTGTGTATTTCTGTGCTTATTTTGTGAATTATGGCCATGGAAATGCCAAATAAAAGAGGAGACCAATAAAAGTGTGGCCAAGATAAGCCGAACAAAAATGTAGGAAAAAGAAAAACAGAAGAAAAAAAAAAACAAAGAGGGAAAACCACCAAATGGAATAAACAACAAAAAGAGTAAAACAAAAGGTTTGGCTATGATTTAAACAAAATGATCAAGATACGGACAATACTATTGTACATATATATATATACATACATATACATTTTTGTTATTTCTTTCAAAGTATTAACAAAACTGCAGCTCGCCAAGATAAGTTGAAAAAGAAAAATATATGCAACTGCAACTTGATATAGAATTTTCTATATATATATATATATATATATTAAGGTAGTTTTGTTTGGTAACTTTTGTTTGGCTACCTTTCGTTCGGGTAGTAACCACTTTCGGGCCAGAAGATGAATGCGTTTGGCCTTATCTAACGCCAACGGCAATGCTCCCCATTTCAGTTAGTTGTGGGTAAGTTCTTGGCTTTCGTTTTGGCTGTCAAACGGTGTTTTAGTGTCCAAGACGATGGTTTTGTTGAAAACGATATGTCTGCCCCTTTAACCTACCCTCTAGCCAGCAGCAAAAGACCAGACTTATGTACACATTCACATATAGTTGAAGGCAGGGAAGATGAAGGGCCAAAGATATCTTTCAGCTTGACAGCATCTTAACTAATATAATGCCCAATTTTCTGTGGTTTATGGCTTACAACTGTCAATGCCTTGTCCGACCATCCATCTAAGCATTTCACAAGGTGGTCGAGAAATGGTCAAGCTTTTTAAAGGTTCCACTAAACCATTTTGTGGTCTTTCTTTATTTAAATTGATATAAATAGATTGCACTTATTTGTTGGCATTATTTGCCTTTGACATTTTATGGGGGGTTTTGGGTTTGGTTTGGTTTGGATTTTGGTTTTCTGGTCTCTTTAAGTGAATATCCTATCAAAGGCTAAGTGAATTTGATTTATCCATTCTTGGTCACATTTCCCATTTGACAGAATTGTAAATATTTGACCATGACGAAAATGCAAACACAGCTAGCTTAGGCCAAAGAGTGTTTATTTGTTAATACCTAATTACACATATGGCCCTTATATGCCTTTGATGGCAAATTGAAAGGTTTACCTAAATATATACATACATATCTATATTGATTGAAATTGGTTATTGAAAAGAGAGAGAAGGAGAGAGAGAATGAGGAAGGAAAATTGAGAGATATTTAGCCAAAACTAAAAAGAAAACAAAAAGTGAGAGATGTTCAGACAAAATTAACAAAAATGTAATATTTTCTTCGTTGATCCTGTCTGAGGATTCCTCAGTGAACTAAATCGATGTTTGAGCTTAAAAATTTAATAAAAAAGTCTCTTAAAGTATTTAGACATATTCACCATAATCTCTTGTTTAAATTTTTGGACTTCCGGAGCATTCTGATCAAAACGATATATCATCTTATATCAGTAACATATGGAGTCTAAGTTGTCCAAGCAAATTGATTGGTTGATGATTTCTGCCAAAATTCAGATTTCCGTTTAACAAAATAAAATATTTTCAACATTTTCTAGTCCCAAAATAAGTTTCGTTTTGTTTTAAGTTCTACATAACCTGATCCGCTTTCGAAACATTCTATTTCTGATATTTTCTCGTTTTTTCATTTTATTTGTGCTTAAAATATGGTGAATTTTATCTCAAAGTTTTTTCTTCATATTAATTTTCCTTTGCATAAGAAAATATTTTTCATATTTTTATACCTTGCAGTTTATGCGTTTATCACATATTTAGTTTACTATTCATTTAGTTTTACATTTTCATACACTTTTCGTTTGATTTCTCTCTATTTCATGCTTTGTTACCTTTTTTCATTTTCTCATATGTTGCAAATTTATAAAATGAACAAAAGTAAAAGTTTTGTTAGCACAACAAAGGAAATCCTTGAATCGTAGATGCCTCTCATATCACACAAGTTGTGTGCAAGTACGTTAAATAATAGATACATCTCATATGAAACATGCGTTTACAGAAAAGTAGATGCAATTTGTTTTTCAAAAATTTTCACTCTCACTCTTTTTCTCTTGGTCTCCCACTCGGATTCTTCCTGCCAGCTCTCTGTGGATTAATCAACACAGAAAATACAGTCATTATATATGAAGAGGTGGAAAGTCAGCAGTTACCCTATATATATATTCCTCTCTCTCTTTCTCTTTATATGGCTACAGTAAACATCCCCATATAATGCACACACGTGCATACACACTTGAGAGCGAAATCTTCTCTACTCGCATGAATATTTTAAAATACTCGCAGCACCATAGCATTCAAATTATGATAATGACGAGAATGAGGAGAATGGCGAGTACTTGCCACGCTAACGAGCGACAGGTCGGTCCCCAGGACCCAAAACAGGTTGAGAGGATTTCTGTTACTCTTCTTCTGCTTTTTTCGTGCATCCAGCCAGCAAACCAACGAACCGTTTCAACATTTTTAACCAAGCATTGCATAAATTTTCGATTCACAAAAAAATATACAATACAATGTGCGTGTGTTTAATGAGCACTTTTGTAATGAACAGGGGAAGAATCATTAAAAGTCACTTGATCTCGAGAAGCTGAAGCAATCCTTTACCATTAAGTGCACTCATATTTGCGGCTGATTTTAAAGTCTCAGGCATTTCTTGTCAAACCCAAAAATTATGAAGTGATTCATACAAACGGCGCAACGGATATCTTAACTATTGAAGAAATATTTAGACTTTTGTTTGGCTCTGATTCAAGCAGCTTTGCAACACTTTCTCCGTGTGATTTTCATCAATTTTAAGTTTAAAAAAAAACAAAATGACTTCTCAATTTCGAGAAAAAAAAAAATCTAAATTTTTTTTTATTTTACTTTTGTTAAAAAATGTTTAACGCCACTTTAGCAACAGCATTGAGAGACTTTCCAACATCAATGTCTACCATTGATGGGCAGTATTCCACCACCACAGCGGCTCCAGCAATAGGAGCCGGTGGTGCTACCGCATTAAGCATAATTGGTATTATAGTGGGAGTGATAATGCTTTGCTGTTTGTGTGGCTTGCTCATTTTTTGCCTACCAGCGATTTGTGCTTGCTGTGCAGTCGGAAGCTTATGCGCCATGTGCACCTCTTGTGCTGATTGTGGTGAATGTGGCGACTGCGATTGTGGTAATTGTGATGACTGGGGAGGCGATAACGATTTTGTATGAAATTGGTTAAAACTAATAAGATTGAAGAACTATTATAAACGTTAGCATCAGAAAGAGTTACAAAAGGACAACATCTCTTTTCAAAGTCTTTCAAATTGATATGTATGTTGCTTCTGTGACAATCACGAAAATTTCATAAAGTTACAAAAATATTTCTCAAGGTGTCAAGAAAAATTAAAGTGAAATTATATATAAAAAATAATAAAAAACTACCCAAAATATATAAGACCATAAGGTTTTTGATCCTGGGGAGTCATATTGGGTCATAGGTTAATTTGACTACGATTTGAAATGCATTCGATTTTTGTCTTTTATTTCGATTTCTGAACAAAAAATTGTTGAAAAACACAGACTAGTATAAAACTAAATTTTGGTTGCAATAGCAAAACAATTTTGTGGACAAAAATTTTATCTAACACTAATCGATGCTGGATATATGATATAGTTATATAATCGATTCAATTGAAGAACTTTGCATAGCTACATATCTTAAAAGCTTATCTACCAAATTTCATCCATATAGCCTAAAAAGAATTATCTAATTTACGCATAGAAATAGACAGACAAATAAATGATACGCATAGCTACATCGACTCGGCTATTATTAAACTTTAAAAGTTGGAAAATCTTTCTTCACTGCATTACAAACATCTGAACAATTCTTCTTTAAACATATAATGTAATTCCACGGTGAATTATGCTATTATAAAAGAGTAAAAGCCGATTAAAGATAATCAAATATCCTAAAAGTATTTTAAAGTAAATTGATACAAAACCAGAGTCCAAAGATGTTTCATCTTTAATATGCAATTGAAATTCTTTAAGAGAATTAAAATGATTTTCCCTTGTTGGTCGTTGACATGGTTGACAGACGCTAAAGCTATTAGCTACTGTTTGAATGCAAGCCTGATTGTGCTGACATTTCGATATATGAACACCACACACATGTATATGTATTTATATATACATATGTATGTATATATACATATAGTTGACCATGCATATGTAGTTGCTTGTGCAACTGTACACAATGACAGAACTGCAAACTCCAACTCCGTAACCGACGACTTCAAGTCCAAGTCGTAAATGCACTCAGCACTTTGTCAGCTTTTAGACAAGGCAATGCAGTTGCCATTTTTCTTTTAGTCTACCATTTCTTTTACTTCGTTTTCAACCTCACTCACCCACTGTGGCTCCCCTTATTCTGCACTTAGAGACATGGCATAAAAAAGTAGCAGTTTTAGTTCTCACATATCTCTCTCCCAGTCCCTGTCTTGTTATCTGCTGGAGTGTATGTCTGTCTGTCTGCCTGTCTCATCTTTATTGTTTTGTCTAAAAATTTTTTCAACACTCTTCCCATATTCAGTTTCATAATTTTTACCAAAGTTTCTCCTTTTTATTCTTTTTAAAAAAAAAAAAAGTAGAGGATAAGTTTTCATTGCCATGAAAAGTTTATTATTTTTTGGTATATGTGTTATATATTCTTTTCTTTGGCTTGAGGAGTGCATTAAAACTTGCAGCATACTTGGCGGAAAAAAAAACTACTATAAATTTGTCTTATTAATTTTTGCACTCCTCTAATGCATTAAGTGGATTATTTTTCAGCTGCCCCTCGCAGAAAACTATATCATATTTATTAACTTCGCAATTAAAAAATTCCCATTAGTAATTATGCTTATCAACTGACAATAATTTAATTTATTCTTTTATAAGTCTTATAAGCTAACATTATCTACCTCAGTGTCAGTATCTGAATCTCTGATTTTACCCAACCATTTCACAAATTGTCTTAATTTCTCTAAGCGTCGCTGTTGTCCACCCGATTCTCCTTCTCGTATGGCGACATGTTTCCATCGATGCTCCACTGCAGCACGCTCTTCACTATCCAAAGTATTTAGATACTTTCTTAGTTTCTTTTGGAGTTTATTTTGAAATTGTCCTGTTCTCAATTGAATGGTACGTTTCCAGCGATCGAAGCCATGTCGCTGCAGGCATAGAGCAATCAGTTGATTCTCAATGCTGGATGATTTTTCGGCATCCTCATCGGCATCCAGATATGAGTGCACAATTTTATAGAATGTGGCCAGAGTTGCCTCTGATTTATTACTACTTACAGCTATAAATGCATCAAAGCTATTCAGATAGCCAAGTAGAATGGTATTCTGTGAGTCTAGAACCAGAAGATCCTCAACTACATTATCCACAAGTTCAATGGCCTGTGATATGGCTTGATTCGTAATCAGGGAAAGACTTCGCTCTGCCTGACTATACAAGCGATGACCATTCAAATCACCAGAGCTATCTATATATGTTACAAGACTTAGCTACAAGGGGGGGAAAAAAGAGGCAGATAAAAAAAAAACTGGTATAAAATATTTTTAATTACTAACCAAACTAAAAGCGAAAAGCACTTGGTAACTAAACAATTTCATCTTGTCTCCTCGGCGAACGCTTAGATACTGAATAAATAATACAACTCGGAACTGAAATATATATATGTTTATATATAGTATAAAAATATTATCATAGACAAATCTTATCTCTTGGCAAACTTTTTTTTCTTGCTATTGTTGTCTTTTTTTTTTGTCATTTTAGAGCGGTTTGGCATGAAAGTTATTTATGATCAACTCTTTATGACATAAGACGCAGTGAATTTTCATGACGCCTCCCTTCCATCTAAAAGGGCGTAAAAAAGAACCTATCAATGAAAGATAAGTAGCAACTAGTGGGGGGATGGATTAAATATATATACTATATATCAAGAAATATATAAATAAAACTAGACACCTTACTGAATCATAGGGGGAACATACTTATACTAGTGCCTATACAAAACGGAAATATTTATGCATTGAAGCATTCAAGTATCGAAAATCATTAGATAATATTATTCATAGATAAAGTTAATCCAGAAGATTTACTAGTCTGAAGAATTCGTCAGAGTATGGCAGTTTACTAAATATATATTGGCTAAAATATGTCAAAAATTATATTTGAGTCTAAAATTTTCAGTTGAAGTCTATAAACTATCTAATATTTTTACCGTTCACTCAAATGTTGCCATCGTCAGACTACCCATAAATCAATCAAAAAATATATTTGAAAGTTTTCCATTAGATTTCCAAAATGTTCCACTTAAAAGAAATGAACCTTAAAACTTACTATAAATTAACCCTTTTGTATTCTAAATTTCTAACAACTCTTCAGTAATACCACCAGCTGTCGAATCTTCAGATCGACCACAGGGAAGGATAAAGTGTGCTAATAAGAAATTGGAATAATTTCTGTCCATGCGTAAAATTAGATGATGAAGGTTCACTATAACAATTTATTTGTCCTAACTTTATGGCAGGAACTTAGCCTAGGAACCAGTGGCTTTGTCTTCGCTAAAGCAGCAAACAACTGATGTCGGTATGGCATCCTATAAAGCAGCTGAAGAATAATAACTAAATGGCATTTGACAGTTGAATTATTTTAATCACAATATCACTCTCACGGGGAACTTTGTGAAATTATTGCCAGTGGGTAGGATCGATTACAGAGTTTCCCAATTAAGCAAATGTTTCATCATTTGCATGCGAGTCTCTTTTTCCCACTAGAACTGAAACACTAATTAGAATGTTTAAGTTTAGTTTTAGAATTTACCCAAATTTCTTAACGAGAACGAAACGAAAATTCATAACGAACTTTTCTTCCTTTTCTTCCGATTGTGAATTGAGCAAGTCATAGTTTTTATCAAGAAAACCATGACAAATTTCCCGAATGCTGAACAACTAATCTAAATGGCAAAGAACATCATGATGATGATGATGAAATGAAGATAACGCACTTTAGTGCTCTAGTTGGCACTAGAATGTATACACACACACATGCAACGATTTATCTATTTGTCCAGTTTCGTTCTGGGATACAGTCGCTACCAACGCCAAAGTAATAATACTGAAATAAAAGTCCACTTAGTCAGCAGCCAGCGGCCAATTCAATGTGTCTATATCTCTCTCTATGTGTGTGTATGTGAGTGTGTATCTATGATAAATGTCAAAACTGGGTCAGATGAAAACTCAGCGGGAGGAATAAAAAAAAAAAGCGCCGATTACCCGTTCCCGTCTTGTTCGTTTTTTGCGCTTTTGGATTTTTTTTTTTTCTTTTTTGTATTTTTGCCCACTATTCAGATGAAAATCCCTCGCATCTCAACTCTAAATGGTTGCCATTTGGAGTTTTCGAGTGCCAGCAAATCCCTCCCAATGCGTACGAGAGCTGCAATTTCAACTTTGATAAGGGAAGTTTAGTGGTAAAAACAAAAAAAAAAGGGAAAAAAGAAATAATCGTAATAATAGAATGATGCTTCCATATGACAATGTTATTAGCGTTGTTCAGTCGGAATGAAAATGTTGAAAACGATTTCAACAAGAGTTCAAATTTAAACAAATCAAAAAAGTAAAAAATTCAACATATATGTAAAATCAACGAAACGATTACGCCCATTGAGATCTTTTTTCCATTTAGTTTTTTTTTTCCTGCAGTTGGATATTTTACATACATACACACTCAGATATTCACAGGCAGACTCACAGATTTATGCAGCAAAATATACGACTAAACAATAAGCATCTTTGGCCCCAAGCGTCATACACACACACACACTCATATACACATACGCACAAGTGTTATAAATTTCCACTCTCCCCGCTTTTCTTGCATGCAAATTTCAATAACTTGTAGTCGGCTAACCCTTTCGAACAACTGACACTGAATATCAAATATGAGATGGAGGCCAAAAATTATTTGCATACTTTTGGGGATGCTTCCTGGAAAAAAAAAAAGCTCAAGACCCTCAGAGCGCACACATGGCGCGCTCTTTTTCGTTAACCGAGCATAAGAAGAAAAAAAGTGCAAAAAAAAACAGTTTCTACATAAGTTTAGATTTGGAGCCGTCTTTTCGATGCCCTGTACCAGATTTTTTTGGTACTCAATGATTGAAAAAGGACATATAAGGAAAGGATGAGCCCCCGAACAACGGATGATAAAAGATCCAAGAAACCGATGAACAGTTTGAAAAAAAGAAAGAGTAAAGCACTGTCAAATGGGTAAACAACGTAGGGAAAGTTAGAAAGACAATCAAGAAATATTGGTTATTGGAGGTAAAACTATTCAACTGTATCAGAAAGGCGTTCAGTCCTTGTATCTCTTTTATCTGCCTGCTTTTCTTTTTCATTTTCTCAAGCTGCGTTTTTCATCTTGTAATCTGTTTTCTTTCTATATTTTTATTTCATCTATCTTGCTTTATTAACTATATTTTTTTCTTTTTTTCCATTTATTTATTTATTTATCTTGCTATCTGACTCTTATCCGCCTTTTTCATCTGTCCAACTTTGTTTCTTCTTATCCTATTCTTTTATAATATCAACTCTAATATACCCTATACCCATTATGTTTCCAGGATATATAAACTTCTTTTTTTTAAAAAAAAACAGGAAACATGCTTTGAAAAGGGGTGTAAACAGCCAAAAACTCTTTTTTTTCGTCTGTTGTTCTCTCTCCTTTTGCCTTTTGCCAAAAACACAGCGAAACGAGTTATTTATTGCATTTGCAAATTTTACACAACATTTTCCCCACTCCTCATTGGCAAAAGGTGTAACTGGAGTTTATCGCGAATACAAAAATTGTTACGGTTTATGTTTTCCTTGCTCGGCTGGCTGACTGGTTGTTGGTTGGTTGGTTGGTTAGTCGGGTAGGAAAAGTGGGTAAAAGTTCTGTATGTAATATTAAGCTGCAAGTTCAATGAAGCCAAAAGGTGTGCATGTGTGTGTTTGCCACTCACAATTCGATCTATCTATCGTTCTCACCTTTCGTTTTCCCCTTTCTCTCTCTCTCTCTCTCCCCCTCTGTTGGAAAATTGATGTGCAAATATTTTCATAAATTTATTCACCAAAAGTTTCAGGTGTCATGTTTGAAAACAAAAAATGTATGAACGAAAAATATATAAAAAGAAGAAATGTACTCGTATAAAGCATTCGCGCACAAAATATTTGATGAGCTCAACTCGTTAGGAGTTGGGAAATTTGATTTTTGTGGTATGCATTGAAATTTTCATTTCTCTTTTTGATTTTGTAATTTTATTTTTTTTTTTTTTCGGTGAAAAAATAGCAGTAATAAATTTGGTTCCAATTGGAAAATATTTCGAATTTGATTAAAAAAAAGCATAAATAGATATTGAATCACAAAATTTTATGCTACAGGCGGCAATAAAAATAATAAATTTACGAAAAAGCATTTTACTGATTAGTTTGTCACTCATTTTGACATATTATCCGTTTGTAATTCCCAACCAGTTTAAGCTTTGACAGAATGGTATTGACTAGAATTGGAAGGGTGGAAGGCGGCAAAGTATACCATACGACTAAACATCTGGAATCCTGATTACGATAAAACTAAGGTCTCTCATCTTTATAACTCTGGAAAAGGGCATAGTAAAGCGTACCAATACACAACACACGTATTTACAGTACACTTATACACATCTTTGTGCATGTATTGGTGTGATTCATTTTGCTATTTGTCAACTATTAGCCACGTTTGTTAAGGCTCACACTCAGACATTCATTGCACACTCAAATCTTACACCTGGCTTCATGTCAAAGTGGCAAAAGTGGCTTGTGGAAGGAAAGGAAAAGCGCAAAAAAAAAAATGGGTAAGGAAAATTGCAGGAAAAATAGAGGCAAACAAGGAGGGGGCAGTCGACAGGCAAGTAGTCAAAAGCGCCGCTTGTCGATGTTGAAAGTTACGTCGTTCCTGTTATTGTTGTTGTTGGCAACCCTTTCTACGTTTTTTCCTTTTTTACCAAGCTTGCAACTGCTGCTCCAATCCAAAAATAAAGGAAAAAAAAGTTGCCCACTTGCAAAAAAAAAAAGGAAGGAAAATCGCGCGAATGCACAAAGTCAACATGAACACATGCACACGGGAAATGCGAAAAATGTCAAGGGAAAACGAAGGTACCATTGGTTTCTCTTTTTCATGCTTTTCGTTTTTTGCTTTTTCAATTGGAGAGCCTGGGCAATAGCTCAAAAACTTCCTTAGCCATGAAAAGTTACAGCAACAATTGCATTTGCCGCCCCCAAGTGAAGTGGCAAATAAGCATGAAAATTGTCAAGGCATTGGAAAACCAGCCAAATAATGAAAAAAAAATATACTTACAGGAAGTAGAGTCAACTATGACAAACAGTAAAAGTGAAGTAAAAGAAAAATACAACTAAGAGGAAAATCAACCATGAAAAACATAAAAATCTAGACTATAAACAAGTGTAAAGCGGTTTTGCTGATACCCTTACTAAGTGATATTTGTGTAGGAATAAAATAATAAAATCAATTGTATATTGGAGAAGTGAGTAAATACAAATCGAATAATAATTATATCTGAAGAATTTTAATGCCAATTCCAGGTTTGTGTTCATTTTGTTTTATACAATTTGATTCATAACGATAAATAACTAAAATATTTATATACCTGCAGATAAAGTGTTTGTTATGTCTCTTAATACTGATAATACTTAAAAACTTTTTCTACAAATAACCATAAATTAATATACAATAATATGATTTCATATGATTTGGTGAGACCTAAAAAATACTCATTATTTGTTTTTTAAACTATTGAAGACGACTTTTATCTGCCAGCCTCAAAAGTTGGAGAGCTACTCTCGCAACTTCATCTAATTTAAATTTCAGTATATCTCAATAATAATAATTACTTTGCACATTTTTTCTTTGCAAACCTTTGATCAAATTGTATGTACCCCTTTTTAGAAAGAACGAAAAAAAAATCAGACATAAATGGCGTGGAAAAGTCCTTGTTGTCGTGTGGATAAATTTATGTGTCTGCCTTAGCATTTGGATTTGCAACTTAAAAAACCAAAGAAAACCACAAAAACGCAAGGAGAAGAAAAAGTTGACCGTAGCAAAAGCAAAAAATAAAAAAGAAAACAAACTAAACGCACTCATTTCTTACTTATTTTATGGGCAGTGAAAGCGAAGGCAATCATCATCAGGCTCATCTTCAATGATCATCTACGGGGGCATATCATCATATTCATGGCCAAGACCGAATTGCAGTCGTAAACTTGATTGTAATAGTAAGGCCAAAAAAAAAAAATACACGTCCATGCCTATGACTATGATTATCATTATCCTTCACACACATACAAACACACTCCCACTAAGAGAGGGAATGGGGCATTTTCATGCAATTTTTATAGCGGTGCCGTTCATAATCCGCCCCCATGGACCTTTCTCATCTTTGGATCTTTGCTTAGAAGTAGTCACGCCCAATGCGCTACGACGGCATAGCTCCTGCTGCGAAAAGTTATTGTTATCCTTTTGTTTTAGTGCACGTCCTTTATGTATGTTCTCCCTTCTTTGTTGCCATTTTTCTTTTCGTTTTTTTTTTTCCTTTTGCGCATTGATTCATAATACATAAATACAAATATTGCGTATACGCAACGGTTTTGTCCTGACTGGACTACCGGCCACTTCTTCTGCGCCCCTTCTCCAAAGACCAATAAATTCTTATAAACACACAAACACATAAACAAACGCCAGACGCCAAGTCATCAATCTTTTAGCATTTCACTTAGAGATATATGTATGCCCTCCCACCCTTTGTATCCATGTAATTCCCGCTTCCCCATTTTCTTTCGTTACTCTCAATATTTGTGCATAAATATTAATATTACATGACGCATTTTTATTTGAGCAAAAGAAACACATATACATATGTGTATGTATGTACGTCAATATGTACATAAATATAGAATAAAATTGGAAAAACCATGGATTCGGATAGACTATCAATGTGTTATTCCATTTCTATCCTAGATTTATATCCATTTTGTTGAAATTTGGATGCCAGTACTACAATTACCAATCATCACTATCGGCACAACACCACCAACCCCAACCACAGAGTAAATAGCATATAAAACAACAAGCAAATATTATGCCTATTAAGGCAATTGTTGCAGCTACATATACACTCACTTCTGTTGGTGGCTTTTCGGTAACTTCAGTAACATAAGTCACATTCTTCATTAATGTTGCACGATCGATGCCATATCTAAACATAATTTCTTTTCCAAAGAATTGCCAAATGGATATTCAAAAAAATTTTGACTTTTATTTATATTTGCATTTTGTAGAGATAGTTAAATCATAGTCTACCATATAATAAATTTGAAAGTAAAGAAAAGAAAATAACTTGAAACTCGCCAATACATTCTTTCCATTATTGTTAAATTTAAGGCAAGTTCTTAAATTCAATCCTAAATTATATTTAACGACGTGCTGACTAATTGTATTATCTCTTGCTTCATATATATAAATAAAACACTTGAGTTTGCCCTTGTTTAGCAGTTTCAATAAATTCCTTTCCAGTTATTTATGTGGGCAAATAATTAGCGCCTTTTTAGGGCCACCCATTAAATGAAATGGAATGGCAATTCGATGCCAGAAATTGCTTGGTCATAAATTTAATGTCTTTTCCCCATATTGAAGCGAATGAATTTAAATATTTGCAATTACATTTAAACGTTAACCATGCCCATTGTTATGGGCTTTGAGGTGTGTGCGTGTGTGTGTGTCAGAGTGTGTATGTCGTCTAAGAGCAGCAGTTTCCATTTTTCTATGTTTTTCTCTTATGTCTGCCATTTCTTTCGCATGACAATAAATTTCTTTGGCAGAAAGTGTCAGGCAAAGCGGCCATTGTCACCGATTTGCATTTCGATTTCCCATTCCTTTGCCCTGTACTGTTTGAACAGAGCGAAGGGGGCTACTTACAACATACAATATATGTATATATATATAAGAATATAATAATGGAAATCCACTTGAAAATAGAGCAATACCCGCCACTTGCATATGTTGCCGCGGACATTATACAGAATGAGTCGATGCTATAAATATTATTGAGTCGTACACCCGCCTCTACTAGCACCGCCAAACCCCATCATTCCCCTGCAGTCACCCACTGAAGCAGGGTTTGGGGGGAAGAGAAAACAGAGCGATGATTGCGGCAAGCGGATGTAAAAACCTTGGCAATGACAGTTTTGGGCCCATTCGACCGGGCTCCGTCTGTTATGCAAATGTCCAATGTCTATATAAGTATGGGACACAAAGGCGGCGGTAAAAGCAAAGTAACCCCAAAAGGGGTTTCAACTGAAGCCGAAAAAACTTTATGAGAATTTTAACATTTCATAGAATTTTAACTTCATAGAGGGGACCTCTCCCTATCTAATTTTTCACGTAGAAGTTTCACTACAGGTTTTCTTTAGGTCATACCAACTTAATTCTAATTTCTTTTTTACTTTTTTCCATTGTTCCTTATTCTATCTTCTATCTTCTTTGATTCCAATCCCTTTAACTTTAGAGTTCTTTTTATTAAATTTCTGTTATTACTATGTATTCTCCTTTCCAGAAGAAGTTACTTCTACTTTTTCCTTGTCTTCCATTTTAAAGGTAGAAAATGTAACTTTTTCGTTTCATTTTCATCATTCCCTTTTCTGGTTTGGATTCTGTAAAACTTCTGTGTTTCTTTCTCCTATTATTTTGTTTTATGTTTTCTTACTGATTTGTTGTTTATCTTTTTATACCTACTTTTTATATTTTCCTGTTTTCAGACTCATTAAGTTGTTCCATCAATCAGATATACATATATAAACTTTATCACCCCCCTTTTTGAGTTCACTTGATCTGTCCATGTCTCTGCCAACATGCAGTTGTATGAGTCTGTTTGCAAGTGTGCTTTCGTGTGTGTGTGTGCTTGAATGTGTGTAAAATCGACGCCTGTTTATATGCAAATCTTTTATTTCGATGTCGGTCTCCGCCTAGCCTTTGGCTCTGGTATTTTCTCTGTTTCTTTTTTATTTTTTGTTTCTTTTGGTTTTCTTTCTGTTCTTTTTGTGTGTTTCCGTTGCAGCCGCCTTTTTTATATCTTCTGCATTAAATTAACATCAATAAAAATGTTGTCTCACTGCCTCTTTTGTCCTGTCCTTGGTCTATGCCCATCGTACTTGTCTGTAATTTCAAAGCTAATGCCAACATGTACACTGATTTGTACAAAACTTCCCACCACCCCAAAAAAAAAAATATATATAACAATTGTCTAAGGAAAAACAAGAAACAAAAAGAAGAGAGAGAAAGTGTGAAGAAGAAGAAAACAAAAATCTTTCATTTTTCCACCCTCCACTTTGCAGCAATTCGTCATTTGCCTATATTTTCTTAGGGGTTTAGCTGATAGATTTCCAAATGCCATGCAGCCGCATGTAAACATCGGCTTCTTCTTGTTAATCAAATTAAGTGCAAGTTAATGGCAGGGCAAATCTACTTGCACACTTTCTACATTTCTCCATTTCCCTTTCTTTTACTCGCTGCTTTCTGTTTGCCCACTCGAAAATGATGAATAATAAATTGCTAATCATAAATATTGCGAAATCAGGCAAAACTCGCTTGAAAAATGGCTGGCAAATGTTTCGTCTTGCTCTTCAACTTTCATTTCTCTCTCCTTCTCGTTCTCTTGGAATGAAAAACGGAAAAAGGAAAACAATATCAAAAGTACACATTGTTAAATTGAAAGGAAACAAATGTAAAATTTATACAGCTGCATTGGCTTTGATTTCTCTCTCTCTCTCTCATTTCATCTCTCTCTCTTTGTCTTTTTTTTTTCTATGTAAAATCAAAATGTAAGGGGGCGTGGCTATCCGCCTAATGGTCTACACTGTGTTTGCCATTATCGACAACTCAACGGGATGAGTGCTAAAACTGTGTGTTTGGGTAGGCAATGGGAGTGAAGGATAAATGTTCGTTCCTAGCTTAAAATTATGTGGAGTCTTTGTTGGGATTGTGTTTTTGAGGGGTTTTTTTTTTTTAGGTATGATTAATTTAGCGTTATTAAATTGATGAGATTAGTGATGGGTGGAACATGGGCCAGGAAATGTGTCATTGCCAAAATGCCTGCAGAGTTTTGTTTCTTAGTACAAGATTAATAATTTTTTAGAATTCACCAAAATGCCCAAAAGACTCGCATAAAGTTGAAGTATTTTTCTCAATTTTTTTTTATTCCTAAAATTAGAGAAAATATGTGATCATTGATCATTTTTGGAGTAAGAACAAACACTATAGTCAGGAAAAAAATTATGTGTACTACAACGAACCACAAATTAAGTTATTTAAGGATTTACATAAGAAACTTAAATAAATTAAATAAAAATATAAATGATAGAAACTCTGTTTCCAATTTATGTTTTAAACACCATTAGATAAAACCCTTTTGACAAAACTGTTATACAACTATTTTTTAGTTCAAAATTCATTACCACGAATTACCATGAATAACCCAGTATTTCCCTTCCTATATTCCCTACCATTGTACAAAATATAGAATCTTATAATATATTTAAACTCATGAAAATATATATTTAATGTATATCCTACATATATAATTATAAAATTAATAAGATACACTACTCTTTCAAGTGTATCCCAATCTTCAGCATCTGCTTTTATATTTCCACAGTCTATTCCTTATCCTGTTTGACATATAATATTATCCATAATTATCATACGAATAGCCTGAATTGTTAGTATACTAGCCATAAGATAAACTGTTACATTGTTAAATAGATTTTCCGCAAAGTGATAGTGTTTATTTGCAGCAACTGTTAAACACTTTAGAAATTTTCCTGGATTTGGTTTTAGAGTATAACCATCTGTGCCATGCTTAATGAAATACTTTAACCGTATGCCATCTAATAGAATTCCTTTTACTTTGAATGCAATTTCTTCCTTTGTTAAATGCTTGTAGTTCTTAGATACTTCTTTAACAATTTCATCCAAAGCCACTGGTTCCTTGCTTTGCTCAAGAATTCTATAGATTCGTCGTATGTTAAAAAGTGGAAATATAGAACTTAGCCAAGGCATTTTGAGAGATATTTAAATCAAAGATGATTTGATCAACGAATAGTAGTTTAATTTCACTCATATTTGGTGGTCAAGCTATGTGGATTTGGTAGGGGGTACAGAGGGGGGAGTCGCGCTGAAGATTTTATCTGGCCGCCACAATTACGTCGCACAGGCGACCAATAACCATTGACCACTGGACCGAAGCCCTCATCTATGGCTAGTAATTAGGGACTCAAAAATCAATACAAAACTGAACTTGTGTGCTAGCATTAACAGTCTGCACTGTGGGAGCAGCATAATAATTACAAAAATCAATTAATATAATATATTTATATAGTTTTCACATATTTTTTGAAGAAACTTTTTGTACCTAACAAAAATTTTAACTTTCATCTTAACGTTGAAGCAAAAAAAAATATTTATTCTATTTTAATCCACTGTGCTATGCAATCAGTATCCAGAACACAATTGCCATTGTCCAAGAGCAATCAAATCAACACGATTCCTAGTCCGAGACCAAAAATCAGTAGCAGCTGCTATTTTTCTCATAAGAGTCACGCCCTTAACACCCCCGCTCACCCCATTTTTGACTTTCTCCTCTGTAAAAGACCAAACAATTTCTGCGCCTAAAAATCAAACTGAAAGTCAAATGCAACCTAAGTACTGATTACAGTTACAGTTCGTTACCGAACGGCATTGGCAGTAAACAGTGGCAAGGAATCGGGTATATGTACATATATATATAAAGTATACATAGATACAGTGAAAGGATACAACACGGCTAATACGAGTAACAATCTCACTTTAAATTCTCAACAGTTTCCATTGCACGTAAGTAAAATGGCGACATTTAATTAAATTTTCTATTTCGATATGTGTAGAAGACAAAAAGCATTGCCTACATTTTTGCACTTGTGGCTGTTGTTGAAACTGTTGCACGCAGAACCGCAACAGCAACAAGAACACCTACAATAACAAAAACAACTGCAATAACATGCAACTCTTGGTACAACAAATGGAAGGCATAAAGACAAAAACGAAAAGAACCTCAAACAATTTGCAACCAGCAGCAACAACAGCAAGAAAACCAGCTGCGCCGCCCCCCAAAGTATAAAACAGATTGAAAAGCAGAGAAAAAAAGATATGAGAACACATGAAACACATTACAAGCAAAACGAACTATAGATACTCTGACTTTTTGATACATAAACATTTAAATCGTTATTACACAATGAAAATCTAGCAAAGTGGAATACATTCAATTGAGTTGTTAATACAGTAGATTTCCAGTTGTCCGGATCAATTGAGGCCAATTTCAATCCGCATAATCGGATTAACTTAAAAATCAAAAAATTTGCCAAATAAAGTATTAAAAAGGATTTTAAAATCAATTTACTTATTCCATAATTGTGTATCAACAACGATTATATCTATAACTTTATTTAAAAAGATAATTATAGTTTAATATTTCCGTCACTGTTAGTTGTCTTAATTGAAAAGTCATGACCAACAGACATTCGTGGTTTAAAAAAATATGCAAAATATACATTATTATGAGCAAAATTGCATACACTGACATTGTAGTCGACAACGATTAAAGCACAGCAAGAATAAATCCAGATATTACAAGGTTTCTTCCTTTTTTCCTTCTTTTAGTAGTAATTCTCAACAGGTTTTAGCGTTGAAGAGAAGTGGTATGGCATTGCAACAGTCATAAGCGACAGCAAAGTCTGCTTATGAAATGGCTATGCAGAAAATCTGCTTTGTTTTTTCTGACATTTGTACTCCTTTATACTCCTTTATATCCTGCAGTAGTTATGCCCTTGTTATGTCTTCAAACCAGCAAAACAATGCACAATTTTCAAGTGTTTTGCTTGGAGAGGTCGCATAACTGTCTATTTAATATAAAAATTCATTCTTAAAGTTAAGAAAAACAGACGATAAATAATCATTTTTCTTTATTATATATATGATTATTTTATTCCCACAATCCAAAATCCTAGTAATCTACAACAGCATCAAATTTTGAGAGTATTTACAAATATACTAGGTAGTAAAATCTCAGAAACTTTCAGCTGATGGCTGTGGACAAGAAGAAAATGGCACTGCGAATTGTTTGGCGCATAGAGCGGAAAATGCAAGCAATATTTTGCTGTTGTTGTTTTTATTATTGTTGCTGTTTGTTGATTGTTTGTTGCTTGCTATTCTTGTTGTTATTTTACCACCTCCACCCACATGAATATTCATGGCGGGTTGGCTGCTTCAGTCATTCATTCATTCGTGATTTTACGCAACCAGCGAAAAGGAAGAGCCAGACAAAAACATGAAACCAAATAAATAAGCGAATGTCAAGACACAGGCGAAGGTGGAGGTGGAACTCCTTTTGCTGCTGCTTCTGGTTAGAAGATGCCAAGAAATTGGCGTGAAAATAAATCAAGAAGCAAATTGGTAAATTTGTTAGGCAAAGAGAATACAAGTTCTATATATATATATACATATATATATATATATATATAATGGTGGACAAGCCACGCACACAAATTGAAGGCCAATTAAAATGTCCCTTTGGCCATTCGATGGAATTTAATTAACCTCAACGAAAGGATAAAAACGCAAGCAGCAGGACAGCGGCAAAAAGTAAACGAAACACAAAGAAAAGAGAAAGCATATAAAATCGTTTATTTAATTGTGAAATATACATACACCATTTTGAGTGTGTTTTTTTTTTCTTTTAAATAATGCCCATTAAAATGCAGTAGGCAGTCGTCAGCCAAGTTTTCGCATATCAACTACCAAAGGTAATCAACTGCTGCCGTATAGGGAGGAAAGGGTGGTGGGTAGCGGCAAAAGAAAAAAAAAAAACAACATTTTTAATGTTGCCCATGTGCAAGCAAAACGCAATTCAACTCAATCGAACCGAACTTAACTGAGTCGAGCCCTGCCCTGGTGGGTCTGGTCTGTCCAGCAACCGAGGTCTGCATCTGTGACTGAGTCCCAGTCCGGTTCCGAGTCCATGTCTGCCTGATAGTCCTTTGTCCTTTGAGCCAACTGCTGCTCTCATTTAAATGCAAATTTAAATGAAATTTTAATCCACTTTTAAAATTGATGCGAAACACACAAGATCCTTTTTGATGTCCATCAATGGGTAAAACGGAATGCCTTAAGGCTGATGATCTCGCTCTTTACACAACACCCACAACAAATGAGTATAAAATTTTATATAATTGTTATTATTATGCTTTTGCAATATTGTACTAAATATATATTTATATATGAAAGTTCAGTAATCAATCGTTGTTGTGAAATAAAAATTCTATACAATGCCAGCAGCTGTTTTAATCTCCTCCCAGCGTTCCATTACCGAAATTTTACCGGGCGTTGTCTCTACGTCCTCTTTGGAATCCTCTTCAATTGACGGCGACGGCGGTTTGACTGCAGTTTGTTTCTCCAAATAGAAATCACAGCGTTTGCAATAGAATTGCGTTTTTTTGCGCGGCTCAAATGTCCTGTCACAAATGGCACATGTTTTGGTCGGCAAACGGCACTTGGGGCATCGATGCTCCTGCGGTGATAATTCATGCCAAAGGCAACGCTGAAAACAGTGAGTACACTGATACAGCCTATTATCAAATGGTTCCATGGCAGAATAAAAGAAAAATTGTTTTCAATACTTCCAAAGAAATATTTTATTTTTTAAATTTCGTTGTTTTGTTACTTTTCTTGATTAATTTGTCAAAGCAAACTTGTTCGAGTTGAATACGTTAGATTTTCTTAACCGACTGCCGCCTTAACATCATTTAAAGGAATAAATCTTTAACCACATTTCAGTTGATGAGCAATATTTATTGTATATATCCTGATGGTCATCAGTTTGTCCTTTTAACCTCCTCCGGCAAGTGAATATTGATTGCATTTGTTCTTTTTGTTGTCCTCCTTCATGTCATTCAATGGATGAAGGCATAATTTACAGCGCATTAAAAACTCTGTAATGATTTATTGTTGTACTGATGCCGCACAGTGGTCCATTTGCTGGAACTCAATTATAACTTTTGATTCACATATGGGCCATTTCGTTTCATTTTTCGAATTAATGTTTTATTGAGCTTCATTTGCATTGAGTACACATAAAGAGCTTAGGCCATGTTTTTATAAACTTTTAAATGATTTCACTTGGATTTTCCAATTTATTATTTGACATCAAATTTCGAATGAGCCACTGTGCAGAAACACGGACACTGCCACCGCAAAAACAAAGAAAAAAAAAACATATTTAAAAAAGGACGTATTTATGTTTAATGAAGAGTAAACTGATACATGAACGAGTACGTACAAAGAATAAAATCAGAGCTTAATAATATTACACATATGACCAAAAAGTTGTAAGGTTGAACATCTGCTACTGGCTTAATCACTCTGTAAGATATTTTGCACAACTTTTTCCAAATTAAAGAAGAAAGTAGTAGAACTCTTTCTTTAATTACCACTTTTAGTGGGTCAAATCTAATATTAAATATTTATTAAACTTTTTAATAGAAATATGCTGCGACTTGCTAACAAAGTCACCGCCAATGTTGATAGCTTGTCACCAAGCATCAGTGATGAGTTCCAATCATCCAATCCATCCACCTCTAGCTCGTTGACAGCCTCAACGGCATCGTTGCAACAGCAAGTGGCAGAGAATCGGCAACACCCAAGCGGGGCACTTTCTATACCCCGGGCTGGTCCTGGTCTGTTGCTTTTTCCTGGCACCGCTCAAAGGCATCAGCTTAATCCTGCAACAACAGTTGAAACATCGGCAAGGACAGCAGCAACAACAACAACATTAACTGCAAATGCTAATGACGACAACAACGTGACCATTAATCAGAGAAGACGCAGCGTGCGCAGCTTTCGACGACCACCGCTCTGGCAAGCGCCGCCGCCAGCAGCAAAACGTCAGGATAACCTGAAAAAAAATGAAAATGCTGACAATAAAGAGCAGGACCCCGAATTGGACCCGGAATGGGATAAACGACGCATCTGTCTGGCAAAGGTCCAGGCATTCATAATCGAGTTTCTACAAGGCTCGTCAATACACGGTTTCATCTATTTGGCTAAACTTGGTTTAAATTTTCTTGAACGGTGAGTGGCAAACGAACTACACAAAATGATGGGTAATCAATAGGGATCAATGACAGGCAAGCGAGTCCCAAGCACAGTAACTTAAACTTTACTTTAAAGTGGTCCGATCTAACCAATACTTTATTCACTTGCGAATACATCTGAAAAGCTTATCTACACAGTTGAAACCATATACATATTATGTATCATAAAAATTAGCTTCTTAAAGGTTTGAAGAAACAGACAGACAGATTCCCTTTAGCATTGTTTAATGTGTTCCAAAAGTACTTGCACTGGAGTTTACTTGCATTACCTGTCGTTCGATCTAAGCAAACATTCAGTATATATGAACATTTTGTTATTACCTATTACTCTAGGCTTTTTCGTAAAACAATTAAGTTAACTTGTGGTGCAATTAATCAAAGTATTACCTTCTTTTAGCTGTAAGCCGTAGGTTGGTTACCAACATTTCCACTCAATTAATTTACCAGCAAAATTAATTTTAAGCCTCATTACAGGACCAACAAAGCGAAACCGCAAAGCTAAAAACTTTTACCAAAAAAGGCTTAACTTTCGTTTTTAGGATTTCTCTCGAAAAACGCTAAACTATTATAAGTTGAGTAGAGGCCACGTGGCGGATGTACATACATATATAAATATATAAACTGATATCAAAAAGGGGGAGGGGGTGGGAAGTGCGTGTTGCCATTTAAACTCCCTTTCCCCCTTTATATTTCTGGCCTGTACATAAATTTCAACACACACACCCGCACACACACGAGAGTAAAACATTTATTTTTCTACATCTTTTCCGTTTGCCGTGCGTTTTGTGGGTGAAAGTAATATTTTTTGTTGCGGGGATATTGCAATAAATCCTTAAAACTGACATGACATGACAAACAGGATTACACTGAAGTTGGCCCTGGTCTGAATTCTGAGTCCTGGACAAGGCTTAAATTCCTAACACACTCGCTTCAGCAAGTGGACAGGAAACAGTAGCAGGGTGGGGTGGAGATAGGGAAAAGGAAAATCTGTCAGACCAGCAGCCTGAAGGTTAATTAGTGGATAACACTCATGCCAAGGACATACATATCACTACACTGACAAAAACTTAATTAAAGCTTCTCCTTTCAGAGAATTTTCTATAATTCTAGAGATAATGTATTTATTTTAGTGTATTTTCATGCCTACTACACTCCCTGCGTGAAACTTCCCAAAACTCAATTACAATTATTGTTAGTTCTTGGCCTAACTGACAGGTGGTAGTTAGGCAGGTGGTGGGAACTCTGCTAGAGAAATCGTTGGCGTTTCCCTCCTCCTCCATCATCTTTTTAATTAATACACTTCTTATTCTCTCTCTCTCTCTCTCTTATTCTTTCTGGTTTCTTTCCAATTTTTATATATGATTTCTATATTTCATTTTACTTTAAACCACAAAAAAATATGCTTTTACCATGACAAAAAATCAGCTTGTGACGCACTAAAAATATAAAAAATAAAAAGAAATTTGTTCTGGATTATGCAGAATCTGCGACAGACATCCGCCCAAAAAACCAAAACCATCATCTAAAGCTTTCTCATTCTCTTTGCCGCATTTGGAACAAAAATATTTTTCAGTAAAAATGCACAAGAGTCTCCTTTTCTCTTCCTATCTATCTCTTCTCTCTCTATCTCTCCCTCCTTTTCTATCTCTGTATGTCGCTGACATGTGATAACCTCAATTTCACAAGCGTTGATATGGTAACTAAGGCAAGAGACGTGTCGGGGTGAGGTAGAGGAAAGGAACTTGGTTATGAGAATCGGGAAGAGGATATATATGAGACAGGTGCATGACTGCATAATCCAGAACCAGAAAACTACATACCAATGCAAAACACGCAATTGCATTCGTCTCTTATTGTACATGAGTATATGTGTAGTTGTGTGTGTGTGTGTGTTCGAGTGTGCGAGTATGTGTGTGTGCAAAGGATTATGTAGTTGCCAGCATTGCATTCAAATCAGAGCCAAAAGTACACCCAAACCTGGATTAAAAGCACTTAACAACCATATTTAACTATCAAATTGCCAAAAATTTCCTTTTTTAATATAAATATTATTTAATAAATGCCTAAAATAATGATAATGGCAGTGAAAAGTTTCATTCCCAAAGGTTTCTTAGGCCAGTTTTTGGTTAACAATTGCTTTGAGAGTTTAATAGAAATAATGATGTGTCCAATTTCATTGGCATTTTTTGTTTTGGTCTAATTGGTACTTGTTAGTTGTTGCAAACAAGTTTATTTTGAAATTTGGCTAAAATGCAAAACTATACAATACAACAAAGGTAAAGAAAGGAAAAAATGGGCAGGAAGGCTAAAACTATACTCCATTTTATCGGCTTACATCTATATTGTACATTGTAAGTTATTCGTATATTGCTCATTATTCTAAAGATAGTCAATTACTTTGTTTAGATGACGTTAATGTATTACATAGTAAATCAGTAGCTACATATTTTCATTTTGTTTAACTCGATTGCTTGTTGATAATACATAGTATCTGAAACTTTTCTGATTTAAAATTTACTTTGCGCTTTTAAGGTGTCCTGTTTTGCTATTCACTTTTTTATCTCTTTATATTGAACTATTCTAATCCAAATATTGTTAAAATTGTTTAAATTTCAAGGACATGGAGTTTCTATTAAAATTTGTTAATTTTTGAATCCGAACATTCTCTAGAAATGATTCATAGATATATCAGAAGTGCCGACATAAATACACATGGACTTGCACATTGTGATATACTATATACATATGTATATAACAACATGTATCATCTGTAGACCCTTTGGCATAAATAAAACAACAACTATATGCATCACTGGTTTCCATTCACGCACAAATTGTTCATATGCTCAAAATGATGATGAGATGATGATGAAACAAGAGATACAACAACAACAACAATAATGTTGATGACAATGTGAGAAGAAGGGTCTTTACGTTAGATTGTACATATGTGTACATGTACATAGAAATACATATGTATGTATATATGTACATTCCGTATGCAAGGAATTTTTGTTATTGTTGAGTGGAAAATTTTTTGAAAATAATAAAAAAAATTTTAAACAAATGTTGGAAAATTAAATGCCAAGCTGAAGCAGAAGCTAAAGTTGAAGCCTTTTATGAACCATTGTCACGGTCGCCAACTTCAAGGATTTTTGGCGTCTACTGTCTATCTTGCCTGTTTGTCTGGTCTGCCCTGTCTGCTTGGATTTACGCCTCGACAAAAAAAAAAGGGTTGGTAAGGCAAATAAAAACCCGTTGACGCGTACATTGACTTCTCTATGTTTTTTCACAATTCTTGGCAATAATTTTTTTTTTTGGTCCTTGCGCAAAAATTTACACGCAATAGATTTTTATGTGCCCTGGCAGAATGCACATAAGGAACAACAAATAATTTCCATATATCATTTTGCTAGAGAACTTTCGCCCAATTTTTTTTTTTTTCTTATATATTCTCAGCATGCTTTGGTTTGCCTTCATCTGTGTGGCCCTGTTCAGCATAATCTCATTGAGTCAACGCACTTGGCAACGTTTCCAGACATCGCCCATGGTCATATCGATGGATCGCAACAAATTGGTATGGAATACAAGTTTCCCATCTTTAACCGTTTGTCCACACAAACGCATTGATGAGCTAAAGGTTGAGGATTATATACTGTAAGTCAAAAAAAAAGGGGAAATCGTTGCTCACATTCACACACTTTTATATGTATGCAGGGCAAATAGCGAACATTTTCAGTCCGAGGAGGATCAAGAGGACTTCCGTGATTTTATTGTCAAACTTGCCAGTCTCACATATGACAATTTGGAAACATTGCCGCTGAACAAATCGTTTGGCATTCCGAGTGACAAGTACTTGGAGTTGCTTTATGAATTGAAATGGCCCTTTGAACCGGAAATTAGCAGTGGCGCCGCCGTAAAAATGCTTATCCATGAGACACAAACAGAGTTTGGCATTTGTCATTCAGTTAACTCAATGGTGGCACGCTACAATGCCTTTGAGTGAGTTTGAAATAATAGAAATAATTCAATTAATCAGAGAAATATTATAATATTATATATATTACTTTATCCACAGAAATGTTTTTTAATAGCAAAAATAGAGTTTAAGTAAGAATGCTTAAGGTTTCTGGTTATTCTTGAAAATAATCTATTTCACAATTGGGATCTTTTATGTAGATCTGAAAAGGAATGAAAATTCAAATTTGAGCTCTACCTTTTATAAACTAAGTAAGACAGATTTCAATCTCTTTTAGGAAACCTTTATGATGTATAGTCAATTGATTCTTTTGAAACTTAGTATACATATTTATATATCCATCAAAATTAGACCTACCAAAGTTCATAGCAATCCCGCATAAAATGAATAAGTATTTGACTTAAAACTTATTTTTCGAATATTGGTTCCTATTGAAGCTATATGCTCCAGTTCGCTATAATCCGATTTCATTATTTTCACTTTCCTTACAGTTATTGGCGCTCTGGTGATTGGAGTATTTTGGATCATGGTGATCGTGTAACAGTTCATCCTCTTGATGGTGAAATTTATGCCCAAATTATAAATCTCTCAACGGCTTATGATGTGTATTTTCATGGATCTGGTGATGTGCCCAATATATCAAAGCAACGTTATACATTTCCGGAAAGTGATTATACCACAGTAGAACTGATTGCTCTAGAGATATATACGAATGAAGAGGCAAGAGCGTAAGTTTCCCGCCTCCTCATTTTGTCTCCCTTTTTCATATTATATATGATTTTCTTGCAGATTCACTACCAAACAGCGTAGTTGTCGCTTCAATTATGAGGCCGAAGATATGCAAACTGTACCAATTTATAGTTTTGGTTTGTGTCTCTCGGAGTGTCGCATGTTCTTTTCATTGAAAATCTGTGGCTGTGTTCCACACTTCTATCGCAATCGTTGTGAGTTTTCATTGGGCAGCAATTTTAATCATATCTCGCTTATCTTTCCTCAACTCACACATAGTTGCATCACTTAATTGTCAACCATTAAACTTAACTTTTATGTTTCGTTTTATAATGGGGTTTTTATGATGCAAAATTTTATCATGAAACGTTTTTAATAATCGGTTAGCTAAAGTTTAAGTTTTCACGCTTATCCCATTCTTTGTGTGGTTGTTTTTTTCTCTTTTCATTTCTATTCTTGGCTTTAGTGCGGAATGGCCGTCGTTTACCGGTATGCGGATTGGAGGGCATCGGTTGCCTGGTCAAAATTAAACGTAAGTTTGGCAAAGACATGCAAATATTTGAATTCAATTTTGAACATTTTTTTGTGGCGTTTAATAAAAATTGTGAAACGTGACTATAATTTTTGAGTGAAATTCGCAGGCGAAACCTGTTGAATGTTAATCGTCCACTCTCACTCACATCCTCTCTCTCTCTCTCCCTTTATCCTCTCATCTCTTCATAGGCGAGATTATTTCTTTAAAATCTGATAAATACAATATCCATTGCAATTGTTTGGCAAATTGTGATGATTCCAACTTTTTTGTTCAATCCCATGTGAGTATAATGACGATGATCAGCATTAAATCCAATTTTATTCAGATTTAAAAGCAAACTTCAGCATTTTTGTTCAAGGCTATAAAAAATATACAATAATAAGCCATCCAAAAAAAAAAAATAAAAGTTTCACTTACTATACAGCAAGCAGCAGCGCCTTGAAATATGCAATTATTTCTGTAAAACTTTGTGTTTAAATTTTTTTTTTGTTGTTGTTGTTGCTGTTGTTGTTTTTTGCCATTTTGTTTTCTGTTTCGCGGCCAAAGTTTTTACATTTAATAATAATTTCTGCTTACTGTGGAGCCTTGTTATAATAATGATGATGTTGTTGTTGCTGTTGTTCATCTCCTCTTTTTCTCTCTCGCTCTCCTTTTTACTATTTTTTTTTTTTTTGTTATAGCGTTCGCGTGTCTGGTTCCTGGGCGCTAATTTACAATGGGGAATTATTGATTATCCCAAAATGCAGCTGCGTCGTGATGTTTTGTTCTCCTTTGCCGATGTTTTGGGTAAGTTTCTCTTCAACTCGCTTCCATATTAATAACTAAAGGATAAGGCTTTTCTCTTTTATCCTTATTGCAGTTTATATCGGTGGCCTGGTTGGTTTCTTTTTGGGCTGCAGTGCCCTTAGTTTTACGGAAATTGTTTATTATTTTACAGCGCGACTAGTTCGACGCATGTTTTTTAACTAAACTAAACTTTATTTTTAAAGCACATAACCTCAAAATGTTTTTCGAGAATTTTACAGTTTCTACACACATTTTGACGTTTAATTAATAAGTTAAGTAATTTTAATTTCACAGTTATGGTAAATGCACTCAAATTCTTTATGGTTTTAGAATTTGGTCTATTTTGATGGTTTTGATGATTCGTACCTAACCTCACATTTTTGATACATTTTGTAGCGCAAATTTAAGAAGTAAAAGGAAATGGCTAATTTTCCAATCTGAATCATTTTTTCAGCATAGTTTAGATAATTTTTTTCTACCTAACCTTACATTTTTCTGTAATGATATTTTTATTATGAAAGTTTAATCAAATTAGTTATTAATTCCACAAATATTTCCCATAGTTTTAGAGCTTGTCCCATTTGATGGCATATTTTCGTACCTATCCTCACAATTTACTGTTTACATATACATATTTTAGTCTCAATTGTCGTTACAATTATAGTGCTTCGACAACGTTTTTATAGAACAAACATAAACAATTGGCCCTTAATCAATAATAAAATACAATTTTCTGCCAAGTTTGCGAATACTTCAATGTACATACTATGTATTTATCATCCCCATATATGTATATAGTATAACCTATTCCCCCCACTATACCCCAAACTGATTTTTGGGGACATTCATTGTCCATGTTCTCGTCACTGACTGACTGACTGACTCGGTTCGAATCTCAATGAGAATGATTCTTCTGTTCATCGAGTCAACAACAACAATAAAATTGCTTCACATGACTTGCTATTGGCTTTTCTGTATTTTTTGCTAACCTTGTCGATTTTTATTAGGGTCTACACATACACATAAGAGATTGAAAATGAACTTTTGTTTTGTTGTATTTAATATTTGTGTTGTTGTTGTTTCAATTTTCCTTCAAATAATTTGTAGTGGCAAGTTATTTTGCTCATTGAATTGAATTCATGACAATTTTTGGGGCTAAACAATAAGTTTATAAACTTTTACCAATAGTTCTAATATTGATATGGGTAAACTATTGGATTAACCCTCGTTTATATTATTGAGGCTTGTCCTGACTTTTCTATAACTGAACTGGAACTGAAAAAGCTGTCAACAAATGCCAAAAGCTAGTTAACTTTACTTCTGAGTCATCAATAAATTATTAAAGGTTCGAACTAGGTCAGAATAGAAGAATATCTCATAGTCTGCTTCCCCATCCATTTCCCCTCGTTTCAATGAACTATTGTATTTTATACATACATATATACATATATATGTATATGTATAAAGTATTTCCCATCTTATGGCCAAACACAATAGAAATCTACATTTCAATAGCTTAGCCAACAATTTTCATAAAGAGAAAAAAGAAGAGTATATATATACTATCCATAATACTTTCACACCTTACCCTCAACTCGGAATTAGAATCAAAGCTCAAAGGAATTGTCAAGGGGGTTTATTTTTTTTTTTTTTTGCTTTTTGCCACCTTGCCAGGAGCATCAAGGGCAACCGCAAATTCATATTCTCATAAGGGTTGTCCACGCATAGGCGTAGTGAAGAACTTAGTGAAGGATACTTCAGATATTGTTTATCTTCTCTTTCTCAATTCAATTCGCAAGTTTTAAGAAATTGACTCACCTTAACACACTGCATGTATCTCTTTTTCACTTTCATTCATCACAAACAAAAAAGAAAACAAAAAATAACTGCACTTACTTTCGAAAATATACACACACTTATGTTTGTATATAAAAATAAAAATGAGACTCCTCTGGCCCACTAATACAGACACACACGAAAACGAGAGGCTACGCCGGCGCTGCCATCGACATTTGCAACTTTATTGCGCAATTAACTCGTTAAGTAATAAATCTTGTTTACAACTACAAACACTAAATGAAAGCGTTTTAATTAAACATATTACCGTTGGTGAATAATATCAAAACAAAACGAAATAAACAATTACGAAATCATAGACAAAATTCACACGCGCGATTGTTGAAAGTAACGGGATCACTAATTACATAAGTATGTTAATATAACAGGAGCGAACAATGATAGAAAGCGCAAAGAAATGAGATCAAAGCTAAGCGCTCTTGCAGAGCGTTCTAAATTGCTTACTGAATATATTGTTGATGTTAAATTTAAAAAACTGCAAATTTTTATTAATAATAATTAATCTATTCCATGTTTGGAGAAACTAACATGGGGATATTGTGCAAATTATCCCCTTTCTACGCCCATGTTATACAAGTATGCGTGGAATGCGTATAGAAAAGGGGAATCATGTACACCAAGTTATAGTGGTTGGGGAACGGAAGGGGTGTGAACTCTCCGCACTTTGAAGTTTGAAAATTGCCAATTGATGGGGAAGCATAAATTTTGGCATTATTTAAATTTATTGTTAAGAGTTGTATGGTAATGAAAAAATGAAGATGGTCACTGGGGAGCAACCATTTGTCACTCCATTGATGGACTTTATTGTTTCGATAATCGCCTTAAGGTAAGATTTTGTAGAGTAACAATAACCAACAGAAAAGTAAAAAACAAAATCAACCCTTGAAACTACAACTATTTGAAATATTTTCAACATAGATTTAAAATTTTAGCGCGCACTTTAATGTAAACAGTGGCGCCCCTATCAAAAGAGATAAGTAGACCTTAACAGCATCACTTGAGAGTCTGTTAAATTTACGTCATGTACAACACTGCTATTGTTTTTCTGCTTTTGTTGGCGTCGCATTGGCGTCTGATTTCAATTTCAATTTGAATTCAAAAAAAAATTGTAAATGGAGGCTCATTATAAAAAACTTAACACCGAACTAATAGCTGAGGTGCAATCCTTGCGCATAAAGTTGGGCATTATGAGAAAGAATGAAGTTATACTACAAGCACAATTAATTGATGAGCGCGCCATTCAACAAAACGAGCTAAGACGGGCAGTGAACAAATTCGTCCAGAGTTTAGGTATAAGCATTGGATTAGAAGCAGCCGATGATAATGAGATCACAAAAACTATCACAGATGCCGAGCAATCGGTGCCAGCTACGCGACCATCATGCTCCACTATTAATCGTCGGTCCTCAATGGAACGACGCTCCATAAGCCAAGCTAGATCATCGTCCTTAACATTATCGCCCAGCGACATGCGGAGAAAAAGTACAACTCGCCACAGTGATGACTTTCAACAGTACCAGGAGAAGGAAGAACACATAAATATCACAGCTAGCCAAAAGACGCCTCCGCCACGGCATTTAGCAGATTTGGACGACGATGAGTCTCCTTATGCCGACAAAGGAACAACAAGTCCATCAACGGCAGAACCGCTTACATCAGACACCAGTGCTGGCGCGAATCTGTTTCTTATAGAGGAAGAACAAACGCCTTTCGATATTACATCCACAACGGAGTCCATTGCGAGTGTAAGCGATGACAGTTCCATTTACGTGCCTAAGAATTCACGAACTATTTCACCATCGGGACGGGTCTTGCGCGATTTGAGCGTTAATGTGCCCGCTATCACAATTGGCCGAGGCAAGGAGAAGCATGTTCGACAGGAACTAAAAGTTCCCACAATAACATTTGACACAACAAACGAAGATGATGGAGAATTGAGTGTACAACAGGTAAGGCATGCCGTCACATCTCGTTCACCAGCTGCCGGAATGAAGCTAACCCTTGGCGGTGGTAATACTACTTTACTTATGGTTACACCTCGGCGCAGCCAGTTTAATGACATAACTGATAAACCTGGTTGTACAAGCACTCCATGTGCACTTACTCCAAAAGTTGCGCAGAAGCAGAGAAAGGAGCGAGAAAAGAAAGAAAGCGAACAGGAGGAGGAACAGGAATCAAAGATTAACTCTACTTATAGTAGTCGACCAAGTCGCTCGTGTCGACCAACGACACTCACAGAACCAAAGCTTAAAACAAAGTTGAGAAATCCGACTGAATTTAAGAAAAGAAAAAATTCTAGACCCAAATCAAGTAGTTAATTATCGTAATGTTCTTTGTCCGAATGAGGTTTTTAGGTTCACATTTAAGTTATTTAGTTAATTTCTGCATTGTTATTTTTATTTGCTTAAATGTCATTTATGTATTTTAGGTTTAAATGTAATTCTCGCTGATTAAGTAGAGTTTTCAATTATTACCGCTCTGATTTGTCTATCGATATTTTCAGACTCACTTATCGATTAAGAAGTAAATGTTTAAATTTGCGTGACACGGATTTCACACATATTTGTAATGAGCAGTAGTTGCATAAACAATATTGATATATGTATAAGTTTGATACAAATTAAATAAAAGCATAAAATTCATAGTGGACGCCCTGTTCTGATTGACTCTTCTGTTTTATAAATTTTTGATTGGATATGCCGATGTTGTTATCGAAGCGATAGTTGCTTGCTTTTGGCCATCTCTAACCTGTGGAAATTTCCGCAAAACAAAAATACAAAAAAAAAAAAAGAAAGGAACAGAAGAAATTTGCAACGCGAAGAGAAATGCACAAAAGTGCGCCACCTTGGCAAACAACGCCCATAAGGGCTAATGATGACATGGAGCTAGATGCCAACGCAGCAGCAGTAATATCAGAAGAAGTAGCAGCAGCATCCAGAAAATCAGTGATAAGAATACCCTCTTCTCCCCTCCACAACACAAAACCCGCCACCTATTATAAACACCACCCCAAGCTGCCATGCTTATGGTTGATATTTGGTGCTCTGCTGGCACTCTCTAGGGACAGCATAGCCACTCATATAAGTGGAGAATTTCATACTGAAGATTTCTTTCAGTTTCTGGTAAAATTTGGTTTCCAGAAGGCCGATCCGCCCACACGTCGAGATGCCTTTGGCTACATCTATGGCAATATAAGCTCCAAGGATAATTATGGAGCACCTGTAACATTAGTGGTACTGGACAAGCCGACATTTGTGGACTTTTATGGCAATCGTAGCTATAGAAGTCGAGAGCATGCATGTTCCAGGATGTTTGCCCGTCTCCAGCACTTGGCCTACGATGCTCAGTGTAATCCTCAGGGTAAAAGAGATTTCCTAAGACATGTGCCATGTGCCAAAGGAGAACTGTGCGTTGATGAGGATGCACCAAGTAATGTTATAGCCGGACATCAGTTTACCTATGTCATAAATTTAGAAACTGAGCCACGGTAAGTAGATGTAGATCTTCTTCAAAGCATCCTTTTCACACCTTGTTATCCTTGCAGTTTTTGGTATGTGGCCTTGGTGGCATGTTATCAAAATCGAAGCACCTGCCAATGGCATGCCCATGAGAATTTATCCAGTCGGAGTAGCAGCACCAATATACTTAGCACTCTTCACTATGATATCCATTTGGTGAATGTACATCCAAATAATTCAGCTGCCCATCCGCTTACATTTCAATACTCTTACGATCAGCAAAATTTGCTGGAAATGTACCTAATCTTTCTACTTGTCTATATTGTGCTCCTGCCCATGCAAATCTATGCGGTGCGTAGGCAAAAGCATCCAGTAACTAAACTCTTCACATTGAGTCTACTCAGCGAATTTGTTAGCCTGGCTTTAATCACTGCCCATTTGATTCATTATGCGGCCAATGGTGTTGGTGAACCAAATATGCAAGCCGCTGGCGATGTTTTAGATATATTGAGTCGTACAACATTTATGTTAATCTTACTCCTATTGGCCAAGGGCTGGGCGGTGACCCGGCAGCAAATTAGCCGCACTGGCTGGATTATATTAATGTCCATTTGGGTGCCATATTGTGCATTTCATATATTTTTATATATCTGGGATAGGGTAAGTCAAAGATCCATAACAAAATCAATCTTTTTTTAATGTTTATGCGTTGCAGACGGAAGTTGATATCATCTCAGATATTGATGAATACCAAACCTGGCCAGGCTGGATAGTCTTAATCCTGCGGTATATTAACTTTTATATATATATTTGTCTATATATATTCATTTGGATCTTTTTTGCAGCACCTCGTTTATGATGTGGTTCCTATATGAGCTAAGGAATACCATGAGATATGAACATTCCACTAAAAAGTTAGATTTCCTCTTACACTTGGGTGCTTCCAGTTTAGTTTGGTTCATTTATTTGCCTATTGTGGCCATTGTGGCATTACAAGTGAGTCCCATGTGGCGCTATAAACTGCTCCAGGGTATAACCAATTCTGCCGATTGCATGGCATATTGTGTAATGACTGGTCTATTATGGCCCAATAGAGCTGGCCAATATTTGCTACTAGCAGGCACCAAATATGCAGGTGAGTATATAAAGACTATATAAATGTGAATATTACTTTAATTTATCGCTTTCTGCAGGCATGGATGAACTGGATGAATTCAATGAGGCGCCACATATAGTCAGGGAACGAGAACGTCGTCGTAATTCACCACCAGATGATATTTCCATAGATGGTTCCACTGGTGCTGGTGTTGGTGGTGGAAGCGGCGGTGGTGGACGTGGCATGATATTATCTACTAGTATACCACATTCACTTAATGGTGATGCCTGCAATGATCTACTTGAGGCGGAGGACTTGGATGCCGAATTACTCACCGATCTTAACAAGAATAGCCATATAGTGGCATAGGTTTTTTCTTTTGAATTTGTTTGCACTAAGATCGAGCTACAGCAACGGGTTAATTACTAATTTTAGTGGATAAATGTGCTAAATTGGATAAAACTAGGATGTTAATCATACATCAAATATATAAATGTCCTATATATATATATATATATATAGATTGTAGCCGCCTACAACGAAAGTCAAAAAGAAAAAGTTAGTGACAGAAGAGATTGTTGTGTGATTTTTTAAGTGTAATATGCTTGAATTTAATATTAATGTCGAAAAAAATTGATATAAGCGAAATCTAGTTTATATATTATATATATATATATACACATGCATCATAAAGGACGACGACTACGCTTCAAAACAGGACTTATTTCGTTGTGGTATTATAAGTTAACGCATAGACATTCTTCTACTCAGTATAGAGCAGCAGCCATTATTCATTTCCCTCCCCCCTCACTCACATATGTTTTGTCATCAACCAAAATAGTTTGATAAGAGCAACTAAATGAAATACAACAAAAGCAAAAAAAAAAATATACAAAACAATTGAAATTTGATAATAGTAGTTGAAATAAAAATCAATCATTTGTAAATCTGTGTAAAAAAAAGTCCCCGAAAAGTTTTTCATTAAATGTTGTAGATAAGTTTTGTCTGTCTGCCGCAACTTTCAGGAGCGGTTTAGCATTTGGCCGAAGGTGGGAACGTATTTTATCTTTATCAGCTTTAACGTGGCTCTAATAAGGTTACAAATTGTTTAAGGGACAAAATATGTATTTTTCCTTTATAATCTGCTATAATTCAAAACAAGGCAAAAAAACAAATCATCGAATTATTAGGAAGTTCATGTTTAACCTTTTTTTTCCATGATAAACAATATTTAAGACTTAAAAAGAATTCCTCACCAAATTAACAAAAGGTTCGAACTTTAAAAAATTCGTCAATGAACATCTAGAAAATTTTCGGCAAATTTTACTCTACTATTTCTTTGGGAAATTGGGAAAAAATACATCAAAATCATTTAGCTAATTTTAACAAGCTTTTATCGAAGATTCCTTTGGGAATTTAAAAAAAAAAAATACATTTTAAATTTCTTAGGAAGTTTTAAAGTGCCTTTTTAGAGAACTATTTTAACATTTCATCAAAGATTCTTTAGAAAATTGGAAAGAACCCTTTTGAAGTCATTAACGAAATCGTAAAGAGTTCCTTAAGGATTCTTTAAAAAAAAATTTAAAAAGAGTTTCTTAAAGCATTTCTTAGAGATTCAGACAAAAAACTATTAAAGGTTTTCTAAAGGAATTTTGGAAAAATTATGGAGCATAAGAATTCAAGAATTTCTTAGAGAACTTTGAAAATAATTCCTTAGGAATCACTTAAGCGATTCTGAAGAAAATCCATGGTATTTTCAAAACTTTGAGAGTTTTTTGTGAAAATAATAAAGAAATTCGGAAAACGGAGAAATTTTTTTAAGTATTCCTTAGAGAAGTTAGAAAATATGAACTCTAGGGTTCCTCAAAGAATTTTGAAAACTAATACTTTAAGAATCACTTTGGAAATTCTTTAAAATATTCAACGTTTTTTCGAAAATTTGAGAGTTTTTTAGACAATAATTATTCTAGTTTAATTTTTCCCGAATTTTCTAATATAATTGAAAGACATTCATTAGAAATGTTGCAAAATAACTGCTTAAGAATTTTTAAGGTGGCTCGCTCTCTGCCCAAGCGAGTTTTTACTGTATCAACATACTTAACCAGAGTTCATGGAAATATTTAGTTATACTTGTTGAAATATTTCTGTTAAAGAACTTGAACCGATTGCATGTTTAGTACATCTCCAGGGAACATTTGTAAAGTGTTTGACTTTGGCTTGACTATTCATGTTAGTCACTTTTGATTGTCGATTCGACATGGAACAGCCATCGCTAAGCATACGTTTTTATTTTAAAATGTGCACATACATTGGACTAAATAACATACACTATGATCCAAGGAAACGTCGAGCTGTACTTTGGCATACCCCCACTGTGATTTACACCCTGATCTTGGATATAATTTACTTTTTACTGGCTCCATCTGTATTTGGACTGTTGGTTCAGACCATGTATCGTTGCCAGGTTATGGGCATGTTGCCATTGGTCTTTAATGTCGTCTCTCTGGCCAAATTGGCATCCTTAATGCTGTTGCTCTGCAGCATTTGGCTTAGACGAGATCGTCTGCATCGCCTATCCAACAGTTTTTTATTGTTCTTGGATAACTATCGTTGGGGCATGAGGAAGTATTGCCAATGGCGTTGCATCTGGAAGCTAATAATGACCAGTTCCCGTGTCTATTTGATAATTGTGCATCTCCTGGGACCGGGCACGGCTGGTCGTTGTGGCAAGAGGGGAGTGACTATTTTTCCGCGTTATTATCTAGCAGCTGTAGGATTTACCATGTTGATGGAGTTCTTGTTATGCTGCACGGATTTTATGGGTTTCATGTTCGTTGTTATGTCCAACTATGTCCTGGTCTGTATGGCCAAAGAAGTTAATGATTTGATTTTGGATTACAAAAGATTACCAACAAGAAGCGGTTGTATTAAAAAAATGGCTGAAAGTCAACTCTTGGCCGGGTGGGAACAGTTCTGGCATCGTGTTCAATGGTTGGACAAGCTACTGGGTGAAATATTGGACATTTGCCAATGGCAAGTTCTCTTTAATCTGTTTACATCCTATCTATCCGATATAGCCATTATTTTTCGCATGATTATGTATCTAGAATATGAGACAGAATTCAGTTCCTGGCGTTTGATATTCTATGCTATAATATGTATAGTCCATCATACCGATATTATGATGCGTTTTAGCATTTACGGAGAGAATCATACGGGTTGGCAGCATCTCCAACATCGCATTGGTCATTTATTTTCAGTTATTCAGCCGGAAAGAGATCTTATACTGGCCAGAAAGGTAAGTTAGCTCAAATCGTAAGTCAAGTCATTAACAGAGAACACTTTTTCTTTGTAGGTGGAATTTGCTGTCTTTCGTCTTGGTCGAAAAGTCCAAACGCACATCCGTTCGAAACATATTGCCGGAATGTTCGATATGAATAATGCCAGTGCCTATGCCATGAGCAGTTCCATGCTTATAAATGTTATTATACTTTTACAAATTGCCTATAAAAACTATGCTTAACTTGTAAATGAGAACAGTTAGGTAATTATGGTATAGAAAAAGCTTTATTGTTAAGGATAAAGCTTTGAAGTGTGGAGACTTTTAACCATCTATCCGCTATAAAAATGGTTAAAAGCTTAACTCAATGTGTTTAAGCTTATAACTGAAAAGCAAAATAATTCTAAAGAATTTCTAAAGAAATATTAATTTCGAAAGATCGTTTTGTTTTATAAAGTATGAACCATGTATCATATAATAAACCATGTACGTAATATATAATATTCGTAAAAAGCTATCTAGTTTCTGACTACTGTACCGATGTTCTTGAGCTCGGGTTTCTAAGATTTTCCGTAGTGAAAGAATTACATGAAGGTAGCTCTTCCCAGAAAGGAAGAGCAAATATAGTTAAAAAAGTATTTTTTTCTAAACTTTATCAAAAATTTTTAATATATAGCTATGAATACAAACTAGTCCTTTAGTGATAATGGTAAGGAAAGGTTAAATCTAACATTTAGACCAAGGGTGGGCAGCCAAATTTCGCAAGTGAGCCCGACAACAACATTTATAACAAACAACAATCCGGGCAGAGAAAAAGGTCTCGATCGCGAGCTCGAGGATAGGTCATAAATGTGCGTCCCTCTGCCTACGAACTCGCACATTTATGACCTCTGCCACAAAAAAAAACGGAAAGAGCTCACCCACCCTTGATTTAGACCATATTTGAATGGAGTACACATTCATTAACTGATAATCCAACACATTCTAATATAAACAAAAATCTTTAAATATGTATACAAAGTAGTTATAATTGTGGTTAATTAGTACTTTTTATTATAGCTGTCTGAAAATTTGTTTAATTTTATAACTAATGTAGGGTTAATCAATTTATTGTTTAGCGACAATATTGTGCACTTTCGCTTCTTATTTCCACGACTGTAATATGCGATTCACTCCTTAACTCTCGACTGACAAACTCACTCTCCACTTACTGATCGATCAATTCTGACTTTAACTACTCAACTCCCTCTAACTGCCACCGCTCAACCGACTCTGACTGCTCAACTGACTGCGTTGCCATAATTCGTTTCCTTTCCGATATTGCCACATCTGCAGAACAAAGACAAGACTCTCACCTCTAGGTTACCATATCCTACACTAATTACTATATATGATAGTTTGGAGTTCTATAAAAGTAAATACTTTATAATGGAAATCAATGTGATTAGGCTATGATAGTCTAATCGAAACCAAATCCGAAATTGCTTAAGTTTCTTTTGTATTTAAATTTTCCTTTTCTTATAGAAAATTGTAACCAAAATCCAAATTGTCACCAATTGCAACTATGCAATCGATGGCAGAACTGTTTGAAAAAGAAACCTAATTAAGTCTACGAGAGTACTGAAACCAATTAACTTTGGTTCTATGCAAAATGGTCACCCAACACAAGTGATCACAAACTTTATTAAACAATTATAACCGTAACAATATTGAAACCTGAAGAAAAGTTAAAGAATAATTCGAAAACAGAACAAAAATTAAAGGTAATCCAAATTGTAACTTGAAAATTAACTCCCTTTCATTTACTTCTAAAATTTGTTTACTTAAATTTCTATTTAAAAAAAAAAATTAATATTTAGAAAACCCTTAAAAAAATTAATAAAATGATACAACAAAGTCAATCTACTTCTAAGAATTGAAGTGATAATTCCGGTCGAAATCATAAGACTTTAAAAACAAACGACTTTAATAGGAATAGACACACTTAAATTGTTACCAAAAACATTTAATTTCGTAAAAAATTTAATGTAAACTTGAATATGTTGTTTTACTTTTCAATGCTAACATGTTTCAAATAACATTGTTTCATTTTGAATTGAGTCTTCTCCCTTATATCGAACTGCATCATAATGATGACATAACTAAGTACAGTTCCTATATAGCTAAGACAGGCCGATTTATTCAATGTGACGCAGCCGCAGATTTTGTAGACCAAACGTTGAGATCTTAGTATGCCAGCAAAGTTTTCCAACTACAAAATTAATAAGCTTAATTAGTAATTTTAACAATTTTATATAGATTAACGATTAGATACCTCCATTCTAAATTGCTTAGTGACTTTGAGTTCTGTGAATAAACGTAAAAGTTGTCCAATATCATTGCAAGAGCTTATTGCACGATCAATCATGTTCATTAGAGTGGCCGAATTCCAGACATTGAACAAAACTAAACCATTGCCAAATAGGTAACCCCAACCAGTGGATTTAATAGACTCATTTCCATATTGGACAGCATGATAGAAGATGGTTACACTGCTGGCAAACATATTGGCAAATATTGTGGCATTGGCCACATCATAAATGCGAAAGGATCTCTCAGCTAGATCATAGCTCTTCCTTTGCATGCGGCCAATGTTGCGCAGATCCTTGAGCTTTGGTCTCGGTTGCTGCTTACTCAGAGCCTTTAAACTCAATTGAATGGCTTCGAATTGATGGTTGAGTAAAGAAAGTATTAAATAGATGCCCATTTTGGCAGTTGTAATCAACAGTATTTGACTGAATCTGGCGAAGAGCATCAAAAGGTTATCATTGTTAACAGAACCAAGCAATTGATATTGAACAACAAAAGAACACAGTAGAACGCCATAGTTAACAAACAAATTTCGCCACAAAAGTTTGGCCAAATATTGTTGCAGTTGATCCAATGATTCCAAACCGACCAAACGTTTAACCATTTGACGATAAGTACGCCAAGTTGTATAGAAATCCATATAGAGTCCGATGATATCGTGTCTATAGCGCCAAACAGTGATGTAGCAACCCAAAATGGATGAGACTCGCAGGATCAATGTAATCAGAAAACTTTTTTGTAAAATCAAATTATGCTTCATATAGCCATCGAATATATTGCTGGGCAAAAGATAGGGTATCTCTAGTAGCAGGACAGTAGTAATGATTCCCGTATAGAGTAGATATACTTGGGATATTTGTCTATCAATCCTAAAGCTGATTGTAGTAGGGAAACGAATTTTGGTGGCCATAAGACCATAGAAAAGTAGATGATAGTAATGTATCCTTATGACACGTAAAAGTTCCGGATGTAACATTCTCACTGAAACTAAACTGATGACTGATGATGGAACAATGTATATTTCCTGTGCTTGGGGACACATTTTAATTAGCTAATTGCTTTGATAAGGATCCACTTAGGCCGTTGATATGATAAGACTCCTGTGAATTCATCCATCAAGTTTAGTCTATGTTCAACGCTTCAGATGGCAACTGGTTGGCTACTGAAAGTTTTTTATAATTATGGACTTGTTAGTGGACTATTACCCGGTCCTTTGGTTATAAAGGACCAACAGTGGCATTTTTGTAGCAGAAAAGGATATCTCATTTATACATTGATTTTAAATGGTTTCCTTCTCGTGATGGTGCCCTTTTGCTTTCCTCGCTTCATGTATACTGAGAGTTATATGAGTGAGAATATATTGCTACAATGGAATTTTACTCTTACAAATGTTACCCGCATTTTGGCCATATTGGTTTGTGGTGGTCTAATGTGGCTTAAGAGGCAGACACTTTTGGCACTGGGTGAGGATCTTCTTAGACATTGCCAACTTTGCCAGCAATTGGAATACAAGAGCAAACATTCTTTACAATATAAACAACTTCAGGACAGGATGCAAGGACTTTTGTTTCAGCAGTTTTTTATACTAAATTTTCATATCTTAGCCCCTGCCCTGCTGCTTCTACGCATTGAATCGGAAGAACTACTTATGGTTTTTGTCCATATGCTGCAGTTCATCTATTTAGTGATTGCCATGATGGGTCTCTATGTAATCTTCCTTCTCCTCTACTGGCAAATGCAGAGAATAAACATGAGTCTTCAGGATCTCTTATACACTCTCCATCTTAAGAGGAAAACATCTTCTCTTCGGACTCTACGTCATCTCTATCATTTACATGCCCAAAGTGTCAATTTACTTCGCCGTGTCCTCCATATATCTAATTTCTGTATGGCTTGTCTTCTACTCAAAATGTTTGTGACAAATGTGAATTTGATGTATCATGGAGTACAATTTACCACCTCGTTTAAAGAAGTCAGTTGGCCAACTAAAATTCTTGGTGAATCGTTAATCTTTGTCCACTATTGGAATGCCATTGTCCTTATGAATCTAGTGGATAATCTTACGGAAAAGAGTGGCATTGAAACGGCTTTCATCTTGCGTCAATTTACAGACTTTGATACACTCAGTCGACAATTCGAACAGCAATTGGAAATATTCTCGGATCATGTGCGTTGTCATCCAACTGCTTATAATATTTGCGGTCTATTTGTATTTAATAAGAATACTAGTCTAATATATTTCTCAACTGTACTTGTAAAAGTTCTGGTACTAGTTCAATTTGATTTGCAAAATAAAGTTAACAAAAACTAGATATAAATAATGTTTCGATAGTTTTATTTGAAAAGAAGATTAAAGAGTAGGTCTTAGACCATTTGAAAATTTGGCTAGAAAGACTTAAGCAATAAGCTAACTTTAGTTTTGTTAAGGAAGGAAATTTGTATATATGTTGGAGCCATTTGATATAGCTACCCGATTTGAGTATACTTGTATCATAAAAAGCCTATTTGGCACAGAAGCCGAGAAAGGGTCCCAAAATGCGCGACAAAACGAGGAGAAATACTTAAGGAATGGGCAAAGGTGTGAGGTGTGTGGAACCAAGTGTGAGACATCGGATATCAAGGAGTACTTGTACAACCCTCCCTCTCTAACTGTAAGCAGTTCATCATTGTGCGGCCCTTAATATGATATGATTGGGCATTTACAGAGGGTCGAGTAGAAATTTGAACCGCCCTAGGCAAATGTCTTGACTTACTCAAAGTCTGGAAACCTTGACTATTGGTTAGCTCTACTATCTGTATACCTTTAAAACCAGAGAGTCTAGATTGTATGTAAGATGAAAGATGTCTTAAACTGGTTAGATCTTTTCAGCTACTTATGCACTGATTAAGAATATATATCTATATACAGTATAAACTTATATTCTTTCTATATATCTAACGTTACAAAAGGATTCTTCTATGAGATTCAATCAAGATGTAAAAAGTTTTTTTAAATCTAATTTTCTCTCCCTTTACTGGGCCAAGTTACTCTAAGGAAATTGTAAATTGTGTGCCTGCTTCATAATTATCATTTATACTGAGACCAATCGCTCTCCCAGAGAAGGTAACCTAATTTATGGTTAGCCCGTAAATGTATGTAAATTACTGTCTAAGATAAGAGAATTTTAAACTAAAATACAAAAATAGGAGCAGATAAATTGTCTGCACAGAAAAGGTATCTGCCCAATAGTAGTGTCCGCTATAGAGTTTTTACTGTAGTAGTACCGATTAGGTTACTTTAAAAAGTTTGCTTTTTTAGATTTAATTTGCTTATATTGTAAGCTTAGAAGTATGATAGATACTTTCCAAAATTATGGTCTAAGTCAAAAATTCAATTCCTTAGCCAAGTAATCCTTATATAGTAGTCCTTCTTTTTGTTAAACACTTTAAGAAAAAACTAGAAGGAAGGATGGATGCGGCCGTGCCGAAATTCGTATACCCTTGCATACTGTTATTTAACAATTACATATTTACAATGTGACAAAATCAATAGAAAGCGTATAAAACAAGTAAAACTAATATTATAAGTTTGTAGCTTGAGGAAAAAAAGTAATTCAATAAAAAAATTTTTTTGGTCTGATTGTTCCAATGGGAGCTATAGCATATAGTCAACCGATTTGACTGAAACTTAGCACAGACATTTTTAGATATACTAAACTTTCAAATACCAAATTTCATGATAATCGCTTTAAAAATACCCAAGTTTTTGCTTGAGTGCTATATGATATAGTCAATCGATTCTGATAAAACTTTGTGGATATGTTAGAAAGTATACTAATCTCATAAACAACAAAGTTATGGAAGTTTAACTCTATTCTCGAACGATGCTTTCTATGGGAGCTATATGATATAATCATCCGATCGGAATGATTCCGAAATATACAATGCCTGCAGCAAAAAGAAGCCTAGGTGCAAAATTTCATCTCTGTAGCTTTAAGGGTCTCGGAGGAGAAGCTGTTGATCCGGACAGACGGACATACGGACAAGAATGATCAAGAATATATATAGTTTATATAGTCGGAAATGCCTCCTTCTATACGTTGCAAACTTCTGACCAAAATTAATATACCCTTGCAAGGGTATAACTCTTTGCTAACAGTTTTGTTGCCATAGGTTTTTTGAATAAAATTTCTTAAGTTGCAAGAAAACAACTTTAAAATAAGCAAACAATTTCAAAACAAGTGAATATCAAATATAATAATTAGCAATGACTAAAACACAAAAATTTAAAGAAAATTTAAGGCATTAATGTTTAAAACTTTAAAGTTTATATGGCAATGCATTAAAGTATCAAAAAAACTAGATGAATGAAGGTTAAGACACTTGAAAGTCACTGAATGATTTATTGTTTTGATTTTAAATTCTAATTTGACTTAAATGGGATACACAAAATGCCAATGGGCAGGGGCCAAAAATAGTTTTGGCCTGGTTTAATTAAGGACCAAAAACAAATCATTCTCCTATATCTTTAGCCCTTTTCTAAGCTCATCAATTTTAACCCCATTTTGCACACACACACACACAAAACAAACATCCACAGAGAGATTATCCTAGTTGTCGTTTGCTATTTTGTTTCCTGGTTAAATTGAATCAAATTTAATAAACACTCTGCCCAAAGGCGCAAATCCAATCCCATACCAGTTAAGTCTATACCAAAAACGGAAGCCCATTAAATATGCCTCTTCAGGCCTCATCAAATGGACAAACTATTCTATAGTAAATGTTTCTAGCTTTGGCTTCATCACACACACACACACACACACACACATCGATATTTCTCAGCTGCCTTGTGTATTAATTCCAATTATACGCACGACTTGGGAATTTTCATTTGGACTGAAAGGATTTTTTTTTTTTTTTTTTGGGTCATTATGAGTTGAGGCCAGCCATCAACCATTCAACCATTCGTGTGCCATTGTATTGTTTTTTCCCTTTAGCTATTTTCCCTTCTGCCACCCGCCCTCAGGGACCAGTCCTAATTGGCAAAGCTTTCTATTTCGTGTATCGATTGCGAAAGTTGAAGTTGTTTAGTTTCCTTGCATCATCTACTTCTCTTCTTTTTTTCCTGATGATGTTGCCATTTGTTTTTGTTTTAGTTTTTTTTTTTTTTCGCTCGGTTATGACATGGCCAAAATACTCAACAAATAAGATTTTCCTGTGAAACTAATTAGCCGTAGGGAGTGTGCCATTCGCCATGCAGTTTATTGGCCTTTAACCACATAATGTGATTTGTGTGTTTGTGTGGTCTAATTAACCCTTTTTTCTTCTGCCAGCCATAAACCAAAATGAAAATTATTAAATTTATTGCCAAAAAATACGCAAATAGTTGCCATTTTTGTCGAGTCAGTGCTTAATGATATGCAATTTGTAGGGGCGATAAGGGGCACATGTGAATGCACATTAGGGCTGCATTTTGCCATTTGTAAGAGTCGATGGAACTTTGATTGGAAAAACGGAACTATCTGTGGCCCAACGATCAGAAATGTTTTTCAAAAAAGGGAAGAATTCAAATGAATTATTGACTTAATTATTTCTAATTTCAAGAAAAATCTACGGTAATTTTATGTTTAACAAATTTTAATGTAATGCATAATACTTTTTCCTATGAAAAACCTAAATAAGTTTTTCCCATTTCAAAGAACTAAAAATTATTTATTTCTATATAGGCTGACTCTATAGCAATTTGCTTATCCTTTTGTAAAACCAAAAAATCTGTAATTTAAATGAATATTTTCTTACAAAATACTAAATATATATTCAATAAGTACATGATAATGATATGATATAAGATATATGATAAAAAACCACTATTCATATATCGTGTTTGAAATTATGAAATAGCATTTGAATTGATTACACCCTCAAATGTTCTGTAGATGTCCAGAAAATGTCGATTTAAGTTCTTGGGAATGCAAAAACATGGGCGAATTTAGGGGGGTGAAACAGGGAAAATTTCTCCTACCCAAAAGTTCAAGTCAGTTAGGAAATTTGAGTGTGGTGTGGTTAAAAATTTTTTAAGTCAATTTCCTCCCCAAAATCAAGCTTACGATCCGACACTGATTGAAACCCATCTATCAAATCTAGACAGTACAAACTTTTCCAAGATCCTTACATTTTAGAATGTTACGAACAGAACTTGGTTTTGGAATTTACAATATTTTTAAGCCAAAAATTTTCAATTATTCAAAATTCAAAGGAAATACATAACATTAAAAAGTAATTATAGTTATTTTCAATTCATTTGGAAGTAGCTTCAAGTAAAACTTTTTTTTTTAGATACAATTTATTTGCAAGTTGTCAAGGATGTTGAGATTTTGCAAAGGGTTAGGTGTGTTACTTTTATAGCTAAGTATAAAGCACAAAATGATTAAAGCTACTAACCATTCCATGGATGAAGGGCTTTTCAAATGCAACTTAGTTCTATTAAAACTTTTTTTAAATATTTAGAACGAAAAATATTATTATTAATATTAAAACCAGCAAAATAATTTAGATCCAAAGAACATTTACCAATTATTAAAATGTCTTACCTTAATCGATCAGTTTGAAAGCAAAATGATTGCCTAGATCGGTCTAATGCTGTAATTTAGAGTATAAGGAATCAACAAGGAATCTTTTATTTGCTTATAAGCAACATATCTACCTAAAAAATTTTATAATTCAAGTATTCTAAACATGTCAAAATTAAGAAGAAAATGAATTATACATTAAATGACATGGTAAAATGTTCATTGGTAGTATTCAAATTTATTTGGCTTCTTTTTATCATGTAGCAAACATCGAAAAAAAAATATGATAAGAGGATTTTGCAGAACTACGAAAAAATAAAAATTTTATTATTGGTTTTGTTATTATTTAAAAAAATAATCTATTTTTATATCGTGTTTAAAGTACCCATCGCAATGATTGACAACCCATCAATTCGAAGAACCCCCTTTGCATCCCTAATGCTCATGGAAGTGTAAAGGCTTAAATGAAATTAAATTGTTATAAACTTTTGGACAATAGTTTTAGCCAAAAAAAAAAAAGAGAGGGAAGGGGAATGGAGCAAAGCAAAGAGCTTCACCGCCTTGCATATTGAAATAGACAGAGCTCGGGTTGGCAAACCACATGAAAGTGGGTCAAGTAATTTTCAACACTTAAATATAAACCCTTCTGCATGCCAGGACACTTGGTCGGCTGGCTTCTACTCTCTTTTTTCTTATTTATTTTTTTTTTTTTGCCAGCATTTTCTTCGTGTTGCCATTTTACCACCCTTTCCTCATTTTCCTCATTTCTGGGTCAACTTCCGGTACCGCTCTCATCTTTGCTATAGTTTTGTCGTCGCCGCATAAATATAAATTGTATTGTTTCAAAAAGCAAGTAGAAGGAAGAACAAAATAAAACAAAAAATAAAATATATATATATATATATATATATATATAGTAAAGTTTTCTGTTTCTGCCGAGTTTTTGCGGCCAAACGGAAAAAGTAGTTAAAGTTTTGTTTTCGCTACTAGTTTATTGCGTGATTTCCTTTCGGCCATGACAGCTAGTTGGCGGGAAGTGAAGCTATGTGGGCTATAGGGGTTTACCCTGAGGGGGTGTGGCTGAGTGGCGAATGATAACTATGTTTAAGGGTCCTCTCATGCAATGTGCGAGTGTGGGTGTGTGTGTGTATGTGTGCTTTGTGGAAAGGTGCTAAAAACATTTTGCCACATAATTCACAGTTGCTGCCAAGGGTCGTTCAAGAAAAGGAGTTTTAGAATTCTGTGTTGAGTTTAGAAAATAGTGTTATGGCATATTTTAACGTTCAAACAGATTGCTATAAAAAGCATTTATATATTTTTTTTACTTACTTGAGAGGGTACTTGACTACCTAACATTTTCAACCAACTTTTCACTGTATGCAACAAACATTATGCACGTACTACCCGCACTCCTCTTGCTCTCCCTCTCTCTCTCTTTCTCTCACTATTACTGGCGTTGTTGAACGTGACCGTAGAAGACCTTGCAACTGAAACTCCTTTCATACATTTCTGACTTCTAATTGCATTTTTACTTAGTGCAGAGAGTCCAAAAGTTTTGCCTCTAACTCCCAAGCCTCCCTCCTTCCATCCCATCCCTTCGTAGCTCCTGCTGCGCGTAAAGTTTAATTAAACGTGTTTGATTTATGACTTGGACTTGGATTGCCAGCAGCTGTAACCGCAATTCCAATTTCAATTCAACGCCATCTAATGCGTTTATTTTTGGGTTGCCATCGCCTGCTCCTCTTCCTCTCATCCTCCTTCAATTTGATCGTAAAAGCCAAGCACCTATATGTGCCGAGAAGTGCCATATGAATTCCGTATTAAAGTTGCATTTTCAGTGCCCCCAAACAGAGATGGAAAATTTCCTACACTTCTCCTCAACAAGTTCATCAATAACCGGCTAGAGGGGTAGGAACATGGAACGGCCAATCTAGGCGCAAATCCCCAAGCTTACAGTCTATACCCGAAACCAAATCAGGTCAGGCCACAAAACAGGCAAAAAAATATATATATATATTCCACGATAATCAACTTTGATACACGTTTACCATCGTCCATGCATTAAAATGCCGAAAATGATTGGGAAAAATCGCAAAAACCGAGACGAGAAGAAAACAGAAAACACAAATCCTTCGCTCTCTCCCACGAGTCGAGAAGGCCTCTTTATCCATATTTTTTTTTATGGTTAGGCGCAAAATGAAATTTTTGCGTGTAGAGGAGGGGGGAAAAAAGTTTATGGTTAAGGAAGTCTTCTTCTTCGTCGATGAACTGGCCGGATAATCGGAGGCCATGCCCAGTGGCTTAGTGGGGGACTTCATGTAGATGATTTTGATGCCATGTTGTTGTGGGTTGTGTTTCTTGTTTTTTTTTCTGTCTGGCCTAGGCTTACCCCAAAAAAAAAAAAAAAAAGTAAAGTGCTTAGGTCTTTTGCAGTAAGGTAAGGTAAATGGAAAAATATAGCATTTGTTTAGGTTTCAATTTGATTTGGGGTTTACATGTTACATGATTCATATCTGAGAGTACGTAGAAAAACATTAGCTGATTGTTATTTACATAGGTGAAAATTAGCAAAGATTACTTAGAGAAATAGCATGGTTAGGTGAGTTTGGTTTTTTTTCTAAAGATCAATCAGTTTTTACTTTTAATTTGTTAGATTAATTATGGAATTCTGTGGAGGGATAAAATTAAACATTTATTTACTAATGGATCTCTTGGAGATTAATCTAAAGAAGGTTCTTTCTGATCACCTTAGGTCTCTGACAAAAGAAAAAGCTTTTCCGTTGGTTGGCTTTTAAGTGGATTCAGCTTTACCAAATGCCTGCACAAGCTTGTTTCTAAAAAATAAGAACCTCTTAAGGTTAACAAGAGAAGGATCTTTCTTAAGGTTAAAGGTAACTGGAGAAGGTCTTTCTGATTACTTTAGGTCAGAAGAAGATGCTTTGATGCACAGAAGATGCTTTGCCACCACGAAGGCCTTTCGCTCCTTGTTAAGGCTAATTACCTAATGCATGAACCTTTTCGAGTTCTTTGTTCTGATTACAATCGTCTTTATCATGTAATCAGTTCAGAGCTCTCCATTCCTTTACTAAAAACTTCTATCCTTTCCCATTTAGCACGTAACTAGCTATAGTTACGCTTCTTGTCTGTGTTTCGTGAATTGTCCCCGCGACTCGAGCCGTACGTTATGCGGCTTGCGCCCCTTAGTCGGTTGGGCGGGAGGTGTGGGCAATTAGTGCTCCCGTTGGGATTCGCGCGTTAAAAAAAAAAAAAAAAAAAAAAAAGGCCTTTAAAGTGTCCTGAAGTAGCATATTTTCATAAACATTAGAAGTTTGTTTACTAACAGATCTCTTTGATGCTAACTACAGAAGGTTCTTTCCGATCACCTTCACCGATAGAAGAAGCTTTTCTGCCAAAAAGCTTTTACGTCACTTAAACTTTACCATGTGCTAGGATTGAATCCTTCTTAAGGCCTCTAATGCATCCTGAACTATCATGTTCTAGGAAATAAGAAGTTGAACCGTTCGTTTACTAACAGATCTCTTAAACGTTAACTGGAGAAGCTTCTTTCTGATCACCTACATTGACACTGAAGAAGCTTTTACTTGACTCAACCTTCAGCCTTTACGTCACTTAAACTTTACTATGTGCTATTTCATTGCTTGTTAATGCCTCTAGTGCATCCTGAACTATCATGTTCTTGAGAATAAGAAGTTGAACCGTTTCGTTACTAACAGATCTCTTAGACGTTAGTTAGAGAAAGATCTTTCTGGTCACCTACACTGACACCGAAGAAGCTCTTACGTCACTCAAACTTCGTTATGAGCCATTTCATTCGCTGTTAACCTTTTTTTTAAACACTCTGAACTATCAGTTTTCTTAAGAATAAGAAGTTCAAATTTATAAATTTGTTTACCAGCAGATCTCTTAAGGTTGCGTTAAAAAAGGTTCTCTCCGAAAAAATGTCTTTCACCTAGAAAAAGCTTCTTTCTACCTTAGCTTTTACATCACTCAAGCTTCACCATGTGCCATTGCGTTCGTTGTTAACGTCTTTAAAGCGATTAAACACTTGATGCAAATTGACTGATGGAGTCAATTAAGCTGCACTACATCAATTTCGCAGCCAGTGTTGTTAAAGTCTTTCGTAAGGTTCATGAACTGTACACCAAACACGTAATGCATCAGTCCACTGATTGTTTTTCCCCACATTTGGTCGATTGTCATGCCAGATGAACTTTAATGCATCAGCTTATAGAAAGCTGATTACCATATACTATATATATACATATAAATTCTCATCAATTGATATATATGTATGTATATGAAAATTTTTTAATCCTAAGTTAACAATCGTTTATTTCGCGGTAAAATGTTATAACAATTTCATTTAGTCTATTCTATTTTATTTCATAATCCACTTCAATGGATTGTAATAAAATGTGAGAGAGAGATATTATTGAATTTATTGAAAATATTTATTTATATTTATTTTTGTTTTTTTTTTGTTTTACAAAAATAAATTTCACATTTAACATGACCAATTAATGTGTGGCAAAGCCGCAAATAAAACCGCTTAATTACGTGACTCGGCCAGAATGACAGGCCAACCAAAAAGGAAAGCATAAGAGAGAGAGAGAGAGCGAGAGAGAAAAGAGTGAAAAGGATGGAAAGAGAGAGAGAGAGAGAGAGAGAGAACGTGTTGGAAATTTGTCTGGCACACGCAATGCAATGAAATGAAATAATAATATGGTTAATAAAGCCAGCCGCATCGAATTCATGGACTACTAACAGTTCAGCCTGGTCACACTTATTCGTCCTACCACCTACCACCCCCTCCCCCCTTTAACTGTCAGCAAATGGTTCCGCCTAGGGGCCAATTATCGCACTTATTTCGCTGCTAATTAAAATGCAATTATTTGCTTTAAACAACATAATCCCATTGACAGGCAATTTTATTTGCATAACTATATGATTATTGCCCGGCAATTGGATGACAAAACGCTATTTGATCTGTATATAGAAAAAAAAAGGAAAATAATTCCCTTTGATAAGCTAATGCAAGAGAGAGGTCAACATTTACTTCATTTTTATTTTAACCATTTCCATTAGACGTATTGTTTTTATTTTCTATTTGGTCCTCATAGATTTAATTCTCCATTTCGGGTCCCGTTGAGCCATCTTCATCATCCTCGGCTGTAATATGTAAACGTGGTGCCACAAATGTGCTGGAACGATAACTTTGTCTTGTACGTGGACTTGGCTGTTTCGATGCCGGCTCAATATATTGCCCATTATTATTTGCCACAATGCGTCCAGCTTCTTCCACATAATCATTGATAATCTGCCATAGAGTTTGACTTGCCGCAGTTCCTCGGGCACTGGCCTGCATATAGGCAGCCGTTGCAATATAGGTAAAGTTCAATATGCCAGCATTAAAGATATGTAGCCAACTAGTTATATTTTCATCATTTTCACCAGATTGTGGCACTGACATTGGCAATTGCATGGGCGTCAAGGTCACACCATTGGACACTCCATTTGTATTGGGCACTTGTATTGGTTGTCCTTCTGCATTACGTTTCTTTGCCATTTTCAATGTTTGTGTTATTGTTGCTATAGTTGTTGTTGTTGCTGCTGCAGTGGCATCTAGACCCAATATGGTTGTACTAGTACCTGCCAATCAATAGATTGAGATGGATAACATACACACACCTGGGAATCTTTGGTTTCTTACTTACCCTGATTCTGTTCAACAGCCTCGCGTGCTATACGCTGTTCGGCCCGTTTAACCCAACCACGGACTGTGGATTCGGGTACACCCAATTCACGTGATATGCCAGCTTTGGTCTCACCATTACGTATACGTTGAATGGCTCGCTCCTTATCATCCAATGAGACTTGAACTCTTGGACGCTTACCGCGTGGTACATTGCTCTTCTCCATAGTTCTTGTTCCTGTTTTTTTGCTTTCTTTTACGCTTGCCAAAGAAGAAATTTCTCAACTTTTTTTTTTCGTTGTTTTTTTTTTTCCGCTCGATGTTGTCGTCACTATTTTGCTCTCGGCCTTTTTTTGATTTGCTTCGAAATACGCACACGCTTTTGTATTTTGATGGGGGGGCCAGCTGACATATAAATCGGCGTTGGTCGCTTTCCTCACATTTTCGCTTGCTTCGCTTCCGTTAGTTCATTTCTTTCTTCATTTTGTGTTCTTTCTTCACTTTCACTTTGGTTTTGTTGTTGTTATTGTTGTTGGTTTTTGTTGTTCCTGTTGGATTAAGTGACTTTCTTTAAGAGTTGCAACAGAGCCGCCAGCAGAGCTGCCATAGAGCAAATGAATTGGCCGACATTTGAAATTGAATTCTAAACTGCTTCTTCTTTTTTTTTTTCTATTTTATTTCAATTTTTATTCATAATTATTTTTGTTTTTGTTTTCGTTTTTACATTTAATTCTGACGTACACTAATTTCATGTTTATCCCTGTGGATGAAGGGGCTGAGAGAGAAAGAGTAGTGTTTAGGGAGGGGGGAAGGGAGAATAGAGCAGAACTGCGCTCAACTGTACCTCTTTCATTTTTAAACGGAAGAGGATGAGGGGAATTTTCTTTCCTTTTTCTATATATATTTAGGTGTGTGTTTGTGTCGATGACTTAAAGTCTACAATTTTACAATTTCTTTTTCTTTTTTTTTTTTTTTTGCATTTTCAGGAATTTTGAAAAGAATTTTCTTTGCAGATTTCTGTTTAATTTCTAAGGTAAATCTATGTGCAAAAAATATACCTTATATCGTATATATGTATATACGGTAATTCCCATTCTTTTTGTATATCATACATTATATACAAATGTATGTACGACAATTGGTTTCTTTTGTCTGACAATTTGCCAATAATAGTACAATAATAATACATTTAGTATATTGTTTTCGTTTCATTTTTTTCTTTCTTTCTTTTTTTACCATTTAAAAACCACCAACAATTATTTTTTTTTTATTATTAATATTATTATTCATTAGATTTCTTTCACTTTGAATATTCCAATTTATTATGTTTTTTTTTTTTTTGTGTCTACCTTAATTATATTCAAGTTCTTTATGCTTGTTATATTATATCATTAATTTGGTTTTTGCGCCTCTTTTTTTTGTTTTGTTTTTCTTTTTTTGTTCAGTATTTTAATCAACAATTATCACGTGACAATTTTTTAATATATATATATCTATATATATATATTTTAATTAAGTTATTCTGGGCAGTATGTTTTTTTTTTTGTTTGTGTTTTTTAAACATTTATATGTTTGTCTTTGTTTGGTTTTTTGTTTTTGTTTTTTGTTTTGGGTTTTTACAATTCAATTTAATATTCAATAGACGTCACGTTCAGAGTTTAAAGGAGGACGTTTAGGAGGTGGAATCGGAGTTTGGTTAGATTTTTATATAGATATAGATTACTACTTACAATACATATGTATATGTGTGTGTGGTGTGTGTGAGTGTGTTTTCCGATTAGTTTTCAAGTTCAAGTTAAAGTTGAAATGAATGTTTCTGTTTTCTGTTTCTCCGGCTAACATAGCCGCCTTTTGGATTAATTAAACTAAACTTGTAGAGAAAATACTCTTTAATAATCCTCTTCCAATTGATGCACTCCCTGCATCTGTTTACCCGTTGTCCCTCGCTGGCACATTCGCCTCAATATGGCAAATAGTAGGCCAAACATGGCACATAGACCCAAAGTGATTAGGGTCAATTTGCCATAGGGTAATTCACTGAGATCACGTCTCACACAGATTTCTGGTGATTCATCATGGAGCACCAATTGACTATATTCACCAGCATGATGGAGCAGTCCGAGCTGTTCCAAATTCCACTCAATGTGCCGCGTTAGTTGGGCCAGCGTCGAGGAGTGCGTCACATTTGGACAATTGGGTACTCCATTGCAGATCAGATGACGGGGTATACAGACTTGCGTGTCACCAGGACAACGGAAATCACAGCCACCATCCTGCAATAGCGAGGCGGCCAGACTACCATCGGGATTGCGCGGTAAATGGAACAGCTCAGTCCAAACTAAACGGAATATATTACGACCAGGTTGTCCATCGCCAGTATATTGTATAAGAACTGGCAATGGCTCCTGATCGGCCCCAGTGGCCCCCAATTCAGCTGTGGTCAATATGGGTAAATCGCGTGCCATTGATATATTTTCGGGACACACTACGAAACGTGGCTCCAAGCGTCCAGCTAGATATACCTCAATTTTGGCACTCTCACAACTGCGATCGGCAAATCTAGCCTTCTCTAGATTTAGCCAAAGATCCCGCTGGGCAGCCACCTTCAGTTCCCAAATGCATTTCTCACGGCGATAATGATGCTCAGGCGGTGCCATGGGACCGGCAACCATGCCGAGAGCCTTCTTATAGGGGAACATTAGTTCACCATCGGGTGAGGGGCCCAATGTAATGGGTCCACACAATGGACCATGGGCAAACTCGTAAGTGGCCTCGAACAAAGGATTTGGATTCTTAAAGTACGATGTAATGGCATGCTGACCCTGCACAATCATTTCCAGATTCATTTGATCCGCTGATGAAATAACACGCACTGCCCGGGGAATATTATCACAGAAACAGGCGAGATTATTTTGATATTTATCACGTTCCTCCCAAATGACAAGTTTATCCACTCGCTCCTCATGACAACGAGTACAAGCATTGCTATTGTATGGCAATTCCTTAAACGAAACTGCATTCACCTCTATAATGGCCCTGGCATAGAGTCTTCTGTCCGTGATAAACTTGTACTGACAACGCACATCACTGCCTCCGGTTCGCTTAAAGATCAACGAGTTGAGGGGCGAGCGTAGACGTCCACCAGGATGCTTCCAGGCATACATAACCTCATCGCAGAGAGTATTCGGTACCGGATCACCAAAACGTGTATTATTAAAGAAATCATAGTGGGCCCAATAGTACAGTGAGCTGCCGCTATAGCTGCCAGTTTTCGAATCAAATTGCACATACAAACTGGGACTGGTACTAACAAAATCCACCTTCTCCATGGGACGTGAAAATGTGTCACAAAATGTCTTGATTATTCTAGCTGGATCGGCATGGTCGGAATCGTAAATGGTTAGCGATTCACCGCAATCTCCTTCATATTTCAATATAGGTGACTCGATGCGATTGATGCGGAAACTGCAATGAAAAGAGAGAAAAAAAAAAGAAAAGTGAGAAAGCAGAATAAGAAAACAAAGATGAGATGGCATTCCAAGTAAACACTAGCTAACAGCTAACATGTTGGCTTCAAGCCAACTTCTTTACCCCAACTATTGCAGATGTCTGGAAACTACACTCGAAGAAATTACAGACAGTTTTGAATCTTTAAAGAGTGAATTACTTGGCATAAAGTAAGACGTGAGAGGTTCTTAAATGTATCTGCACTTTTTCTACTTATCTTTTGAATCGATATTTTTAGTCAGAAAAGGAAAATTTTTGTTTATAATTTATCTTTGGTTTCAGATGGTTCTAGAATCTAAATAGTTTAAGGATACTAAATTAATTTGAAATTTTAAACAATAAACTAATTTTTAAGTCGACATTAGCACAACTTTTTTTGAAGCTTGTTTTTATACAATTTAAATTTTTGAAGAATTTTTTACTTTTATTTTTATAAGATTTTATTCCATACGAATTTATATTTCTACTTGAATTTCTACCAAAAAAAAAAAGACTTTTCCCAAAATTTCTAATGTTATAGAAATGCAAGACTGTCTGTGATTTTATATGGTTAAATTTTTGGATAAAAAAATTTATGAAATTTGTGTCAATTTTTTTAGACTAGTCACAAAAACAACACAAGCAAAAAAAAAAAAACAGGTTCAATTCTGTTCATCTGTTGTTCACTTTGTTTTCTTTATGGGAAACTTGACTTTTTTTTTAACTAAATTTGTAGACTTTGAGCTGTGACATCTAATATTATGATATTATATTGGATATTCTAAATCCAAAGATTTTGAGTAATCTTACAAAGTTTTGCATAAAGTTTTGATAGAGTCTTAGCTTCTATTGTAGTTAAACTGTATAGAAAGTTATTTTATTTTATTTTATTATTGATTTTATTTCTCTTTTATTATTTATGTTAAAAAAATTAAATTAAATTAAATTAAAAAAGCGTTTTTAACAATGTACAGGAAATACTGCCTTACAAAAATAGTTTTATTTGTTAATTTTTAAATTTTTATTAACGCTTTGATAAAAGTATTTTTGACTTAATGAAAGAAATTTAGCCTTTTTTCAAATTAAAAAGAAAAATGTTTCAAGTAGGGGAAGGTGGGGTATTTTGGGCCACGGGGAATCGTGAACCAGCGCCATTTTTTTTCCCAATGAATTATGACAGGTGCGAATGACTGTTATCGACTCGTCTTATGATACCCTATAATTTCCATAATGAACAAGTGTGGGCACCGGCATTGGTACTTTGTTTTATTAACAAATAGAAATTGGATGCTCTCGATGTATAATTTACACTCCGTGAATGTCCTTATATTTTTTTATTCCTGTGAATCGACGGAGGTTACTATGTTTTTAATATTCGTGTGTATATTAGCTTTCAAAATTATAACGGGATTTTCCATGTATTTGTTATTGTTGTTGTTTTTTGCAGCCATTTTCTAAAAATGAGGGTTCGGGGAATTGTGAACCTTTTTTCTTGGGGAATTAAGAGCCACTTGTTTTTGCCATTTAACGACATTTTTAATGTGTTGAATGCTTGTGTATGGAAAACATGCCGAAAAAAATGAATCGGCGAAATACCATACATTGCAACGTCTGCGATCGTGCAGTGCACTTGAAATGTGCCAGAATAACTGAAAGTTATTGGACTTGCATAAATTGCATTTCAGGCTGACGTGTGTAATTTTGTTCACTACAACAACTAATTTCTCAATTATTATTTGTATTTTAGTGAAATAAATAAAATTTTCCTAACATAAATCATTGTTTTTATTCAATTTTATAAGTGGTTCACAATACCCCGAGAATTTTGAAAATCACGAAAAAAGGTATTTTTGAAAATTGCCTTAGAATCACCTAATTTTCAAATATTTCATTAAACTGTTGTGACCAAATGAAAGCTAGATCTTCATACTATAACACTCAACACTCAAATTTGAAGTAAAACTTGTTTAAGTAAAAAAATTTCTGGCAATAAAAAAAAGGGGCTCACAATACCCCGGCTTCCCCTATTTGTTGAAAAGTTCTTTTAAGATTGTTCTGCCTTTTGTTATGACTTATCTCCAAATTTATTAAGAAAAAGTTGACTTTTCCGATAATTAAATATTGATATTATCAAGTTGATCTATTTCTTTTAAAGTAAATTAATATTGAAACAATTTGTGTTATATTTGAACATAAAATGTAGTGGCATTAGTAGACTTTTCATATGGCCATATGATTTAAGCCAAGTATCATTCGTTAATACTCGGCTTCAACCAATAAGGCCATATGAAAACTCTGTGATTTTTTGAATAGGTTATATACATTAAACCTGCTAGATTCTTCCAAAGTATTGGCCTATATCAAAGTAAAGTTCCTATATCATTTGCCAATTGTCAGGTAAAGTTCACTTTTCACATTATTAAATTCTCAACAAGATTTTAAGCTCAGTGTATTTCACTGAGCTTGCAACTTTTAGTACCTTGTCGGCAATTTAATATAAATGCCGCCTGTTGTGGCCAAGGTAAATCGCATTGTTTACTCACACAGACACACACACACACATACACAGGATGACAATTTTGTTATTGCTGTTGTTGATTGTGCATATTTGGCCTTACCCACAAAAATGCTAATAAATTACATGGGAAAACTATTTGTGGAAAATCACCAAAAATTACATCTAAAATTTTCTCTTTTTTTTTGCTCGTCCTGCAATTACATTTTGCATCAGTCAACAGGAGAGAAAAAAAAGAACGAAGAAGAAGAAGATATTTATATGACATAATATAACATTTTATTAACCCAAAACCCAACACAAAAAAGTTAGTAGAACAAAAAGTAAAACCGAAAAAAAAAAAACAAATCACCATCATCAAGCATTGAGTTCAGACGACGACGACGACGACACGCCCACCACAATTTCTCTCTTGTTTTTTTCATGATTTTATTCAGGTTTTTTTTTACTATACTATTCATAATAGAGCAGAGTTACTATATTTTTTCCCTCCATTCCCCCTAATTTTCTTCTTTTTTGTTTCTTTTCCTCTCTGGTCTACGTGCCCATGGCGTTATACACGTACGCGATGTCGAAAAGTAAGCCTGACGCTTTTGCGGCATGTCCTCATAATCCGTTTGTAGCCTAGTTCTAGTTATGCTGACTCAGTTTTTGGGGGAGAGAGAGTCAGTCTATTCAGCAATGCAAAAAAGGCCTCCAACACACAAACACACAGAGAGAAAGAGAGAGAGAGAGAAAGGGAGTCCATTTTTTTGCTTTTTCGTGTGAAACAAAGGGTATGTCAGTTATGGGTAGAGCTTTGTCTAGCACAGAGGTGAATCATGTGAGCTTAGTCTTTGCTACATTTTGTATGTAGAGACTTCTTACTATTTTACTAGGATTTTACTTAAGTGTGTTATAGTCATGTCTACCTGTACTTGACAATGGGTAATTTCTTTTGGAGAAAGGATTGATCGGATAATCATATATGTATATCATTTTCTATAGATTGGAAATATGAGTAGTAAATAAAAAGGTTTGGGTACTTAGACAAGAAGAAATAACTACTACACCTTCTAGTGACATAAATATAGTCTAACTTTAAGTCTAAAGTAGAATGTGGAACAATGAAACTAAGGCTTAGGCTTCATGATCGATGGATTTCGTAGAGATGTCGAGGGAAGCCACTTTCATGAAAAGGATATTGTCCTGTAAGCGTGGTAGTGGTGATCATTTGCCAAATGCTATTTTCTATTATCAACGTTATAGCTTTCTTTTCATAATGCAATAAACATCCGATTATTTATATTAAAAAATACTGGAAAACCGTATACAATACTAGTGTTTCGTTATACGGGGGTCTGGAAATTTAGTTATAATAAAATAACTTTCAGCAAAAAAAACTAATATGTATTTTGTAAAACTCTAAGAGAAAGAATAAATCCAATCACTGAATTCATTAAAACTTAAAACGAATTTAATTTGATCAATTCAATCATAGCTTTTGCTATGATTGCAGTTAGTGACAATATGGCAAATTGTAATGTTTTGATCAATTTGAAACATAACAAATGAACAAAATGAAACATAGAACTGAAATGCAAGCACTACTAAAGTTTCAGTACTACTAAATCTATATCTGATATATGTATATATAATATAAAGCTCTTATTTATCATATAAATACCCCAACTATGAGTAAAAAGATAGATTTTCATTAGTTTTCAAAGATTTCAAACGACTAAGTTCCCAATTTTCAAGGGTATAGAAAATGCAACAAGAACAAAGTACTTTTGATCCCTTGGATTTTTTACGGGTTTTACTACTATGCATATGTGACACAAGAGATAGAGAGAGAGAGAGCTAGAGGGAGATAGCAAGCCGATTGCTGTTGTCCCCGAAGCGTCAGTTTATGTGGCCATAAGGCTTATAAATAGCCAAAGTATTGTAGGCGGATTTGGCGTTAAATAAAAATGTACTACATAAAAAAAAAAAATAGGAAAAGGGAAAGGCAAAACGTTTTAAGATGTTACAATAGATTTTTAGTAAGGTTCTATTCATTAAAGAGCTAAAGAAGAAGGAGATGAGAAAAAAAGAAGAAGAAGAAGGGGAAAAACAAAAGGAAGAACGCGCCATGACATGTTACTTAAATGAGCAACTTTGTTAGAAACAATGTCGACAGCGTCTAGACTCCTACGACAGGCAGCTAGAAGAGGCATCATCACATATGTATGTATATGGTAGTGAATGTTGGTCGGTAAGGTAAGGTAGTGGAGATAGGTAGATAGAAAGGTGGCTAAGTGTAGGTCTGTGTTTGGTAGAAGAGCCAAACAGACAAACTAGCTTTTCTTTCTTTCTTTATTGTTGCTGTTGTTATGGTGGGCGTTGCAACAACTTGAGTGAAGTTGGCAGTAGGCAACAACAACAACAACAACAACATGAGTAACATTCAACCGAACAGGACTTTGGCAAAGACAAAAACTTCCATCCCCCAAAAACGAAAAAAAAGAAAGAAAACCAAAGGAAAATAGTGCAAAAATGTTGCATTTTCTACTTCTACCCCCCCCCACTCACCCACCACTTTGAACTTTTACTGACAACATATACATACATACAACAACTAAGACAACTATCTCTCTTTGCTACTCTACTCTACTCTATGCTGTACAACATGTAACTATTTGGATCCAAATGGCATACACATACACACACCCCAAATTTGACCCCACCCTTACCCTCTTATTCGCATTGGCATTGCCATTTCGTGTTGCATTTTGTGCACTGTAATCACGCAATCATGTTGCCCACTTCTGAACTCTTAATGGCAATCGGTGTAAACGTGCGCACAAGTTTTCCTTGGGTTTCTACTCGTTTTGTAGGTGGACATAAATATTTATCTTTTGGCAAACAAGAAAAACAACAAAACAACCAAAAACACAAACTTGTTTGATATTTTACTTGCTATGTTTTCTTTTGGTAACAACAAGAGCGAAAGAGAAAAAAAGATAGACAAAAAATATAGAGTAGGAGACGAAAAGTTGGCAAATGTTTTCGTAACATTTTTGCCTGCATAAATTATACGTAGTTCAAACTCTTCACAACATTTCGACTTATCGAATTTGTATATTTCCAACTGGAAATCCTTGAAGTAGAATACTTAAATTTACTTACCAAACTGCTACTATTTGCCATGCTGCCCTGAATATGTCCGAAAACTTTATTCCTTATGCCATGGCATCGAAAAGAGGTGGGGGGGGGGGAGGGAAAGAACCGCATCACAATAAAATATCAACCAATAGCCAAAAAAAATACTGAACCTTACCCAAAATGCATTGCACTGCTGAATACAGACAAAAGTTCAGATCACACTCACAGCGAGCCTGGGCGACAACAACACGACAACTAGCAACTCTCAGCCTTGTGACTTTTTACCAAAACAAAAAATAAAGAATAAGAAATACTATGTATAAAAGGGACACCAACTTCAAGTCGACACGTTAAATTAAAATGTCACATAAATCTTTGCGGAAAATTTCATTAAAATGCGCTTACAAGGAATGAGTGAGATGTCTCCGTCGTCTGTCTCCTCCCACACAAAAACACAAAGAGAGACCGAGAGAGAGTGAAAGAGTGGATGTGGCGAAACTTTTTGCAGTTTAAGTCAAATGGATTTCGAGTATTGTAAAGTTGTACAAAAATACTCCATTCAAATGTAAACCCAACAATCCCACCCGGACTCCGCAAGGGTGTATAAGTGGCAAATTGTTTTTGAATAAAGCCATTTGGAATCTCTAATACTGTTTAAGCTTTTTGTTGCTACTGAGAAATATTATCAGAGATTTGAATAAAGTTTCATTTGACAACCACGAGTTTGGTTTCATATATATGGATATACATATATATGAATTTAAGATAGTTTTGAAGTGATCGAAGGCTTTCTATATACTTATTATACCCTTGCAAGGGTATATTAACGCATAGAAGGAAGCGTTTCCGACTATATAAAGTATATATATTCTTGATCAGCACGACGAGCTGAGTTGATATAGCCATGTCCGTCTGTCCGTCTGTCTGGATCAACAGCTTCTCCTCCGAGACCCTTAAAGCTACAGAGCTGAAATTTTGCACCCAAGCTTCTTTTTGCTGCAGGCATTGTATATCTCGGAATCATCCCGATCGGATGACTATATCATATAGCTCCCATAGAAACGATCGGTCAAGAATATAGTTTTGGAGCAATAACTTGGGTGTTTTGAAAACTTGGTTTTTGGAAGTTTAGTATATATAGAAATGTCTGTGCTAAGTTTTGAACAAATTGGTCATCTATAGCCACATTATGTTGTTGTCTAGGTTGCAACATGTTTTCTCTTGTTGCCCTATTATGTTGCTAAGGCATAATCAACTTTATAGCTAGTTAGTGATCGATGTTGATATGTATTTTTATTTACTTTGCAACATAATTTCCCTGAAGGACTCTTGTCCTTTGAGTATGCTCCTAAGGCAATATCAGCTTGCTCATTTTGTTGCAATGTTACCATAAACGATGTTGTTAGCGAAGCATTTGTATTGTTGCTAACTAGTGTAGCCGAATGTAAAAAAGCTTCATCTTGTTTAATTTATTTGGTTTTCCACATATATTAATGTTGTCTCTTCGATTAACTTATTCAGACTGACTCTACTGCTCTCCGATAAGAAGCACTCTCTACTCAAGAGTTCTGCAGAGAGCCATTACGACTGTGAGCCAGAGTAAGATGGATATACACCAGATCAGAGAGTAAGGTCTTAGTTATAACTGTACATCATAGTGGCTGGCTATTATAGTGTACTCCCACTACACTAGTGGTCTATGTTGCTGATGCTGCGGAAATCTATGTTGATAAACAAAATTTCATGCTGCTGCTAAGTATTCGATATACGAAAAGTCGTAGGTAGCTAGCAATATAATTGCTTTTTATGTAGTAAACAATCTAATTGCTTGGTTTACAGTTATGTTGTTACTAACTTATCATCTACATACATACATATGTGGCTAATGGTATAGACAATCCATGTTGCTAGTCATCCATTTACATAAGTTGCTGACTGAATATGCTGGTTAATACATAGTTATAGAGCAGATTATCAATTATCCGAAACAGTTGCGACCAGACTTGATCATACAATCGCAAATTCAAATAATAAATAACAAAATACATACATACATATGTATGTTGATGGAAAGACATACATATAATCAGAACCAATAATAAAAATTATACATTTTAAGAAATGAATTCAAAATCACTTCTAATTAATCCCCCATTAATTCAACCTTGATTATTTTGTAACCATAATGAAAAAAATATTTGTTTTTTTAACATTTCTTTCAATTCAATATTCTCTAAATAAGGGAAGTCAATCAAATCTCTCAACCAGAAGGTTTAATCTAAATTTAAACAAGGTCTAAATGTAAAAAAATAAATTTAAACAAAGTTTTAGTTGAATATAACAAATATTAGGATAATTGGACGACCGGGTAATTGCATTTAAGCATAATTGGAATTTGGTTGCATTATCACTATAAATAAGTTGCTAATTAATAATGTTGCTAATCAATTTTGTTGCTAACAAAAATGAAGCAAGCAAGTCGTCCCTGCCGACATTGAGTATACCCTGTACCAACTAGTTATATTAAATAAAATAAAATATCCTCGAAATCGCCATCAATTTCATGCAAAATTCTCTTTAACATGCAGCAACAGCAAACGCATGCTGTCTCGCTCACTCTTGCCAGCCAATGTCGCCTTGGCAATTCAGTTCAAAACTCATATAGGTATATCTCCGATATTTATTGTCCGATTTCGACAATTTGGTCAGCTGGTCCAGTTTTGGTATATAATTAGGTGTGCCAAGTAAGAATACGATATCTTTAATACAGCTCTAGTAATACATTTTCGCGATTTGCGGGGGCGGAAGTGGGCGTGGCAAAAATTTGAAACAAACTTGATCTGTGTATGCATTAGATGCATGTTCACACCAAATTTGGTGGCTCTACCTTTTATAGTCTCCGAGATCTAGGTGTTCATACGGACGGACAGACGGACGGACAGACGGACATGGCTCAATCGACTCGGCTAGTGATGCTGATCAAGAATATATATACTTTATGGGGTCAGAAATGTATATTTCTGCCTGTTACATACATTTAAGCGACTTTAATATACCCTTTTACTTTTACCTATGGGTACAGGGTATAAAAATTGTTGTTTATTAACTATACTATATACCATATTTACTAGTTTATGTCTTCAAATCTAAATATAAGTAGAAATATAGATAGATTTTCATATTTTTTCATGTAAGGTAAAACCTTAGCTTACGCTCATACATTTCTGAACTTTTAAAGTAAATAACCTCAGATTCCTCTTTAACTTTATAACGTAAAATCCAATACAATAATCTTAAATCTTTATAGTTGTAGGATATGAACAAGATTATAAAAACCACAGCATATTGGCTGCATAGCCATCCATGTCTTGAACTTAATTCCCACATCTGATATGTATAGATGCTTATTCGTATATATGTATCTTAATGCTTACCTGGGGAAATATAATCGCACAATTTCACCAACATGTCCTTTGATGTGATAGCTGCAGGATGTATTCGGCGGATACCAGTGGGCAATGCTTAAAAAGATCCCCTCACTGGCACTGCTATCCTTTAGCGAATCGGAGCTGAGCAACCAGTCGCAGACGCCATGCTTGATGCCGGCCGTTTCCACATGGCCTGGCCAATTGCCAACATTGAAATGAAAACCGGTATTGAGTAACGGACCCGCCGGCGATGTAACAAATTCCACATACATGTATTGTGAGGTGCCTGAAATGAAAAGGGGATATATGCAAGTGATTTGGCTGTTGTTATTTCTACCATCCGTCGATTCTCAGACATAGTAGCTGATGCCTCCTCTCTCTCTATCTCTCTCTATGGTATGTGGTCTTTTCGTCCTTTTGTATACTCACCAATAATGCTGAATGGAAATTTACCCAGGCCACAGAATTTGCCTATGAGCGGCGAATGCTCATCCCGTCCATCATAAACGGCTAACCAGTCGTATGGGCAATGTTCGTTGCCCGAACCAATGGGTCGTATGGGGCATGTCATGACATTTTCGCATCTGCAAAATCGAGAAGTGAAAATTGAAAGGGTGCATATTCCTTTGATTCATTTATGAGCGCGCAACAAAACGGCAAATTAAATTTATCCCAGCGACATAAAAACTCAATTTCAAAAGGGGTAAAGGGGGGGGGGGGGAGCGAAAAAAAAAATCGCCAAACAATTAAAAAGCGCACGAAGCACAAATATTCAAGTGCCACACAATAAAAAAGAGAGAGAAAAAAAAGAAAAGCTGAAGAAAATTGAATTGAATCAGCAAGGACCAAAGGGGTTTTTAGCTATCAAAAGCTGAATATAAAAACTAGGGCATAGTTAAGGGGGCAAATGCTGACACAGCTAAATTGATATTGTTATAATTTAAAAGAAAAAAAATGGAAAAAAACATCAATTCATATCTAAATGGGATGATATCAAAATTCGTTGCCTAAGCCAGCCATTTCAACCCCCTTGATGACTGTGACCCTGTTCTGAATGCGCTTTTACTACGCCAAAATAAAAATCTACGCGAAGAATTGAAGTGTCCACTTGGAAGTACCTTGTAAGTAGTAGAAACAAAGTTACCACTCACTCAACTTTAATAGAGATATGTTTGCTTTTTTTCTAAGGTTAAAAGAATCTCAATTTCAGACCTTTACTTTATTCTAACTTTAACTAAACTCGTTCTAATCCATAAAGCTATACTCCAGATTTCACTAAACTGAGAATAAATTATAAAGCTACTCTAGACTTAGATAATTTAAGTTCAACTAGGAATAAACTAAATAGCTCTAACTCCCAAAGATTCTTTAACTTCTACACTTAACTAAACTGGAACTTAGTTAAGTAACTCTAACTAAATAAGCTTCATCTATTCAAACCACTTTTCTATAATACCCTTCTTTAACTTATTTATAGGGTATTAAAAGCAAAATCCATTCAAACTCTTTGGTTTCTTCTGCTTTTAAGCCTTTTCTAATTTCTTGCACCTGGACGTTGTTTTTCATTATCCTTTTGCTTTTTTTGCTCCTTTGCCACTGTCTAGCCCTGGCATAACCCTGACTTTTAGTGCCAGACAAAGTGACCTTTGAGCCTGCTATTGATGATTTTTTTCTCTTCTTTTATTTGTCCATTTCTATTCGACTTTTTTCTATTTTTTTTTTTTTGGGTTTGATGCAATTTGCTTGAAGGTGGACCAAAAATCCCTCAGAGCGAAACCCAAATGAAATGCCTTTCACCTGGCCTGACTGTGTGTATAACTGTATGTGTGTGTGTATGGGGTAACTTTCTAATTGAAAGCTAACTTTGGCAATTACCAACTGAACTGGACTTTAATCAAATAAAGGGAACCGAGAAAAAGAACAGTTCTTTGCTTGGCTGGTGACTTGTGTGATTCGAAAGTGAAACAAAAATACGATTTTAATTGACATTTTCATTGAGCCGAAGACCTTTTTTTTTCCTCTGCATCGTCTAGAGTAAGTTGAGGTAGCAAAAGTTGTAAAACTTGATATATATATATATATATTTTTATACATATATATTGTTTTTGTAAGGACCATCTATCTATTAGTCTGACGGCTTTCATTTCAGTCAATTTAATCACTTTGCCGGCAAAGTTCCTGGGCAAAAACGAAGCTAATCCAACTTATTGATAATAAATGTAAGTGTGTGTGTTTGTATGAGTGTGAGTGTGTGGTTGTGTGTGTTTGGGGCTAGAAAGTTGATTATTTTTCGCCATTCTTTTTTTTTCCTTTCTTTGCTTTCGCTTTTGTTCTTTTTCGTTTGGAGGGGCAAAAGTTTTAGACCAAACAGACATATCAAAAATAACTGACTGGTAATAATTTCGGCATATTAAAAAACTTTTCTTTTCTCTCGGTTCTATCCATCCCTCTCACTCCCATTACACTCACTTACTCACTCTCCCTTGATGACTTTTGCATTTATTTCTCTCGACCGACAAAAAAAAAATAAGCCAAACTTTGTTGGCCAAAGAATTTTTGTGCTGTGTCGGCAAAATATTTGCCGAAATAATATATATATATCTATATAGCATATATCTACGTGTATATATGTGTATGTATGTAGAGGGGGTGAAGAAATTAGAAAAAATTTCGGTGTTCTTGTTGTCCCAAACGAGCCTTGCAATAAAATGAAGTGATTTATAAAAGAGCAACACACAGAAAAGTTGCCGCTGACTTGGCATAACTTTTTATACCCTGTACCCATAGGGTAAAAGGGTATATTAAAGTCGCCAAAATGTATGTAACAGGCAGAATTAAGCATTTCCGACCCTATAAAGTATATATATTCTTGATCAGCATCAACAGCCGAGTCGATTGAGACATGTCCGTCTGTCCGTCTGTCCGTCTGTCCGTCCGTCCGTCTGTCCGTCTGTCCGTCCGTCCGTCCGTATGAACACCTAGATCTCAGAGACTATAAAAGATAGAGCATCCAAATTTGGTGTGAACATGCGTCTAGTGTGTACACAGATCAAGTTTATTTCAAATTTTTGCCACGCCCACTTCCGCCCCCGCAAATCGCGAAAATGTATTACTAGAGCTGTATTAAAGATATCGTATTCTTACTTGGCACACCTAATTATATATCAAAACTGGACCAGCTGACCAAATTTAGTCAAAATCGGACAATAAATATCGGAGATATACCTATATGACTTTTGCACTGAATTGCCAAGGCGACATTGGCTGCCAAGAGTGAGCGAGACAGTATGCGTTCGCTGTTGCTGCATGTTATAGAGAATTTTGCATGAAATTTATGGCGATTTCGAGGATATTCTATTTCATTTAATATAACTAGTTGGTACAGGGTATACTCAATGTCGGCAGGGACGACTTGCTTGCTTCATTTTTTATATACCCTTGAAAATGGTTTAGTTATATTTGTTTTCTTATAAAACTTTGCCTTAAAAGAAAGAAAGTAGTTTTAAATGCAGAAAATCCTTTGGAGCAAGTGGAAAACACGAGACTATATGTAAGTAACAAGATCCTTTTGAGCAACTAAAATATTCCAGACTAGATCAAACAACTTTTTCATTGGAACAATCAATTCTGTTTGTCTAAAGAGAAAAGTTATGATTGCAATTTTGATTACAAGACAAATAAAAAACTAAACTATGACAAATTTAAAACAATTGATTTCTTTAATCTTATTTTAAAACTGAAACTTTTGATATAATCTTAATATAATCATAGTAAAAGTTATTTAGAAACTAAAACCTTTTCGTATCAGATTTGACAAATTGGAACTAAAAAACTTTTTAAATTTTAAACTTGCGACTAAAAAATTCTTGTCTTTTCGGTTTCCCAAAATGTTTGGTTTACGGCTAAAGAGATCTAACTATTCTCATTGACAATAATCGTAGTCCTAGTCCCGAACAGGATCAAAAGTAAGCCCAAATTTAGTTTCAAATAAAACATGAATGAACTGAGCAGAAAACTATTTTGATATGATATAATAATTGACTTATTATAAGAAGTCTAAACATATTGTCACTTCAAATTCAAAGCCAAATTTTGATTAAAATTATAACTTAAAACCATATTAGTTCTGGGATAGTTTAAAACAATGATCCCTAGACGAAAATAGTTCGGTTGATTAAAATAGTATAATCAGATTGTGGAATACATCAATTTCCCCTAATGCCATATCGGTTCTATCAACTAATAGTGGAAAATTTGATAAGGAATCATAAACTGTATATAAAATCGACTGCTTCTTAATTGGTCTTACTGGGGCATAAGAACACCTTTTATTTTAGGTTTTTCAATAAAGTTTATCTAAACGAATCAAATAGATTTTAGAACCACATGAGGATCTTAACGTAATACCACTTTAAGTACTGACAAAATACATTATAACCTTAATTTAGAAAGGGTATTCATAGTACGATGCTTTGATTTGTTTGCTTTTTCTCTCATACAGGTTGAGAGTTTCACATGGGAGTAAGCAAACGAGTTAGTTGAGTGTTTTATGAACTAGAGTTCAATGGGAGGGTTATGTATGTGTGCTTTTTTTCGGCTTAGATGGATTATGTTGATTGTTTGGAAAGAGAAACATTGAATTTAGTAGATTTGATTAGTTTTGCAGTGTCATAGAAAACTGAATGCTTGACATGACAATATTTTAGCATTATCATCAATTTTTGTATAGAGCTAAAATTATGTATTCATTCTATGTAGTTATATAAAATTAAGTAAGTCTATATATATTCTAGTTCACTTTGAGACTGATTAAGCATTCTTTTACTTACTAAACCCAAAAAAAAAAAAAAGGTAAACATCATTAAAGAAAATTCCAATCAAAAACATCGATTAACTCTAACGACCCAGTAAAGCCTTCTTTTCCAGCTCTCTGTTTTTGTGAGTCTCTTCTCTTCCTCAACCCAATTCGATTAGCTCGTTTGTAATGTTTGTTTGCCTAATCCTTTTTACGGGGAGGGCGGGGCGTGCAAGGACGATTCTACATCGTCAGGACCGAAAGTAACTTAGACTTGCAAATTAATACACACTTAAAGCGGATTTTCCACAAAAACCCAACTCCAAAAACTCTCTTCTTTGCTGTCAAAGTGCCAACTTTGACATACCTTCCTTTTTTCCACCGATTCCCGCACCTCGCACATTCTATCACGACTCCATTTTATATCATTCCCTTGTCCTGCTTACTTTACTCTCTCTGTCTGTCTGTCTGTGTGTCTGTTTCTGGTTCTCTGTTCCCCATTCGACTTTCTCAAAAGGTAAATATTCAAATTGAATCTATAAAAATAAATTGAATGTTGCTTATCTAATTCCAGACTTTTGCACGTGCAAAGGCTACGGCCAGATGTGGGTTGGCATATATATATAGAATGACAGTCGTCAAAATGAAATATGCTGAGTTTGGGGGCATTTGCACATCAAACAGCTTTAAAGATACTTAGGACATACTTTAGCTGGCCACTTTGCTTACTACTACTGCCAATGCCACTTGCTGGACCAATGGCGAAAGTGTTAAAAGCAAAAACCTTTTCTTTTTCTCTTTCTTTTTTTTCGGTTGCTTTCTGTACCCATCTGCCCCATGAATGCGTTATTTTTTTTTTTCCTCATTTTATTTTCACTGTTGACCTCCCTCAATGATAAGGCGTAAAATTGTGAGTCTGTGTGGGTTTTCCATTTCCCATCCCATCTCGTTCTCTGTGTGGGTTTTGTATAATGACTGGCCACAAATGTTTTGCCTGCAGATGCCGACTCGAACTTATCAAATATTAAAGCTCTGATTTATGCAAAAAAAAATGAGAATGGAAAATAAGTGCAGCTGGCTACCCTTTGCTTATGTAGCTGTCCCCAAAGACATTGTAAATATCCAAAAGGGAACTGCCCAAAAAAAAAAAATTGTTTAAAATTTGATTTATTGCTGCAATATTTACTTGTATTATAAAAAAAATTGAGGTTATGTACTTTGTTTCGTTTTTGAGGTTATGTATACGATTTTATTTCCGTTTGGTTTTGGTTAAACACGGTTAAACAGTTCGGGTTTTTTTTGACTAATGTGGAAATTGCCCTTTGCCTAATGTGGATATTGCCCTTTGCCCTTTGCTTTTTCTATAGAACCATTTTTTTTTACCAAAGATGCACTACAAATCAAAATAGTTATGGTTCTTATACAACTTTATGGAACTTTCACTTTAAAAATATTTATTTAAAAACTTTAAAATTTTAGATTTCTCATTATAGATAGGTAGGTCCAACTATTTTTGAATGCCATACCAAATTTAGGAACTTTAAAGTACATTTCAATCACACTTTATGGATTTATAATCCAAATTAAAACTAAAACTTCTCCAGGTCATGATTAATAGAGGAATTCTATGACAAAAGAAAAGCCTTTGAAGTTTTGGTTAGTTTTAGTTGGTATATCTATACATATATGGAACTCAATGGGTTACATATAACCCATTGAGTTCCATATCTGTATCAATCTGTTATATCTAACAGATTCAACTATTAAGTTTGTGTATGAATAACCTATGTGAAAAAAAAGTCGTTGAGTGTTTTTTGATTATATGTATATATTGAATCATAAATAAAGAACTCCTGATGTGCTTGAAATACAAAATTAAATGAGTTTCAAGTATGGAAATCCTAATCGTGACATCTTAATCTTATCGACCCAAAGTAAAAAGTAAAAACTAAAATTTGGATCCAATTATTTATTTTATTACATTTAGTATTCTTTATAAACCGCTTTTTAGATTCTTCATGAAAAATAGTTGTTTCAAACCAAAGGTTATCCTTACCATAAAAAATCGTTCTTTGAGCCCGTAAAACTTAAAGAACAATTTTCCAATTTCAAATGACATCATTTTCATTCAACGTAAAACTAAATGGGAAAACTCACTTATGCACTCACGAAACCAAACAAAAGATTTCTCATTTCAATTCTCTATTATTCTCCATTCTATAGAATTGTAATATGGAGTATACCATTTCTCGGCGTCTGCTTTTGCACCTTTTCATGATAGGATTTGCCATTTATCCCAAAAGACAATTGAAGCTTTAAAGTCTATTGTTTTATATTGGAATTGAATGTTTTATCAGCATGAATGCAATAATAATTATGATAGATTATTTTTGACTAGTTGCTGCCGGTGCTTGTTTGTCATATTGAAAACCAAAAACCCTTAGATTTTCCAGTATCTATATATGTGTGGCCTTTATATAACCATTATCCAACAGAGACAATTTCATCATTTTGGCATTAATAATACAAAGCACTTGCACCGCAATACTCTTATTTTGTCTCTGACTCTTTTGCACGTCTGTATGGTGTGTGCTTTCTCTTTCTCACTCAAAAACGTAATCCTTTAGCCAATTTTCAATGCAGAGAGACATATAGACAGTCAGACAGATATACAGATAGATAGATAGACGTTCGGACGTACATACAGATAGACATAAAGTGCAAGCCAGAAACCAGGATACCAAAGTACGAGTCACTGTAGAGATGGCATTTGTAAAGGGTAAACGGTGGAATATGCAAGGGGATGGGGTGGTGGGAGGGCTAAAGAGCGCGTCTGACATGTCGCCAACGTTTTCCAGCAAATTGGTGCCAATTTTTCGACGAACGCTCTGTCAAATTGTCATTGTCAGCATGCCAAATGCATTACAACAACAACAATGCCACAGCAACAACAACAACAAAAACAACAATGAAAATGCAAGGGAAAATTGTGAATCGGCGTGCCAGAATGACAAATTACAGGCTGTGTGTGTATAAGTGTATGTGTGAGTGTGTGCATGTACAATGTGTCTCTGTATATGCATGTATCTCTGTGTATGTGTGCCTGTGTGTGTAAAGTTAATGCTAATTTCTCTTGCATAACATTCATTTTACGTCCTTTTTTTCGTTCCTTCTTTTATTTTTTGGGGTTTTTTTTTTTTTTTTTGGCAACTTACCTTTGACCATCCACAGCAAATTGTTCGTTTTGCAGATATAATTTAATATAAGGTTGACGTGTATGCAATTTATAGCGACAATTGAGGGCACGTGGATATAGACCAGGATATGCTGGCGATTGTACATAGCAGGTTTGTAGACGACAATCACGGTATTCCCGTTCACAGTAGGACCTAGAAGAGAGGGAGGAAAAATGAAATTAAATTAGTTGAAAATTGCAAATAAAACTCCCCCAATAAATGTCCTCGAAAAAGAAAATAGGCCCACACACAAACAGAGAGAAAGAGAGAGAGAGAGAGGGTATGGCTTGGTTAGGGCAAAATAAAACGGAAACAACAAAGCCAGAAAATTGTGTTCACTGACTTGGAAATCCCCCATTTCTTTCTCAATATCTTGTAAAATTGTTGTTAAATTACAAAACGGCAAAAAGAAAAAAACAACAACTGGATCAGGATCTGGGACTAAGTCTGGCATTGGGTTCTTCGTGCGCGTATAATTTTCAATTTGTTTAAGTAAAACAAACGCAAATCATTCAGCTTTGAAGCCGAAGTCTTGCATAAATATGATTACCATTTTCTTATTTTTCTTTCTCGTTTTCTTTTTCACTCTTTGCCTTGGCAATTTGCTTTTCATTTGCGCTTTGGTTTTGTTAAAGGTTTTCTTTTTCACTTTATTTTTTCAAAAAACCCTGTTATAGGGTACAAATTGGGTATATTAACATAATGAAAATGTAAATAGGGTATGCCAAAATTGGGTATATTTAGTTCCTTCAAAAGTTAAAAAAAAATAAAATATTATTATTAGTTTGATTAGCATTGAGAACTTAGTTTCTGGTAAAGTTTTTCTTTCTCTTCTGTTTACATTTTAATTAGATGAGAAAGAGGAAACTAAAAGTTCTCTAAAATGTTAAAAGATTGCGATTATTTGATTCTTTTAACTAGAAGTCACATTTCGCGACTGCATCCACATCTGGATCATATATAAAATTTGGTTGGAGTCTTGTCTATTTAGAAGCTTAACTAGTGAGAGGCTCGGCTGATGCTCGTTTGGTTTGAGGCTCGGCTAAATAGAGGTTTGACGTAATAAGAAGCTCGTCTAGTTAGAGGCTCGTCTAGTTAGTCTGTTCAGAGACTCATCTAGTTTGAGGCTAGTTAGAAGCTCGTCTATCTAGTCTGTTCAGAGGCTCATCTAGTTTGAGGCTAGTTAGAGGGTCGTCTAGTTAAAGGCTCGACTAGTTAGAGGCTAGTCTAGTTTAAGGCTCGTCTCATAAAATGCTCTGGTAACGGGAGGCTCGTCTACTATGTAAAATACTTTGATGTATTTTTAAAAATTAGCTGTAATACATTAAAACTATATTTTCACTAATTAATGGGCGAAGGAGCGCTTCAGCTCACCATGTAAAAAAGGCATTTTGGTTTTTCCGCTTTTGCCTCAAAAACTTTTACTGTATTTATTTATTACAGCTTAAATTTAAGCAAAATAAAAAAAAAAAACAATAAAGCTATAAAAACCGCAAAAAAAAAAGGCGACTGAAACCAATTTTATAGACCGCAAAAGAAAAAATGGTTAAATTTAAGAGTCGTTAAAAAATAAAATGGACCTTAAACGGTTATTTTCAGTACTTTAGTTTATTTAAAGTTATAAGATAGAAAAATTTAAAAGTATTGTTTAAATGGTTTCAATTAATTATAGTTAAAAGAATGATTAAAAAGACTCTATTAAACGAACAATTTAAGAAGATTTATTTATAAATGAAATATAAAACATAATAGTTAACTGATCAACAATTTTTGCCTTGGTTAGGGATACTGAAGCGAGGCTGAAAAAAATTAAGAAAACTTTTTAAAGCAAGGAAAAAAGAGGAAAGAAAATTTGAAACAAAAAGAAGCTAAAAATTGCTTTAAATTGTGTACAAAAATTTGTAAATTTATTACCAACTAAATTTGTAAATTAATAACCTACTTTACCTATATTTCTCTAGGATTTTGAATTTAGATAATTGGCTCTAAGTTTTACAATTAAAATAATATAATATCTATGCCTACTATATGCTTAATGATATTGGGCAAGAATTAACATATGCATTGTACAAATTTAAAGATATTAAATAATAAAAAAAGAGCTAGTTAAATTTTTTCTGTTAACCGAATAAGAGTAAGCTAAATTTTCCAAATCAAGCGGAATGGTGAATATAATTGAAAAAGCAACTAATTTAGTTAACAAATCTAGTTTCTTGCCAGTTAGAAAAGAAGTTTGGCCCCTTCCCTATTAACATACATTTTTGTTGTTAACTTTTATTATTTTGAAATTTCACTCCTAGTTGGTATGACAAAGTCGATGCCTTTTTTTTTTTGGTAATCGTTTGGTCAATTTGGCCGTTTGTGTGGGCGTTAGCTTTTTGGGGTGTCGATGCGCGTGACCGCAAAATTAGCATAAAAATCATATTGGCTAGCTAAGGGAATTTCTGTTTTGTGCCTTTTTTTCTCTTGTTTCCATTCGTTCGTTCGTTTTTTGGTTTTCCTCTTTTTTTGATGAGATCTTTAAACTGTAGGCCCAGAAGGGAAAAGTTTTTTATCTTTGATTTTGCCTTTTACTTTAATTCAACTGAAAAAACAAAAGAAGAGAAATAGAAGAAAAAAAATGCCTACTTGGTAACTTTTCGATTATTCGGCAAACTGTTCTTTGCTCTGCCACTCATATATGCATGGGCAAATATCAACGGATAAATCTTTTGCTTAAAACTTGCAACTTATTTTATTAAGATAAAAACTTTCAACTCGACGAAAAAAGAAAGCAAAAGGCGGAGAAGAAATGTTAAAAATAAAATAAAAGGAAAAAAAAAAACAAAAATTCAAATAAAATTTAATGTCTGCAAAGTTTCTTCTTTTTTTTTTTTTTACTTTATATTTTGGTCTCCAATTTTCGTCGCGAGTTTATGCTTGCCGCAGTGCAGAAAAACCCTCCGAAACCTCCAGCTCATCTCTAGTCCCCAATCTTTCAGCTTGTCCTTCTCATCTGCGTTTGTGAGTCTGTCGGTCTGTCTGTCTGTCTCTCTCTCTTTCTCTTTTTCATTTTTTTTATCCAAATTGTAATTCAATTTTATGCGACCTTCTGTTACCGAATCCCTCGCCTCAGTCACTCTGATACGGGCACTACGCTTCTTGCTCGCATATGATTATGAAATGCCCGTTGACAACAAGGACATTTGAGTGTCGTGTCGTGATGGTATAATAAAATTAGATTAACGCTTCGATGGCTACAAAGTAGTATATAAAGCCCATACCATAGAAATACCCATTCCAAACCCCCCGCTTTACATTTCGTTTCCTTTAGAACTTACCCTTGGACAACTTCACCGCGACGATTTGGATATAATTCCGGATGTTGGCCATATCGTAAATAGACTTCGGTTTGTTGTTCAGCGCGTGAATCGAATGTGAAGTAGGTCTGTAATATATATAGAAAGAGAACAAGAACAACAACAACAATATGATTGTAGTGAATAGTATAAAATGGTTAAATGGTTTCCATTTCATTTCTGTCAGGCAAATCACGTCTCTTGTCCTGTTTGTTTACGTTAAACTGCATCCCATTAGTAGCCATGGATGTTGATGAATTTTGTCGATTTACCCCCCTTTACCCTTTTTCTCTCTCCCCACTCAATGTACTTGGCTCTGTCAGACAATTGCATGTTTCGCATCCAATCTTTTGGCCCACCCACCTATCGTCGCGGTCTTTCTCTTGTTAATACCCAGCCATGAAAATGCGCAATGTCAGTTCGACGAAGACATTTTGCGTTTTTGGTCCTTGTTCTCATGTACACGCCGGTTCCGTGTGTTTGCATTGATGTGTTGTTGTGCCTGCCTGCCTGCCTGCCTGCTTGCCTGCCAGTGCGTACGCTGGCTCTGTGCCTCATCAACACTAATGACGTGCTGCAGTGACGTAGGCGTGCTGGGCATGAAAGAGAGAGAAAAAGAGCGAGAAGGACTTGTACAACTCGCCAGAGTTGTTGCTTCTGTTTGCCTGCGAGATGAGGCAAACCCAGCTTGGAAAACTTTCCACTTTCAACAATGTGGTTTAAATTCAGAATGCATGTAATTGGTGGTATATCTTTAAAAGGTGTAAGTTTTTCTTACATCAACTTTTTATACTTGTTTCACAATTATATGAGGTTTATTGTGGGTTAATGTTGACTATTTGCAATTAAATGTAGTAAAAATGTCAACTTTATTGTCCATTACTTTATCTATTTGTTAATCTAGTATAGATTTTCTCACTATTTGACCAAAAATTTGTATTAAGAATACCTAATCATAGTTTTTGAACAAATCTCTCCTATGAGACCTTATAAAACTGTAAGTGGCTAATAATTGGTATGTTTTTTCGATTGTTTGATCAATCCAATTCTAGTCTTAAGTTTTTGGTGACATATAGATAATTGACGAAATTATTTCATATAATTTAAAGCTTTCAAAAAATGTTTTCATATTTCGAGAAAAAACTATCGTCTGTATCTTTGTTAAGTTACACTTTTTATGCATCTTCTTAGAACATGTTCTTTAGACTATATCATATAGTAATCCGATCCGACCGGTTTAAATACTTTATCTACATACACCTTTAAGAAAGCTAACTACCACGTTTCAACTTTGTAGCTTAAAATTTAAGTTCGAAAAGTTGCGAACAAACAGACAGACGGACAGACAGACAGATGGACATGTCGCAATCGACTCGGCTGTTGATGCTGATCAAGGCTATAAAAAGTAGTAGAAGTAGTAGTAGCCTCTGCAAGGCTATAAAAAGTAGTAGAAGATAAAAGTACCTTGCTGATACAAGATATCCTTACTTTAGATATAATTTTTTGGTCAGTTCTTTATATTTTTGATCTCCTGTTTAAGTTTTTGTACTCCTGCTGAATACAGTTCTTTATATTTCTAATCTTCTGTTTAAAATTTTGAATTCCAGCTAAATCCAAAAGACAAACCCGACTGCAATGAAAAATTGATCAAATTGATCCTAAATTAAACGTTTCGATTCAATTGAAAATCAATTAGATTCGTTCTCTATTTGATTAGAAATTCGTGTGTGTGTGTGACTAGTTTCCAATTTCCAATTATGTATTAAATGGATAACCACAAGCTATTTCCTTATGGTACAAACGCTAATATAACGCCCAGGCAATAATGCCACAAGTTATCATCATCATAATCATCATCAACAACATGATAACCGCAACCATGATTTCTAGCGGGTCTTTCCATATCATGGTGGCAGTGCCACCTCAACTCTAACCAAATTGTGTGTGTGTGTGCAGAGGGAGAGAGAGAAAGATAGAGAGAGAGAGACAGACTGGCACAGTGAGGTATGGGCGTAATGCACATGTCAATATTAAATGCGTTACCGGCGTCAATGACGTTAGCGCCACTTAACGATGTGAACAATGGCCGAAGCGTGTATCGCATCCATGTCCAGGAATCAGTATGAAAGACCAAAACCAGTTTCAGTCACAGTCATGCCAGGTTTTTATATGTATGTATGTCAGCCTTACCCCTTCTTTTTCCCCTGCCCCTCCTCTTAGTGGAACCTTTAAATGCATTGAATATTTTTCAACGTTGATAATGGAATGAAGATTGGGATACACGGACAACATGACTCCATATCCATGTCCATCTGCATGACGATGTCGATGCAATGGCAACGGCAACAGAGTTATGGCAACGTTGTTGTCTCCCATCCTGTGACAAATTTGTGCTCGAATAAATTAAAAAATCATTTCGCATTTTCGCAGCTGGCAATTTGGTGAAATTATTTTTGATTTATTTTCGGACATTGAATTTATGTTAATGCGAAATTGTTTTTTTTTTTTTTTGCTTGCTATATTGGGGAGAAGGATAATAAAAAGGGTGGAGGGAACTGTTGGTAAATGCAATCTTCATGTTCTTCTATCTTTTTTACTTCTCTTTAAAAATACTATGCATTATTTTTATTTATTACAAACTCAGGCGGCAGATTCTCGACCAAAGTTTTTCGACGCACTCAAAACGCGCAAAATAAGTGGCAAGAAGGAAGCTCGACAAAATCTGCGTAGCGCAACGCAACGCAACGACGGGAAAGGAGGAGAAGAAAAAACAAAGCGCAGCATCCGCAGCAACTTGCCAGGCAGTCAGCCATCCAGTCGGCAAACGGAAACAGTAGCGCGGGTGAAGGGGATGAAGACAGTAGAGTTTTTCATAAATATTTATGACTCCATTAAGGTGTGCATAAGACACTCTAGAGGGTGCCCTGTGGTAGTCGTAGTCGGGTAGTCTACATTCACATTTACCATCATCATCTCTCTATCTCTTTCGTATGGGGCGCGAGTTTGCTGGAGTTGGAGCTTTAGTTTGTTATGTTCATGCAACTTGTTGTTGTTGCAAGCTGGTCATGAAGTTAAGCTCACTAGTAAAGCCAATCGGTTGCAAGTCATTGAAAGAGCAACGGCAAACGGCACACGGCAATGGAAGAATGAGAAAAAAAGAATAATGTTCGGCTTTGTGGCAATGTGATGAAAGAGTTTTCCTTTCTTCTTCCTCTCTTGTTAATCTCGAAATGAAAGAAATCTTGCATCTATGAGAATCTCTAACCCGAAGGTTAAACGAAAGTGAAGAGAAAAATGAGCTGTGGACAATGATTGATGGAATGTTTTTTAAAAAAAAAGAGAGAGCAAAACAAGTGGAAAAAAAATAGATAAATTTACTAGTTTGTTGAATGCATCAAGATCCCAGACAACTAACAGAATGAGTTTAAACTTTAAAGGATATAACTGGACAATTGTTACGATATATGGAAAAGAGAGAGATTCTAGAAGAATCTGTGTCATATAGAAGAATAAGTAATAGAAAGAGCTGTGATAGTAAAAGGGATTTTATGACCTTTTAGTATGATATAACTTTCTTTTTAATGTAACTTCTATCAGAAGACAATAATATCTTAGTGGGATCTTTTCTATTCTTAGCAAACTTGGCAAATTGTTTACTACTTACGCTTTGATCTTTGTCCAAGAAAGATTCAACTACTATTCCTTATTTCTTTGTCTAAAAAGTATTCAAAGAAAGCTTCTTTTTTACAATAACAAACAGAAAAAACAGTTTATAAGTCGATAAAATGTAACTATGATAATTTCAATTGTGAAATATATTTTATAACAAGCTTGCTGATGCTGACAAAGAGCTAAGGAAAGGACCTAAAAAGAAGCCAGTTTTACTAGGAAATAACAACTTAAAAAGTAATTAGCATGGTTAAAGTAGTATCTATGCTAATTTCAATCTAGTAAACGCCAATAACAGAAGCACATTTTGATTACTCATTATCCAATGACAACTTCAAATTGTTAACCAAATCCTACAACTAACATTAATCCTGTCCTGACTTTAACACGATAATTTTATATACTTTCTGCTTATATTGCCATTTCTCAAATTTTAAATTCAAATCAAATTTTTTTCTTATCTTTGGTCCCAAAAAAAAAAAACAATTTTAAGAGATTGCAACCAAAAAATTTTTTTTGATAAATTCACTTGAACTTTTTGTTGTCCATTATAAATATTAAAATTCCTTTGTATGACATAAAGAAGTTATCTTTCATTTTATAAATGCAAATACCGCATCAAAAACGCAGCAGCGCAGCAAAATCAGAGGACAACAGGAACAAAAATATACAGACGAAATAAAAAAAATCTGAAAAAATATACATACATACATATATTTCAGATTTCAAGTTGTGAACTGAAATTCACATATACATATACATACAAATACATACATATATATAATAAACCTGCAACTGCAATGAGGACAACGACGACAAGAATGACGCTGAGAATAGGTGGCATGTGGGGGGACGGAGGCGAAAGAGAGCAGATGAAGGACGATGATGATGGCGGCAGCAAGTCGCCAAAACGCCACATAGACAGAGGCCAGACAACGGAGGCACAGAAGAAGAAGATGGCGGAGAAGAGGAGGACATCACCCACGCCCAGGCCATAGACGATGTGTACATACTTTGCCTGAATAATGCATGCAAAAAAAAAAAGAAAGAAAAATAAGAAATAAAGAGAGAAAAAAGAAAGGAGAGAGCAAAAAAAAAAATAAAAGATATACCATATAGATATGTGTATGGGTGTGTGTGTGTGTATGTGCAAGTGTGCCTGGCACACTAAGTGCGAAAGTGAGTTGCATAGATGCAGCCAAGCAGATAGAGCAACATGGGTCACAGCAGCAACAGCAACACACACAAAAAAAAAATCAAGTAAAATAAAATGAAATAAGAATAAAGACCAAGAGGATGCCGCACAGTGGTCTGAGGTTTCTTTAAAATATTCAGAAAATCACCAGTTAATATAGTTTGAAATTTGAATATTTTGACATGGTATGTTAGAAGAGAAAGGTGGCAAAAGCTAGGGCAACTTTTTATTTTCAAATTTTTGCAACTAATCATTTTTTCAAATTTAGAATTTATGCCAAATAAAGTTCATTTGTTGCACAATTTGAGGACTTTGACTTGCAAATACAGATGACTGCATTTTCTTAAATTTTATCATTAATTTGATTATTAATTTCTAGGTGAAAAATGGACTTGAAAAGGTATAAAACTGTAAATGATTTTCTTTTAGAATTTAATTTTGAATATCTAAGCTATAAAGGGGTCAGTGTGAAAATGAAAATTTGAATTCTGCAGAGGAAAGAGGCTACTATCGTATTAGCCTGATTCGTTATTTTTCTCATATGTGCGTTATTTTGATGAAAATATCTACTATTCGAAGTCATCTTTGATATGAGAAGGAGCCTCTTTTTTTATTTCTAGGATATTTTGTTAATTATTCAGTCACTTTTTAAATTCAGAACTGATTTTTCTTCAATTTCGAAACAAGAATAACTTTGGATAAACCATGTAAAAATTGTACCTTTAATAAGTGATGAATTGTAATCACCTTTCTTATCGCTTGATAAGACACTTAGTCAACTCGAGGTCAAAAAGTTGGTACAAGTAAAATTTTTAATTAAATTTTTCTCACTTTTTAAATTTAAATGAACTTTAATTCCTTTTCTTTTTTCCTTCAATGATGCTGTACTTTTATGTGGAAGTCCAACCACACAAATCAAAATTACTAAAATTCAGAACAAATTTTCTTGGTCGCAAAAGAATTTTCAAAAGGATCTCCAAAATTGTTGAGTATCCTTTAATGGAAGTAATGTTATATTCATATTACCTAGTGAGTAAAAGTTAACTAACATAATCTTAGACTGATGTAGCTGATGTCATTTATAGAACGAACTGATTGTCACCTGTAGAACTAATTTACTACACCTCCATTGCATTTCATTTCCAGAACCTTTTCTATTTTAAAATCATTCCACTGTGCGTTGAGGACGACGACAGCAGATGAAGAAGAGTTGTGTGCTGTAATATTTTCTTTAAATTATGTGATAAATATAAATATATGTATGTATACTGGACGCTGTCGCTGTATTAGTGTGCGTATGTGTTGGCATGGATATGCCAGCAAAAAGAAAGAGAACGAGCTGTCGGACTAAGAAGAATGACGAAGAATGGTATGGTTTATTAGTGTAAGTGCGTTGGCGGCGACACCAAGACCCGAGCAAGGTCTTCCTTTATCTTTCTGCCACTCTTATTCATCCTCCACTGGATGCTGCTGCTGCTGCAGTAATTGCAATTCTCTGGAGTTTCCTTTCTCTCCCTATGCGTCCTATTTCTTTTTTTTTTTTTTTTATAAATGAAGTTTAGAACTAAAGGTGTGTTGATTCAAGCTAGGGAATTTCAATAAGGGCTTTGGCTGGTGCCAAAGGTCTTTAGACCCCCGAGAGAGCGAGAAGGGTTAATAATGAAACATAGCCGAGAAAATTGTGTGAGAGGATTATGTGTTATGTGTTTATGGTCTAAGCAACAGAAACTGCTTTTCTATATGAAAATTGAAACATAAATTTGAGAAATATCCAACAGGTGATAGAAGTTTAGTCAATGATTGAAATGAATGAGTCTCTGATATGAGACTAACTAGATTATTGGAAACAAGTTGCTAATATATAGTTAGATATTGGTTTTTAGCTCATACTTGTTTATATTCCATTATGGTAACAAAATCCTTTACATATTTTCAATTTTCACCAGTTTTTAAGGAAACATAATACTACCATTTAGTCAAAAATCTATTGTCACCCACTTTAATACCAATTGAATGATTAGTTTTACAGATTTTTGCAACTAGGGAATAGATTTTATATCCTTACCTGATCCGTAAAGTTATCCGTATGGAAAAGCACTTTCACATAGCTTGTCTCGCTGATGAATGTTTGCGGTTGTTCAGCTTCACCGCAAAACATTCCCGGCTCTCGTCGATTGGACACATCCGTTTTGGCATTACCATCAACAATCTACAGGAGAAACAGAAACGTACGAAAGGAGTTAAGGACGAAATCAAATGTTTCCATGGCACAAGGAATTCGCAAAACCATAAAAGTGTCACATAAGTCATCATTTAACTTCCACACATATGGGTTATAAATTAGTTGACATTGTGAGAGAACTCCACCCACCTGTAAATAACCGCCCTCACAGTATGTGGCATTTAGCAATTGTCCCACTTTGAATTTCTTGAAGCGCAACCGCAGCACAAAATCGCGCGGAGCTCCTTTCAGTGTACGAAAGCGATACCAGCAAGTAAGTGGACGTCCAACATTCTGATTGCTAACCTCCGGCGAACTAATGTCCTCGAATATGTCCACAGTTTTATTGCAATGGTCTTTCGATATGTCCGATGAGCTGCCACCGCCACCGCCGCCACCACCACCGCCGCCACCACCGCCAGAGCCGCTGCCACCTAATAGGAAGATACAAATGAAATGACAGAGTCAATTAATTAAGTGGGTAGAAGTAATACATAATAGATAGGTAAAAGAAAAGTGGCGATGGCACTTCACATGCAATTCAAATCTGTTAGATAATTCTACCAGATATAGCTCTATATATATATCTTAGCATTGATATCTTAAGCCTTTGCTAAAATACATTTTTTTTCCAAGAAAAAGCGCTTGAAGTTAGATAAGAAAAAAAAAGTGCTTAGGATAATTAATGAACGTTGCTTTGATGATTAATGATACATTAAGAATTAAACAATTTACCAAGTTAATTTTTCATTAATGTTTATTAAATACTTCAAGTAAAATGAAAATGAAAATAAAAAGAAAAATGAAAGATGGTTGCCAAGTATTGCAGTCAACAGACTTTTGATCTAAATTTATAGCTTAAGTATACTTAAATATTGTTTTGCCCTTGAAGAATGTTACCAAAATTTTACGTTTCTTTTTTAATACAATTTTGTTTATTTTTTTTGTACAATTTTCTATCTTTTTATTTGGCATTCATTTTACATTTTCGGACTCATTCACTAAGCCTTAATTCATTCTATTTGTCCTTTTTTTTTTTAGAAATTTAAATATTCTGGCAATTATTGTTAGTTTATTTGCAATGTAATTTAGTCGTGCAGTGAGGCGACACGTGGTCATCTCTAACAAGTAGCAATACTACCTAACACAGTGGTAAAAAGTCCTGCGGCCGTTGAAATTCATTGTGCTTAATTTATACAGCGAAATGCATAAATGACAAAAGGACATTGTGCTGAATTTGTAATTCAAGTCTGAGTCTGGCTGTCGTCGACGATGAAGGAACCGCCTTCTATCCACTCTCCCACTCTCTCTATCCAAAACCAAAATGCAAAAGACGCAGACGTAGTCGTTGTCGTTGTCCCTGACTGTGACAAAGGTCCTTCCGTGACTATGGCTCCCGACCATCTTAGCTTACCTCACTTTTACTACCTCCCTCCCCCTATATCGCGCAAGCAACGCGCGTAAAATTTTGAGCACGACTAAGATGAGTCTCGGGGTCTTGAGTCTCGAGTGTTTGTGTGTGTGGTTGTTCCTTATAAATTGCCCCAAACGCAAGTGCAAGTCCTCCACTGTCTCTCTGTGTATGTGTGTGTGTGTGTGCGTTTGTTTGGAGATGTGTTTTTGCCTATAAAGAAATATCCAAGTGCCTGCTGAACTTTTTAATCAGCGACAGAGACCAGGCAATGCCTTTTGTTTTATTTTTTTTGTTTTCTTTCTCGTTTTATTTTTTTTTGTTTTTGTGGTGGGGACAATACGTGACCAACATTTTTTCTTTTGATTGTTTTTCTTTTGTTTTATTTTTACTGATTTGGTATTTTAGTGTTGATTTGTGGCAACTCTTAGTTGAATTATGAATGACAATTGCGTTTTGTTTATTTCCCTTTTCCCCACAACCACTCTTTTGCAGTTTTTTTTCACTCTCTCTCTCTCTCTTCTGTATGTGAGAGGAATAAAGTAAATTTTCTATATGCACAGAAAATGTTGCCTACTTATTGGGGCTCAAAGCAAAAGTGTAGAGGAAGGAGCCGGGTGGACTTTAAGCCTTCACATAATTGCCATCAAGTTTTCCCCTTTCTTTTTTTTTTGATTAAAAAATCTGCTTGATTATGATTTTGTTCAAGCACTCATTTTTGCATTCATTATGCGAGCCCCTCTAATTAAATCCGCAACTTAATCAACATTAATAAATTTCAAGGACTTCAAAAGGATTTAATGAAATGAAATGTAAGCATATAGATTTCAAAAGGACTCTCGTTTCATGCTTAATCGATACCCAGGGAGAGGTGGAGGAAGAGAGAGAGAGAGAGAGAGAGGGAGAGGAGGAGGGAATTTTAACAAACGCAATGCGCTTAGCTGCAAGCCAAAAACCCAAAAGCCACCAACCAGCGCCAAAGGCAAACCACAAGCCAATGTTGCCACACCGCGAGAGAGCTCAGCGTGTGCTCTATGGAGCAGAACAAGGATGTTATCCTGTGGTGGTTACCATTTCTTAGGCAATGGCAGTGGGTGAATAAATGAATGTTTGTTGTTGCTGGTGGTAGTGATGGTGGCCGTGGTGGCGGTGGTGGTTTTTGGGATGAAGAACAAGATGAAATGGCTTTTGGCGACAAGCAATGGCAATGAGAGATAGGGGGAGGGAGACGAATAATAAATCTGTTTAATTTATCAACGTTTCATTATGTAATACATTCTATAGAATGGCCATATAGCCACGCCTCCGTCCATATCTAAAACATGCACACACACACACACACACACATACACATCTCCTTCTTTGTCAGTTTTCGGTAGTTCCCTGTCAAAGATAAACAGCACGAGTAGAAGAGAAATCTTGCCCCTTGTCTGGTCCTGACTTTAGCTTGTATGTTTTCTTGGTAATTAGCGACGGTGGCAACGGCAACGAATTGGGGCAAGGTGAGAGGCAATGGCGCAGTGTCTAATTTTGCTATTTGTATTGGCAGCAAAATGGAGGCGGAGTAAAAGTCGGTAAATTAATTTGACAGCCAAATGGAGGCAGATGGGAAAACAGAAATAGAAATTGATTGCCAATTTAAATGGCTTTAAATTAATAGAAGAAGGCAAATATTTAGTGAAAATGTTAGGTAAAAAAATGTGAAAAATTATTAAAGTAAAAATTTGCCCCCGTGTTTTATATTTTGAAGGTCACGTAGCTAGCTATCATTGGCTCTGTTTTGTGGCTGTCTGTATCCACTTTGCCTCTTACTGGCATGTGCATCATCAACAAAGTCATCACTCAGCCTGAGGCTTTGTTGTCTCATCCGCACACACACAGACAGACACTGTGGGCTAGATCCATGATTTACACACTCCAAATGTCAAGGACTTAAAGGCAACTGTTGCGATTCACGAGTTAAGCCCAAGCTCTTTTCAGCTGCTGGTACCGAAGTCCTTAATCTTCGTCTGGTAGTTCACACAGACACTCTCACAACTATTGTCACATGCTTTTGATACGCCCACTAAAAAAATAAAAAAAAAAAAATACCCGAGAAGGGGTTAAAGCCAAAAGGATATACTCGTTTAGTAGTAGCCAATGACTAGACTACAAGCTTCTCCATTAGCTAAGCTTTGCTGACTTTCAATATAGCCAAGTGTGTCCAACATCAGAATGTTGTCGAATGTTGAAAGTGGCTTGAAAAATTTAACAAAAAAAAAAAAAAGAAAAAAGAAAATAAGAACGCAACACAACAACAACAACAACATGAGTTCTTCGCTCCTTTGCATATGTATATGTATGTGTTATATATTGTGCCTCACTCAACCCACATGTTGATATATTGTCAACAGACGCATATCGCATTTGTCTCGGCTTTTCATGCTCGTTCGTTTGTATATCCTTGCTTGTTTTTGTCCTTTTTTGATAAAGGTTGACAAGTCAGGCTGCGTCTGGGCCACGCATCCTTTAGCTTTGGCTCTTTCGGCTGTCAACAGCCATTGCCTACTTGGAAGAGAGGCAGCTGGCCATGAAAATCGATTATGAAAATCGTTTGTTCAGGCTCCCCTTTCCATCCAAAAAAAAAAAAAAAGAAGAACGACTGCCATCGCTTCCTACTGCCTCTCTCATGGTTGGTTGCCTTAAATTGTCGCCTTCGTAGATATTTTGCATAAATATTTTAATAGAATTTTTTCAAAGGACATCAACTATTTCACTTAACAGCTGCCAAGGGCAAAGGCATGAGGAAAAGAACGATAGAAACTGACAACGCATACAGAAATTGACTTACATTCTGAAAAGCGAAAGTGATTGAACAATTTGAGCAACACACACAAAAAAAAAGAAGAAAGTCATAAAAATCTAAGCAAATTTGCATATGGCAAATAAGAAAGAGAGAAGTAAACTGTAAAGGACATCAAGTTATTGTTGAGGACCTTTTCCAGTATTGTTATTGCACATCAACGTTTTGACGTAATTGAATTCTCTTTTCTTTTTTTTGTATAAATCTATCATAATATATATGTATATATGCCATTGTTGAAAGTCGATTTGTGTCCTTTTAAAGTCCTTGACCTTAGAATTGAGAGACTTTTCAAACAAGATTAAACATTTCCCATTGAATGTCGGTGTTCTTTTCTCTATCTCTCCCACTTTTTTATTCTCATCTGTCCACTTGAGTTGCAAACTGTAGAATTTTAGATTATATCCATCAATTTTGTTGAATTCGAATCTCAAATGAATATAAATGACTTAACGCTTTTAAATACTAATAGCCAGCAAATTTCCCTTATCGCAAAAACATTTTTCAAAACTTTTTATCTCATTTTTCGGTCTTTTTTGCTGCTTCTGCCAAAAAGAGAACTTTTAACAAGACAATTTGTTAAAAATAAAATAGAAGATAGCAGAGAGGAAAGAAAATGGCAGAGGGGAAGACCAATAAAAGGTAGAGTAGGGGAAGGAGAGAGAGGTCCTATCCTGTCTGCCTGTCGTTGATAGATTAACTGTAACTGTAACGGTGATGGATCATTTACTTAAATTATTAAAATTGCCTACTCAAATTTCATACGCAAATGGAGAAGCTTTGGTCTGGACTAGAATGACTGAATGAAAGACTGACTGACTGCTTGACTGAGTGAATGACTGAACTGACTGACAGGCAGATTGAATGCGCTACTAAGCTGAAAAATCCGTCAGTGAAACAGAAAATACTTGTAAAAGTTTTATTTGCATTAGAGCTGACTCCTTGGAAATTTTTGTATGTATATTAAAATCTTATTTATCTACATAAATTGCACAGGGTGCCGCAAATAAAGTTACTCGATAGCTTTAATCTTTAATATTTTCTAACATTAGAGATTTTTGATTGATTTTTGAAGTTTTACGAAAAACGATAAACTCTGAAATGAAGTGCAAAATCTATAGAAATAAATTAGTACAATAACTTTCTTTTTAGTTATGCTTTCTATGATTCAATGTGTTTTGCATAAAGACAAGTAAAAATCAAAGGTATTCAAAATCTATTTACGAGAAGTGTTCAGCAGTAGATTAAATGATTTCATTGAAGATATAAAGGATTTGTTTCTTCGATTAAAGAGGAATTGAAGGGGTAGGAATGAACTTACATTGTATCAATTTACGAGTCACAGGTTTTATATGTTCTGATTTGTTAATTGAAACTGATCAATAGAAAAAACGTATTTAAAATTAAACGTATTAAAAACGTATGCTAATTACACAATTTGGGTCGAAAGTCGAGCATCTAAATCAAAAGTTCATTAACGGCGACGGATACTTATAATCAGTTAATGGAAATTCTGTTTTGATTCTTTATATGGTGACACTTACTCAAATTTTTGTTGATTCTTTATATGTTTTGATTTCTAATATGGAGACTTAAATATTCAATTATTAACAATTACTACTAACATAAGCAATTATGTTGAGATTTCTAAAAGTCCATTAAATGTATGTACAGTTCATAAAACAAAAAAAAAAGAAAAATCTTCGCTGAAAAAAACCAACCAGAACCAAAAATGAAGCACAAATTTTCTAAAAAATTTTATGGGTAATGTTGAGGAACCATCTGCACATAGTAAAGGTGTAATGCCCAAACTCATCTTCCCATCGCTGTCTGCTATACATTAATCTATAATCTATATCTACATTAGAGTCTATATACTTTATATACGCTTTTTGCATAGACACATAGTTGCCGCTTCGTCGGCTTATCCTAAATAACATTGTGATCTTAAATCAATAAAACAAAGACCAGCAATTGACCAAAAACTGGCATCAATTCAATTCAATCAATTCATCAATTAATTTTCTTTAATACAGTCCTCTGCTCAAACTATCGATTCAGCATCAGGTTATACTAGTAATAAAGCCAATATTTTCCAAAAGGAAATTGGTATGATGCAAATGATCATTTTAACTTTAATAACAAGGAAGGAAAGCTCCTCAAAGCTGTTCTGTTTCATTAAGAATTTAGGTAAGACAAACTTTAAGTGACTTAAGTAAGTGTTTGCATCTAAAGTAAACTATTTTATTATAGTTAAATTCAAGTACTTAATTAACTTAACTCTTTCTTACTATCGAGTAGCTTCTATATCTACCATAAAATACTTTATTAGCCTTTTTCCTTTTTCTACAAAGTGTTAGATCCTATTATAGGGTAGCTTAAGTCTCATATAAATTACACTCTTTACTTTTATTTCGGTGCTAAGTTTTATTTTTTTTTTTTTGTGATAATTTTATCAACATGAAAATCCATTAAAAAGTTTTCTCGTTCGTTTGGGCAGTCGGTATATGGGTTTACGCCTTGCCACGGGGTCGTCCCTTGCATCCCACTCCCTTCTTTGTTTTGCTCAACAAACACCCTTGACCCATTCCCATTTTCACAGATTTTCTTGCCTGGGTCACTTTGTGTTGCGATGCGTAAAAGTTTGTTTTTCACTTCTTCCTTTTTTTTTATAGATTTTTTTTGTTTTTGTTTTTTCCTCTTTCTTTTTTGTTGGCTTGAACCCCGTTGGCCATATTTATGCGGGGCAAAATAACAAAATTTTTATGCTGATTTTTGCATTTTTCTTTGAGACAAAAAAAAAAAAAAAAACGAGAAATAGAAAAAAAAGGGAATAGAAACAACAATTTTCTTCTTTTGACATTTTCATGTTTCTGGTGGGTGACAAATGGGCAAAGAGGAAAGCAAAAATCTTGGCTTAGTTAAATGAAGCTATTGGACCTTTATCTGTCTGGCCTAAAGGGTGAAGGGTTGCAATGTTGATTGAGAAGAAAAAGAGAAAAAAAAAATACAAAAAGACTTCTCCCCACCATCATCATCATCAAAAGAAATTGTAATCTACCTGAGGCACAATTTTGCCATAGAATTCAAATTTCCGTTTACGTAAATCTCTCCACATTTGCTATCATAAATCATAAATTTGGCTCAGCCGCAGCAGTACTTGAAAGTCCTTTCTTTTAAGGACTTGACTAAAGCCATTCAAAACTTCATCATCATTGTACTTAGGAACCTCTAATCTGGCCCCAAAATACAGGCAAAACAGTCTAAATCACATTATAAATATTCAAAGCAAGTTTCCCTTCCCGGGAACGTTAAACCAGGTCCTGGGACCCTTTTTATTTTGCTCCTTTCCTTCGTTTTCGTTTAGCTGCAAAATGATTAATTACAAGGTATCAGTAACAACATTTTTCGGTATGCCATCAATTTTACCAACAATTTCAATTTAAACAGCAAAAAGCAAAAGCCGTTTCAGCTTTAGAATTTTTGCCACCTCTCCCTATCCGCCGCTGTCTATCTTCTGGTCTAGATTCCGTTTTCCTCATTTCCCGCTAATCCCCAATCAATCTGTTGACCTTCAGAGCCAGAACTGGGAGAGTTTTAAGAATGCCATGAAAACGTTTTCCCATTTGACTGGCAATTAAAGCAGGCTACCAAATGAATTTATATGCACATCCATAAATTAAATGAGTCCTGTAGAGCCAGGCCTCTACTCGTATTCTTGAAACTCTCATGTATTTGTGGTCTTCATTCATTTCATTTAAGTTAATTAGATTCAATAATTTTGAGGCCTAAAGCATAGAAATGGCTGCTGCGTGCCCAAAATGCCTAAATAGCCTAACATAAATTGAGATTTATATGGGCGCTTAGGTGGGTCATCACCCACTCACACAAGTGTCTGGACCCCCAAAAAAAAAAAAAATAAACCCAGCATCATGAAACAGGACCATGAACCACGAACACTTGCTGAAGCAGGAGAGTTATACATACAAATGGGCGTAAGCAATTGAAATTTGCCAAATATCGTAGATTTTTATGTATGTTTAGGTACTAAAAATGAAAATTTAACGTGCCATAAAGAGACACAAGTAATGTGAAGAATGTTTTCATTTTCTAGGGTATCACAAGTACATAGAAAAAGTGAAAGAAATTTATGTGAAATGTAAGCTATAATCATTATTTGGATCTTTATACAGTTAAGCAATAAAAGCATTCTAGCGGAACCTCAGAAGTAGCTTAAGTGTATTACCTTATCCATTATCATTTAAAAGAAATCAAAAAATTAAAGTTAATAAAGTTGAATTTGGAATTGACTTGAGATTTACTATTAGTTTGCCTAGTTGAGTTAGCTAAGTCAAAGAATTTGATTTCCTTTTGAATTTTTATAAGTTTTTCCTTAACTAACCCTGAATTCAAAGCGTACAACTATTCCAAAAATTTTTTATGTAAAACCAAAGTATATTTTTGGGGGCTTAAACTTTTCCATATCTCATTTAATGGAATCAAAAATTTAAAAACTGTAAAATTTTTGTTGAGTTATCTTTAAAGATGTAATTCAAATTGTTCCAAAGCCTAAACAAAATTTGTTTACTTTTCTATAAATAAATATAACATAAAATATTGAAAAGTGACATCTAAAGTGCACAAACTGTTTCATAAAAATTTATATAAAATCAAACATTGGAATCTGTCGCTTTTATGATAAAGAAAAAAGTGTATATGAAATTTAACAAGTTTTGCATATTTACTTTCCATCAATTCAATTTTGAAAGCTGTCAGGTTCACATCAAGAGTTATCTAAAGAATACCAACTAAATCCATATTCGCTTACATATAAAGGGTAGCAACTGTTCCATTTTCTGCTTAAAACAAAAAACGAGAAAAAGCTGATTCCCTATGTTTTCTTTCTATGATCGCCCTTTTTTTTATGGATTTTCAGAACGGAAAGAGCGCAGGAATTGCCCCTCTGTATTAAACGCTGCGGAAATTGTTTCATCAATTTGTTAATAAAACGTACACACATACATACATACACACAGAGAGAGATATACACTCACACACATACACTGAGAGACAAATGTTTGACTTAATAAAATAAATTGTATAAATTGAAGTCTGTCATTTTGAGATTCCCAGGCGTAACATCAGCCCACAGAAAAAACAAAAAAAAAAACCGAAACCAACCAAACCGAAACCCCTCAGCCTGGCACACTCTCACACACACACACAGACATCGACATTTGGAGCACATAAAACATAACAAATTGCATGAAATTTACGTTGAGCGTGTATTTGTATTCCGTCTCCTCACCCACTCTCGAACTGTTAACGCCCCCTCCACCACCACCACCGCCACCACCTTGTATCTTGACGGCCCTCTGCAGACCATCTCTATCTGTCAGTGCTGTGGAAAATTGTCATGCATGACGTTGACTGCCTCATACAAAAATTTTTGTTGTACCAAAAGGGGAAGGTTATGCCCAACTCCATTTCCTTCATAGGCCTACACAAGTCCGAACATTTGAGAAAGAGACACAAGACTTTGTCTGATATTCTATGTAGTATGTATGTTTGTTTTGTTCATGGGTGTGTGTGTGTGTATGCTTGGTGTGTACTTGCTCCTTGTGTCCTTGGTCTTTGGCAACATTCTGTTGGTGTAGCAAATGTTGCGCCCAAAGCGGGAAATCTTGTTTAGGGAAACGTCTCAAGCAACAGCAATGCGAAATCAAGGGTAAATGATATGATGTCTTCCTCTTTGTAGGGGCATTGTGGGAATTCTGCCACATGGTTTTTTGTACTATTTCCTAAGATGAATTTATCTAAAGTTCAAATTGTGGCTTTTTGCTTAAGAAGAATTCAAGTGAAACCATCATTTAATTAACTTTGAGAGGATCTTGCTAAAAAAGTTCTTTAAAGCTGTATAACGGGTCAATTCTATAAGATCAATCAACAAAAGAAGAAAGAATCAGACTTTGATTAGTTATACAAATTTAATTTAAAACTAAATCCTTTCTCTCATCCACCAACCTTAACAATAATGTATTTTATGATTAGAATCTTCTATTAAAAGAGTTTTTTTGAGCAAAAGTTTCATTTTCGTTCATGTTTCCTACTTTAAATCATGGATAATGTCATTAACATAATGTCTTAACTATTACTTTGATGAAAACTTTCTATATATACAAATCAAGATGCAAAAGATATATCAATTTTATTTGAGTAATTCGCCTATATAACATAAATCAAGAACTTTTCTTTGGCTATGAATATAGCAGGGCGTTTGTGTTTTTTTTTTGTTCTTAACTCCTCATGGTTTTTTGTTTGTTTTTATATGCTGAGATAATAAAACTTATAGCAGACAATTTAAGGCACAGGAGCAAATAAACAAACAAAAAATACTGAAATGGACTCACAGGACTCACGTGCAGATAAAAATAACGGCAGAAAAATGACAATGCCAGGAGTGGAGCAACAGCAGGTGGTGGGAGTAGAGGTAGTCTAAGAGAAAGAACAATAGTAAAGTGGAGTGGGAGAACGAAAAGAATGAACCCACACACACACACATAGACGCACGAGTTTGCAATTTAATACGCAGATAAACACACTCGCACAAACACACGCACACACACACACCCGCACACACGCACACTAAAAGCCAGAGAGATGAAGTTGGGACACGCACATGACTAAATTTACTCACGAACTAGACATGCCCCCTTACTGTATACATATACATACATATATGTATATAGATCAAGTGATATCGGTTGAATGACATGGCATGTGCAGATTCTGCCTATGCCTCATCAGCAGAACAACAACAAGAACAATAAGAGGCAACATCATTATCGCTATCATCATAATCATAGTCGCTTCTCGCGTTTTTGTTCTTGTCGTTGTTGTTGTTGTTGCTTTATTATGTTCATGATGTATGTTTGCTGTTTGTTGTATGTAATGTATGTTTAGGTTGATGTCGAGACAAAGCAGAGACATTAACAACAACAACAACAACAATAAGCAGAAGAACATCCACATCAACCGTAGTAACAAACACAAACCGTGCCAAGTAAATGCAATTTGTCGCAATTGTAAAATGTCTGCCTAAACACACATACACTCTAACTCACACACCCACACACACACACACATACACATCATTACAAACCATTCAACCCTCTCTACAGCAATTTGGTCATATAAAGGTTGTCTGCCAGCTTCTGTGATATGTTTGACATGCTCTCTAGGGGGACACTAGACAAAAGGAGCAAGATGTTGGTAAAGAGAGTAGTGGGGTGCGAATGGGTATAGGGGCTGCTGCCAAGTGAAATGTTATTAATATTTATATTGCTCTTGCTTAATGGCAGCGACAGAGGCGTATACATAATGTTAAACATTGTCACTTCGATTAATGACACCGAAGTCAATGCTGCGTATACGCAATAAATGTATATATATATATGTATATGTGCATGGGATATTGTGACTCGAAATGCCGCCAGTCTTTTAATTAAAATATATTTATGAAAATGTACTAAATGATATATGTATATATACATCAAACAGCATACCCACTTTGAGGTAATAATATTGCAATAATCAAAATAATATTGCTAACAACTATTATTTTCAATCAGCGAATCTTAAATGGCACTAATATAATGGTGTATATCAACCAGATAACGCATAATGCATTTCTTTGACTATCAACATAAAAATGTTAATCTAGACTTTCTTGAGATACATTTGAAAAACAATTATATCCTAAAGCAAAGATAAATTAATATTATATTTCATTAAAAAAATTATTTATGTTGTCATTTATTTGCTCGTTTCGTTTTTGTTTTTTATGAATTAAAACTCCGTTTTATCCCTCAAATAATTCATGTAGTTTCGGTTTCACTTAGCCAGCTTTTTGTATCACATAAATAGATAAAAGGATAAATCAGTGTATCAAAAAATTATATTCTAAAAATGTTGAAAAATTTTCTTGTCATACCTAAATGCCATGAAATACTCATATTTCATTTAACAAACATGCACACGCGCGGCAAACATATACGAGGTGTGCTTCAAAAGTATTTCGATTAAGATTTTAAAGAAATTTCAAATTATTTATTTATTAAGAGAAATTAAGTTTATTTATTCTACGAAATATTGAATATTTATAAGTAAATTTTGAGATCGTTGTTTCGATTTTTGATTTACGAAAATGCAACGTATTCTAATTCATTCAAACAGAGTTCAGGAATATACTAAAATAATAATAATCTTCGTTTGAAACCTTAAATTTTTGCTTGGTTCATTGCAAAAGAATTTCGTTTACTTCTCACAGGACCTCTTCTGCCTTTGGCCAAATTTAAAAAAGTTCTTGTTCGACACCTCGTTGTATGGAAAATGCCAGCAATTAAGACAAACCAAAAAAGAAAACAACTTTTTTTTTTTTGGCTTTTCTTTTTAATTGCAATTTTGTGTTGTGTGTTTGTATCTATATATATGTATATACATATGTACAAGTATGTGTTTGTGTGTGTGTGTGAGCATGTGGGCTGAAAAGATTAAGCAGACTTTCAAGTTGATGGCAAAACTCGAAAAGTGTAAAAGAAATATTCATAAATTTTCATCAAAAATTAAATTAAAAAACTTAGCCTGCTACCCTCCCTCTCACTCCTCTTCATCTCCTCCCTCCTTCACTCTCTTTTACTCTAACGTAATAACCAAGTTAAAAGTCTAACCATAATTTGGTTTTGTTTTGAGAAAAATAAACAAGTGTGTCTTGGGCAGGGGAGGGAGTTGGGGTGTTGCCCTAACATATGTTGCTCTTGAACTTTATAAGAGTTAAAGAAAAAGAAGATGAAGAGGAAGAGGAAACTAGGGGAAGCCGCTGCCTTGCCAACAGTTTATACAAGTTTATTGTTTTTGTTTCTAGTTTTTTTTTTCTGCTTTTGTTTTCGCTTTTTTGTGAGTAGCTTCCTCAATTGCGGCTTGGCAACATAGTTAAGATACAACAGCCAAGATATGGATAGCAAAAAAAAAAACCCAAGTAGTTATAGTAAGTAGTTGTGTGGATGCACTGGGTGAGCTGAGGGGGAATGAAGGGGATGCTTGGTAGAGTATAGGCAAAGTTTTGCTTTTACACTCAATTACAATGCAAAACTTTGACACAGGAAATTACTGGCAAACGCAAAAGTTGTGAGTGTTTTTTTTTCTTATCCATCTTTCCCCCCTTCCCATTTTTCATCTTTTAGTTCTGGCCAGGCCAAGCATAATGTTGCAAGTAAATTGAAATTATCTAGGGATATATCTTTTATTAAAATTATATATTAATATAAGTATATGAGCATGCAGGCCGAAATTTATTAAAATTTACGATTCCACTTTTGTTAATTAATATCAAGCATACGGCCTGTTGTGCCTGGTATAACGAATTTCATCCTGTTGGCTAACCATGTGTGCAAATTAAAGGCTATTATTTGACACATTTACACAGACATCGAATAACTATATCGGCTTACAGTAGAGGGTGAGAGGGAGAAAGAGGGAGAGAGCGAGATAGGAGGCAAGTTTTTTTGCTTTAGTATTGAATTCGCTACCAATTCCTGACAGACAGTCCCAACAGTAAATATATCAAATGGTCCTTTGTGGGAAATGATTGTCAAAGTAATTAGATATGCCTAATTACAGACCAAACTTGATAGTTTTTTCTTTTCTGTTTCCTTTATAATGTGACAATATCATTAGAAAGCATATAAAATGAAGCAAGCAAGTCGTCCCTGCCGACATTGAGTATACCCTGTACCAACTAGTTATATTAAATAAAATAAAGTATCCTCGAAATCGTCATCAATTTCATGCAAAATTCTCTTTATCATGCAGCAACAGCAAACGCATGCTGTCTCGCTCACTCTTGCCAGCCAATGTCGCCTTGGCAATGCAGTGCAAAACTCATATAGCTATATCTTCGATTTTTATTGTCCGATTTGGACAAAATTTTGTGAGCTGGTCCAGTTTGGGTATATAATTAGGTGTGTTAAGTAAGAATACGATATCTTTAATACAGCTCTAGTAATACGTTTTCGCGATTTGCGGGGGCGGAAGTGGGCGTGGCAAAAATTTGAAACAAACTTGACCTGTGTATGCATTAGACGCATGTTCACACCAAATTTGGTAGCTCTAGCTCTTATAGTCTCAGAGATCCAGGTGTTCATACGGACGGACGGACAGACGGACAGACGGACGGACAGACAGACATGTCTCAATCAACTCGGCTGGTGATGCTGATCAAGAATATATATACTTTATGGGGTCGCAAATGCTTCCTTCTGCCTGTTACATACATTTTAGCGACTTTAATATACCCTTTTACCCTATGGGTACAGGGTATAAAAAGTCAAAGCTACATTAAATGTTCGTGGCTTTTTCCTAAGGGAACTATAGCATATAGTCAGCCGATTTGGTAAAAACTTAGCACAGATATCTCTATATAAACTTCACTTATTAAACTAAAATTATTGCTCTAACACTATGTTCCTGACCGATCGTTCCTATGGGAGCTATATAATACAGTCAACCGTTTCTGATAAAATTTGGTTGATACATTAGAAAGTATGCTAAACTCATATACAACAAATTTTGTAATATGCGATTGAAAAACAACAAAGTTATGGAAGTTTAACTCTATTCTCGACCGATCGTTCCTATGGGAGCAATATGATATAGTCATCCGATCGGGATGATTCCGACATATGCTATGCCTGCAGCAAAAAGAAGCTTGGGTGCAAAATTTCAGCTCTGCAGCTTTAAGGAGGAGGAGAAGCTGTTGATCCAGACAGACGGACCGACGAACAGAGCTTAATCAACTCAGCTCATTGTGCTGAGCAAGAATATATATATATATATATATATATTTTATATAGTATAGGACCTGCTGCTTAATGGGAACGTAATGATTAAAAAGATAAAAATACATAAAAATTTTCGCAAACTTCAAGCAAAAGTGTTTTATTTTAAAACTAAAACCAAAGAAAAATTGTTCAAAAATATTCAAATGTATCCCAAATAAGTTGGAAAAAAAAGGTGTAATATGAATATAACTATGAACAACTATATATACATATATAAGTATGTATATATATATTTATATTTATACTATTTACTGTTTTGTTATATCCTTTAAACAAATATTGCCCGCTGGTAAAACCCAAAGCGAGCTTGTATAAATAAATCAAAATTAAAGCTCGACGCCGCATAATCACAAATGTAAATAAACACACAGATACATGGGCTTACACACACACACACACGCACACACCTACAAACATTCATAGGTTTTGTATATATAATTTATTTCTATATTTGCTTTAACAAATTGTTCAAAACGCACACACACACAATAGTAGAGAAAAAACGTACAACAATTTATTGCATTTGAATGAATTTGTCGCCAGAGTCAGTCGGTTCAGCACAAAACGTTTTCAGCATTAAACAATTACAACGAAATCATAATAAAAGCGTAGATATGACCAGATATATATATACATATATATATATATATATATCACAGAAATGTATATAAATTCTTATTTTTTATTTTTTGGCAATTTTTTTGTGTATGTTTTTTTCCCCATGTAATAAATGAAATGAAAACAAATTTCACGCGCTGGCATAAAAAAGTATGCAATTCAATTGAGCCGAGGCATAAAAAAAAATCTTCAATGAAAATTCATTCTCCCTGTCTCTATCTCTTCCTCTCTTCCTCTCTGTCTATTTTTTTGCTGCTGCTGCTGAATTTTCCTGAATATTTCCTCCCTCAAGCTGCTAGCTGTAATATTTTATTTAATTTGTATGCCCTTACAAAAGGGTTTATTAGTTATGCAATGCAGTAAGGAAAACGATTGCAGTCTATTGAAAATCTTTAGATCCAGTAAATGCATCTTTCTGGATCAGATTAAAGTACTTTTAAGTTTAAAGTTATGCCAATTTGGACTCAAATAAGTGGGCTATACAACTCAGGCTCCATGGGAATGTTGGGTTTGATTATATGGACATATTCATTTCAGTTTACTACATGTTATCAAAGATAACTATCTTATATATACACTATAATCTTCAATTACGCTGACAAAGGCAATTTCCTAAGGGTATAGGACTATCGTTATAGCCAAAATACCTATTGACCTTCTGTTTTTGTTCCAATTGGTATGCAAAGTTAAAATATTATAAATAAATTCGTGTTTTCGTGCATGAAAATGCATTCATGTGCTTAAGGTGTGTGTAAATATTACATGGGACAGATTTCATTGGTAGTTAAAAAAAAAAAAAAACAACAACAACAACAGAAATTAAATATGATTTGTTAATTTTGGAAATAAAAGTTGAAAATTTACATAACTCTTAAATCGATACACGATATATGTACCTATATATTAAAATGTATTGAAATGTTATTAATGTTATGAGGAAGTAATAACCATTCAATTATCTTTATTATTAAATAAGTGTTCAATGATGGGCAGGTTTTAAATGGGGAAATATCACTAAAAATGTTTTTTTTTAAGGATTTTCAGAACAAAGTTCTTCTTTAAACAATGTTTGATTGAAGCTTGTATTATTATTTCGTGCATTTTTTAAACTTTTACTAAAGAAACATGTTCTAATTGAAACAATTAGATGGTTATGGGTACTTAGACATCGATTTATTTATTTTCGTTTGTCTCTATCCACTATTTTCTACTATAGTTTTTACAGTTTCCTGACTTTTCATTTAAAATTTATGAAACAAATATAGATAAGATATTTACTTTGTACATAGTTTCCCACTGAATTACTTAGTTAGCCTTAAGCTACAAAATTTCGTGAGAAAAGCTTTCATTTAACTTTTCTTATGCCCTTATTTTCATATAGAACTCTGACCTCTTGAAGTGGGTGACAATCAACTAACTCCTAAGGTCACATTGGGAATGGTTAACACATTTGGAGTCGAGTGCTCATATTATCACGTTGCCATCCCTAGCCTGGCCATACCCGTTTTGAGGCAAGGGGGTGTGGCAATTACGCGTAGCTTTTCATTATGGAATTTATTGTATTACGTTGATGAAATCATATGTATGTAGGTTTTAGGGGGTTTCCTTTGTCGGCCTTAACTTCCCCCCTTTAGCTTAATTTCCCCATTGGCTTTTCAGTTCACATAAATATAGATAAATCCCAGTGTAAGTGTATGTGTGTGTGTGTATTTGTGGGTGTATTATATGTGTGGGCACATTTGCCGTTAGAATTGTTTCATATTGCCAAAGCAGGCGCAACAATTACAAAAGGAGAACACCAGGCGACTTCTATATATATATTATAAGTATGTATATGTATACGTATATATATATATTTGTCTGTGTATATATGTAATTACACATGAATTTCAATATCCTGCGGCGTCTGTGGTTGCCTTTCACCCCCCCTTTTTCTATACCATGTTGTGTCAATATTTGAGAGGTTGGGCAACTTTTTGTTTCTGGCATTCCTTCCTCTGACTTTAAAAAGAGAAAAGCAGCAGCAGAAAAAAAATAAAATGAAGCAAGCAAGTCGTCCTTGCCGACATTGAGTATACCCTGTACCAACTAGTTATATTAAATGAAATAGAATATCCTCAAAATCGCCATTAACTTCATGCAAAATTCACTTTAACATGCAGCAACAGCAAATGCATGCTGTCTCGCTCACTCTTGCCAGCCAATGTCGCCTCGGCAATTCAGTGCAAAACTCATATAGGTATATCTCCGATATTTATTGTCCGATTTCGACAAAATTTGGTCAGCTGGTCCAGTTTGGGTATATAATTAGGTGTGCCAAGTAAGAATATGATATCTTAAATACAGCTCTAGTAATACGTTTTCCCGATTTGCGGGGGCGGAAGTGGGCGTGGCAAAAATTTGAAACAAACTTGATCTGTCTACACACTAGACGGATCTACAAACCAAATTTGGTAGCTCTAGCTCTTATAGTCTCCGAGATCTAGGTGTTCATACAGACGGACGGACAGACGGACAGACGGACAGACGGACAGACGGACAGACGGACAGACGGACGGACAGACGGACATGGCTCAATCGACTCGGCTAGTGATGCTGATCAAGAATATATATACTTTATGGGGTCAGAAATGTATATTTCTGCCTGTTACATACATTTTAGCGACTTTAATATACCCTTTTACCCTATGGGTACAGGGTATAAAAAGAATAAAATATATAAAGGAAATGGAAAAAGGAGAACTTTGATGTCTTTAACAAAAGGGTTTTTCTGCTATTTGTTTGTTTGCTTGTTGTTTTCTATTTTCTTTAGAAAAGTTTTTAATGTACTCGCTGTTTTGCGGTTTTCTCTTTGTGTGTGTGTGTGTGTGTATGTGGGGGCGTGGCAGGCAGTCATCAGCCTTTCTGCCTTGTAATTGAGTGTAAGCGCTAATTGGAATTTTGATGAAGTTCGGCACTGAATTTGGCAACAGCTTGGGCAGCAGCAGCAACATCAGGAGGAGGAATAGAAGGAGGTAACAACATGAGTAGGGTGAGAGAATTTCGCAATTATGTAACTAGCAGTTGAAAATGTTTCGAATTTTCTGTGGTTTCTCTAAGATAGATAGGAAAGAGTAAGCAAGCAGTGTGTGTGTGTGTGTGTGTGTGTAACAGTAAGAGGTAGCGGCATGAGGAGCGGGTTAAGTGGGTGTGATAAAGCTTCTTGTAAGTCACTTGAGCTGCTTGAATAAGTATACGCCATGTGGAACGGCTTCAACTTTCATAGGGGAGTGTGAAACGTGAAAGGATTTTTGGTAAAAGCAACTCTTGGAAATCAATTTCATGTGTATGAACAAACGAACACACACACAGAAACACACACACACACACCAACTTGCTTACAATACATAGTCAAAACTTTAGCTCAATGAAGTTGAAACAGAATTTCTCAAGAAGCCGAGCATTTTCAATTCATCAAATTTTTCACAGTTGTTTCAAAAAACCAAACTGAAGTTAAAATCGCTTAAAATGTTTGAATTAAAACAAAGTAAAATGATTTGCCTTAACTATTTTCATTTTAATTTATTCTATTAAAGTTAACTGAAGGTTGAAGTTGAACTATTAAAGTTAACCGAAGGTTCTTCAGCAAAGAAGTAGAACTAGTGAGAGGTTGATTAATTTGGTTCTGAATTGGTGGTTGAACTGGGGAACCACAACGTAGTTTATAGAAACTATACTTGGGTAAAAGCAGCTCATTGAGGTGAACTGGCTCATTTGTTGTTATAAGTTCACTTTGCGATCGCCAGTTGAGCGAACCATAAGAACTAGTGTGCCAAACTGAACTAGTGAGCCAAACTGAGCTAGTGTGCCAAACTGAGCCATATTGAATGAACAAGCTCAGTGGCTCAGTTCAGTGAGCCATTCATTTTGGCTCACACCCTCATGAGCTACCCAAGTATAATAGAAACTAACTAAGAACTTACTAGTTCAAAGGGATTGGAGGGTGGTTTACGCCTAAAATTAGTTCTAGCATAAGTATTTACTTATAGTAGATAAGACGTGAACGTGAATCCCTTTTAGCATTTAAACTAGTAAGTTCTTTCCTTTTCATTTTGTCCGTTGCCTGTTGAAAGTTAACATTAGTTTTTAGTTATAACTTATAATGAGAAGTCTATATTTGAACTACCACAAAAGTAGTTGAACTAGTTCCTTACCATTATATACTTAAAATTTCCTATGCAACTAGTTCTTTATTTACTTTGTGATTATTTGTGACTACAAACTGCAAGTTCAAAGTGAAATCTTACTTGAAAAAAACTTTATCCTAAGCGTGCCCTATGGGCGTGGCAATCATAATGGACTTGCTTATTGCTTGGCAGTTGCTCAAGTGCAGCGGCTTGCCGACAAACACACACACACACAAAATGCACACTCACCCATTGCCCTTATGTCCTTGTTGCTTCTCTTAGTTTTCTGTGTTGTGTTGTTTTTCCCCTTTTTCTCTCTCTCATTCAGTACTTTTTTTCTAGTTTTTCTACTTTCTTTCAACCTCAACCAGGAAGTTGTGTGTCATAGGAAGCACTTGTGTGACATAATAAAAAAAGAAACGAGCGACCGACCGACAGTCTGCCTACCTTTTTATACCTGACTCTCTGTAAACACTGGACGACGAGTGTAGGACCTCATCTGGTACTTTTTGCTACTCCCATAACTTCCTGAACTCTTTCGTATACGTTTTTTTTTTTTTGTTTTTTCGTCCTGCTTCTGTTTTCGCTTTTGTCAACAACAACAGCAGGAGCAGCAGCAGCAGCAGCACTAACAACAACAAAAACATTGCCTGCCATCAAGTAGAAAGCCCGCAAATATTTTCCCTTTTGCAAAACCAAGTGGAGAAAAAGAGTGTGCTTTGGTCAGAGACACGTGCGGGGTTAGTGTAGGGGAAGTGCATTTAAAAGCCGCCTCCTTCTCATTTGCATTTGCCAGCAGACTGAAGAAAAAGTTATGCAGACATGCAAAAAAAATAGAAAATAAAAGAAATAATAAATCAAAATTGGTTTAGTAAAAAAGTTTTTCTTTTTGACATCAAATAAAATATCTGCATATATGTCGAGACTAGCACGAGAATGACCCTTTGCCAAAGCATATTAGACAAATTGACGCAGTGAGTACAAAAAAAGAGGGAAAGGGGATGGCAAAAACTTTGCTGAGATTTGCAGTTGTGCAAATGTGATTATTAGTTGCCGTTGCCTGCTTATGGACTTGCTTATGTCAGCGAAAAAAAAAATATAGTTCTTGAACTTTTCACATTTTTGGGGTTGCATTTTCATTATAGTATAAGCTATTTGCATATTTTTTCCGCAACGTTAATTGAAACTCTGAGAAGGGGGAGAAATGCACACAGAGCTATGCCTTCAAGTGGCTGCCAATTGTATAGTTTCTTTTTACCGCCAACCAATCCAACCAATCTCTCTTCTCCTTTGTCTCTCCTTCTCTTTCCCTGTTTCTCGTTTGCTCTCACTTTGAGCAATCAATTATCAAGTTGGAGCCGCCAAAAATCCATTCTCACATCAGAATCCGCGGCAATTAAAGCTACCATAGGCATCATGCGTTGTGTATATGTATGCATACCATTCCCTTCCTCCCTCCTCTCTCTTTCTCTCCTTTTTTGCCTACATTTCGTTTTAGACTCTTTGTCTCTGACTCTATCGCTATGCCTTGCTGACGTTTTTCATTTCACAATTTGCATAGTTCAAGGACTGAACTCCACTCAGCTAACTGGGTTTTGCCCTTTTGCACTTGGCCCACGGAAAAACCGGAACAAGCAAAGAGTGAGATAGATGTACAAATAGAGTGTGTGAGAGAGAGAGAGAGAGAAAGAGGGGGAAGGGAGAAACAAGAAGCATCTGGCAACAGTTTTGAAAATGAAATTGTTGCTTACAGGCAAAAATGCAGGCCATAAAATTCGATTATAAAGGCGGGTTTTTTTTTTCGAATTGAAAATTTCAAAAATTTGCTAGGAATGCTGAATTGGAGAAAAGTAATTGTATATATCACCCATTTAAAAATGTGTGTATGTGTGTATGTTGTGTGCAGCTAAACATACGTACATATATACACATTTATATGTATCACAAAGTAAGTAAGCCGTGGTCTGTCAACAGAATCACTCGCCCACCGCTCCATTTTCTTCTTTTCTCTACTTTTTTTTCCGTTTCTCAAGTTGCAACAGAGCGCCGTTTTGGTTGCATGTAAAATCCCCTCAATGATTAATGTAATTTCACGCGCCACTTAACGTTATCCTTGCCAAGGACATTATACTTAATTGCAGCATCAGTTTGAATTCAACCGAGATTTTTCTCCCTCTCATTCTCTTTGAGTTTCTTTCGTTTTTAATGCCCTTACAAAAGGCTTTAGACATTTTCGTAAGATATTTGCAACGTAAAGGAATAATTGCTTTCGTACCACAAGGACTATTATAGAAATTCTTATATAGGAAGTCTTTTCAGCTTTAAATATATGTTTTCTTAAGTTATTGAACGTTTTATAGAGAGAGACCCACAGGGAAGTCTTTATGGACTTTATCAATTTTGTGGTAACATTTTCTTCCAAGATAAGTTAAAATTTTCCATTTTAAAGTACTTTAAAGATCAAGAACACCTTATAATACAATTTCTAAAGATATAATTATTAATTGTTTGATTTAAGAATAAAATTTTGAATCCTAAGTAATAACAAGATCTAGTTATTATATAATTTACCTAATAGAAAAGCTAAATTTCTTTGTGAAGATCATATAATAACAACTATCCATACTCGAAATTTCTTCCACATGACATTGAAACTAAACAGATCGAATAATTATAGCAAAAAGTTCATATTCATTATTTTACTGGATTCCATGATTTTTTTTACTTGCACCACTCTTGTTATCAATATGTACATATCTTTATTCCGCTGGTTTACTTTCCAATGATTAAACCCAAATATAACATTTAACCATTTCATGCACTTTTAATCGATTTAAATCAATGATTCTCCACAGATTCAAACAATTTTTGTGGAATTTTTGCAAGAGTAGTGAAACATCGGCATGAGTGGAGTTAGTCCGGAACTCTGGCTCCTTTTCTTTTTTTTTTTTTTTTTTGTGTGCTGGCCAAGGCAACGTGCGAATTTATGAAAAAGATTTGCATGCTTGCGGGTATTTAAAGTTAAAAAGCGCACAATTTCCCTCGCACACATACACACACACACACATATATACCATAACAAACACATACATACATATACATATATAGCCTGGCAGCCTTGACTGTTGCTTTCCCCGCCTACCTTGCCTACCAATCCCCCCCTGCTATCATCGTGCCATGACGCCGTTACCTTTATGTGGCCATTTTGGGCTGCCGTTGAAAATGGGTTAATTGCATAATTTGCGAATTTCATGTGCACACAAATGTGTGTGTGTGTTGGTGTGTTGGTATGGATGTGTCAGTGTCTGTGTGTGTGTAACGGGATTGAGGCTTGGGGCCTGCCAGTCCCATTAACTGCAATGAGCTGATAACGATGAAGTTGCATTCCTTTTTTTCACTACATTGATGATCGGGATAAGTTAAAGAGAAGACATACCTAAAAGAGATGAGAAAGAGATTAAATGAATTAATTTTTTTTTGTTGCGGTAAATTTCAAAATATATTTACGTCTGCATTTTAAGTGTATATCCACTATAATCGAGTACGAGTTTCAGATTTGGGATTAAACTTTGTTTTATTTTGCTTTTATACAAGTTAAAGATGAAAAAATAACCGATAGCTGATATCCTAACTACGATTCAGCCAAGTGCAGTGGGATAAGCCCCCTAAGGTATGCTAAAAATACAAAAATCACATTTGTATATAACACACTCCGAGTATGTAACTAAATACGAATCAAAATATAGTTACAATTATGGAAAACTCACTCAAGTAAAATTTGTTCATGTTAAGGTAAGAAAATTTATAGCCCCAAAAAGTATGCTAAAAACGCTAATATAACAGTTAATTAACTAACCCTTAACCAGAATTGACTTTATCGATTTCAAACGTTAATAGTTGCGAATACCCTTTTGAAATAACTGCAAAATATTTGATTTCAAACAAGAATTCTCTTAAATTTAAGTCACTTTTCCACTCGTTTCACTTAAAGTTGGCTTACTTAAATTTCACTTAAGGTACTTTGCAGACTAAAGAAAAATGTTTCATTAGTTTATATTTATTTGTTACATTGTTTGCTTGGCAAATATATATAAACCGTAAAATGGAATAAATGCCTTAGCCACAAGATACTTGCAATGTGAAAATATTGAGAATATTGAGAAACTGTAAGTACACAAAAATACAATTTCAATAGAAACATGGATTGTTGTCTATTTATCTTGATGTTTGCTATGGAAACCACAAAAAAGGTAAAGCGACCAAATGACAGCAAAGAGCAAAAGAGAATGAAATCGGGGCAGAGAGAAAGAGATAGAGAGTGAGAAAGGGGAAAGAGAAGTGTATACAAAAAATGTAGATACTTTGAGTAAAATTTTGTACAAATCAATGACAAAAGTGCAGTTCACTTTCCATTTCTGAAGACCACTCAAAGGAAACTGACAGAAAGAGAGAGAGGTAAAGAGCGAAAGAACAGGTCAAGAGACTAAATAAAGTTCAGGATGCTGCATAAGGACTTCTTAAGTTCAAAGCCTTGAAACCTGAGCTCAAGACACAGGCGAACCAAAACCATCCAATCCCTTCGATTACTGGGCAAATTTGTAGTTTTCTTTTTTTTTTTTTGGCTCTTGTTGGTTTTTATCTATTTTTGGTATGTTCATTTTATGAACTTACAAGGACATGCATACACAAGGAGAGAAAGAGATAAAAATAGAGATAGAGAATGACTGAGATAGAGAATGCTATCGTTTTGGCCAGCTAGAAATGACTTTTGCCTTTTTGCGGTAAGGGCCAGAATACAGTGAGCATGGACATGAGCTAGAACAAGTTTATCTAAATTGCCGTATAGCCTTCAAATATGTGAGTGGGTTGGGAGTCGGTTGACTCCTACAGCTTGTGGTCTGCCAGTCTATCTCAGTGTGTGTGTGTGTGTGTGTGTGTGTGTGTGGTGTGGTGTGGTGTGTGGTTCATATCTCCATCTAGGGATGGTGGAATTCATTCTTTGTTTACTCACGACCAATGAACATTCAAAAATCACAACCATCACTAGAAATTGGATTTAGGTACTCTGTTGTTTTTTTTTATTTTTTGCTTTTCTGTTCTCTTCATTGGCCAGAGCGTCTTAACTAGAGTTTTTTTTTTCTTTCTTTAGTCATTGCCAAAAGTTGATTTGGGTCAATGCTGCTTTTGTGTTTTTATAAGCAAAAGTTTTCTGTATGTGTGTGCGTTTGTATATATGTATATCCTTTTCATCCTTTTTCGAAATAAGGGTAAACTAATTGGTTTGTTAATTAAAAATTGTTGAAAATGAATTTCAATCTCTCGCTATCTGTATTTCTATCAGTATTTGTAGCTATCGAGATATATATATATATATATATATACAAATATATACACATATATACATATATTTATATAGTAGATATATCTTTCTTTCTGCTTTCTGTTTGTATTTAATTTTGTTTATGTTATCTCCGGCTTCTGATAGAATTTGTTATTTGTTGATTTTTCATCTCGACCCAATGAGAAAATCCTTTCAAATGAAATGCTTAAAGCTTGTTCAACATTTTAAACACAAGCAATGAAAGGAAAATGTAGATAGATAATGATCATTATCTTCATCATCATCATTATCATCATCATCTTTATAAAGCTGGCAAGAAGCTGGATGGAGGAAAAGCTATGTGCGGCGTGGTTAACTCTGTCTGGACCAAAAAACCAAACCAAACTGTTTGGAATTTTATATGTTTGCTTTATTTTTATTATTTGGTTTCTCTTTTTTTTATTGTTTTTTATACTCTTGTTTTTTTATGGTTTTTTTTTTTTTGATTTTTCATCTTAAGGCATTTTGATTTCGTATTTGTATTTTGGATTTACTATTGTGGTTTTCTAATCATGATTTTTCTTTCAAGTGGAATTTATTGAATAATTAAAATAGGATTGGAATATTTTGCTTCGTTTTTCTCTACTATCAATGGGCAGTCTGTCGTTTGTTGGTTTTAAGTGGCAACTGCCACAACAAAAAGCAACAACAACAATGCCAAAGCAGTCGTCGCAGTGGGAGGGATGCGAATTTGGGGTCCCACAATCAACCCACTTAGCTGGGTCTTTCATTTGAATAGATGAGATTAGCCTGGTAGTATCCTTGCGCCATTTTGTCCTGCCATTCTGAAATGTAATGTTTTGTTTGCCATGAAAGGCAAATGGGTATGGTGATAAGGGGATGGTGAGGAGAGGCTGTATCACAATGGTGTTGCATGACGGTGCCAAAAATAACTGTTAATTCAAATGCAAAGGCAACGTGCCAATGGACTCTGACTCTTGGGCAACAAGGACGACCAAATGTCAATGCAAACACAAAACGAGTTGTTTTCCTTGCCAAGAATGAGAATGAGGTGCCATAGCTGAAACATGTGACTTGATTAGATATTGTTGCTATTCACCTGGTCATTTTCCCCCTCTTACTCTTACTCTCTCTCACTCACTCCCACTTTATCTCTTTCTCTTTTTGTACCTTATGCTTTAGCTTCTGCTTCTGTTTCTGTTTCTGGCTAGGTATTGCTTTTTGCCAGGAGTTGCCCATTAGCCTGTCACTACAATATGCCATTGCCATTGCCATAGCCATTGAATTTTCATCGATGAAACTCTTCTGGCTGTAGCTTGAAAAATATTCCAAATCCATTGCAGATGGGTTGCCAAACATATTTGCATATTTGTTTGCAGCAGCATCATGTCAGAATGCATTAAAAATCAGACAGTTTACAGACTTGGGAGTGGCAAAATCCAGGAGGTATGTAGCAGATGGCAGCTGGATAACTTTAGGTTTGACCGTTTCCTTATGATGTGGGTTTATACATATATACGAATAGTTTTTCACCGCAAAACAAAGCAAATTGACATGTAAAACACAAAGCAATTAAGCAAACTTTTTTCATTCACAAATTGAAATTTCAATTCGAATAAATGTTGCTACAAATTTTAGGGCAGATTTATAAATTGCGCAAATTTTCAAAATCAATAAATATGTTAAGAAATATCTACGATTCTGTCAAAGTTTGATTTATGATATAATTGAATGACTGATATGGAAATCTTGTCTGTCTATGGGTATGCTGCTGCTGAGAAGTAGAATGCTTTTATTAGTACTTAAATCTACAAAGTTGGTTTATTGAATCTAGAAACTACTCTGATGATATGTTCCATTGGGAATCTTTGTTTTCCAACTCTAAGAATTTTCGATTATGGCTAAACTCTTAAGGTATGGTATCACTATCTTTACTTTTTTGAATAAATTTACCAATAAATACCCGTTTGACTTTTCCACTACGTGAAGGTGAACACTAAGCCACCAAATCGTTGATGATGACGCCGATATTATTCATATTCACGACTGCATCCTTAACTCGTGAGTAGACCAGTTTTTGCAATGCATCATTGTCGATGCGGCAAACGTGGTAAGACTCAAGGACAATTGAAGGAAGGTGAATCGGGTACTTTGTTCTCTCAAGCGAAAACTCTCCTCATTATCAAAAATATTTCACATTAGAGATGAAATTGCCATTACTTTGTTACAATTTTTTGCCAATATTGTTCCATATAATTTTGAAGAATTTGTAGAAAATGGCAATACATTAGTTAAATAATCTTCAAGCGCGTTTTAGGTAAATTAAAAGGAAATACAAATAAATGTATAAGACAATCTTAAATGTCCATCTTTCGGCTCTAAATTAAAAGTTAAACTAATAAATTAGTTGCCATGTTTCTCCTAAAGAAACTAGTAGGCTTTTTTAACAATGTTTTAGCACTTAGTATATATTGCATTTTACTATACTTGGGTAGCTCATGAGCGAGTGATCCAAAATAAACTGAGCCAGCTCATTTTGGCACACTAGCTTATTTTGACTCACTAGCTCATTTTGGCTCACTAGCTCAGTTTGGCTTACTAGCTCATTTTGACATACTAGTTCTTATGGCTCGTTTTTATCAATTGGCGATCGCAAAGTGAACTGAAGAGCTATCTGCAAGTGAGCCAGTGAGCCATATGAGTGAGTTGGCTCACTTCGAAAAAAAGAACGAGTGAGCCGGTTCACCTCCTTTACCTACATTTTACATTAAATAACTTATTAAACAACAACCTTATCAAGACATAACAATTATAAGAACCCTTTCAAAACTTGTCAATCTCAACTACAGTGTGACAAATTTCTTCATTTCATTTCATTTTTTACCAAGTTCACATCAGCTAATGTAACCAATTTCCAAGTATTTTTAGTTAATCATAAGTTGTACAATTTAAATGCCATGGAAAAGGGTACTAGACAATTTTGTAATACCCAAAGTAATAATTGTATAATGATTGTAAACCCTGCTTAGATATTAGGTAAAAGCTGTACCAACTTGTTTTATTATGTATCATATTTATTTTCCCTCATTTCTTTTAAAACAACCCTTTTGCTGGCGTCTATTTTCATATCATCTTCACAACATCATAATGTATATTATTCATCATTATTGTAAAGAGTTGCCTTGTTATTGGCCACAATCGAGTAAATAATAAATTGACAACTGCAAACTGTAAATGTAACTGCTATGAAAATGGTTTCCATGGCAAAATGTCTATATAAATTGCACTTGATTGGCCTGATTTCAATTCGACCCCAAACACAATGGCATAAATTAAAACCGAGACGCAAACAAACCCAGATCCAACACAGTACAGCTCCCAATACATCATAGTCCTACCACATCCACCTACTTCATTTTCAACAAAAAAAAAAATAAAATAAAATAAACAAACAAATAAATAAACATACAAATGCCATATCACTCATACGCAGCATGGACCCCAAATGGCAATGGCAACGGGACCGGGACCGGCACCAGCAATGGCAACGGTAGCAGCACCTTTGGTTATGTAACTCTATCTTGTTATTTATTTAAAATAGTGTTGTGTCCATTTTGTGGGTCATTTACAAGAGCTTTTGGTTGCAACCAATGATTTTATTTATGAATAAAAGCAGGAAGAAAACAAAAAAAAAAAAGAAAAACCGAGAACAAAATTTACAAGAAATTTACATTGTTCAGGAGGCAGTCAAGTAAATGAAGTTGCAGACATGCCTAAGAGGCTTTTCCTTCTGTCGAGGAAGCGAAAAGAGGGGAAAGAAAAGTGAAGTGAATGAAAGTTTTCCATGTGTTTGCCTTGCAGAACCTTAATGACCTGCAGTGTATCTACATATACAAATAGTTATTCTTTGTTTTTGCCAAACTTAATGCAGACAATTGCGATAACCTTTAAACCTTTAATCAGTATCCATATGATATATATGTACATATGTATATATGTAGAGATATATACATTTATGTATATTTGTGGGAGGTCTCAGACGGCAGGCATAACTAACTAATTAATATTAATGCACAACGAATGCTAATTACGCCAACAAACCCACACACCACACACAAAAAAGAGAAAAAAGGGAGAAAGAATGAAACAACAACAACAAGAGAAACACACACATATACATACAAAGCATTTTGCACACAATCATATGAAACGTGAGGCAGCAGCAGCAGCAGCAGCAGGACAGGACTACCATAACAGCAAGGACGTCGACGAGCCTGAAATGGAAAAACTTTTTCCATAGCCCCGGCATAGTCTGCATTGAAATGCAAGCAAATTGAAATGAGGACCCCCGCCCTTCTCCTCCTCCTCCTCGACTCCCATTCGAACAGCCCCAGGAGAAGGAAGAGGAGTTAAAAATGTGAAGGCGCAGCTGGAACACGTGTTGGCCATTTCAAAATGTAAACGTCAGCGAGTCCATCACCGAGAGTGCTTACCCGACATTACCACCTCCACCCATTCCTACAACTCCAACTCCTACTCCTTCTGCTTCTCCTCCTCCTACATTGGCAAACGTAGGCGCTTATTTGCTTATTCATAAGCAAACATTAACTTAATTTCCATGTGTGTGTGTGTGTGTGTTTATGTATGTGTGGAAAAGAGATAGATAGAGTGCGACATGGTAAAAAGAACTCGCGAAATGTGATTATCAGCGTAGGGCAGCTGCCAACAGCTGTTTAATAAAGCAACTAGCTGGAAATGGTTGTTGGGTGGCTGAATGGCTGAATGACTGGCTGGTTCGTTTATTCCTTTAGCGCACAAAAACACAAAAACTAAAACAAAACACAAAACAAAAGGAAAGGCAAAAGAGATAGAGACAGCGAAACATCGCACAAATCATAAAAAAATAATGTTTGCTCAGCTTTTGGGTCCAACGGAAAGAACTGGAAGATTGCTGGCAGATGTTTATATCATATAAAATCTGTACACTAAGAGAAATGTTGTACAAAATGTTGACTATTAAAATATAATATTTATAGTCTACAAATCAATACTTTTTAAATTTTCTCAAAAGAAACAAAGTGGCTTGAAATCTGGCAACACTTGAGCTGCCTAATCTATTGTGTAAATTTCGATAGCCAATAAGCTAAGAAAAAAGGCAGCAATCGAAAGAAAAAACACAGATCGTCAAGTGGAGAAAATCGTTTTACTTTCTGATGTCCTAGTACTTAGTGCAATTCATATTCAAGTTGTAAACTCTACATTTTTCAATACCTACCTAAATAAAAACTAAACAAATGAAATTAAAAATAACGAAAATAAATAAAAATACTGTATATTTGTCTTACAAATCCCACTGTAGTCTTCAGTTAGACAATTAATATAACTTTAAACCTGACTTAAAAAAAATTTGTCCAAAATTCATTCTTTAGTTGGTTTAAGCTATGTACTTTCATTAGTGTAAACGAAGTGCCAAGTATCGATGAGTAATTGTTAACATATTCTGTGCTTTCAGATAAATTGATTTTCATTATTGAGTACATGTCAAGATGCAAATGAACACATTTATTATTTGACACATACATACATACAACACAAGGAAACTCGGGGACGTATCCAAAAGAGGCTTTAGCCCCACACACTCAACAACTTTAATACTGTCTATTAATGCAACATCACGTTCTTAATTATTACTATTAGTATTAAAATATTGTACATACAGTAAACTACTTAATACATAAAAGACATCATTTTTATATTCATACTCATTCGTATATATTTAATGTGATTTAATTTATCTTTCTCGTATGGCTAGTTTATAAGAGTTATTAAACTATATTAGATTGTATTTCAATCTTTGTTATGAAACAAGAATTGGTACTAAACCTAAGTTATTAGGGAATGCAAATGGAAACAAGGGTTGGATGTGTAAAACGAAAGTATGTTCTATCAAATATTGAAAAATTTAATTATATATATTTATGTCTAAATAATTTATATTTATATAACAATTAATCTTAAACTTTATGAAGAAAAGCCTTTAAAAAACTGATTCTTAGAATGAAAATGCTTTTTCTTCAACGAAATGGAGACTGATTCTTAGAATGAAAATGCTTTTTCTTCAACGAAATGGAGAGTGATTCTTAGAATGAAAATGCATTTTCCTCAATGAAATGGAGTAAGACCGAGTCTGCAACAATCGTTCAACAGGCCACTAATTCCAATATATCAACATGACAACTATGAAAGGACTTTCAAGCTTATAACTCATGGCCAACATTAGGACATTATTCCTTAAACTGCTGGCAATTTTCCTATTTATGTAGATTTACATTAACAGAAACCAAAAGATTTTCTAAGACATTCAAACTAGAAGAGTGGAAAAACTAACTGACTTTCTCATTTTCTCATTGGCTTGACAGTTTGACAATTTCAGTGTAAAAGTTCATAAATTCAATGAAGCATTACGTTGCCTTCTGTGATTTTTTTTTTTATGATTTGTTTGGGAATTTCAGTAGATTTATCACTGTTAACTATGGGGGGAAAAAAAAAGAGAGAAACTTTAACGAGGCAATTGCTCTGGCACATGCAAAGTAGCTGCCAAAAAGATTCAAAAGCTCGCGTGCTGCAATTGCAAACATGGACAGCAAGGATAACAACAAGGGTAACAGCAATGCGTCAGTTAAACAAATAAACAACATCAACATTCAGCAGCACATTGCGAAAAACGGGAAACAAAATTTGCAGAGTAAACACACACACACAGAGAGAGAGAGATAAAGATACACATACACGGAGGCATTTAGGTATGGCAAGGTCTCTATATAAATTTATAAGCGAAACAGATGCAGGATCCACTGTGGCTGCGTCTGTGTCTGTGTGTGTGTGTGTGTGTTTATGTTTAAGGATAAAGCGCAAACTCATACACTCACACCTCGTCCTACTGTACATTGAGGCCATTTTGTTAATATTTAATATCAAATAAAGGCGGCAGACTAAAAATAAGCAAAAAATATATATATATATCCAACTAAAAGCAACAACAGTACAGAATTACGTATATATGTATATATATACAGTCATGTGCCAACGGCTATGGAACTGAAACTGAAAATGGATAACCAAGCGAGTGAATGAGTGGGTTTTGAATAAAGAGCGAAAGAGGAAGAATGAATGAATGACCGACCGCCTGCCGGTCGAACTGACTGACTCAATGACGGACTGACTGTCAGACTGACCTTCTACCTTTCCCTGCCTTCATTCCGCCATGCTGCCAGCATAGACGCCGCTTTCAACACCACCCTGGGGAGAAGGCCAAAAACATTTGCCAACAAAATCCATCAAACTGACCGCAGCAGACATGAACGTGGTGGCGTATGAGCAATATACTCGTACTCCGTACTCTCTATCGTCCTTCAGTACACTTTGTCCATAGTCGGAGCACTTGACCAAACTCCAACAGTGAACGTGCCTTAAACTATGTCCATTTATTTAGCTTGTTCTTGTTCGGGCCAGGTTAATACCCAATTACTGTGCAAATTACTTCAAGTTTTCTACCCACCACACACACAGCCAAAAAGAAAGAAAAACAACAAAAACTTTGCCATTTTATGGACACGCACAGCGTATGTGTGTGAGTGTGTGTGAGTGAGTTCTATTAAAGTTTTGCATTTCCAAAGCAGCTGAAACGTGAGCACCGTGTGTGCACAAAGACAGGACATGGGGGGAGAGAGAGAGAGAGACAGAGAGATAGCGATTGAGCAGACAGGCTTTAAAGCTTTTTAATAAACGTCATAATTTGCTTAAAGTTTTCACATAACCCAGACACAATTTGGAACTTGCTCTAGGTAAAAACTCACGTCTCACTATATATAGGTGAGGTTGTGTGCGTGTGCGTATGTGTGTGTGTGACTATAGCTGTGGCAGCTAAACAATTTGGCAAATTATCTTGATAGTTTGCAATATTTACGGGCATGAAAATGGCATAACACGGTTAAGCACATTTTCACGATATATTTTTTCACTTTTTCCTTTCAATTAGATCTGGAAATACTGCCAAAATGTCAATTAAGATCAATAAAGAAGATTTATAACATTTAGTTTGACTTAAAATCAAGCTTTGCAGTATATACAGATTATTATTGCATTTATCTCTCTCTCGTTTTCACGAGTCAGAAGTTTGGACATTTTGATAGATTTAACTGACTTTTAATAAATAACATTAAAAAGAGGTTGCAATTTGAAATTGGTTGAATGGATATATGATGTGAACTTTAATCTGAACAAGCAATGTAAAGATTCAAGTTTAGACTTACAAAAATATTATATGTATATTTTTTGTAGATAACTCTCCTTTGGTAGAAATTTTATATCACCTTTGTCTAAGACATGTATAGAGCAGTTTTCTGCTATTATAACCTAGACTAAACTAAATATGTTTAAAACTAGCTTTCACTAAAGATTTTTTTAGAACGTTTCCTTAGCAATCGCTTCAAGTTTATATTCTCTAAACAAATTATTCAAAAACCTAAATAAATTAACCAATTCATTGCTAGAGTTCAATTGAAAGTTTTACTGCATTTTATTCTTAATTTATATACTTAGACCACACGTTTCACCTCAAAGAATCGCTTCAAGTAATAGACCTCCAGTATGGTCATAATCAATAGCAGCGAGGGAGTAAATATTGACCAGGCCACAAAACGATATTGGGCACTCTCACTGACAGCCTTATGGCCACTATAACGATAATGCATATATTCCTGTTCACTTTTAACGGCAGCAAATTTAGCTGCTAGCTCATTGATCATGCCCTGAACGCCAACATGTTCGATGACATCATCATGACGGGCCTGTGGATTGGCATAATACTCTAGTGGTCTTGCCACATGAAATTGAAACATCAAAACTTTTGGCGTCAATGTGGATATTTCGTTATCAAAGCATAAATTATATTGACCATCTCGAATGGCTGTAAATGTATAACTTCCTGAAGTTTCCTTCTCAGAATGATGCAAACGATCGTCAGCAGGAGCCGTTATATGTACACCGATATCCTTGAAACCACCATCCATAACCTCAAAACTAATGGTTATCTTATCATGCTCATTGGCATGATCGAAAAAACAAATTGTCTCGTGAGCATCCACAGTGATAACAAAGGCTTCAAATGCTTTGTTTACAAACAATACGAAGAATATCAAAATGAAAATTTCCAACATTTTGATTATGTGTTTAGGTTTTGGGTTGTAAGAGTTTACAATATTTCTCAGAGAATGACAATATTTTCCATGGCAAAGTTATTCCATACAATGAATAATTAATTTCTGTACTAATTGAACTTTTGTTGGTCTTTGTTTGTTATCTATTAAAATGTACTGTAACCAATTCATTTTCAATTGGACCTCTAAAAAAGGGACAAATACACTTCAAATCGAATTAAGTTGATAAAAGCAAATTGCAAATTGGCAGCTACTGTGCTTTTTCTTTCTGTCTATCTCTCTCTTTCTTTTTTTTCGTTTTGGTAATGCATATTTTATGTTATCGATTCCTTTTTTTTTTTTTTTGATTTTGGTTCATCAATTGTCACAATTGTCATGTATTTTTAATGCAATTTTCTCCCTTTTTTCCGTTTGCCAAATTAATTGAAATTATTTTCAAAATTTGTTGATTTTGTTAAGTGGTTATCCCCGAGCCTCCTTCCTTCCTTCCTTTCGCATCCACAAAAAGGTAGGCCAGCCACGTTTTTATGGTAATTTCTTAATTTGCCATCACACACGTGACAGAGTGTAAAAATAAATATGATTCTAATGCCAAAAAGGAAATCATTTGCACCAACAAAAGGAAAAAACGACAGTCAGGCGGCAGTCAGTTCAGGTGAGTTGTGAGGTGTGTGAAGCAATCAACGACACACACGCATAGAGGCAAGTCCTGCGAAAGCAAACAAATTAGAACACGCACGAGTGCATTGGCCACAAAAGTGATTTGATGAAAAGCAAAGAAAAAGAGGCTAAGAAAAAAAAATAAGAAATGGAAGAGAGGGAGGGGTAGAGTGTAGGCAGACATCACGTCGTCAGCTGAAACTTTTACCCAGGCATAATAATAATTGAGTTGAAACTAGCCAAAAAGAGAAAGAGAGAGAGGGACAGAGAAATGAGTAAGAAGGTGAAAAAGAAAGAAAAAAGTTACCCAGAATGCAAAATAAATGACAAGAACAGAAACAGCAAAAGAAAAATGGTCGTTTGGCAGGCAGATAGGCCGTACCGCACTAGACCCGTACTTGGGGCGTATACGCAATTTAAGCCGCTTAAAGCCTACACAGATATTCAAACGTAGATTCTACAACAGGAGACAGAAATAGCCAGCCACCAATTGGGGTGAGGAAATATAAAACCTGAAATGAAATCTGTAGCTAAGCTCCACGCATATGAACCTATAGCAAAAGGTCCTTGAGCACGGCACCCAAAAAAAAAAAAAAGAAAAAAAAAAACTGAAAAAGGAAAACAAAAACCGTAGAGAAGAGCAGGAGAAAAAAAAACATTTCGCACGCAGCACAGCCGCTTTGCCTCGTCGACCCCGACACTTAAGCGCCTCGATGTCATGTCGACTCACTCTCGTCGAGGATGATGATGACGAGGACGAGGACGACGACGACGACGTCGACGTCAACGACTATGAGGAGTCAAGTGTTGGGCGGCCAAAGTATGCTTCGACCCTATTCTCACTCTACACTAAGTGTTGTTGTAGTTGTTAGCAAATACCGCGAACAGGAGACTTGGAACAGTGGATGAAGCTCCGGGTGGGTTAGTAGATGATGTCTTCCCCTCCCTCCCTCCCTTCTTTTCTCTCTCTTTCTTTTTCTCTACACATAGACATGAAGTTAAGTGGCGTAAAGCGTGTACTTAATCGCTTAAAGCATTAGAATTTGAAATTGAATATCATAAAGGATATTCAAAGAGTAGAAGAACAAAAAAAAAAAGAAAAAGAAAACGTAAACTAGACTGGGGGGAAATAAAAGAGGAAAGTTAAACACACTCACACACCATCTCCCACACTCCCTCACTTTCACACACAGGCGAATAGTTGGCTAAAAAAGCTTTGCTTTTGTTGGGGAATAGTTGTCTAAACGGTAAGGCGGAAGGCGTTTTGTCGGCTCGTTAAAAGGTTTAAAGCCAGGCCATAAAGTGTACGTGTGTCTGTGTGTGTGTGTGTGTAGAAAATATCAAGAGGCAAATTTACTCAAAGATTTTTCAACCATATCAAATATTTAAGAGTATTAATAAAAATAAAAGAAAAAACCAATGTTGAACATCTGTGGAAAATATTGACTCAACATTAAATTCCTTTCAATGGAAATGAATTTTTGAAATTATTTAAACTTTACAATTCCACTTTTACACTTTCTCTCTTCCTCTCTGAATCTGCTTTGCTCTACTTCTTTTGGTCTTTTTGCAGTGTTTTTCCCTAAATGGCAGATACTAAAACCAAAGTTGGTTTTATTATAACCCACAGAAACGCAGTTGTGGCAAGGCAAGGCAAGGCAAGCCATCTGCCCCACTTGGCCCTAGCGACCAAACATAAGCTGCAGGAATCGTGCTAATCTCCACTTGAGAAAACACTCGAGAAAGAAAGCGCCAAGAAAGGCGACGAACGAAACGCAAAAGAACGAAAATAAAGAAAAGTAAAGAAAAATGAAAGAAAAAAAAAAGAAAAGGAAAAAGAAAACGACAAGAAAAATTACAAAATGAGCAAAATGGAGGCACAGCAAGCGAATGAGCTGTAAAAAGCCTCAAGTATTGACAATACTCACATATCATAGGCCTGAATGATACGATTGTGTGTGCATGTGTGGGCGTGGTTAAGTGACAGCAAATTGGCAAATTTCTTCGTTTTTTTCTTTTCTTCCCCCTCCCCTTGTATAAGGATTTATTTCAATTGTGTGTTCATGTGTGTGTTTGTGTGTATGTATCTTATAAGTGTCCGCCGCTTTAGTCATAAGTCAGCTAACGATAAACTTCAATGAGCCATACCAAAATATTTCCGGTACAACAGAGAAGCAAAAAGATTGTAGGAAGACATCTTTCGCATGCCATTTTGCAAAGCATTCTTGCCAAAATGTTTGTTATGTGTTGCCATGAAATTTGCATTAGAATTTCCTGCTACGAAAATTTTATTTGCCTGCAACAAACAAGCAAATTTAAGCACACATACAAACACAAACACACAAGCACAGAGAAATTTTAGAAGAAGAGAGAAATTTAATTTTATATTGTAATCCGAGGGGCAGTCAATAAGTAAAAGAGACAAAATTGTACTTTATTTCTCAATGAAGTTTTTGGTTACTTTAAGAAATGTCCTGCAGAGTTACTGTAGACAGTAAAAGGATTGAAAAACAAGAACTTGGATAGTTGGATAGGCAAAAGTTTCTGGTAAACATTGATTGTGAATTCATTTTTTGCCAAATGATCACTGATTAAGAGTGCATTATCGGAACAAGAACTATTTGTAGAGCTAACTTTGAAAAAAATACTCCTACTATACCCTCTTCGCAACCGATTTGATTCTTAATATTCTTTAGAGCCGCCAAAATAGGAAACTCTTTCTGGTGCATGAAAAACTTAAGCATTTACAAAGTTCTTAAAGTACAAACCTTTAAGAGAAAGAGAGTTTAGTTTAGAGAGATATATTTAGAGAGACTAAAGGTAAAGAGAGACTAAACTTATTCTACTGAATAATACAAATGTTGATAGAAAACTCAAAAAATTTCATATACTAGCTCTTTCTTCATAGACTTTCTAAAAATTAAGCAAACTTGAAATGTATTTGCTAGCGTCGGCAACTAAGTTGTACTTGAAATGCTAAGATCCTGTAACATTTGAGAAAACAAATCAAGTTTTCCTTTAGTGTTTTAGAAACTAGAAGTTCAGGAACACATTAACAGTAGCGTTAGGCAGTGAACCTTAAAACAAAAGTTTCGTTCTCACAAATTACTTAATAAATGACCCTCGTTTATTTACATACCAAATGTATGCAATTTGTTTGTGCTTATGATTAAGCATATGCAGACATATATTTTCAACATCACTCCTTCTCTCATCCATCTCCTGGCCCTTTTTCGCAGTTAGAGTCCTTTTTGTTTCATTAATTGGCAGATGGCATTTCTTTGTTGGTTATCGCCCACTCAATTAGTCAAAAGTTTCAATGCTTGTGGCCAGGAAAAGTTAAATGCTTATTTCAGCTCTATCTAACTATCTCTTTCTCGTTTGCTTTTTCTCTTTCTCACTTTGTCTGTCTTCATATCCCTTTCATCATCTCTTTCACACACATATGTACGTATACACACACAAACACACTCACACATGATACTGACAGTTAGGAATTGTGCGTTTTGGTTTGCCTTTATTACACGCAAAGCTTTCTGTGGCTTTTGTGGCCAACAGTTGGCGACCGAAATTCAATGGACATTGACATATAAAACATACTTATATAACCAACTATTGAACGGTGGCTTTGATTGAGTTTAAATGAACCTTGAATGAATGCCTAATGGGCCATGCTAGGTGATGGGAGTGGGTCATATACATAGATGTATATATAAGTCTATACATACATGCAACCATACGAGTACATATATACCAATTATGTGATAAGACAAAAAAAAAATCAATTTACTAAAAGAGAAACAAAACAAAAAAAGAGCTGTAAATGTAGCAGAAATTGTAATATCTAAGGTTTCATTTGATTACGATAACTGTTTGGTATAGACTTCTTTTATATAGGGATTGTCTGCCGATTATTTTCTCTAATATCGACATAGCTATACTCAATTTTATTTACTTCTGCAAGCAAATTTGAATGTTTAATATCGATCAAATCTTCGGTTTATCAATATAGTTTCCATATAGAAGAGCATATGGAATATTAAGTTACAGATCATGTTTTGTGTAACTTTTTCTAACTTTATCATGTAAATTTTTGACACTTTTGTGTGCGCAAATTTTTAGATTTTTTTGCTTTGCCTGTTTTGCCATCTTGAGGTTATATGCAACTTTACCTCAATGCTAAAACTAAGTGAGAGTTACAACTAAACCAAGTGAAAAAAGGAAGGAAGCTTTCAATTTCAGAATTTAGCCTTGGTGCAAAAAACTTTGCTCTCAATTACTAAAATGGTTTCTTGATAATTACATACAGAAATGTACACAGTCTTCTAAATAATTTACACTCTTTATTCAAAAGTCAACTAACTCAATCTCATTGTTATGTATTCCTTTTGCCATTTGTCCTATTTAGTTCCACTTAGTCATAAATACCTCAAAGAGATGGCTTAAAGTAAAAGTCTGTTTGTTTTAACCTATTTAGATATGACCATAAGATAGACTAAGCTTAATTAATTTTCATAATGATAAATAATACCTTTTATTGGTTTCAACCTTAATTACCGTTTTAATTTAAACAGTTTGGGTAATTGAGAATTTTGTACTTAATGCTGTTTCATCTACGCTTCGCTCTGTCTCTCTCCGCCACTCTCTTTCTCTCTCTATCTCTTTCTAGCCGCCTCTCTGTGTATGTATCTGGCTTGTTCTGGCTTTACCGCATTAAGCAATTGCATCAAGTTTGAACCATAAATCAAATGACAAACTCAATGATAATCACTTTATATGCGAGACACATTCAATTAACAAAAGGCGCCAACAGCAACAACAACAATAATAATAACAACAAGAAATGTGAAATTTAATTAAATATTCTTTTAAACGGCGAATACTGGCAGCAGTTGGTAAAGAGGACATGCAGATTGAATTAAGTTTTACTTAACACCGCCCTCTGTTTAGCACAATGCGTGAGTATGTGTGTGTGTGTAATCCTCACACACCCACACACATATCTACATATATGCAAGCCACGAAAAATTTAATTTTCTCACATTACTTGGAAAATGCCGGAGGCAAAACAAAAAAAAATAAAAATAAAAAAAAAGAACAAAAATCGCACAAAAACCCCAAACCAAAAACCGAACACACAGAGCGAGGAACCGAAAACCCCAAAACACTTCTCCACATTCACACACACACACACCCCGCACACCCACACATCCAATTCCTCATACGTCTGCCTATATGCTTTCCTCTCCCTCTTTCACACTGTCTTTACTTTTTCTGCCATTCCAACGTATGCGTAATATTTGAAACAATGTGAAAATTGCGCATACGCACAGTTGTGCCACTTCACAGGCAACTGCAAACAAAGAGAGGGCAAAACCCCGCAAAAGGAACAAAAAAAATATATACTTTATTTGATAAGCAAGTCATTTGCATATGGCAAAATATGAAGAAAATCCATATGAAGGGGAAAAGTTGCGCAAAGCATGGAAAAACAGCTTAGGGAAAGGTGTGACATTTGAAAACCTTAAATCAGTGTTGCATCAAATATGTTGCCCCCAAAAAGGGGGAAAAACAATGCCTCAAGATAACTTTAGAGCAGCAAATTTATTATATCTTTCCAATCAGCGGAGAATTACCTGAGATCAGTTGAAAAAACATCTTTAAAAAAATGAATGTGAAGTAAAAATAAGGGTAAAAAGTAGCTTGAAGTGGATTTTGATCTGTGAAAGCTCTTTGAAAGGATCATTCTCTATATCTCAAACAAATGTTTCTTTTAAATACTTCCTTTATGCTTTAAGAATTAGTTTGTAATTTATAGTATATAATCATATTTTGAGTCAAGACGATTAAAACTTTTCGCTTTCCGCGACTATTGCGGAATACTCCTCCTTAACTCATAGTGTAAGCTGGCCACACTATAAACCTTAATTAAAAGTTCCTCCATCAATGGTCGCCATTGTTCAGTTGGTCTCCTTCATATCCTTACTTTGATTTATCGTAGTAATGAATTCACTTTTCCCTCACAACTGACCACATACAACATGCATAAAAACGTTCCGTTTGCGGCATGCAAACAGCATTTCACATGTGGAAAGACAAGCGGCAGTCAATGTTTCCTGATGCCAGCTCATGTGGAATCCAATTTCCTTATGTGTTGTGAAACAGCTTGTTAAGTCACCGATAACATAAGTGTTAAAGCGTTTTTTCATTTTTCAATCCATCAATGCAGGGACTCTGTGTAATCTAATAGACTCACTATTATAGGGTATACTCTATAGTATAAAAATTGAAGGCTAACTTCTGGCAATTGTGTTGTATTTGTTTTTTTTTTTATGCTTGCCCTCAACTCTTCCTTCGCTATTTTCATCTGCATCCGTAACTAAAACAACAAATCTCGATTTCGCCTTGGCCATATGTTTGCTCCATAATTTTCAACAATTTGCTGCTTCTGTTCTGTTGGTGGTGTTGCAACTGCGACTTGTGCAGCAGTAGCAACTTGGCTTGTGTATAAAATTACAATAAATCCAAGCATTTTAGCTGCAAATAAACAAAGATTTGCCAACAAACAAAACAAGTGAGGCGGCAGGCCAACGAGTGCATGCAAAGTAGCTAAACGAGGAGGAGGAGGAGTAAAAGGCAAAAGCAGAAGGATAAAGGCAAAGAAGAACTGAAGGCCAGCCAAGGAATGTGCACCTCGTTTTCGGCTTTGGGTATTTTGGCTGTTAAATCAACATGTAAGCATTTAATGCTGCTTCTCGGCTCTAAAGCTGAAAAAAGCGTAAAATTCCCCAAATGACCATAAATTTATTCTCCTCCTACACTCTCTCTCTCTCTCTCTTTCTGGGTGTGTGTGTGTGTGTGTTAGCCCCGTTGTTGTTATACGCTTTCTTTATTCTTCTTTTTTTATCCAACCCGCCTCTTGTTACTGGCGTGCCAGAAACGAGAAACTTCAACAAGCACTTGTAAAAATAAATGGCATTTTGGGTTATGTGTGCAATAATAAAATGGAAATTGTGCAAAAATATTGCCGCCTGCTCTGGTTCAAAAACCGAAAACAAAACAACAAAATTCTTGTTAGCAAATCAAGGAGTTGACTTAGATATACCCTTTGGCTAGATTAATGATGATCTTTGGTTAAATCTTTTAATTATTATAGTTTGAAAAGAAAAATAATAGAAATTTAAAACAAATAATTGGAAGTGTCTAAATTAGTATATAGATTTTAATCGAACTAGTGCTTAAAAATGATTAATAACTTACCTAAATCGATGAACTTACAGGAACTTTTCTGTCCATATCTTAAAGCTATTGCCACTTACTGCATTCCTTTACTTATTCCCTAATGGAAAACCAATTTTGTCTAAGAATTTGAATAAAATTTTTAACATTTTTGGCAATGTCAAGTCTCTATAAAAGCAACGCTCATATAAATAGCTCAGTTTTAAACTTTGTAATATTTTACCTTAATAATACTTAAGTGTCGCACAGATAATAAATATATAACTTTCTCATGGCTTATATAATTATTTTTCAATCTATTGCCTATAAAAGTAATGAACCCTTTAACCTTCTTGAATACAGGGTATACAAAAAAGAAAACCAACTTAAAATTATTGTTGTATCTCGGCAAAGCCAGCAGCTAGCTTAGCTGTTCATACATATGTATTTAAAATATATAACCATTGTATCCATATACATACACACACACAGATACACACATTTCTACCATGGCCTATGCTTTTTTAAACTCTGTTGACAGAGTATCTATCTATCTATATATCCATTTTCATTGTTTTTTATTTAGAGAAATCGCTTGGAAAAATATATGGGTTCACGCATGGGGCATTATGGGATACGAATATGTCATACATATTGTTTAACAACAAAAATTGTCCAAGGACCCACTATTAGAATAATAGAATAGAAAAAACAGCAATCATTGTGCTGCAATGCAAAAGTTTATACTGTAAACTTATTTTATCAGCAATTTAGGCCACAAAACTTATAAAAAGCAAAAAAAAAAAAAAAAACAAAAAATGGAAAACAAATAAACTTTAGTTAAATATCAATAAAATCGACCCAGTTTCATCAATTCAAATCTATCGAAATGGAATTGCACTGAGGAGATGGAACAGGAAAAGCTTTCTACAACAAATAAAACTCTTGAAATGTGTGGAAAATATAGTGAGTAGTTAGCTTATGTTCAGTAACAATCTTCTCCTCATCTTCTTTCACCATACTTGGAACCATCTTGAAATAATAAAGAAGCTTTCAGATTGGAGTCAATAGAACCAGCACACAGGAAGGAGGTTTTTGCTGTCAAGCAGTAGTTGCTTAATTTGCATATGTATGTGTAATTAAACGAACTACTCAAACCGAACTAAGTGGGTAATAATATGTTATAAAAGAAAATACGTCACAAGCTTTTGGACATTATTTAAAATAGGTTTAGGTAGGTTTTTTTATGTTTTAGATAACATTTTAATGTTTTGTGTTTCCCAAAAGCTTTTGGCAGAAATTCCAATCCTTTCTCTTTGATTCTTCTATTTCAATCAATAGTCACCATTACAATTGCTGCCTGACTAGCTTATTTCAATGTCTCTCTTTCGCTCTAACTTATAACATACAATAGCCCATACAACACCTAAAAACACAGACAAGCAGCACTAACACTGATCACTTTACACTCATCCTTTTCTATTCCATTATACGCCATGGGGATAAAAAATCTTAGGCAACAGTAATTATAAAAGCACTAAACATATTTTATTGGCAATAGGATCATTTTAAAGCTATTTGCACTAACATTATACCAATAGAATTAGTTTGCTAATTTTGTACACTTTTGCCACCTTAAAAAACAAAACAAAAAACATGTGAGCACAAATACATGCAACCTAAGGCAGCGAGCAATGACGCAGAACTAGCTAAATGAGCCATAAACAATGAACTGGTTCAGGGGTTTGGTCATAGCCGTATTAATGATAGTAATATCTCTTGGTATTTTAGTTTTTATTAAAAGAAGTTAAATTAAGAAAGACGATTTTGTGAATTTTTTTTTTTTTGCTTAAATTGGAAGAAGCGAATACCTTAAAATTTGTTAATAGCAAATTCAATTACATATTATTGCTTTCCCTATCTAATCCTAAGGCTCTAGCTATGCCTAAACTTTTAAAAATTATTTTAGGTCCAGCAAGTCAATCAAAAGCTAAGCAGGAAAATAGGCAATACAATGCATAAGTTAATAAACTTAGTTTATCTTCTTTTACAACATTGATTTCCAGTGTTGTCGGTGTTAGCTAACTGCTCAGTGCTCACAGCTGGTGTTAAGCATTTAGCAATACTGTCGGTTTTACTTCGCCCATTGCACAAGTTCATAGAATTAAAAATAATTTATATCGTTTCAAATTTAGTGCAATTGGCTTTGAAATGTTGCTATTGGCAATGAAATCGGTTTGTTATTTAACAATTACGTTTGCCAAATACATTTTTTAATTGTGAATGGAAGAAGAAGGGAATGAGATAAACGAAAGCGCTAACAGCGCTGCCGCAGTTGTCGTCGGTGCTACGAAGGAGATTGTATGCGAAAAGCTTTGAGGGAAAAAGTGATCATATGTGTGTGTGTGTGTGAAGTGCAATTTCTTTGCAGTTGCTTTAGTTTTTCTTTTTGTGTAAGTTCAAATGTGAGTGAAAAATAAATGAGATAGTGAGAGAGAGAGGCAAAAGGAGTTTATAATAATGCTGTGACAAATGGTCAAATGGTGAGTCTGCTTTTTATATTATTAACTTAAAAACTATAAGTTTGTCTAATAAGAACAATAAGACCTCCCCTTTCCGTTTCCTTACCCTAAAAATTAAGTTTATTTTAAAATTAAATTTTGGAATCTTGATATGTTACACCGATAAAAGTGATGTAACATATTCAACTCAAAACACTTCATAATAAATTCCTTTTCAATTCGTTCTTTCGCATCTAAAACACTTAAGGAAATATATTAAACAAAACAGTTATAGTATACATCCATATATACATAACTCAATAGCCAAAACTAAATCTTGTTAAAAAGCATCGAATTTATAAACAAACGACATAGCTGCCGATGCAGTTTAGATTGCTAAAGGAATTGCATAAAACAACCAAAATCCAAAAAAAAAAAAAAAAAAAAAACTCTCAGCAACCTTATCGAAAACGCGTTCATTTCTCTCAAGAGAAAGAGAAAATGCTGAGGGTAAATGGAAAAATCAAAAAGAGGAGAAAAAAAAGAAGGAAATTGCGCTTTTACTTCTCTACTACTTTGCCTGAATGTTGATTTTTGAAAGGAATTTTCCTTTCAAAAGAAAATTCCATGTGGTATGAGCGTGTGTGAAAAGTTCTCTGTGTTTAGTTGCGCGTATGCAGCCATTTTTTGTAGCTAAAAAGCGAACACACACACAACAGGAGAGGAGGAACTGAGTGCAGGGTGCTCCTCGCAGGAGCATTGGCAGTAGGAGACAGACGCTTATTTCTCATCCCCCAACTTCACTCTTTCTCTCTTCCCGCTTTTACCCAGACATTGCCATATGCATTTCGAGTGCCCAACGGCGGTCAAAGCAAAAAGCAACGAAAAGCAGCAGGCTTTGCTTTTGTATTTTGTTGTGCACAATCTGTATGTGTGTTTGTGTGCAATCTGTATGCGTATGCATGTGTGTGCTTATGTGTGTGATATGTCAAAGTAAAAGTTTGTTATGCTCCTTCGGGCACTTTTCCCTGGCTGTTGTTGTAATCTCTGTCCGCCGTTTTCGCTATTTTGCATTTCGCATACGATTTTTCCAGGATTTTTTTTTGTCCCTTTCTTGTTTCTTCCATTCTGCTTTTTGTCCCTTTGTAACCATACATATATTTGTCCCAGATGTGGAGCTGTGTCCTTTCTTTTTTTTTTTTTGGTTAACAAAAATTAAAACGTTGCATGCATACATATACATGTATGTTGTTTTCTGATGATGAGTCCCCAAAGGCCGACGGTAAAAGATACTGTCATACCTAGTAATTATGGAATTCTGGGTAATATTTATACTACAGCAGGTAGAGGGAATCACTTGACTTGGTAGAAATGACATGTGTTCTATGAGGATGTGTCGATCTAGACTTTTCAGTCCTAGAAAGACTAATATATTACAAAGTATTTCTTGAAACTAGCCTGATCGGACTACCATATTTCGAATTCATTTGTCGTTTACTTTTGATATGGGAAATGGGTTTAAAAAGTTTATATAACCTGAAAAAACACTAATAAGATAAGTTCTTAATGACTTTACAATCATTATCTGCAAGTCATATACCATACGAAAGTGTTTCAGAATGTTAAATGCAAACGCAACATTAGGTTCGAAATTTACCCCATTTCAAGGATTGAAGACCTAACACTGCTGTAGAGTTAGAGTTTCTAAAGGCTTCTTTCCTACATTGGTAACAAAGTCAAGTCCCATAACTTTTTCATACTTTTGATTCTCTTTTTACCGGGTATAGCTTTAAATTTGCTTAATTGGACTGTTCCATTTTGATACATATTAGAATCGAAATGTTGACTATTTCTTAAGCATTTCCTCTATACGACAGTTTGTTGCATATTTTATGCTTCACAAACCATAAAACTTTTCTCACACACACACATGACATATGAACTGAAAGACAAGAAAGTATCCATAAAGTTCACTTCACCTATAAACTATGCCCACATTGGATTAGCACAGAAATTTATGGCCTATAGCAGCAGGAGAAATAAAAGATGAAAAAAAGGAAAAATCATATATGTATGTATGTATATGTATGTATGTATGTATGTATTTACGAATATAAACCCAACAAACTTATCATATTCATTCACAAGTTTTTCCTGTTTTTTATATAACTTTTGCCTTTTTTTTTTTTGGTTCTTTGTTTTTGCCTTGTCTATGACACTTGGCGGAGTTGAGAACAAAACAAAAAAAAAAAAAGTTCCACTTTTTTTGTTTCTTTTTATTTACGACAATGTCGCGTCAAGTTTTTTTTTTTTTCTTTCTTTCTTTCCTGCTCATATAAAGTAGCAAGTTGGTTTTCCTTTTTTTTTTTTTTTTGTTCTTTTTGTTTAGCGACTTTTGCATAATAAAATGAAGCATGTTGTAGTAGCTTTTTCTTGCTCTCGAGACGACCAAAAATGGTAACCAACCAACTGACTGGCTGGCATGGCTGTTCTCATATTGCTCCCCAGCGTCAAATGAAAGCAAAAGTTCACAGACCCAAACACCAAGTTGGCTAACTGCTGGTAACCGAGACCAGAGCTAAGAAGAGCAAATAAAGTTCACAAGATGAAACACCCAAAAATAAAAAAAAAAAAAAACGAAAAGAGCTGCAAAATTGAAATTGGCAAAGGGAACAAGAGTGAGCAATAGATTTTCCATGATTTTACTTAAACTTTTAAAGCAAATCAATTGTAAAATTGTCAAATTTTTTTAAAAGAAATTTAAATTTTGGTGAAATTTAAAGCATATGGTAATTATGTTGAAGCCATCATTACGTTTCGGTTCTTCAGAAAGTTGTTAAAACCCTTCAAGTTGGACTTGACATTCTTGCAATGGTTTATTCCATATTTTGTACAGCAATTTTAAGTAAATTTATCTTTCCCTCAAATGAAAATCCATTCATTACTACAGTAAATGAAGTTCTTGTTTAAAATTTCCTCAAATATACAAATCATAAAATTCGTATTGCACTTTCCGAATACAGATTATTGATACCGAAAAGGAAGTCAGATTTCTAAATGTATTCTCAAGTGAAAATCACAAATGCTTGAATTCAGCATTAAGAATCAATCATCTATCCTGGACTTTCTCTCTCTCTCTTTCTCTGTCATTTTCATTTCTCTTTTGCCTCCTTACTTCTTAGCTACAGCCTCATCATCAACATCATCATCATCATTATTATGATTGTGTTGGCATTATCTAATGCTATATGCGAAGGCACTTGCTTCAATTATGTTTTGCATCCTTCAGAAGCTGTTCACTTAATTGCATCACTTGCAGGACCAGTATAAACCCCCTCCCGCCTCCTGTAGCAACCCTGGACGCCATCTGCCTGCCGCTCCTTGTGGCAATTCAATTTTCTATTATGTCAAGGAAGTTGAAGGCATTGCAATGTTAATAAAATGGCTGCCCGTCAAGCCCCACCAACGGTCTCTCTCTCTCTCTCTCTCTCACTCTCTGTCCCTGTTTCTCACTCTCTAGTTGCTGTTGTTGGTGTCTAGCTTTTGCTCTCTCGTTTACTCTACTCAACCAACTCTTCTTGGTAATATCAACGGCAAACAACGCGTCGTATACGCAACGTGGTGCCTGCCTATAATACAATACAAAGGGCAATATATGTTTGTATGTATATATATATGTATGTGTATGCGTATATGTTTATGTACATACGAGTGAAAGAGAAAGAAGTACGCCTTCTGTTATTTGACATTTATTTGCAATTTCCTTGGAACCGCACAATACATAAACCGACAAAGCAAGAAAAAAGGAAAGACACACACAAACACACAGAAAAAGAAAGAGAGAGCGAGAGAAACGTGGAAAAAAGGACTCTATACATACCTCGCTTTTGTGGCGTCTGCATGGAGGATGGCGACGGTATAGACTGCGTCTCAACCAGAAGCTGCAATAGCAGCAGCAATGCCAACAGTGGCATCAACAGGCCGCAATTGGTTTTAGTGTGCTGCCTCATCTTCTGTTTCGGCTTCATAGTTGATCCTTGGCTTTGGCTTTGGTTTTTTGGGTTCTGCTTTTGCCTATGATTTTTCCTTTCCTCTTTATTTCTTTACTCACTTTCACACACAACTTTTTTCATATATATATATATATTTTTATTCTTTTTTTTTTGTTGGCACTATTTATAATTTTTTTCTATCGATTTATTGCTGTTCAAATATTTGCTAAAATTATTATATAAATGCAATTATTCATATGTTTAGTGATGTGCAATATTTGTTATTAATTAAAAAGCAATTTATCATTATAATTGCTTAAAATTGGAAAGCTATTTTTTTTTTTTTTTGTTTTTGTATGTCGCTTGGCGGCTTTATGGCCATCATTTCACATCATGGCCATATCATTAGTCAACTGAAATTCCTCAGGGGCAGAAATAAAAAAAAAAAGGGAAAAAATGAAGTTGGGTTTGGGGCCAAAGAAATGACAGACATTCCTCAGCGGTACGATTTCTTGCCTCTTGTAAGCCGCAGCACAATCGTTCTTCATTTAAGCAGCGGCGACATGTCAAGGACTTTTCGAGGACGACCACAAATAATAATAATAACCAAAAAGAAAAAAAAGCAAAAGTTCCAGTTGCATTGCCAGGGAAATTGCCAAACTCAAAAAGAATAAAAAATAAAAAAGAAAAGAAGAGAACCAAGATCAGAAACCGACCAAAAAATGTGGCACAGCAGGCGCCATAACGTTGCGCTCTCGAGCTTGAAAAATTGCTGCAATTAGTGTGCCTAGAGGTCAACCAACCAACCAACCAACCAGAGCAACCAAAAAGAGCCACCACCGAAAGGCAACCAACCTAGGTGAGGAAAATATGCGACAGAAAATATTTTCCATTTCCCATTTTTTTTTTGGTTCCCCCTCTACTTTTCTTTTCGTTTACAATGCAACGTTTTGTCATCATGATCATGATGCTGATGATGAAGCCAAAAGTTCTAAATTTGAAGGTGAAATATGTATGTACGTAGGTAAATTTGAATTTGCATAGCATACTTTTGGGTCATCTTAAATGGCAAAAAATAAACTAGAAAAAAATCGACATAAACTCTACAAAATGTTGTAATAAATTGTATAGAAATAACGTAAACATAGTTGCTAACAGGCTAACTCTGACTTTAGAAACTAACAAACAAAAAAAAAAAAAAGATTTATAGTGAAAAGTTGACAGTTTTTAAACTAACCGATAAATAATGAAAACTTTTTGAATTGAAGTGGAAATATGTCCTGAAAAGAAACTAACGAAACTTGGTATGATAAACAAATTAAATCTTTAATGTTATTTCATTTATTTATTTAATGAAAGTTCTGCCTTGCTCTTCAAAATTATGGAATACCTAATTTATAAACCAAAATAGTAAATATGAAATAGATTTAAGGGGTTATATCTACTTGTAATTTTCAAAAAAATTAAAAAATTTTTTTTGCATATATTGAATGAACATATATTTAAAAATATTGTGTAAAAATTTCACATTGATCCGGCAATTAGTTTCAAAGAACTTTAACTTAGATTTAATAGTTCTGTAAACTTTAACAGCGTTTTTCTCGAAACTATGTTTTCAAAGTCGGTGAGCAAGATTTCTTGGATTCGGCTCAACCGATTAGATTGAAATTTTCACACGATATTCTTAGATATTTTTTCCAGGTAATGATCGAAGGAAAAAGGATTCTGAAAATTTTTTCGATTTTTTAAGCCATTTCAAAGTCAACAAATTTTCGACAAAAAACGATTTTGTTTTTTATGAAGCCGCCATTTTGTTAAAAATTTTGACTAATCCTTCGATCATTACCTGTATTCATCTATTTTCTTTACAAATCTTTTGGATTTTTGCAATTCGGATAATCAGGACCAGATATATTCTGCTCACCGCAAGACACCTTTTTTTGGAGGACCTCCAGGAGATGTCCTGCAGGAGCTACGCGTTCCAATATTTTTTGAAAAGCGTAACAAATTCTAAAATTTCATTGAATTTTCTATATGATAGTTTCTTTTTCGTTTTCATTCAATAAACAACTTCGTCACAAAAAATTTTCAAAAAAGCACGATATTTTGGGCTTGCAAGTAGATAAAACCCCTTAATAAAAATTCAAGGGTCTGAAGAAGGAAAAGGAACCTTAAAGCAAAGTGAAAATAAAATGTAATTTTGTTTTTAGATCTTTAGATCTTAGATTTTCTATAATTCTTTTTAACTATGGGAAGAAGAATTTGGTGTTTTCAAAGTCTTTTGATATTTTGTTTAACTCGAACATTCTCCCTACAAACCTAGGTTGGCCATTTTTAAATGTTTTTATAGTGATATTTACTAACAATTGATAACAAAATTTTGTTAATAAAAAAAAATATGCCAATGGAAAAAACGAATGAAAGCAAGGCAAAAGCAATATGGTTTATTTTTCTTTAATAATCAATAGATAACAGAATCTGAAGCCTAAAAAAAAACACTTTAAATATAGAATCGCTTTTATCTGGCCATATTTAAAGCCACTTAAACAAAAATTAATCAAATTGGAACTAAAAAAAAAATTTGGTCAGTCAAAATATTTTGCTTTAATCAAAGCCGAAATTTCGCAAATGAAACGAAAGCTAAATTAAATTTAACTATTTGTTCAAATAGCAAAATATTTAATAATTGCATTCCAATAGTACAAAAAAATTAAAATTTAACCATTGAAAATAATCATAGCAAGATATGTCTTTAATTTATATTTGCCAATATAATTTAAATTATTCAACATAAAGAATTTTAAAATTCCCAATGCAAATATTTAAAATATCAATTAATATTATTTTATTATGATTCTTTTTTTTAATGTGTTTGCTTTTGCTTTAATTTGAATTGTTGGACACTTGATTTTTCGACTTTAACTTTTTTTATATGCGACCATTTTCCAATAGATCTAGCTCGTAAATTTTATGGTCTGAATGTTGTTGTAAATAAAAAATAGCCATGAAGAAGAATGACAAAAAAAAAAAAAAACAAACCCTTTTACAAAAGAATAGAAAAACAAAGAGTGGGAGAGGGTGATGACAAAGGTGGAAAGGTGAAGTGGCGCCGGCGGCCGCAGCAGCGGTGGTGACGGCAATAAAAATCAAAACAGGGCACAACAATTTTCAGTCCAATCTCAGGCATATGGAGCGAGCACAGCACAGGACCAAAAACAAAAGCCAACCAAGTGAAACACACAAATAACAAAAACAACAAAAAGAGCGCGGAAAGGGAATATAAATATAAAAGGACGAAAGATTCGGGCATAGCCATTGACGGATGTGGCACGCGCACCTTTTTCTTGATTTTTATAGGTATATAATTTTTGTTGGGTATTTTTTTTTTGTCGCTGTATTTTTGTGTGGAGGCACTTTATGAAAAAATCACGTAGCCGTTGAGGACGTGGACTGTCCGTTTCTGACGTTGTTTTTTTTTTTTGTCCTTACTTTTTTCCGATATTAAATTTTAATAAATTACACAACACACACAGACACACAGACTTATATGAGATGACAGGATCAAACGACAGAAGGCAAGTAAGTTGTCGTCCTGCTGAGCTTGACACACGAACTAAACACGTATTGCGATGTACCACAGAGTTTATAGCAATGGCAAGCACTGACTGCCAGACGAATCTGCGACTAACAGTTAAAGGACTCTTAAAAACAACGATGCTACTAGTACTGATGATGACGACGACGACGACGAGATAACCTTAAGCTTCGGCATGCCATGGCAAACTGATGATGATGGCACAACTGCCGAATGAAAGTGAAGTTTGTTTGCCCCCCAAAACGATAAGCGGCAAAATTGAGCGAATCGGTTAGGCTTGAGAGAACGATGAAAAAAAGCTCTCTATAATTCTCTCAAAGTCATGCTCTCTCAGTGAAATGGTCTCCCGTTCTCTAACAATCATATGTGTTTGTTTACGAGCTAACAGCTGGCTAAAATTTTGGGCGCCATTATTAAGAAGCACGTGGTTTTCATGGCTTTGTAGAAGCTATTGAAAACAGTCTAACTTAAGCAAAACACTTCTAAAAATACATTTTCTTGTATAAAATTCTGATAAAATAATAAAACTAGACTTTAATGTTGGAAAAGTAAAACCGTTTCAAAACGGATTGAATCTTTTAGGCAATTGATGGTATATGCTATGTGGAAATGAAGACAGTTGCCATACTATTGAAGAGTACTTTAGGTCAGCAATTTGTAATATCTGCATATTCTAACTGATTAGCGTCTTTTAGAGAACATAACTATAAACGACTTTAAGTATTTCTTTGGCTATAAGAATAAAACAGGACAACAGGAATAGGACTTCCGGAATAAGACTTTAGAGATAGGATTTTAGAAATTTGACTTCACGGAGTGAACTTTCCAAACAGAAATAGGACTCCAGGGATAGAAGTTCAGGACTAGGAATACGACCTTAGGAATGCGACTTCAAGTATAACTTAATAAGAGAAAGAATTTAATAAGGAAAGAATTTCATGGATAGAATTTCAGAAATAGGACATCAATGATAAGACTTCAGGAATAGGAATATGACTTCCGGAATACGACTGTAAGAAACGGATTTCGACAATTGGAGAATAGTATTTCAGGAATAGATCATCAGAAATAGATCTTCAAAAATAGGATAGTAGGAAAATAAATTGTTAATAAAACTCCGGGAGTTGGAATAGCACTAGTCTTTCAAAAAAAGACTCCATGCACTGAATATAATTGAAGCGAATCTTAAAAGATCAATACGAATAACGCATCATGAATTGGTCTTGGATACGATGATTGCATGCTAAACAAGCGATTGATGCACTATTTGCTTTATTAATTAATAAAAAAAACTGAAATTTGTGAGGAAAAACAGTAACTAAAATTTATAAGCAAAAGTAGAAACTATATAGTTGTTGAAAAGTTGTATCAAATAATATATATATATGTATATACATATATTATAGAAAAATAAATATATATATATGGTATAGAAAAATAAAAAAAAAACCGAAACTTTTGTAGCACTTCTGTAGAAAAACCGAAACTTCTATAAAATTATAAAAACAATAGAAGTTTCTCTATTAAACCTTTCGTTATCTTTTGACCATTTGTTAAGTTTCCTTCAATAACTTTTCATTTTCCCTTGAAAACATTCAATTCAAATTATCTTATTTTATCCATTTTAGAAAATAGAACATTCAGGCACTAGTTTCAATGCGACAATCTTGGGTCCTTTCTTCTGCTATTTCACACTTAAAATATGGCATAAACGACCTTTTGCATGCCAATTAGAAGGACATGCCTTTGGGCATGGCCATTCTCTGTGGCTATCAAAACGTAACGGTTGGAAAAAATATAAGAAAAATAAAAAGGAAAAAATGCTTCTTGACTGAGTTTTTATCACTTGCCAGTCATCATTTCACCCGCTTCACTTTATTTCCTCATTTCCTGGCGCCATCTTTGCACTGGCCAAATCGGTGTGGGTACCTGAGTGTGTCTGTGTGTGTGTGTGTTTCGTGCGCGCAGGTGTCAAAAACAGCGCCGCTAAAAATTCGCTTTTTTTTATTTTTATTTTTTGTTATACTCACTTTTCGTTTTATGTTTTGACACCGTTAGCAAAAGTTTGTTTTTTTTTTTTGTTCTCTTCTTGTTCCTTTTCTTTTGGCTCTTACTTACTTTCTCTCTGACACTTACAACTTGGCCGTTGTCGTCAGTTGACATTTTTATATATCAGCTGTAGCCTGTCATCTGTCCAATGGCCAATGTGCTCTTCTTCCCTGTAGCAAAAGAGGAAATGTTATCAGCTCTCACTTTTCGTTCCTTTCTTCTTTACTTAAGCAATTTCGCTCATATGAAATTTTTTATGTCTTGGGCATTTGAAGTGTCATGTGAGTGGGAGAGGGTAGTAAAATGTGTCAGTGATTTATATATATACGTTTTATATTAACCATATCAAAAACAAGGTAAACTTCAAAAGTGAAAAATCATGTGCCCTAAAATACGAGTAAGCCAAAGCACTTTAAATTGAAATCGTTTTAAGTAAGAAGCTTTTTGGCTATATTTTTTATTTCTGCAGGATAATACATATAATTTCAATTGAAAGAATCAATATGTCAGATAGCAAATGATTAGCCTGTAGTCCAAGTTTATCCATGTAGAAGCCTCTTATGTAAAAAAGACGATTTAAGGTATAAAAAATAAAGTATAGATGGCTTATCAATATGTTGAAAATCGAACAATAAAACCGTCAAAATTTATTCCTCAGCCTCCACTTTTATTATTATGCGAAAATATTTTTTTTATACTGAAATGTTTTTCTTAATATAAAATTTTTGTTACAATTCGAATTACACATGTCATGATAATTGTCTGTAAAATTGATTTAAATTGCATAAAATTGTACAAATAAATTATCATAGAAAAGAATACATACATACATTAACAACAAACGAAAAAAAAAAGGCAATTTAATTACTTTATATAATGCTTTGTGGTTGCCCTACCCCCAATTGTGATTTATGGCTTCGTAACAGAAATCAAGTATACGCACAGTGAGTCGCAAAGCTGTGCTGCTGCTGCTTTTGCCGTTGCCATCGGCAATTGCAATTGAACACATCATAAATATTTATATCAGACTTTCATTTGTTTTCTCTATGGTAATTACACACAGACATACACACATATGCCCACCTACATACACAACCCAGACAGAGACAGAGAAACGAGAGAAAAATTTTCCCCACAAACTTTACTTTTTGCTTTTACTTTACTTTTTTTGTTGATATTTCGCATACATGAATGTTTAAATTACAAATGCTTAAATGTTGTTTGTGTTGTTCTGTTGTTTTCTCTTTTTTTTGTTTCTGTTCTTTTATTGTTCTTGTTGTTGTATATTTGCCCAAGGCCTGACGCCTGACTCTAAGATACATTTTAAAATATTTGCACATGAAATTATTTTATAAGCGCCACCAAAGTCAAACACAAACAGCGTCTCTGGCAAATGTTGCGTCTCATTTGCAGACATTCCCCTTGTCGCCCTCCTTTCGACTGTCTGCCTTTGGAAAAATGTGACAAGTTTTATTTGAATTTATGTCATTTTACTTTACACATATATATATTTGTTACAAGTTTTAAAAAAAAAGGAAAGGAAAGGAAAAGAAAAGAAATTTTTTCCTAAAATGTTTCATGTTGTTGCATTGTCTAATACATTTCGACCTATTGTTTGTGCAGCAAGAAAACCTCCCAATGGTTTGATTATTGAAAATCGGCAAACCAATGAACCATCTACTATAAGCACCGCCGCCGAATTGTCAAAAAGATTACAATAATTTGGTGCTGAAAATATTGTGACTAAACGACGATTGGCAAAAAACTCATAACCATCTTCGACAACTTGATGGGCACGAACCATTAGATTGAAACCATTTTTATGTAAGAATCTTTCCACAACAACAGCCCCAAAAGTGAAGCTAACCCCACGATCGTTTGGTGCCCAATGTAAAGTATTTGGATCAGGATCCGACCATAATAGATCACACAATAAACCATCATCTGGCACTTCAGTTGGTCGGGGCAAATCACGTATATCGTCAAGTGTATTTAGTTCGGGACTCAAACCGCCATGACAACAAAATATCTTATTCTCAATGATCGCTGCCACTGGCATACAATTGTAGCAATCGACAAAATTATGCCACATTTTGACACTATACCGTCTCTTGCACTCATCAAAGAAACCATAGACGCGATTCAAATAGGCTGATTCATGATTACCGCGTAGCATAAAAAAGGTTTTTGGATAACGCAATTTATAGACCAATAGCAATGTTATGGTCTCTATGGATCTTTGACCACGATCCACATAGTCGCCAAGAAATAGATAATTGGCATTGGGCGGATAACCACAAGTTTGAAATATCCGCAATAGATCAATAAATTGACCATGAATGTCACCGCAAATTTTTACCGGAGACTCCAGTTCCAATAGCATCGGTTGGGATAGAAATAAACTCCGTGCGGCCATACAAATTAAGTTTAATGTTGACTCTGGTAAATGGATACCGTATTGTGCGGCTGAGCCACTTGTTAATGATTTAATTATAGTATCAAGATCTACACCCTCACGTGGATCGCTTGATAATGAGTTTCTTCTTTGATAGCCCAAAAATTGAGTACTGCGATTCGACATTTTCCAAAACCGAAAATACAATACTTTAGAATTTTGATTCTGCTTTATTGGGCAACTTTGTCCTAGAAAAATAAAAACTAGGAGGAATAAAAATTGAAAAATTGTATATGAGTTGAGATCTTTTAGCGATTCACACCCATTACCTGGGTCAATATATTCATTAAGGATATCGATAAATAAATCTTTTTATAAAGGATAAAGTAGCTTTCATTTACCGTTTTGTTGTTTATTTATTTTTAGTGTGACCAGAGTCAAGTGTGATCTAATGCCAGGACTTTTCAGCGTTGTGGACTTTCGATTCACACCCATTACCTGGGTCAATATACTTATTCATTAAGGATATCGATAAATTATTCTTTAAGAGGGATAAAGCAGCTTTCAATTACCGTTTTGTTGCCCATTTATTTTCAGTGTGACCAGAGTCAAGTGTGATCTAATGCCAGGACTTTTCAGAGTTGTGCACTTTCAATTAACCACGCCCCCTTTTGTCATAAATTTACCCGAACATTTCAAAATGTCCGTTTTCGATAACAGGGAAATAGCGCCGCAAAGTCGCTTGTTTGCTCGCATGTTGGCCGGAGACTATTTAACCTCTACCCAAACCTCGCCTCGCCACTCCCCCCCCCCCCCCCATTACCATAACCAACTGCAATCGGATTCATAGTCAGAGGAGGCGCAGCTGCATTCTGGTCGCTTGTAATCCCAATTCAGTGTGCCATTGCCTCCTGCACTTGTAATGCGGCTTAAAAGAAAACAAAACGAAAAAAATTTCGGAGAAAAAAAATGTCCAGCAAACAAGGAAACTAGTGAACACCATTCTATAGCCATTGCAGTTGCAACTAGGGTCTAGGGTTTTATGTTTCAGTTGTTTCCGTACGGTTTTTTTTTTTTTTCTTTTGCTTTTTGAAATACATTTTTGAATCAGTGTCGACGCTGTTTACTTTTTATAGTATGACCAGCTTAAAATGTGCTCCAATCCTCGAGTTGTTGGTGTGCGTGTGGAATGAATGCCACTCACTTTAATTCACACAGGCAGATTTGGGCCATCTCTAGGGCGGGCCAGTGGCCAACTTGAAGTCTCGTCTCGTTGTGTTTTTATGCGATTTGTGTAGTTCCGGCTTTAGTGGCTACTACAACTACTACAACCCCTCTCGGGCCCATATGTGTGTGTGTGTGTATGTGGGTAAGTGGGTGTCGGTCGGTTTTTGGTCTGGTCCTCTCCAACTGTTTTTAATTGCAAGCGGCGCTCAAATAGGATTTGTGCATTGTTTTTTGTGGTGGATTTACATGTTCCTTTTCGTTGCATTTTTTTTCCACTCTTTTCTTTCATTTTTTTTCACGGTGTTCCTTTTTTTTATACCCTTGCAAAAAGGGTATATTAATTTTGGTCAGAAGTTTGCAACGCATAGAAGGAAGCATCTCCGACTATATAAAGTATATATATTCTTGATCAGCACGACGAGCTGAGTTGATATAGCCATGTCCGTCTGTCCGTCTGTCCGTCTGTCTGTCCGTCTGTCTGTCTGTCTGGATCAACAGCTTCTCCTCCGAAACCCTTAAAGCTACAGAGCTGAAATTTTGCACCCAGTCTTCTTTTTGCTGCAGGCATTGTATATCTCAGAATCATCCCGATCGGATGACTATATCATATAGCTCCCATAGGAACGATCGGTCGAGAATAGAGTTAAGCCTTCATAACTCTGTTGGTTTTCAATCAAATATTACAAAATTTGTTGTTTAAGAGTTTGGTATACTTTCTAACATATCCACCAAGTTTAATTAGAATCGGTTGACTATATCATATAGCTCCCATAGGAACGATCGGTCGAGAATATAGTCTCAGAGCAATAACTTGGGTGTTTTGAAAGTGATTGTCACGAAACTTGGTTTTTGGAAGTTTAGTATATATAGAAATGTCTATGCTTTTCAGCAAAATTGGTCATCTATATGCTATAGCTCCCATAGGAACATCGGGCCAAAAAAAATTTTTTTTGTCGAATTCCTTTTTTTCTCACGCTACGAACATTTAATGTATGTTTGACTTGTTTCATATGCTTTCTAATGATTTTGTCACATTATAAATGTGTAATTGTTAAATAACAGTTTGCAAGGGTATACGAACTTCGGCACGGCCGAAGTTAGCCCATCCTTCTAGTTTTTATTATTATTTTACTAGTCCCTACCCAACCACCATTTGGAATCTATTTTAATGTCAGTTTAATTCAATACCCTGGCGAGTATACGCTAATGCGGAATGCAGAGAGCAGGGGGAACAGAAAATGCAGAGTTTGGATTGACAGTGGCAGGGATTTCTCTTTTGTGTTGCCAAATGTAATTAAATTGTGGCCAGCAGGGGGTTTTTTGTTTTAGCCATGGCAATAAGACCACAAATATATATGCAGTCAAGGTGCTTTGCCTGATTTCCCTTTGTTTCCTCTTTTCATATTTCATTTTATCAATTGTCCAAAGAATCTCTAACGGAAATATTCAATTTTTCATTTCACAAAACAAAGGACAAGAGAAAAGCTGAAGAAAAACAAAAAAAAAAAAACAGTTGAATTTATTTGACATTTAATATGATTTATTTCATAATATTTATCAAAATGAAAGCCACAATGTATTTTTTTTTTTTTTTTAAATTGAATTTACCTTTCTTCTTGTTAAAGTTGCCAAATTTCATCTTTGATAAAAATAAATAAGTAAAGAAATTTTATAATAAATATGTAAACATAACATAAACATTTGTATAAAATATCTTTATTTTATTTTGATGTGTTTGTTGTAATGTTTTAGCAATCTTTTTAATGTGTGTCTTTCGGTTGGGCGTTTGTTTTTAAAGTTTAAATCTTTAATCGGTTTAATGTTTTTTCTTTCCCTTGAGATTTTTTTTTGTTTTTCTACATTTGATGATTTTTTATTATATTTTTTAAGTGTAGGCAAAATTGATTTAATAAATATATATCAATGGCAACAATTAGAGCTACTTCCGTATCCTGTTAGGTGGAGAGAAACTAGCGAATCTAAGTTTCATTTTGCCAAAAGATATGAATAGGAAATCTTTTTCTAAAGCTTCTCACTTTACATATGCTCTTCAGAACCAGGAATTTAACTAACAAAATCCTTGTGACAAAGTATGGATTCAATTAAAGGACTGCTCAACCTTTGCTCAATAATGAATTAAAACATCAAAATTATCTATTATCTTTAATACATCAAAAGATCATGGAACTTTAATTAAATTATGGTTTAACAATAAGAATATAATTAATATAGAAATTTTAGTTAATTCCCCTTTAATATTAGATCCCTATCTCTTCCCCCGGGGTCTAAAAACTCCCCCATTTTAGGTTGCTGCTGAGATTACTGACAGATTAAAAGCTTGTCTCATTAAATTGCTTAAAAATGAATAAGCTTTAAGCTCGGTATAAGTGTGTGTGTGTTTCTCTGAGTGGAGTGTATGTGTGTGTGTGTATATATATATGCAGAGACAAGTGCCTGTTTTAATTAAAATTTTCATTAAATTGTTTCATCCCCACCACCCTCCTGCACATCTAGCCACCACCTCATTTTTTGGAGAGGCAGCAGAAGACATCAAGTGGCCGAAATTAAAATCTGCTGCAAACACTTGACACATGAGCAGATTCAGAACCGTTGGGGGGAGAGAGGACCAACTAACTACAACACCAAGTGTATTAAAAAAAAAATAAAACACAAAATTACGCATACGCACTGTTGTGCTGAACAGAAAAAAAAAAATAAAAGCACACACAAACAGAGTGCGCAATATATTGAAGTATGTGATAGTTGAAAGTTTGTTCTGTGGCAACCAGCTCATTAACACTTTTGTCGAGCGGAAGGGGGAAAGGAAAACAAACAGCTAAAACTAGATTTTAATCACCGAATGAGTGTGTATGTGTGTGAGTGTATGTTGAACACCAATGAAAAAAGCAGCAAGTCAATACAAGACAACATCAAAGTCACATTTTACCATCAGCTTTAACCAGGATCTAGCATAGCTAACTCATGTTATGGGTTCTCTCCCTCTCTCTCTCACTATCTCTTTCTCTCTCTCTCTCTCTGAAATGAAGATGAGATAACTCTAGAGCACATTGCTGACAGTTTTGTGGCACTTAAGCAATCTCTTCTAATTGCAAATCTGTATTGAAGTTTCGATTTTTAAGTACATTTGTATTTCTGAAGAGGCAAAGGTAATTTTTTTTTTTTTTGTTTTTTATATGTAGACCCATTTTGGTCCCTCTGAAAGGTACTAGACAAAGTACTGGAATCAGTGCTACATAATTTCGTATATGGAAATATGTTCAAACTTCAACAATGTATAACAATAGTTCCTTTTTATATAAAAAGGACATGCCTGTATCCAGCGTTAACTGTTTTTATTTTTTGTTGTATATTGACACCACTGAAAAAGTTTATTCTGTTTCATTTTACTATTTTTTTTAATAATCATTTATAAGTGAATTATAAATTATCATTTTAAATTATAAAAAATATGTTAATTATGAACTTGCTTTTAATATTTTATAACCTTTTAAAGTCTCTTTTTTATTTGTAGTCTATAAAAAGAGCACTTTATCTGTAAATTTGCTTATCAAATAGCTAGCCAACATGTTTATAAATAATCAATAGAATCAATTTGTTTAAGTACTTAAGTATAAATGACATTTTATCCATATCTTTAATAAATGCCGACATAAAGTAAGAGACATGGCCAAGAATTGGTTGTCATCTTTTCTGGCACTTAAGTTGAAACAATTTCTATAAATAAAAGACCTAACATTACATGAGACATTTGTCCACCATCAGAACACTTTTTTTTTATTACGTATAATAAATAAATGTCCCTGGCTATATACTCTAATAAATTCAGTGATAAATAAGCCGAATGATGCAATTTGTCAGTTGTTTGTTTTCTGATTTTACTTTTTTGCCGTAGACATAAAAAATTATAAGAAGGTAATATTTTCTTGTTTTTTTTACTTGTAAGCTTAAATTAAAATTATGAATAATAATGAACTTTTTATACCCTTGCAGAGGGTATTATAAAATTGGTCAGATGTTTGTAACGCATAGAAATATACATTTCCGACCCCATAAAGTATATATATTCTTGATCAGCATCAATAGCCGAGTCGATTAAGACATGTCCGTCTGTCCGTATGTCTGTTTCTATCAAGTTTTAGACCATAAATTTTTAAGCTGCATAGTTGAAACATGAAAAGTTAAGTTCCTTAATCTATGAAGTATGGAAAGTGTGAAAATGAGTAGGATCGGATAATTATCACCAGAGCTATTAACTAAAACGTGGAGGTACCTCGAGTAAAATAGCAGTTTTCTCTGGCAGCAAAGAAACAAAAACAAATTCCAAGCAATCACACACACACATACATATGCAAAAATTGGTCACCACGCGGTGTGTGAGAGAGACAGAAACATTTGCGTTGTGACAGAACAGAACGAATTTTAAAGAGCGAGATGCCATGCGTTTGCTATATGTACATACATACATATATGTATGTCGAACTAGCTTAAGTGAGTTAAGTGAGGATGGTGACGTAGTACGTAAAGATCGGTCGCACGATGGTTCGGTGATTGGTGGGTTCGATTCTCGGTGAATTCAATTACTTCAATTACTTGAAAAATTTAGTTTTTAAATTAAATAATAAAACAATGAAGCTGCAAGGGTATACAAACTTCGGCAGAGCCGAAGTTAGCTTCTTTGATATTTTTTTAGTTAATTTTTCAATAATTCGTAATATAAATTATAGTATTTGCTAGAGTCTCCAATTCCGCTCTGACAGCTTCAATATTTTTGTGGTTGTTGCATAAAAATTTCAACAAAACTACTAACAAAAATTCTACTAAACCTTTTTTTTTTAGACAGAGTTTGTTTAACTTTGCTGCTTGCTGGCAACACTTTTTCCACTTTTAGATCTGTCAGACTGAGCTCCTCTCCTGCGACTGTGTGTCTGTCTGTCTGTCATTTAGCAATCGCTTGACATATGCAGAGACATTTAAACATTCGCCTACAGTCAACCTTCACATCTTTATCGTTCTGGTGGTTAGGTAGTAGTGTTGTTGCCTTGTGCCGGTGGTTCTGTTAGTGGTGGCATCAAAGACAAGCACTTGACGTTGACAAGACGAACGATGGAATGCTGCTTAAGGGGTAAAGAGTGGGGAGGGGGGAGAAGCGGTGTCAGAGATGGATAAGCAAGAAGAAATAGCACGTATAATGATGTGTTAGTAGTGCAACTGCAAAAACTGAGAGTGACAGCCATTGAGCACGGCTGTTGCACAATGCGGCGTATGAGTAATGTGGAATCCTAGTTAGTTACTCCGCCAGTTGGTTGATTACTTGGCAGCCACGAAGCGAATGGAATGAAATGAACGAAACGAGTCAAATGAGAAGTAAGACAGAGAAAGAGAGAGAGCAAAAAATGAAGCAATTTCTAGGCCACAATTTACCATTTTAATGGCCATTTCCTGCAAAGTAGCTGCTGCTTCTGCCTCTGCTACTTCTCCAGTTCTCCTTTTCTTTCTTTCTCTGTCTCATTCTCTTACTCTTTCGCACTTTTTGTGTCTGTGAATTTAAAATAAGCACCTCATTAAATTGACAAATGTGCACAATTTGCAGGACATTATGTCCTTGGCTAATACATACATCTTCAAATGTGTGTAACTGAAACCCGGCAACATATGGGTGTATATATGTACGTGTGTGTGTGTGTCTGTATATCTCATTGTGTATGTTCATTTTGTTGTTGTACAAATTGCTTTTAATTTTCTTGAACTTTTACCAAAAAAAAAAAAGTAACCAAAATGGCAATCAGAAAATTTGCAGTGTTAATGCAATTTTAAGCCGATTTATTAATGAATTTTCTTCATTGGCTTTACCTGACAATTGGCCAGAATGAAAAATGAGAAATGGAAATGAATGGAAATATGTGTATAGGTATGTGTGTGTCTCTGTGTGTGTGTGCAGTCTTTTATAAAACGAAAGTTATTCGTGCAAAAATCCTGTCCATAGCAAAAGAAACGTTTTACTGCGGCAATGCAGGCCATCGATAAACCAGCAACAACAACAACAACAATAATAAAAATAAAACAACAACAAGAACAGCTATTGTAACTGGTTGCACTCCAAAAAAGGATCAGGATAAAAGCAGGAGCAGCTCAGTCGGCTTTCAGCATTTACTCTGCATGCATTATTGAGCATTAACCTCATTTCACGCAGTCAATTTACGGTATTAAATTCTCAACTCTGTTGACTTCTCACTCTCCCTCTCTCTCTCTCTCTCTCTCTCTCTCTCTCTCTTAACCTGGACCCAGTACTGGTCCTTGATCTGGGTATACTGTGTGTATATATGTGTGAGGATAAGGATTTAACGACCTGCCAGTGATAGGGGGATATTCAACCCCAGTCCCTTGCTGATGAGCTCAAACTAAATTTGCTTTTGATTAGCTTAACAGTTATTGGAAAAATTGTCGACCGAAAATTGCACAACTAAATAAGGCCCTAAAAACCATTTAAAAAGCAAAATGGAGAAAAGCAAAAAAAAAAATGGGAAAAGCCACATAAGAGAAAAAGTAAACGAAGAGACAAAGTGATAGAGAGAGAGAGAGAGATAGGAAGACAAAGGCCAAAAGAAAAACTCAAGTGCAAAGCTTTAAATGAAATGTGCTAAGACATAAACCTGGACATGGAAGTGGGAATGGTGTTTGTTTCTGTGTGTGTGTGTATGTGTGTGGCAATACTGAAGAGGTAGGATCTGTTGGTTGCCTAGCAGAGTTTGCCTTCGGTCTTTTGTGCCATTGTAATTGGATAATTAAAGAAATGTCTGGGCCAGAGCGTGCCAAGGCACAAAAGATACTAAGAGTGAAAGAGATAAAAAACATGTGGTGTACAAATAAGTCCTTTGTGTGGCTATTAGTGATGTGCGCGTGAGTTCTACAAAATAATGCACTTAGAAAGTGTGTAAAGAACCTTGGCCCAAATAGTGTGCCTTGCACGTGTCTCAGCGGTTGCTGGAACGCGTTAGAACCAAATCATGCGCCATTTTATAACTGAGATAAAACTATTGAACTAATTTACATCTTAAATACTCCACAAAGCTTTGTAGGGTCGAAAAATTTGATATCTGGAACATTGTTTTTCAAGTTATTCCTATGTTAAGTGCTCAGTTTAAAAACTTATCCAAGCTAAAGAAACATTAAAAGTGAATCATTTAAATGGAAGAAGATTGAGACATTTGTTTCAGTAATTTCTTTTATATACATATATCAGTAGCAATATCCTAGTTTGTTTCTTGCCTTGGTGTCCTTTTTTCATATTGAAATATTATAATCGTTAACTGAAACCATTAAGTTAAGGGCTTCATATTGTTGTATCCTTGTCTTAAAATTTTATAATAGAATCTTGACATTCCTATTTTCAACATTTTATTTTCGTACAGCTCTCTTAGGTTTGAACTTGACGTTTCGTGCCTAAGTAAACATTTTCGCAACTTGTTGGTAAATGAATTCTTTTGCGTGCCAAGAATAAGCTGTATTGAGTTTGGTATGTTTATTTCTTTCGGAAATTTCAAATTCAACTCCTTCACGCTCTCATCTCTTATGATTCACATGTACGATATATACATACATATGCTGGTGTGTATGTATGTTTGTGTGTCACTAACTGTTTGGAGGCTATTAAAAGCATTTAAACGTTTACTAAAAATACTAGTATAATTCACTACTCACGCAAACACACAGCCGCCGTACACATGCCAACATAAGTAGCCTCCTGTAACAGCTGCTAAGAGCACAAAAAAAAGTACTATAGCATACTTACAGGGAACAGAAAGGCACAAGGAATGGAGAAGAAGACTTAAATTGAGCTCTTCGCCCATATAAGAAGCTTTTTTTCTGTATTGTCTTACTTCATTTGTTGCTAGACACAGAAAGAAAGCGCTGAAGGAAGAAAAAAGAAGGAAGATAGATAAGCAAGAAGGCAGGCGGCAGTCAGGCAGCCAACAGAGTCCATGTCCTGGCACGTGTCCTACTAGCGGTTTATTGTTAGTTAAAAACTTGCAGTAGCCAAGGACAGGACATAATCTTTGAGACAAGTGCAACACTGATGAGAAAACTAACTAGAAACCTGAATTCTTAATCATTTTCAATTCATACACCAGCTCGACATTGTGTTATATCCATGTTTTGTTCAACTTTTCTCCATAACATTCGCCCATATGTGACATAAGGAAACAATCGTTGTTGAGCTGTTGTTGATAAAGAGCCAAGTTAATGGACAATTGCCTTGACAACGTCTGGATTCTTTCAATGCATTGTGCAGTGTGGGCCGAAGAAGTTTTATCAGTTGAATCCGTTTGCCACTTAACAATGGCAAACCCTTCACAGTGGCATTTTCTGGAGCAAATAAAAAAAAAATGAAACTTGCAATTCTTACGTTAGTCGGGCCAAATATCGAGTCAGAAAAGAATAATAAAGAATTGGAAGAAAAATGAAAACAGAAATGAAAACTATGACTTGGCTCTCTGCTGCACACAGAAGATCATCATCATTTATCATCATAACAGCAGAAATGAAAATAAAATGCTACCAAAGGAGCAAACGGTTGACTAGTAAAGGTAGAAGTAGGAGGGCGTAAGTTATAGGGATAGAGCTAGAGAGGGGTAACCTAAGTAAATGTATATAGTGCAATATGAAGCAACACCTTCAAGACCAAAACAGTCTCAGTTTTTGGCCAACTCCTACTGGTGCGCATAATTCATTAGGAAAGTTTTTGGCGAGAATGGCGCGTGACTAAAGTGAAACTGTTTACGAGCCATTTTCCCTTTAGCCAAAAAGTGTTTGCCAACTACTAACAGAGAGGGAGGGAGAGCGAAAGAGAGAAAAGAGTGCTTGCCAAGAAACATTAAAGCAACAGCAACAAATGAGCAAGAAGACACTAAGTATGATTTATGTTTTTCTCTTTCGTTTCTTTTGTTTTTTTTTTTCTCTTTTTCGGTTTTCCAATTGCCAGTCAAATTGAAATTTACAGAAGCTGACTTCTACATCTAAGCCTGGCTAAGAGACCAAAAGGAAAAAAAAAAAAATAATAAAAATAATAACCAACAGTAGTACCCATTGCCCTGGGTAACTCGCAAGCATAAGTCTAGGTAGCGTAACTGAACACTCATATATAGAAGGGATCATTCCCATTCCCCTTATTCCTCTCTCATATATCCACTCCGCTATTCAATTTACTCGTGGCTCTGCTGCTGCCCTTCGTAACATTGTGTTGCTGCGTTGCACTTCAATTTGAAATGTTTGTTTCTATGGATTATCAGCAAAGCTGCATGAAAATTTAATAATACTCGTACCATAGCTTTCTCCCTCTCTCTCTGGCAGTAAGTCAGTAGTATAAAGCTGATACCAAAGTGAAAAAAAACCAGCAGCAACCAAAAGCAAGAGCAGCTGGCTTCTTGAGAAGCCATCTTCTTAATAAATTCGATTACATTTTAGTATAAAAAGCCAGCAGAGATTTCTTCCAACTGATTGTAAAGAGAAAGAAAGTGTAAGAGTAACAATCTGAGCTCAAAATGTGATTTCTACAAAATAGTTTGAAAAAAAATGAAACTGCAACTAGGCTAACTCATTTTATTTTCCATTTATTATAGGCAAAATAAAACTCGATTTGATTTATACACAGCAAATGGGATTAACTTGAGAACCCTTTGAATGTTATCTTATTTGATTGTTTCTAAGGTTCTAAATCTGTTAAAAACATTTCTAATCTTTATACTTATAACTTCAAATCAAAAAACAAGTACACAAATACGTAAAGTCTGCCATTGCTAACTTTGTTTCGATTTTTCGCTTGATTTAGTTGTAATTCTCAACCAGTTTAAGCATTGACAAAAATAAAGACATCATTCCTCATTTTATGTTAAGTACTCTATAGATCAATGGGAAAATGTTAAAATTCAAACCATTTTACATAAATAGCATCCCTTCTATACTCTCCCTGTCTACACAGACGACATTTTAACAATGATTAGTTGGAGTTTAGCAAATTTTAAACTTTTTACGAAAAAACCATATATACTTCTCTTTCAGTTTATGAAAATTTCCGTCTTACTTTTCTGCTACAATCTGCTAACTTTAAGAAAAAACTGATTACCTATACGATACATTATTGATTCACATTCTGGATTTGGCCCATTGATCATTCTTACATTTCCCTTTGTCTTCTTTGAAAATATTTTTGATTAACTTTCTGTCATCATTGCCAGCTTTAAACATTCATCTTATATTTATAAGGTACTTGAAATTATTTGTTCAATTTTACAGCACGCACATTACAATGAATCTTGAACCGTGGGTGGGCCATATACAATATATATGAACATATATGTATGTATATATAGATATGTGATATCTTCTTGGTAATTTACCATAATTTATGCACAAAAAAAAAACAAGGACTGTGGGAGAGAAAGCCGTCTTCTTTTGCTCCTTTTGTGTGCTTCTTCTGCTTTTGCTTTTGCTTCAACTCGAATCTGCACTTCACACATGCCTTTCCTTCCGTTTTGAATGCCTTTTCCTCCTTTTGCTCTGTGTGCGTGTGTGTGGGTAATAAATCATTTTTAAAGAATTACCTTAACCAGTGTTGAATATACACACTCACACATGCGTAAATACATATATATGTATGTGTACATATATCATATATGATACAATTTTCCACCTTTTCCAAGTGGCTGTAACGAAAAGTAGTAAAGAGATTTATAGTTAACTTGTTTTAGGCGATTTGGCTAAAAAACACTGCCAATTTTACTGCTATTGGCTTTTGATTAAATTGAACAAATATTTGTTTTTTTTTTTTGTTTGCCATCTAATATTGTTTATGCTACGCCAGTTGTCTATAAGCTTTTTTCCCCCCCTTCTCTTCTAATTGAAAATCAATTAAATTTTTATTTCTGCCAGAGACAAATATAAATTGGTTTTATATACCACAATACCAAAACAAAATAAAACCAAACCAAAACTATTTTTAATTGCATAAACTAAACACATTTTGTGAACAAATATTAAAGTCTATACAAACCAGGGATTAAATCTGTTGCTTAAATTTGATTTATTCTGTGTATTATCTATGATCTGATGTTATTCTTGTTGTTCTTCTACAAAGGACAAAAGACAAAAATCGTGTGACAACTAACAGGAAAAGTTTTCTTTGGATTGCTGCTAAAACCAAACGACACTTGTTGAAAATTTACAGCCTGAACGAAAAGCCAATAATTTGCCTTCACACTCTCCTGCATACACTGAGAGAATTTCAATGCAGACAATGGTATAGATTTAAAAATTTCAACAATTCGTAATGTCTCAGTGTGGGGTATTGTATGAGAGAGTGGAGAGGGTAGGGAGAGTGTCGGGTGAAACCTAATAAGTTATGCCTTCGCTCTGAAATTAAGCCAAAAGGAACAGAAGATGGTAGCGAAAACAGGCGAACCAACTAAACAACTGAGCCGTAGGCAGCGGGCTTTTATATAAATCTCTTTAATTTATTAGATTTCATTAGACGTTTTGGCGCTGAGTCTTTGCCAGGAGGCATTGGCTTTGCCTCGGTGGTTAGCATGGGGTAAGCCTGCCACATGCCGCATTAGGGGGGCCCAAGAGAAAGTGGGGTGGACAGTGGGGAATGGTGAATTGTGAATAGGGAGAGAAAGTGGCTACACAATTTTTATATTAACAAGCTTAAAACATGGCAGTTGCTAGCTGCTTTTACTCCCTTTTCGCATAAAAAGTAATAATGTGGCCGTAAAATGACGGTCATGGAACAAAAACAACAACAAAAAGAGAAGAAAAAAATATCGTAGCATACTTTCCAGCATTGGCCCTGTGTCCTTTGTAAGTTGTATGGGTAAGCGGCTGCCAGAGTGTGTCGGTGCGTGTGCGTGTTTGCTGTAGTTGAGTTAGTGTAGGAAATGTGTCCTCTTGTTTTGTTCCAATGTTGTTAACTTTAATGTCAAGTCAAATTAGTTATCTACCTTAACGGAAGCACAGCTTCATTGTCCTTTCGGTTAAAGGCCCAGATAAAGGTCATATTTGAATTTGAGTTGTTTCCTTTTTTTTTTATCCTTTAAACATATAATATTTATGCAATGCAAATGAGATTCGGGAATCGTTAATGGCACTTTAAAATTCCAAATTGAGGAAAGCAGAACTTTAAAGGTGTTAGATACTAAAAATTTTATGAAAGTTTTAGAAGAAAAAATATAAAAATTTTGCACAAAAATTGCACTTACAGCTTTTTTATTTGAAACAAAATCATAATATAAAATATTTTTAAGCAAAATAAACTTTTTTTAAATGAGAAAAGGTTGAAAAAATAAGTTTCTTAGCGGTAGATTATTTGTCTAAGTAGGTCATTTTTCTGGCTAAAAGTATTTGGACAGAACAATTTGATTGCTTTCAGGATTCTTTCCCTTAAGTATTTCTGCAAGGGTATATGTATATCTATCTAGTGACTTATTGGTTACCTCCAACTCAGAAAATTTCATCTATACTATCGCTTCTCTATTGGGGTAGTAATAACACGTTTTAATATACTTTTTACATACTTGAGTAAATATGGCTAAGTTCTTCTTCCTTCACTGTTGATATAAAACATAACCATTTTCACACTATAAACTATTATTTCACTTTTAAATCAACAGGTTAGTGTGTCTATATCGTAAAATTGACATCTGTTTACTTTTAAGAAACACTTCGCAAAGAGTTTACGACTTGAATGAGAATTTTATTTTTATGGATAAGATATTTATTTTAGGTTCATCTTTTTATTCACTTCTCGTCGAGATTATAAATTTGTCAGTTAATTTGCAATTGTTTTTTGGAAAAAAGAAGCTGTTATGTGAAACACCCACTCCTAAAGGTCTTTAAAGGATACTTGTGAAAAAAATGGATTAATGTTCACTCACAAATAATGCTGCAATGATTATATAGTTATCTTAATGCAATATATATTTCACTTCATAAAGTTTCAATTGCAAATGTCTTGAAATCTTTTTTCAAGTTATGCAACATTCATTAATCATTAGAATACACTATGGACCATTAAATAATGCAAGATGCATTAATGTACAGATATCTCCTTTGGTATATACTTATAGTTATTGAATTTTTAATGAATGTTTCATTTTCTCTACCAGTTCCTGTCAAACCTTTACAAGTACATACATATGTGTGTATATATATAAATCTACATACATAAAATTTAGAATCACTCCAAATAAATTACACACTCGTCACACAGACACACACACACACGCAGGCACGCGCACACTTGCAAAAGGCAACAACATTGTAATCAACAAAATTACACTAAAATACAAGCAGAAAAAAAAGAGAGAGAGAAAAAAATGTACTCACATATATAAATTTGACACGAATGCGATGACGATGACACAAAAGCAAGTTTCCCCCCTGCTGCCACTGCCCAAACCAACAACTTACCCCAATCCTGCCTCCCTACTTGCACTTCACAAAGAGGGAGAGAGGAGCAGAACAGAGAACAAGAAGAGTGTAAAAAGTGGCACAAATGCCGGCAGCCAACAAACGAGGTGTGTGAGGGTGAGTGTTCACGTGTGTTCGTAAAACATGAGTGTGTGTATCACTTCTCTTTGCTGATACTTTGTAACATATTTTTATACACTTTGCATAGATGGGTATATTAATATATGTATATAAAAGAGATATAAGGTTTCAAATTTGGTTAAGCTTTGGGATTTCAATAGCCTTACGGTGAGATTTGAGTTTGATTTGTAAATTATAGACAAAGTTAGCGTAGATTTAGGCGATAAATACGATAAAGGATGCTTTACCAAAGCAAAAATTATGATTCCAAACAATGGGATTCCTTCAAGAGATCTCTAGTTTGCATTCAGCATAGGTGTTCAGTATACCAGTAGAGAAACAATCGCTTTAGAGATAACCAATCTGAAGTAAAGTATAATCATTTTATTTTCAACTTTGATTTCACCATCACCATATTCAAATTAACATAGCATACTTAAAAGGGCAAGATAACTAAATATGCTTCTTATGACTAATTCAAATTGAATTGCTTTCAAATAGTAAGTTAACTCATTAATAAAGCTTTAACCATTACAGAGTATCATAATATCCGGTGTTAACTTGTTACTAACACAATTTTTTGTCATTTACTTGCCGTGTATGCCACCGTGTGTTACGCCATATGTGTGTGTGTGTTCACTCTTACCCTTAGTCAGGCGTCACTTTACACACGAAAATGTTACATTGTTTTTGGCACGCAAAGCGACACTCACTTTGCTGCTCAGCTCCTTTCAGATCCTTGCCCCTTTTTGGTTATGTGAAGCTTCTGGCTCTTGCCGCGTGTATCAATCAGTTAAAAATAATTTCAGGGTTGCCAGGGTTCTCTTGTTCTTGTTGTTGTTTTGTTTTGTAATTTTTTATGGCTACATTTATAACATTTAATGTGTATTTTTATGAGCTAAATTGTCTTTTATGCTGCTTTATTATTATGTCTCACTTGGGATAGAAGCTATAAATGTGTTAGTGATACCAGAACGCAAAAGGTGCAGATAATCACAGTGGAATGAAAGAGACAGAGAGAGAGAGAGAGAAAGGCGAGAAGGGAGAAGAGAAACAATCATTAGAGTTGAGACAATTGAAAACGGGTTTCATTCTCTTCCCTTTTTTTTTTTTTTGTTGTGTTTTACTTTAGTCCAGAGTATCTAATAAAGTGGTTCATAGACAATAGTTGTATATATTCCCTTCATCCGCCCCTCATAACTTTACAAAACGGAACAAAGCAAAGTATTTTATAATAACTTTTCAACAATGCCAGCGCTTTGTTTTCATTTTGATTAAAAAAAAATCTTTATTTTTTAAATTGTGCATAAATAATATGCATTATTAAAAAATAAAACAGCAAAAAAAAAAAAAAGAGGAGCAAATTTAATAAAACAAATGTGAAAGACGACTACGGAATACCTTATGATGGAGTAGAATAGCTTGGGAATGGATTTAGACTTAAATTGCATATTTCAGTTTAAATTAACTATAATATTAGTTCTTCCTAGCTTTCTTGTTTCTGGAACTCTAACTATAATATGAACTTTATATTTAGACGATAAATACCGAGAGATCATTTTAAGAGAATCCTAGGAAAATCCTTGCCGTTTTTAAGACAACCATCAGATACATCCTCTTTTCCCCATTTTCCCCTACTTTGTTCTCGAATATAAAGCTAAAGGGAAATCGTAACCAAGATGTGTAAGCCAAATTCAATCAAAGTTACAAATTCAGTTTATAAAAATGTTCGTTTTTTTGGTATTAGCTTGCATTTAGTTCCTACTTTTTTGTTTCGATAATTTTTTAAGCTCAGAAACTGCTTTAAGCAGATCTACATTAGCGCTGAGCTTTTCTATATCTTCTCTTAAGTAAAATATGTTGATTTCAAAAGAAAATCCTAGATAGAAAATCAATTTTTTATGGCATAATTTGGCACGTCTTTGGCACTTATTAACCATATTTTGTTATCGGACTTTTTTTCCTTCCTAATTCACATTTTTATCCCTATTTCACCATCATCATTCTATGATTATAGGGTAGCAAAAATATCTACATATAATATATATATATATATGTATATAAATATAAAGAGAACTCGCAATAGCTGACAATGAACCAGCATGGACAGAAGACCAAGCGAGAGGGAGATGGCAAAAGCAAAACTTGGCACACAGCAACCAAGACCAAGAATGCCAACGGAATGTAAAATTTTACGAGGCGGTGTGAAATAGAGAAGAATAGAAGAAACACCAAGAAAAAAAGAAAGAGAGACAGTGTGAGAATGCGATAGAGAAAAGAATATGGAGTAGATAGAGGTGGGGTTAAGCAGAATCGAGATTGAAGTGCCAGCAAATTTATGGAATACGAACAATTTTCTTTTCCTTTTTTTTTTTTTTTTTGGTTTTCATTTTTTTTTCTCTCTTTTTTTTTTTGTTTAGCTCTGTGCAAATTGAATAAAACACAATGGCCAGAAATAGCAAGAAGAATGGAACAAAAACGAAAAAAATGTTAAAAAGTTGAAAAGAGAGAATGTGAGAGAGAAAGAAAGAAATGCCAGGACTTAAGCAAAGCCAAAGTCAAGCCAAGCCAAAACCAAATGAAACCTGGCAAAAGTCTAGAAAATGTCAACACCATCATTCGAGGCTCTAAGAATTTTCGTATAGCATTTGTTTGTACAAAAAAACAGACTACTGACAATGAGAGAGAAAAGCAGAAAAACAAAGAATGTTGAAGCAAATGAAAATTGGTAAACAAAATATGATTGAAATTAGAAATCAACCAAAGTTTTAGAAGAACTTTGGTAGTAGAGAAAGACAACTGATATATCTGCAAGGATAAGCTGTTTAAATAGAAGACAACGATCTTCAATCTGTGAGTGAAAATGGCAACTTTTTCTTTCAAAAAAAAAAGGAAATTTCTTTCTCTTTATGGAACTTTTAAAGAAATTTAAAAGTCTCCTTGATCGGTTTATTTAGTGTTTAAATACAAACAACTTCTTCTTGCAAAGTTTAATGACTTAAAAGATCATTTATTGGACATGTATTTAAACATTTTAAAGGAATTTGATAGACAAAAAGTTGAATGTCCTTTTTGACTTAAGTATATATTACATAAAAGCCTTTATTTCCAATCAACTCCATAAAGTTTTATACTTTTAGCACTTTAAATCGACAACCGAAATTACTTTGATTTGAAAATGGATATCAACAGATTGTAAAACAGTTAAAAAAATACCCCACACCTTCATAATAAACCCTTTTATAGAAATGATCCACTTAAAATTTACATCTAAATTACAAAACCACAAACATTTGGACTAAAATGCAAATATTTTTCTTTTCTTTTTTCAACCCAATTCCATTAGTAAGATAAAAAAAAAAAACCTCAATTATTACACAAGTAAAATGCGAATCAAATTATTCCAAGCTTCGGGGATAAGCCCAAATTTCATCACATTGAAACTTGTTTTTTTATTTGGAGTGGAAATGTTGATAAATTTGTTGAATTTGAAGTGTTCTTTAAATATAATCCTCATTTTATTTACATACCGAGGTATTTTGTTCAAATTATGTGAAATTTATTCCATATTTATTTTCACATCTCCCGCACAATTGTTGCTAAACTCAACTGGAAACAGTGGTTCCGTTACCACATTTTGTTGTCCCGTTCCGCCCCGGCACTTTTAGCCAAATAAAAACCACCGTTAGTTGAGCTAAATGTTAATTCTCGCTTAACGTTCTACGAGTCTATGTAATTTTGTGCAAACTGATTTTTAGTTGCCTCAAACAGACATACATATGTACATACACACACACACACCGCATACTGACATACATGCATGTGTTGCACCCCCCCACACACACACACATACATACATATACACATACACATGGTCAGTCTAACCAACGAGTTGATTTTACAGTTCATTCAGCATGTTGACCAAAATTGCCGCGGTTTTAATGTTCCTCTTCTTCTACTACTACAGTTCCAACTGTTTCTCCTCCTCCTATTACTTCTACTCCCATAACATTTCTCCCCTCCTTCCCCCGTGAGCTAACACTCTTTGCTTTTATATAAAATAAGTTTTAGTTTCCACTTTTTCACTCTTTCTAAACCTCACTCTCTCTGTGTGAGCGTGTTCGTGTGTTTTCTTTTTGCTGTTGTTGGCAATTTCATTTAGCAAAAGTACCGAAACAATGTGCGGACTATTAGCCAAAATGTTCAATGACACGTTTTTGACCTGCTTTAACGGTTTCTGGTTAGCCATACTGTTGCATTACCTAACGTTTCATTGCAATTCCTATTGCATGTGTTACAGTTAAACAAAAAAAAACCGGTGTAAAAAGAATTCAACAACTGAAAATCAGATAAAACCATACAGAGAATACGCCATTGATAAAGCTAACATTTTTCCCATTTACTAATGAATTTAATAGTATATAAAATGAACACGGTAATATAATGGAAATTTAGATTTTGGAATAAAATGAGAAATATTCTTACTTACTTGATACACTATGTGTTGGGTTGCTCTCAAGATTCTTGATTATCCCTACTTAGCTTTGAGAAACTTTCTATATCCTACTATTATTGTAATATTATTATTACCTTCTTAACAGGATATGTCTAAACCAGAATTGATATACTTTGATCAGCCGTTTTCTTTAGACTGTTAGAACACCAAATTACTTTTATGTCCATATTTTTTAAAACTTTCTTAATTGTCGTGTTCAAAAGATGAAAGTAATTTATGGTAAAAAAAAACACATAAAACATTTTATATAATTTCTTAAAAATATGTCGAAGAATTATTCGTTAGCCATATTAACTTTAGGACCACACTCGATAACAGCCTCTGTTGTTATCTCTCTTAATTACAGCGACATATGTCGATCATCTCTAATTGTCACCTGAATGACTAAGCATCCAATGCCAAACTTGCATGACTCACTAGTCAAACTAACATTACATTACTAAAGGCAAACATTACATGACATCCGTCATTAACAATTGTGGCGTATGATTACAAAATAGAAAGGGACACCAGAGCCCTCAACTAGACAGAGACACAAGAACATAGGGTATCAATGGATCTATAAGACACGCAATACCCTATTCCATCTCCGACAAATACATATGTGAAAAAACTAAGTTAAAATATGTTTTCAATTCTTAGAACTTAAGAGTACCCAATACAAAGGGTTGCATTTTATGGATATAGCTAGTCTTCGATTAAATTTCGAACTATATTCTAAAGCTAGAACCGTTATACATTTGTATTACCTTTAGGCATACCCCTTAAATGCTTTTCTAGCTACAACTTTATTTAATTGTAAATAAAATTTATACAAAAAACATATACGATTGCATTTGATTAACAACATGTTTTTTATTATTATTTTTCATTCAAATTCCAGCAATATTAATTTTGCTTTTTTATCTGAAATATAATCTTTTTCAATTGTAGATTCCCTTATAAATTTCAATTATATAAGTATGTTTTTTGGCCAATTAAACTTTTTCTTTAATTTACTAAATAAAGTTGTTATTTTTAGTTAAATAGTTGTCCCAAAAACCATTTAGAACTTCTCTTTTTGGTAGATTTCAATTGATTATCTATATAATTTGGAACATAAATATAAGCAATATCGTTCGTCATTGTATCAATTATAGTTAGTTTTTATTCTAAACTTTAGCTACTTCAATTATATTTATTTTCTGAAATTTCTATAACATTGTTTTGCCTATTCAATACCAAATGTCATTGTTGCATTCCACCTGACATCAGGTGGAACGCCTCTTTTTGGTAGTTTGAATAATTAATTTGTTTACAACAAACAAACAGTTTAAATAGACAAATTTGTTCAAGTTCCTCTTATTACTTTCATTTTAAAAACCTTAAATTATAATTCGTATGAATATATTTTTCGAAAATTTTAAATTGTTTCTTTCTTTATTAGATTTAAATTTTTCAATGTTTTTTATTGTTTGTGATTTCCAATTCGGTACTTAAAAATATTTCTTTTTTGGCCACGGGCAGCATTCGTTTCCACATGAAATGCAAATGCAAATAAGCAAAATAGGCAAACAGAAGGCGAAAGAATAATTTTCTATTGGGTGTGAGTAGACCAAGGACCTTCAAACGTGGCTGAATCCACGAACGTCGTACAATTTGGCCGCAGGTATCTCCATCTTGTACGGTCCAACGAATGCGACGTTCTAGCCAACAATATTGGGCCAAGACCTGATCAAATTCCAATTGCTGAGCCACATTTCGCCAGCTTATTTGACGTGATGCTCGGGCTTTTCGAACCAAAGTGTCTAGGGATTTGAAGAGCATAAGTAAACTATAAATGAGCAGCAAGATGCGAAAATAATGCTTCCAATGTGCCGATGAGAGACTATAAATCAATGTTATATTATAGACAATGATCAGGAATAGTTGTGGTGCCCAACAGTTGAGCATTTGTTGGGTAAGCTGGCCATAAGCCAAGTACAAATGCTGCAGTATACGCAATCTGCGCTGTAATCTCCGCACCTGACGATATTGGGCCTTTAAGACATGCACTGACATCATTTCCATTACTTCAGTCATCTCATCATTAAGGACTTCAAAGGATTTGGTAAGCAAAGTAAGGCCAATGCTGAACAGATGCTGGCTCATGTCCATTAACCAAATGGTAAAAGTCACCGGCAGAATAAAGACCATTGTAAATATAATTCGTGCCTCTGCATTACGTCTACTGCTTGTCATTAATGTCAGATAGATCAGCCTAAAGGTCAGAAACTTAACGGCCAATTGAAGCAGAAGTAGCCAGGATAACTTTAATTTACAGCGGCTCCTTCGATACAATTGAACAGCCAATTGTAGGAAACGATTAATCAGACGTACACGCCTCTCGTATACGTGACGTGGTTGCAATAGCAAAATACAGGCAAATAAATAGGGTTGCCAATGTATCAGTAACCTGTAGGGTTGCAAAAGAGCCATGCACAAAAAGTAGGCAAATGGCAAACTGATCATTCTTGATATAGTCACACTATATTCAGTGAGATGAACACGATTCGTTGTACGCTCATAACGCAAACGTATAAGGCCCAAATAATAAAACTGAGCCAAATAGAAGCGTATCAAAAGTAAGGCATGATGACTAATATACCGATTACCGATACGGAATTCACGCAAAAATACCATTGAGAAAGAGATGCGAACGAAAACTAAACCGAAACGAATAAGTTAAATTCAATATTAAAAACAAAATATAAAGTTATTGCTTTTGATATCAACTAATGACCTTGCTAATGTAGGAGTATTTGCAATAATGAATTCCATTTATCAACTGTGGCATATTACGCAGTTTTACTGGGCAAGAATGAGCCGGAAAATGTCGCCAAACCAGGTTGTCTCTTCTTCATAGTTTGTGGTTTAAGGCCAGCACAACAATTATTTTTTGTAATTCCATTACTAAGAAAGAAATGAATGAAATTTATGAATGAAGAAATGAAGGTAAGTACTTTTACAATAAAGAAGAAAAACATATACAAATATAAGCTTACTAGCAGATATCCCTTCAGACCATGAAAAGACCCTTTTAAATTTATTCGGTTTATAAAGGTTCCAGCAGAGTCCTTCGTAATCTAAAATAAAAGGAGGGTTTTCGAGGGGGGAAAGTTAAAGTCATATAGCATGTATGTGCAATCCTTTCTAGTGCAATCGATTTCATAAATCCAAAAAATGTTTCCATTAAGAAAATTGAAGAGTCTGGAATATATAATCACCTGCTTTACCTAATTTGTTTTTCAACTATAGCATACGTTTGGGGGCATGCAAAAAATGTTAATATATAAAACTTGAAACTAATTTTAGTTGTGAAATAAACACTATATATCACATATTTCCAACTTTACTTATATCTTTCAATAAATAAAAATAATCAAAAAAAAATATGTTGTTGAAGATAAAACGAAAATAAATTAAAACGAAGAAAGAGATAAAGAGTCATATAAGCTGGCGAAATGTGGCTAAGCTATTGGAATTAGATCAAAACTTGGCTCCATTTTGTTCTCTAGAGCGTCAAAATCGTTGGTCCGTTCGATTCATACATGATTTTTAAGGACCCATCTTAATTTCATATCAATAAGATAATGCAACTGCACAGGATATACCCTTTGCTTAGATAAAGGTGTCTTTAGTTCAATAGATTATTTCAAAATGAAAAACCTTATCTCACATTCCAACACTTATACTCACATGTTCAATTGAATAAAAAACCATTGCCACATTTTTATCTAAAAGAAAGTTTGACTAGAACCTTCACCAAATAAGAAGCACACAATTCCCTTCTTTCATTTAGTACAATTGACTATGGGGCATCTTGAAGAAAACTAACTTGGAAACTCGTTTCTAACACTTTCAACTCTTTTTTTTTCCAACTTGGATATATATATTTTTTATGCATAACTAAATAATTGAAGAAAAATGGAGATGAAGGAGAAAGAAGAGCCGTAACGAGTCAAAGAAACTTTTCCAATTTCCGATTCTTGGGCCAAAGAGCTTGCCAATAACAACAATAATGAGCAGTGACATTACAAGGATGTGGCTCTGCCAGGACATCCAAGCAGTAGCAGCATCGGCTAGCCGCAGTAACCACAGTTTTGCTCTACTCAGTTGCCAAGCCTTCAATATCCTTTCAATACACTTTCAACACACAAGTCCTACATATTTTCTAAGGAAGTATGTAAAGTATTAGAAGAAAAACTATCTGAAGCTAGACATAAGTATATATTTATATTGAAAATGATCTGATTTTGATAATGATCTGATTCTGATAATTGTACTTGAACAGTTGAAATACAATACTACAATACAATACAATACTAAAAAATCAAATTTATAAAGTTTTTTCGAACGTTTCCTATCTAATTCATTAAATTTCCATATTTCATTTATTAAGTTTGTGTATCAAATGTTTCTACTGTTTCTTGATATATGGAAATATATTGGAAAATCTTAGATCATACTATTACTATATATAGAAATCGATTTAGTTAAAGTTTATATTATTCCAATAAGCTTTTATTTTATTTTCAAAGAATAACAACAGATAATGTTTTTGTCTTTTTTGTTGCGAAAAATTAGTTTAAGTTAGTGAGTTTCCTCAATGTTTTTTTTAGATTTTCACCAAAATATGATGAAATTTTTAAAGAACTCTTCATAAGAATGGGTTAATCTATGGCTGACTGGTAAATGGTTCTTGATAAGATCAATCCACTTCTCCTTCAAATCTATTCTGTGATTATCTAAGAATAGATTTGTGCCTTGACTGCATGTTTCCGTACCAATCGCTTTCCTTTCCAAGAAACATACAAAAGAAGAGTATACAATTTTCGTTGCGGTGAAGGACAATCCGTTGCTCTGGTAATTCTTTTTGCTTGTTAGTTACATCTACATATATAAATTTTTTATTTTTTTTTTTTACTTTATATATAAATATTTCCCTTCATATTTTCATTTTTGTTGCTGTCTGCGGTGACAAACTTGGCAACGAGTTGCAATTTTTTAATTTATTTGGTATGGCAGCTCGTAAACATTTATCCCCCCTCTCTCTTCCCACCCGCCCTGCTCAAAAGTCAACCCATCGCCAACAATTCCCCGCAATTCTGTCACCACATTCAATCGGCAAGTTTTCTGTTCGTTCCACTCGTTCCTCTTTCAGTCAGTCGATCCTGTCGTCTCTTCTTTTGCTGAACTTTTTAATTACCGCTGCGAGTTGGTTCTCCTCTCTATCTCTCTTTATCTTTCTATTTCTATCTCTCTTTTTCACTTGCTGTTGTTGTGTCTTTTTTTCGGACTTTTGTTGTTTATGAAATATTTTATGGAAATTATGCAAAACTTGTTTACCAGCAGCAGCAGCAGCGGCGGCGGCAATGGCGACTGCGACTCGTTCATATTCAACATTCGGTGGCGCCTTCTAACAAACTTCCCAACTTTCTATATTTTCTTTTTTTTTCGTTCTTTTTTTTTTTTTTTTGATGTTTCGTTGCCTTTTCGCCACTCAAATTAATTGCATAACAAATTATGTTGATGAAGTGAAAAATGTGGGAAAAATGCAAAAAAGAGTGTTGCTAAATTAAGAGGAGTGACTAGCTAAAACAGCGACGCGTTGAATGCTTTTCAGTTTAGTTTGTTAGTATAACATTTCAACTTGGTTACTTTGCATTCAATATGAAAACGGTTTGTATTAAATATATATGTATACATTTATTTCTTAAATTGATAAATTCATTGAGTTTATTATAATGCAAATGCTCAAATGTTCCTTAAAGACTATAATACTTAATCGTTTCTAGTATAATCTTTTATCCTTTTGGTATTTTTATACCCTGTACCCAAAGGGTAAAAGGGTATATTAAAGTCGCTAAAATGTATGTAACAGGCAGAAGGAAGCGTTTCCGACCCCATAAAGTATATATATTCTTGATCAGCATCAACAGCCGAGTCGATTGAGACATGTCCGTCTGTCCGTCTGTCCGTATGAGCCACGCGATCTCAGAGACTATAAGAGCTAGAGCTACCAAATTTGGTGTGAGCATTCGTCTAATGTCAAAGCAGGTCAAGTTTGTTTCAAATTTTAGCCACGCCCACTTCCGCCCCCGCAATTTAAAAAAAACGATAACTAGGGCTGCTTTCAAGATATCGTATTCTTACTTGGTAAACCTAATTATATACCCAAACTGGACCAACTGACCAAATTTCGAAATTTCGAAATCGGACATTAACATCGGAGATATGGCTATATCCGTTTTGTACTGAAATGCCAAGGCGGCATTGGCAGATAAGAAAGAGCGAGATAGCATGCGCTCGCTGCTGCTGCATGTAAAAGGGAACTTTGTTTTGAATTGATTGCGATTTTGATGTTGTTCGATCATTTGTCTAGTGACTACGCAGATCAAGAGAGTTTAAAATTTTTGCCACGCCCACTTCCGCCCCCGCAATCCGGAAAAAACTAATTATTAGAGCAGTTTTTGAGGAATCACATTCTTATTTGGCACACCTAATATTATGGCCAAAGGGCATAATCTGACTAAATTTAGTCGAAATCGGACAATAAATATTGGAGATATACGTTAATGCGTTTTGTACTGAAGCGCTTAGGGCGACATTGGCTGGCAAGAGTGAGCGAGATAGCATGCTTTCACTGTTGCGGCATGTTAAAGAAAATTATTTATGAAATTAATTGCTATTTCGAGGATGTTTGACTTCATTTAATATAATAACTAGTTGGTACAGGGTATACACAATGTCGGCAGGGACGACTTGCTTGCTTCATTTTTTGTTAAGAATAAATTATTTTTTTGGAACAATTGGTTTAATCTACGTATCCTTTGATTTTTTAGAGAGCTACAAATTTAAGTTATATAAACCTTACAATAAGCCCTGATCAGAAGAATATAAAGTTGCAAATTAACAGATTTAATTGGAGCTCTCGAATATTATTGAGTGGTTATTTATCTGATGCTTCTTTGTAGCGACTTATTGTGATTTAAATTTGGTTAATAATATATGTATTTACTTAGTATCGAGTCATTGATACCACCAAACCCGGTAGTGTATATAGGGGAACGGCAAAATGATTTTCACTGATCTGGGAGGTAAAAAGAAATTTCTCGATTTTTAAATTTATAATGGTTCATAAGCTAAAACTCAAAATTATTTATAATTTTTTACGGCAGACAGAAGTTTTCCGTTTAAAATTGGCAAACTTATCGGGGGCGGCCCCGGGCACTCAATGTTCTAGGTACGCCACTGACCAAACCTAAATAATACTCTTAATATATTGGAAGATGCGAGCTTACGTATTTAATTTGCATGGTTGTACGCAAATGTTCAAATAACAATCATATTCAAGAGTCCTTGTTATCTATGTATATATGTTTATAATGTTTTTAGTATACTATAAATTATTGGACATTGATTTCTATGTGATGCAATTTACTGATTATACTACATGTTTTTAAAATTCAACTTTTTGTTTAGTTCTCTATCCCAGAATGTTTATGTTTTAGGGTAAAAGGGTATATTAAAGTCGCTAAAATGTATGTAACAGGCAGAAGGAAGCGTTTCCGAGCCCATAAAGTATATATATTCTTGATCAGCATCACTAGCCGAGTCGATTGAGCCATGTCCGTCTGTCCGTCCGTCTGTATGAACACCTAGATCTCGGAGACTATAAAAGCTAGAGCTTCCAAATTTGGTGTGAACATGCGTCTAATGCATAGAAAGTTCAAGTTTGTTTCAAAATTTTGCCACGCCCACTTCCGCCCCCGAAAATCGCGAAAATAAATTACTAGAGCTGTTTTAAAGATATCGTATTCTTACTTGGCACACCTAATAATATACCCAAACTGCTTCACCTGACCAAATTTTGTCCAAATCGGACAATAAATGTCGGAAATATACGTATATGAGTTTTGCAATGAATTGCCAAGGCGACATTGGTTGGCAAGAGTGAGCGAGACAGCATGCGTTCGCTGTTTTTGCATGTTGAAGAGAATTTTGCATGAAATTGATTGCGATTTTGGGGGTGTTCGATTTTATTGAATATAAGGTACAGGGTATACTCAATGTCGGCAGGGACGACTTGCTTGCTTCATTCATTCACAAAGATGAGAATTTATTTCACAATGCTTTCCAGTAAAACTCAATCTGTCCAGAAGCAATTTCTTATTTTTGTTCTTCGTAAATTAAATATTATTTGATATTTGATCGAAATATTAACTTGCCATCGTATTCTTATAGACTTTTTCTTATTTATTTTCCCTCCTTTCTTAACCGTAGAGTAATACTTGGTACTTTTTTGTTACACAATTTTTTATTGGGAAAATAGACTTTCCTAACTTATAAAGTCAGTTTAATCTATCTGTACCTTCAAGACTAACTAGAAAGTATGTTCCTTTATTTCTAAACCGAATAATGGTTGTAGTCTTCTAGTTTTGGTAGCCTTAATTTTTCCTTTAAAAGGTGTAATTTTCATACTATTTTAAACCTTTTAAAAAAAATGATTAAAAATAAATAGAAAACAGCCAAAAATAGCAGTTTTCTTTTAAAGTTTAAAATCATTGTTCAACATTTATGTATTTTCCATTCCAGATCAATTTCATATTTAACCAAATCTATTTCCTCAATGTAATTTATCTCTTTAATCTTAAAATGTATCCATTTTATTATTAGTTATATTTTCATTGCATTGTATTTCAATATAATACATATTTAATTAAAATTTTCAAAAAAATCTTGTGGTTTGTGATTGATAAGAAAGCAGCTGACTGGAAAAGCTCTCTCTCTCTCCCATTCTGATAACCGATAACTCTCTCCCAAAACAGTCCTTGCCTCTCGCTCTCTCTTTGGGACATTTGAGAGGGGAAATTCATTTCGAAACGGTTAGATAACCGTTTATCTTAGCGGTTTAAAAAGCGGGGTAGTAGGAACGATGCGATGTTTTTTTCTTTTGCACCAAACAATTTGAACTGCTTTAATAAAACGATAAACCCTTAATTCAAAAATAATGAAAATTTTCTAACTACTATCGGCAATGTCGCGACGCAACCAATCGACCAATCCATCTCGAGCACACTCGGCATCGGCATCTAGACAGATTAAACGACGCAAATCCTCTAACCAATTGCCAATAATGTAACGCTTAATACAGGGCATTACACCCAATTCCCTTAGGGTTTTCAAGCAATATAATTGAAGTCGTGGATTGGATGTTTTCTGCATCTGTCGACCCACCAAACAGGGCAACATGGTGAATTCCCGACTACGCCATAGAGCACGTTTGCTATGAAGACCATTGAGTACGGCCAACATAATCTGTTCATAGCAATCTACATGCTGCATGGGTAGTTTTGTTTCTGGATCCGATGCACCATCTTCTAAGATGTCATGAAGCAATTTAATGCCATCAATTTTATCAAAACGCTTCTGTCCTTCCACACAGCGTAGCAGGAGAGCAAATGCCTTACAATTCATATCCCAATATTTGGCTAAACGATTCAATAAACGTGAATGTAAAAATTCAAAGAAACCCAACTCAATGCCCTTTTCAGGTGCCACTTCCAACATGTGGCACAAATGATGCCAAAGATGTATTGGATAAATCGGCTGACAGGGATCCTGAAAAAATATGGTAGCCAAGGAACCAAAGTTTTCCGCATCTTTCATCAGCATACCCAAAACTATTGGAAATATGGAAAATAATTTAATAAACTATTAAAAATTCACTTTTTAGGTTCATTTACCTTTGGGTTTGCCTGACAAATTGCGTAAAATTTCAGCGGCTAAATTCTGCAGTGATTCTCGTTTTTGAAGTATTTTATAAAATTCAATCAAAAGGCATTTTCGTTGAGCTATATGCTCAGCTCCATTCAAATTACGTGATAGAATATCTTAAGAAAAACTAATTTTTAAATTCTTTTTTTAGTAACTCTTTCTGAACTTACTAAAAATTTTCAAATACATTTCCACCTCCGTAAAGTGCTCCGTATGATGTTTCCATCGCATGCGCAAAAATGCATTCTTTATCCTGAAAAATACATTTCTTCCATATAAACACATTTTAATTTACAAAATTAAACGCACTTTCTCACAATATCCATTTCTGTGATGGCTCTTTGGGCATGCAATGGATTCAATAGGAATTCGGTCAATGAAACAATAGCCTTCCAATGGGTCAAATGGACATTACTATCTATTTCTTTCATTAATTTTGGCAAAGCGAAGGAACCATATGCCAACTGGGCCCGATCCTCGAAATAGCTGGATGACGGAGTGCATCGTGGGGGATAACATTTACAAAAATCTCGTTTACCCATAGATTCTTGCCATTCTGGATGTAATTCAATAACATCATTTAAATCAAAATTTTACAAAATTTTCTATCTTTAAACTAACCCGTATTCTGTAGACAATTGATTGAACTGGGTTTGAGTACATTATTGATTTCAAGTTGCAAAAAGTTATTTCTATATTTTTCTAGTTCCTCCCACATGGTTGTGGAATTGTAATTTTGTAAATATGTAACTATATTTCATAAAGATCTTATATAAGTATTTATTTAGTAATCTGTTGTGTTATTTTGAAGGATATGGCAAAGTATAAGATGTTGATCTAAACTCGGTCGTTGAATGAATTTTTAAATTTTGCCGCGACAAATTTCTGTTATTTAACAGAGCAGTTATGTGTTGTACTGCAAAGAATATTTGTGCGTAAAAATACTGGCGCAAATACGGGGAGATGCAAATTTGACGTAAAATAACGGGCTTTCTGTTAAACTGCAACTGTTTTGTTGTTGTTGCACTTTCTAGCGACAACAGTCACTTAACAGCCGCGAAAGAGAACGAAACGAAAGGAACAAATAAGGAAGAAACGAAAACAAATAACCAACCAATCAAAAGAAAATTAAAATTAAAAGACCACAGAGAAGACAGACTTGTGAGCTTACAATATACATTTAGTTATAATTTTTTTTGGTTGTGGTTACGCCACAATTTTATTTTTTTTTTTACAAGAACTAATCGTGTGATAAAAAGGCTAATTTTTCTTATATCTTTTACAAATTAAAATTGAACAACGGCAACTACAAAGAGAATTGTTAACAAAATGTAAACAACTAATTTTTTTGCAACTAAACCATAAAAAAATCGACAAGTCGCGTTTTTGTTGTTCTTCTGTGTTTCGTGCCGGCTCTTGTAGGTGTGTGTGTGCGCGCGCGCGTGTGTATGTTTGTGTGAGTGTGCTTACCACAGCAGACAACAAAAGAAATTGCCTTCTAGTTTTTACCGTTACTTGCACACTGCCAACAACAGCAACAAAAAATAAATAAAACCAACAACAACAACGAAGAAGAAATCAACGAATTTTCGATAAATTTTAAATATTATATATTGTATGTACAATCTTTTGCAAGTCAATTAAACCATAAGGAAAAACGCACAACAGCAACAAAAATGGCCTTGATAAGACTGGCAAGGTAAGTTTAAACAACAAAAATAAAATTGATTTAAATATATAGATTCTTATTTTATGACTCTGACAAAACCGGCTCATACAAAGTTGCACCGTTAAATCGCGCGTTTACTCTTAGTTAGTTATCTTATTTCTTTTGTTTGATTTAACAGTTAACAGGGCATTTCCATTTCAATTAAGCAAAGGCATAACATCAGGAGCGGAATATTGTGGAATGGGGGTGTCTTTATGTGGAAAAATGTATCTATAACTGTAAAGCAGTGCATATGTACATATGTATATGAACATCTTCACCATATAAAATTTAAAATGTTCACAGAATATGGCTCCATATCCCTAGGATCTATTAGGCTAGAATGCTAGGATATTACAGATTATTACGGATTTGGTTGAAAATCCAATGTTTTTAAGAAAACTAACCAAAATAGTAAAATTTGCGAATTATAGGGTATTACAATAAAAAAATATACAGTATGTTTCCAAGTTTTCAAAGCGTAAACATATAGAAAATCTTTAAGATCAGCTAGATATCGAATTTCAGTAACTAAAAAGAGGAAAAGAAAAATCCGGTTGTAAGTTATACATGAAATTTGAATGTTTTGAAATTATTACTTTCTTGTAATTTTTTTTTTGTTTCTGTTTGTTTACATGTTAAACAAACATCATCCAACACCTTCGAGTATTAAGTGTAAGGTAAATATTTACACCTGGTCACACTGGGTTCATAGACTCTGTTGACCCTGAGGCACTGCATCTGAAATTGGCAAGGCTAAAAATACTAGTGGTAGTAATATTATTATATAGCATTATTACAGCAGATGTCATGACACAGTTTAACTAATAAATAATATATAGTATTATGGAAACTGAATTACAGTGGACAATGTCATAAATTGGAATTTAATAGATACTTACCACAACTTATGCAATTTGTATATAGTAAATATATTTTATTATTGTCTCGACTTACTTTAGGCTAACAATAGTTATTGAATTTCATTTTGATTGCATTTACTGTGAATTAGCTTCTCAATTATAATCCATTGAGAAAATAGTTGCACATGATTTAATGATGAAGCAGGCGCCTCTATTTAATTATATATATATATATATTTGTATATATGTATGTATGTATAATCATTCCAGCGCAAAGGCGCTATAAAAATGATTGATGTGAGAGAATTTATGAGATGATGCCATATACATATATGTATGTATATAGCACTTAAACTGGTTGTCAATTAATTGGAAATGTAAACCGTTAAAATAATATTGGAAATGTGTCATTTGGGCCCTGTCTAAAACCTAGTAAAAGTAATTGAGTATAATTGGAACTGAGACAAAGACTACTTCAACTCTCTCTCTCTCTCTCTGTAGTTCTCTATCTCAATTGTCCCTGACAGTTTGGAAGCTGCAAAAGTGCAACTATATATCATTATATATATATATACATACATAAATGTACTATATATACAGTATATATATACTTACATATGTCCTCGCATGACCTGCTCTCTGAGCTACTACATGGAATGGAAAATTTTGTTACTCTTGCATAGTAAAAGGGTATACAGGTCATGTAACAGCATATAGATTGTAGATAAATATATGGAAGTTTAGGCAAACTTTATTGAAAGCTTAAGATTCTGAAAACTAATTACATACTCATAGAATTTCTGATCTGATCTACCTTTTTCTACTTTTTATCTTTTGTTATTTGTTTTGTATTGTTTCAAAATTAAGTATTTGTCCACTTTAAATACTATTAAATGATAAAACCAAATTTTTTTTATGATCGATAGTCTACATCATCTAGTTCCCATAAGAAGGATTGGTTTATAGATCAGTTTTACTAAGAAGAATTTTTATGTTTTTTGAATCAATTAATAATTGATTCAAAAATTTTGAATCAATTAATTTGATTATTGTTGATGGACACAAATTTCATAAAAATTTAACAATATAATATAGAACTTCTGTATGGATAAAACTTATACAAAGTTTTTAACCTCAAACTTTGGTATGTAGTAAAATTTTCTAAAGTATTTTGTGTCTTTTAATGACTCAGTCATATTTTATAAAACTCGATTATATATATTAATACCTAAACACTTTTCTATTTCTTAAGCTTTCATTGTAATATTTTTCATTTGTCATAAGACTAAATGGAAATTTATAAAGTCCACAGAGAAAAATTCAAAGGGTATAGCATATTCATTATGGCCCTAAACCTTTTTCTTGGGTTCTTTCCGTTTGCGCAAAAGGCAAACAACAATAAAACATTGTGTGATGCTGATGTTGGTCGGTGCTTCTGTTGCAGCTGCTGAGACTGTTGCATTGATAAAGCCTGTGTAATCTATATAATGGCCATAGTCGGTCTCAAGTCTCACTATGTCTATATGGTTGCAAATACTTACATATAAGTATATATACATATGCATATATATATATATATTTAAATATGTATATAAATAGTATGTATTATCTGTTATTATTATACGACCTGGTGTGCAGTCAGAGGCAACTGACTGGAATGTTTCAGTCTCTTTAATTTAATTATGACTATTTTATTAATTGAAATGCGTTGTTGTTGTATTGCTATAAAAAAAAAAAAACAAGAATTATAATTTGATCTTTGCCTAATAACGAAAGCTTTAATACTTTTGTGCTTTTTAGCTTGTTTAACCATAAATCAAATTTTAGTTATCATCTGTCTTTTATAGTGTTTAGAAATCAATCAATCAAATAGTAAAAAAAATGCATTTAATTGATCAATGGGAAGTTTTGGCTCTGCATGCGTAAGTCAAATCGCTTATTTTTTTGCTATTTATAAAATTTTTTTCAGATTACATAAATTGCGCCATAGGTCAGAATACAGATTCTAAACACACACGTGAACAATATAAATATATGTATATACATAGTATATAGAGAGAGCAAAAACCAGTTTATTAAACCAAAACAAACCAGCGCACTAATGCTATTACAACTTTATAAACAAAACAATATGATAAAAATAAAAATATAAGTTCACACAATAGAAAAAAGTTGCTATTCCCTTTTAAACTAATATATGTTTGTCCATTCTAATTGTTGTTATTCACTGCCATGGGAATATTACAAGTGTCTCTAATTGACATAACTAAAATTAAAAGTTGTATTCGTAATTTATTTCAATGCAAAATTCTGTAATGTTAAACCAATTAGGGATAAGAAACCATAAAAGTTTTGTTAGAATTATTAAAGGAAATTACATTTTACTAAAAGTTTTTAGGTAGTTTAGTTAGCTTTTTGTCGTATCATCGCTTTCTAAAGATTTTTTCTATATTGAAAGAAGATAGATAAATGGAGATGCAGAAGACAAAAAACCAAAGAAACTGTCATAATTATAGATTATGGAAAATATCTTTGTGATGACTAACTTCATTAAATAACAAACTCTATAACAAGGTTTTCATTTCATTTTTTTTTTTTTTCTTGTATAAAAATAGTTTTCTGAATGTATGTATGTATGATATCATATAAAAAAATTCATTTGTCAGCACCTTTTTATACTTAACCTAACAATTTCTGGTTTAATTGGGTTCACACTGGTGGTCATCTGAACGTTTTAATGTAATAATCTTATACGCAGCACCACCAACAGCAAAAATCTCATGATAAACCACAACGTGAGGAGAAACAAACTATATTTACATATAAAAATATCATCACATGCAAAACGAACCCAACTGAAAAGTCAAGCAAAATCATTCAAGAAATCGTCATTGAAATTATGAACTTACTCGACAAGTTTTTTAACAGTTTGTAATTTTAATTTGTTAGATAATATGTTAACTGGTTATCCAAAAATGAACCAGAAATTACTGAATGAGTTTATTGAAAGTGTTAAGTGTTTTTTTCATTATTATGGGAAACATATCAAAAAGGTTTTTAATTGAATTAATTTTCAAGCATAATACATAGTAAAGCTGCCTATATAATTGAGATAATGTAGCAAATCTTTTAGAACCTTTTTGTTTTAGGTTTTGGGATGACAAATAAATCTTTTGAAATTTCACTTTCACTCAGGCATGGAGTTAATAGGAACTTCGTTATGATCAGGAAATTCCAGTTTGAGAATAAAATACTTTTTTTATGATATTTTCTTAAACAGAACTTTGATCCTTTAAAAAAAATCCTTTTTACCAGATCAGAGAACAAGAACTTAATCAAAGACTGAATTAGATTTATGTAGTATTTGTGTTAATTATTTGTGCAAATCATTATAATTTATTTATAATTGTAAATTAAACTCGTTAAAATATTGAAAAACTCTAGCAAAAGTGAAAATTTGTTATCCAAAATTTTAATGGACTTACTAAACTTTGATATAACTTAAAAGAAAATTAAAAATGTTATTATAATAAACATATCAAATGATCTTGAACTTACAAAAGCTTTCTTAAATCCAAATTAATTCATATAAAACAATAAATAAACTATATTATTAATATAATAATTATTTATATATGTTTTTATTATTATAGATAAATCCATTTAGCTAATTCTTTTCACTCGTAGAGTGTTAGTCGACAATCGATGACAAACTATAAAAATGTATTATTGAAATACTTCAAAGTATTTAGATAAGAAAAATTATAATAAATTTTGATTGTAAATGTTGTCGAAACGTAATTGCCCTTTATTGAGTAATGACTGTAGTAGAATTATTTATTATAAAAAAAAACTTTTGTATTTTCTTCAACAATGAATGGAATGAGAGAATTGAATTTACTGCGCACAAATTAAAGATCAAACATGAAAATTTATCAGAGAGTGAGAATAAAGATGAACTAAATCGGATCAACGAATTTCGCATACACTTACCCAACATAAGCAAAAGAGTAAAGCAGAAACTTACTAAAAATATTACTAAAATAATTGTTATATAAGATTCATATATAAACTTGAGACAACTTTTTATAAAAGTAAAATACAAATTAGACTAATTGCAGTACTTAAATTTTACACTCAATGAATAAACGATTTGCTGGGCATACCAACATCGATGTTGAGGTTTTTGCTTTTCGTTGTTGCTGCTGTTTGACGTACGGGTTGAAGGAAAATCCGGCTGAAAGCAGTTTTCACCAAACTTATCCAAAGTCAAGAGCAGCAGAAATACACAAAACTGAAAATACAGATACAAATAGACAACAAACACACAACACACAACCCAATAAAATGAAATGAAATAAGAATTATAAGTATGTGAAGTACAAATACAAATGAGCAACAGAAAAAAAATAAAAAAAAAATGTTTATACACGAGTATGGCGATAAAACTAAAAGAACTCAACTCAACTGAACTGAACTGAACTGAAAATGCAATGTGAAGTAAAGTGGGTTAGGTTAGAGGTGTGTGTAGGTAGGTTATAGAGAGCAAGAAGGTCGAGTCGGTTGCATACAACTCTTTTACATGCATACATGTATGTGTGTGTGTGTGTCTATACAGATGTACATCTATATATGTAGTTGTAGTTATATAGATTTTGGCTTGGTAAATTTCATGCACGCGTCTACAATTCAAACCGTTGCACGCGGCGTATGCGCAATAAAAAATCCCATTCAATAATTTGTTGTACAGTAATAGAGATACCCTTTACGTAGTAAAGAGTTAAGCAAATATATTATGGTTGCGGTGGAATACCCTTTCTTAGCACTAGGCAATGGTAGTTTATATTATGAATATCCTTAAAAATATATATTCTATATGGATTCTTTAATAGCTCATCTTTTGTGTTAACTTTTAAATGTTTTCTATTGTGATTGAATTTATTTAATTTATATACATTTTATTATAGTAATAGATATAGATTTTGATCTGAAGAAGCATTACTTGGAGGAAAGAAAAGAGAGTAGTAAATAAATAATTTTTTCCTTTTACTATCTAAGCCAAAAAGGAATAAATAATCTATCTTTCTTATTTGTTTTACATGGCGAGCATATTACAAATGACTTAAAGGTTTGGCAACAAATGGAAAATTTGTTGATTGCTTCGTTAATTGTAAGGCGTTAAGAGCTTTGAACAATTTTAATTGCCTGGAAATTATGGATCCTTAAACGAATAAACTTTTTTCATATAGACTTAGAAGCCAAATACATACCTTTGAACATAAATCAAATCAACAAAATTCTAATCAGATCATATTACCCAGAGAGGATCCTTTGATAATTCCTAGTCGAAACTCTAAGCATAGCTTTCTGGTTACTGATTTTATAGATTTCTAGAACATAAAAAGTACCTTGAATGTAAACGTCAATCCACTTGTTGGTGTATATTTAACAAACCCGATGTAGATCCTATAAACTCCATATAGTAAACTGTAGAATATGTTGCAATTGAAGATACATCCACACTTTACGAACTTCACTAGTAAGTTTTGATCTTTGTAAACGAAATCGGTTTAGGGGTCTTCAGCTAGGAAGAGAGATCCCAACGTGGATATGTTCAGTCATTCAGTTTTATCATTTATAAACATAAGCTAAATCGGTGATACGATCATCGGAACTGCCTCTTAGGTAGCTATCAATCCTTTTTTGTTATATTTCTAAAAATTAATTAATTCTTGTTAATTTTATAAGAAAAATAGTTTTAAAAAATACGTTTTTGGTATTATAAGTAGAGGCTCTCATAGTTGTAGCTGTCTAGAACTATCTCATAGTCTATAAATTAATCTTAATCTCTTAAAACTCCATTAAATTTAACAGATCTAATGCTAAGTAGTGAAATTATATATTAATGATTATATTATTTTAAAAACATCCCTCCGCCTATTACAACTCACATTTTGTAAGTCCCAATCCTCCCTTGTAGATCATCTCATACAGGGTATCATATACATATGTATATAATATTACATATAAATATATGTATGTATGTACATATATATAATTTCCAACCGAGTCTATACAACTAAAGAGGCTAATTTCTATCAATTGCAATAATACTTTGTCTTGGCTTGCGCCTTGTCGCCTCTCCTGGCCATCATTTATTGAGGCAAGGACCTTGAGACTGTAATCATCTGTATGGCAAATATATTGTACATAAAATGCATAAATATATATGTATATGTATACTTATTTCTAAATATGCCAATTAGCCTAAGCTAAGCTAAACACGGCGACGATGACGAAGACGACTCATTTCATTGATTGAACAAAAACGCAGCAGCAACAATTTACTTATAATTAGTGCCCTGGGACGCGCTTTCAAAAACTTGTTGAATTTATGACTTTTGTTCAACTACTGTGGATTCTAAAGCTAAACTAATTGATATTGTTTAAAAAAAAAAACACAAAAGCATAACAATTAGTTTTAGTTAATTAGGAATTTGTCACACCTATTTTCTTGTTTTGTTTTTTTATTGCTTTTTTACGTGAGATTTGTTTAAGTATTCAGCAGCTCAATTATTTACAATTGCTTAATAATAGAAAAATCACAATACAGGGACAAAGGGCCAGATTAAAAGAAGAGGAATAATAGAAGAAAGAGAATAGAAGTAGTAGAATAATATTATAAAATATACTTTAATATAAAAACTTTCGATGGAGAGAATCCTTGAAAGAAACGAAGCAAACGTAAAAGATAAAATGCTTTAAAAAGAAAGCTAAAAGATTCGGCTATCCATATAAAAGTTGGAACACTACGAAGGCAAGTTGGTAAAAAGAATTCCTAAAAGGATGATGCAAAGAACAGAAGAAATTCAGAAAATTCTGAAAAGTAAGAATAATTTGAAGAGCAAACAATGGAATAGAAGAATCAGAAACAAAGTCTAACAAAATTAAAAAAGAAATAATTTATAGAACAATAAATGAAAAATAATAAACAAGCAGTCCTCGGTAGATGAGTTGTCTAAGTGGCCCAGTCATTTAGTCAACTGAACAACGAGGATCCGGGTTCGAATCCCAGGCTAGTGTATGGATGTAGTTTTTCGTCTAAGCCGAAGGCCTTAGTTGCCAGTGCTTGTAAAATATAGTTAGGTTGATAGTTTATAACTATATCCTACACTTTGATAATAATAATAATAATAAACAAAAAGTTGGAAAATAAATAAAAACTTTCTTTAAAAAAAGAAAGAGAAAGCAGAAACAAAGAATTAAAAGGAGAGGGAAATAACAAATTAAAAAAACGAAAAGCCATAAAATGATTTAACATTCAGACAAAAGAGTATATAGAATGCAAGTGTTTTTCAAAAAAGGAGGAAGAAAGAAAGAAAGAATAAGAAACGAAGAAGACCAAAGCAAAGAACAAGAGAAGGAACATTTGTTTCTGTTTTGCAATGTTTTAATGTAAATCTGACAAAGAAGAGCCACTGTTCCTGAAGAAGACCAATAACTTGTTTCTTTAAGGTTCTTCAGTTCCCCAACTTGTAAGGCATGGACCGCTTATTGATAGAACCTAGGGCAATGAAAGAGAAGTGCAAAAACTGGTACCTACAGCTTTAAAACTGCAAAAGTTCCTCCTTGCCATTTCCATTGTTATGTAAATATCCTTGAAAATTTGCTAATTAGTTTTTTAAGGCCTACGCAATCATTGAACCCGCAGGACCTTGTCTTAACTGCTAATTAGAGAATGTCAACCAACTATATAATTATGGCTTAAGAACAAAAGTTGATTGACCATTTACAGCATGAAAATTCCTCCCCCACCCCTCACCATTGGGTAGCTATATTTAAGCCGCCTTCCTTTCAATTTGTCAGCCGCACTGCTCAGTTTACAATTTACAATTGTTCTATAAATAGCGACCACAACCTAACCTAACCCATTAATGTCACTTGAAATTGACTGACCAACGACCGGCCGACCAACCGTCTGTCCGCCAATCTGTCTGTTGTTATTGTTGTCTCGACTATTCAATTTGTCCCCAAAAGTAAAAGTGAAATTCAAAATGAGCAGAGGCGTCAGACCAAGAGAGAGAGAAAGAAATAGCGAGAGAGAGAGAGAGTTCATTCATCCAATTTTTTTTATTCTGCCCGACTTCCGCATATAATATGCAGGCGAAACGAAAGTGAGAGCGACTGTTGACGCGCCTTCGCCTCCTCTGCTGCCCATCAGCTGCTGCTGCTTCTCCTCCTTCTCGTCATAATGCTATTTGTTGTTTTGTCCATTTAATCATTGCAAATTTTATGCAATCTGCTTTCGAGTGTTTTTCTGTTTTGATCTTTTTATAACCATTGTAAGATTGTGTGTGAGTGTATGTGTGTGGCTGTGTGCATGGTGTGCCATATATCAAAAAAACCTGAAAAGCATGTCAGGCATTTTTTCTGATTTGATTAAGCTCGCGCGAGAGCAATGACTTTATTTACAACTGGAAAATCTAAATGTGGAAAATACGCACAAGCAAAAATAAAAACTGTCCTCTAAATTAAAAGTTGATTTTTTATAAACAGACGCAACTGATGTGAGCTTATCCCACCAACCAACATTATCGTTAACGTAATTTGTTTGCAGAGCAATTGTCGTCAGTGCCGCCAACTAGGCGGATGGCTGAAAACCAGTTTAGTTTGCTTTTCTAAAAAAACTTTATGATGGTTATCTTAAGTTTATAGCCTGCAATTAGTGAAAGTAAGAGGCAGCGAAAACGTCAGCAGTAGCTACATTTTCTTTAATGCAATTTTAGTTTTATCGACCAAACAAGCATATTATTTCTATTTTAAATGTTACCGCCAAAATGGGTTAACAGTCTATGTTAGCAACATCGGTTCAGTATTTAACAGCACTTAATGTGCCTGTATTGCTCAACACTAGTGGCGTTTATCGATTATTTAGTGAGACCTCAACCTCAAAAGTAATCGTAAAAGAAAGCGGTATAAAAATGACCTCGTTGGATACTTGTAAATTGCTTCTTAAAAGCATGCCCTGCGAAATGGAAGAACTAGCACAATTAATACAGGAACTCAACTTTACCATACCCCGCTCACTAAATAACTTTGGGCGAAAGCGTGCCATCCTGGAATATGTTAATCCCGGTGAGGCTCAACTGGCATACGATGAATTTAAGGGTTTGGACAATGTGCTTGATAAACCGCTTCGATTAAGTCCATTTGGTCACAAGTCATCATCTACTAACACGGAAAGCAGTAAATCCAATAAATCCACACAGACCAAGAAACACGGGCAGTTAAAGGAGCAGCAGCCAGCGGAGTGCCCGGAGCAACAGGCTGAGCTCAACAAGTATGTGCAAAAGTTAAATGATTTCATGCAGAAGCCACCACCATCATATCTACGCTATAACTATCCATCCATCAATAATGATATACTGGCCGCAATAAGCCAAACCTTGTTAAATAATAAAGGATTCTATTATCAAGTACTCCACTTGATGAATCGTATGAATCTCGAGCCGCCGTTTAAGAAGCGTGAGAAGAGTCTTTTTCAAACACAATATCGTCCAAGTGCAAGCACACAAACAGATACAATTGAGAAGGTGCCCAGTCCAAGTGAAAGTGAATTGGAGAGCGAAACCGAAAAAGAGCAAAGCAAACCCAAAAGGCAATGCCTGGATAAGAAACAAGAAGAGCAACGTCGTCAGCACAGACTTAAAAAGACACGTCAAATGCTTCAACAATTTGCCAAGGCACCTCAAACTAAAGATAAAATTCAAACCCAAACTCAGGCTACTCCATTAATTAATTTACCCAAAATTGAGCTCAAATTGCCAGAGACTCTGATCCCGGCCTCTGTCCAATCCATTCCTCAGGAACGTTTGTCCCAGTCAGAACTCCAGGCACTGCCTATCTATCAAAACTATCAAGAAGGAACACCTAGTCATAAACTTTATATTAAAAATCTAACAAAAACTGTTAACCATGAGCAATTGCTCGAACTATATAGTAAATATGTTCCAAGTGCCGACAAATTGGAAGTTAAAGTCATGCAACAGGGTCGCATGAAGGGTCAAGCTTTTGTTACCTTTAATGAACAAATCAGTCTAACTATAGTCGCCCAGGCTCTAAATGAAACCAATGGCCTCTTATGGCAACAAAAGCCCATGATTGTATGCTATGGCAAACATCAAGCTAAAAAGGATGCAACTATTTGAGATTAGGAAAACATCCAGCCATAAAGGAATGAACATTTTGAGGTTAGGAAACATTTTTAGTTCTAAAAACTAAAGTAGTTTCAAGAGGTTACATGGGTTTTACTTGGAATACTGATCCAAAGATCATCAACTAACTAAATGGCTTCCATAAGTAATACTTTTTAATATAAATTAGTTAATTTATCTTACGCAAACACTTCATAATCCCATGTAACCCCTTTTTTATATCGAATGTAGATTATTTTCTTATAGTAACCATTTCTAAAAATGTCAAAATCATAAAATATGATATATATGCAACAACTCTCAACTAGTCGTCAGTTTATCATATTTTCCACAGATATATTTTGTAAAAATCTCTCGATATAAAAAAATCAAAAAATCACTCAAAAAAAAACAAAAAAAAAAAAATAATAAGATAAATTATATATTTTTACTTTGGTTAACATTTTCTCATATGATGTTCTTGCAGACAATTGGGTCTGATTGATACCATATATGTGGAAGGTGCGCGACCAGATCCAGCTAACGATCCCGAAGAAGAGGCAAATATCACAGTTGAAGCTGTTGGTATAGGTGTTCCAGGTGTTATTCCCCCAAAAACAAAGAAGTTACGAAAATCAAAACAACTGGCCATGCAGCCATATAGTTATGTGATTGCTGTTGATTTTGAAGCCACATGTTGGGAAAAACAGGCGCCTCCCCAGTGGCGAGAGGCAGAGATTATAGGTGAGTGAAATTGAAAATTTACTCCTCAGAGGATCTCTTAACTAATCCACTCTTTTGTCTTAATTTAGAGTTCCCAGCTGTCTTGATCAATTTAAAGACAGCCAAAATTGAAGCTGAATTTCACAAATATATCATGCCTATTGAGTCGCCACGTTTAAGTAGCTATTGTACGGAATTAACTGGCATTCAGCAAAAGACTGTTGATAATGGTGTCCCTCTACAGACGGCCCTGATGATGTTCCATGAATGGTTGCGCAAGGAGCTACGTGCCCGCAATTTAATCTTACCCAAAATGAGTAAATCTAATATATTGGGCAATTGTGCCTTTGTTACCTGGACTGATTGGGATTTTGGCATTTGTTTGGCCAAAGAGTGTACAAGGAAACGTATGCGTAAAGCTGCCTATTTTAATCAATGGATCGATGTGAGAGCCATTTATCGTGAATGGTATAAATATCGTCCATGCAATTTTAGTGATGCCCTATCCCATGTTGGATTGGCTTTCGAGGGACGTGCCCATTCTGGTATTGATGATGCCAAAAATTTGGGCTCTCTAATGTGCAAAATGGTACGAGATGGTGCCCTATTTTCTATAACCAAAGATCTGACGCCATATCAACAGCTCAATCCAAATTGTGTTTTGTGAACGAGCTGCAGGACAACACATCCCTCCAAGAGTTAAATCAGAAAGCGGGCATTAGCAGTAGCAGCAGCAGGAGCAGGAACATCAGCAGTAGCAAACACTAGAACTTAGTTACACATTTAGAATTTGATTTACATGAAAGGAAAACAAATCAACGACTAAATATTTAAAAAACAAAAAAACAAAAACTGGTTTCAATTTATTGTTTTCCCATTCTAATTCTTTATTTCATTTTTTTCTAATGGCAATTGATAAGACTTGAAAATTCAATGAATTGTTTAAATTACGATTATATAGGCAGCCTAACTAAAGATCGGTGATTTGTAAACCGATTAATTCAGTAATAATTACTATATGCATATGGCCTTAGAGCATACATAAAAAACAAAAAATACATATTTTTCTACCATTCATACTTACTTGATAATATCTAGTTGTAGACTATATAATGATAACAATAATGATGGAAATGCAATACTTATTATAATGACTTACACAATCGCCTATCCCCTTAGCTCAATAAGGCGTCCAACTAATAAAGAAAAGAAACACGACTTGGGTCAATACCTATTAAAAGCGTTGTATGTTTTAATTTTTTAACTATTTTAATAAAGCAAGGAAATTATGATGGAATTGGTATAAAGGCAAACAAATTGTTAACAGTGTCCATAAAATGGTCAAAATCAAGGTTATTGGGTTATTACTAAAAAAAAAAAAAAAAGGAGCCGTCGACAACTTCTAACTTCAGGGACCTATGAATGGTAAAAACGTTAAATGCCTAGATGAAGTTGTTTCCCACAATATTTTGCCTTCCAAATCACAGTCTGGAAATACATTGATAGCAGAATACCAAAGGACTGCTAAAAACACCACTGATTTTAAGGACTTCCGAAAACAAAATTACAATTAAGTTTATTGTAATACCGAAAATGTCTAATTTCGAAAAAAAAAAAATACTATATATATATAGGAACTTCTATTTTACAAGACAATTGAAAATGACTTTATGATAAGTCGATAAAATTTAATAGATACACTTAAATTATGTATTTTTAACGGATTGTTCATGATTAGCACTACTAATATAATTTTTAACCACTGTTCTTATCAACTTCCAAGAACGTTAGTACTATTAGGTTTTATAGAAATATCTTAATTATATTCAGTCAACGAAATATTTGCATTATTACAATTAATATTAAGTAAAATATTAAAAATTTTATATTTTCATTAAAAAATTTACATCTTGTATAACCACTGTAAACATGCTCTCCTAAACCTGTTAACCACCTGTTGATTACAATAATGTAATCGTAACAGTGTGTCAAATGTTAGCCAATGAAGAACGGGAAATCATTTCAACCGAAAAAACAACGAACTGTTGCTATTAGCTTCACGCTGGACAGACATTTTGTTTGAATGAATTTGAGATATTTATAAAGCCAATGGAATTATTTGATATACTCTTCTAATTTTAGTAACAAATTTAGAGATTTTGTAAGGGCCTCTTGGTATCCACTTACAGAAAGATATTTATGCGTTTCAGGTATTTAAAGACATTTTATTATTACTATTTGTGAAAAACAATAGTTTGCAAGAAAAACACTTTAAATTACTAGAATGGGAAACGTTTTTAAACTTGACTAGATATTCTGGCTGTTTTTTTTTTTTGGATTATTGCCAAAATTCTAAAATCGTTTATGACTTCCTACAAAACTGCAATTTTCCTTTGTTTTCATTACATTTCCTACCACCAATTTGCACAAGTGTTAAGGTCTTGTCTTAATAGCCAATTGTATGACAGCCTTTTCGCCCATTCTCATCCAGAAGGGATTGTCCTCCGTTAACCATTCCGCCTCACATTCGGTTAAACCACAATATATATCAGATTTAATGGTACGCAAAGCGCATATACTTGTTGGTAGAAATCCCTTTAGGCAATCAATAAACGGTGTTGTCGTCTCCCAATTGATATCACTGAGAAGTTTACGATAATTGAGATCTCCCTTAAAGATGACCAATGTTGCTTCACTGAGTGATACATATAAACAGGAATTCAATTTCTTCATAGCACTGTATTCACGCGGCGATGTCCAAAAGTTGGAATTCTTACAGAAAATGATCGAATGATCACGCAAATAACCACGTAATCGTCGACCAAAAGATGCCAATTGGGGAATGTCATTGCGGATAAGGAAATCGAGCATCCAATGGGCATCGCTGAGTGTGGCATCCGAAATAAACCATGGAATGGCTTTGAAATGGAAATTAACACGTTTCGCTAGACCCGTTTCAATAATATACCCAGCCAACAGCAAATCGGTAAATAGTTCAAATTCCGCATTATCACAGACAATATCAACATATAGTGGTTCCAGTGGGAATTCGGTAAGCAAATTCCAACATTGTGCCGATTCATCTGCCAATATATTCTTATCATTATCAGAGATTAATTTAAAGATATTCTCTTCAGTATTCAAAGCCAAGTTATTTCCCCACAAAGACAATTTTAGCATTAACTGGAAATTCTCCTGTGAACGCTCGAGACGATTTGTGGCGATGCGTGCATTAAGCATTTGATTCTTATATCCCATGCTATTAATGATCTTATGCTGACTGAAGTAATCATATTTCTTTAGTGTATCGGAACGATGAAATATTGCCCATATACGGCGATACAAATAGCATTCCGCATATAACCATACGGCGGAGAACCATTGATTCTTCTCCTCTTTCAAACTGAGAAGGAAACTATTCCAAGACTTTGTGTCCGATGCTTTGCCATAGAACAATGAAAGTGGACGATTATCCGATATTTCTTGAAATAAAATATCCAAACTCCAGATGATACGTTTTAAATCAAAGTGAACATAATTGCCATAAAGTTCTATAAGTCGCGATTCGTCGTCCCTAAGAAACGAAATCATTTCCAATAGCAAATTGGGTAAACGTTCAGTGAATGTGACATAGGCCAAGCTACGTTTAAATTTGGCACACAATCTCTGACGACATGGCGTTGTCTTATCGACTATATAATTCTTTTCCATAAATTGACGCTCCAAAAGAACATAGGCTGGATCCGCATCGGAATTATTCTCCGTAAATGCAGTCATATCGCTATAGACACTCGGTTGGGTCCTTGAGTCTTCTGTATCATCATGAATATAGGAAATCATAATTTATTTTTGTTTTTTCCAATAAATTTTGATAACTTAGGCCTAGAGAAAAAAAAGGAAACGAAATGGTTGTGTGAGTGTGCTTTCATTTAACAATGCAATAAGGCAAAACTTGTACAATCAATAAAGCTAACAATTACAATAATATTTAACTAGTTTACTTATTGGCAAATTGTATTATGCCATATTCGCCAGTTAACATCCATTCTTTGTTCTTGGCAAAGAGTTGCTCGGATATGCCTTCGGGCAGGCCACAAATTAAATCCGCTTTCACTGTGCGCAATGTGCAGAGATTCGAGGGACGGAATCCTTGAAGAAAAAACAATAATATTATAAAGAGTTAAAATTGATTCAACTTCTTTTACTTACCTCTCAAACAGGTTTCAAATGCTTCCGTGTCTGGCCAAGAGAAATCACCCAAAAGTTTGCGATAATTTAGATCACCTTTAAATATAATCAATTGAGCTTCTTCCAGACGTTTGTATAGCTCCGGTTTTACCTCCCGCATGCGATAGAATTCATAAGGACCTGTCCAAAAGTGTTCCAATGGTGACAATTCGAATTTACCCTCCTCGGTAAAGCGTTGCAATTTCTTGCCCAAACCACTTAGAACTTCATCCTTTTGATCGGCTAGAAATTGCAGAGTCCAATGATAGTCGTGTGCCATTACATCGGATATAAACCAGGGTATGGCCTTGGGATTGAATCGCACCTTTGATGCTAAACCTTTATCAATAATATATTCAGCTACAATTAAATCTGTATACAATTCGTAGCCGGCATTATCAAAAATAATGTCCACAATGCCATCTTTAGAGCCACCATCAACGGCTTGCCATATCTGTAGAGTATTATCAATGAGTAAATTGGATTCGAGTGCTGTGACCTGTTCGAAGGCTTCGCCTGTTGGTTTTATCTGTTTGCCTGACGTGATGGATAGATCACATCGATTACCCCATAAATTCAATTTAATTAGCTGACGGAAAGTTGCTGCATCTTTTGTTGTATTCCTTGTGGCCCTGGCCACAGCCAGCATGGCATCGACACTCAATTTGGCAGCAGTTTTCTTTTGATTACCAAAATAATCATAGGAAGACAAACATTTTGAGGCCTGAAAGACGGCCGAGATTTTACGATACATATAACATTCGGCATACAGCCAGCAGACATTGAAATAACAACGTTTATCCTTATCCAATTGCTCAAGGAATGTGTTCCATGCTTCAGTATCGGCCTCTGTGAATAAAGGAATCAAATGACTCATAAAAACTTCTATGGAAACTCTCAAATCTCTTGATGCATACCCTTTCCCTCGAAGGGCAACAGTGGGCCATTGTTTAGAATATTTTGGCGCAATTCCGTAACAGCTGCTGCCGTTTGCTCACTATCTGCGCCTGCGTCCTATTTCAAATCAATCATTTTTTAGGGTAAATCATTTGAAAAACAATAACAACTTACTGCACCATATTGACGAATCAATTCATCTTTATCCTTGACTAGAGAAGCAGCAATTGTTTCCAAAGTTGAGGGCAAACGTACACGGAACGTGTAATAAGCAAAGCTCCTACAAATCAATATTGCCACACATGTATATTATATATAAAAGAGATGTATATATATAATATGTTCTAAATTTAATCGCTTACTGCTTATAGAGAGCTCTCAGATCTGATTTGGTTGGTGTCGGGCCATCAATTATGCCATTTTTTACATCGAATTCGTCACTCTGATCTGGCAAGGTCATTTCAATGTAAAATTACAATTCAAATTTATGATTTTCAAATATATATAGTAGATAATATAGTTGTGGCTTCTCAAAGTTGTGGCGGAAAAATACTGAGTGCAACTGATAACTGACACTAGCACAGCTGATGGTCGAAAAGTCAACCAGAGGTCAGTGTTGCTTAAGAAAGTCATTTGCTAAACTCCAGTGTTGATCAATTAATGTATTTATAACGGTTCTTTATGTTCGAATTTAATATGGTGAAAATTATTTTCACTATAGATTTAATATTTTATTTTGTTAATAAATAACATTGAATAAATGTGTATAATTGATAACTGTTTGGTTAGAATTTGAATTTAAATAGACATGCATTTCTAATTCTTTTTCTCTTTGTATATATATATATATAAATTAAATTGCCTTTGTTTTGCTTTAATAGCCAAATTCTCTCGATCCATCGACAAATTGCATAATGCCATAATTCCCCGTTATCATCCATTGTGCGTCTTGTTCACTCAATGTCTCATATACACCTTCCGGCAAACCGGATATAACTTCCGCTTTAATTGATCGCAGAATGCAAATATTAGTGGGCAAAAAACCACTCAAACTAGTTGTAAGATCTTGGGTGGGATCCCAGCAGACATCATTCAAGAGTTTACGATAATTGAGATCGCCCTTGAATATGATTAGCTTAGACTGTTGCAATGAGCTATACAAATCAGGCAAGACATCGCGCATTCTATATATGAAGAAAACGAATAGATTACAATTTCATCTGAAAGATATGAGCTGTAATTGGCTTACCTGTGGAAGGCATATGGTCCAGTCCAAAAGGGTGACATTGTAGCCAATTCAAATTTACCCTCATCAAGGAATTGCAAAAACTTTTTACCAATCAAACTGATAATATAATCAGAATGATCACTTAAATATTGGAGAGTCCATTTTAAATCATGTTCAGTCACATCGGAGACAAACCATGGATGGGCCTTAACATGGAAGCGCACCTTTTGTGTCAAACCCTTTTCAATCATGTACTCGGCTAGAATGAAATCTGTAAACAATTCATAGCCAGCATTATCGAGTATATAGTCGATTTGCTCTATATCTTTCTTTTGTGTCTGTTTCTTATCTAGACATTCCCATATTTGCATCGCATGATTGATCAATATATAATCATTTGTTGAGCCAGCATCTTCGAGAACTTTACGATTAAAAAGTCGGGCCGTTTCTGGATCATCATTACGATTGGCCCACAAACTAAATTTCATTAGCTCCTCAAACATTTCCACATTTTTCTCTGTTCTTCGCGTATACTTGACCAATGAGAGTATATCATCTATGCTGGAGATTAGAGCTTGTTCTTTAAGTTTACCAAAATAATCGAAATGCTTAAGGAAAATGCTATTCTCTACAAAGGAGAAGAGTTTTCTATACATGTAGCATTCGGCATGTAACCAACAGGCACGATAGAATGTACTCTCATCCTCGGACAAGTGGGTGAGAAAGTTGTTCCATAGTTCTCGATCCGGTTCTAGATAGAAAGTTGAATTACAACAAAGGTTATAAGAATTTTTGAAAAGTTATTTACTTACCATCTCCCGTGAACCTTTCAAATGGTTTATCCGTTTGGAGTTCATATTTTAGCTTTGAGATGAGCCCTATGATAATCTTTAGCTCTTCTCGTGCGCTCTGTTCAAAATTGGAAGGGGCTAAAGGGTTAAAATTAGAATATTCACATGTCTAGTCCCTAATTAATTACAAACCTCACCAAATTGTGACACCAGCTCATTTTTATCCTTAGTCATTGTATCTATTACTGTGGTCAGGACCACTGGAAGGCGGCTGCGTAAAGTAAAATAGGCATAACTACGCTTATATTTACCAGACATAAAGGCGTTACGGGGTGTGGGTATATCAACGATATTATATTTTGCATCGAAATCCGATTTAAAGAGTTTTTGCATCTTTTGTCCATCATTTTTTGGTTCGACCGGTGTTGCTGATGTCGTAGCTGCCGCTGCCGCCGCCTCCTCCGACACAGAAGGCTCCATGAGGCTGTCTAATCTAACGTTTTACTTATTTATTTTGCTTACAATTTTTCATGAAAATACATAAATTTAGTTTGATTTGAGCATTTTGACAAGTTCTTGTTATTTTTTCCAAAAAACAGATTGGCAGCCCAGTATATCAGCTGTTCACGTATGCGACAGGTATACTACTTGTCACAAGTATTTAAAAGTCACAAATCACGGTTAAGCGGTGAAATATTAAAGTAATTGTTAAAATTGCTCAAAATTCAACATATCATGTTTTTTTATTTCATTTTTAATTCAATTTCTGTCAGACAGACGAATTTTTATAACATTTTGTTAATATGTTTATTTTTTAATTTAGATTGTCCAATTGCTTCTTCACTGTCACTGTTAAATCAGCTGTTAAGTACGGCCACTTGAGATTGCTTACCCGTAAATATCGCTTGTTAATGCACAGATTGCAAAATTGGTCAATAATTAACGTCGAAATTTCTTGTTATTAATTAAACTTAATTTCAATTAAGCAATAATAACAAAATGAGAGGCGATAAGGTGGGTTTATTTTAATTCAAATTTGACCAGCACCATCAATGTTACAGTTACATCATTGTGAATTAAGAGCACGAAAATTGAACTTCGATTTCGAACAATGTTGTTGGTGTTGTTACTGCTGCCGGCATTAATATACATTGATTTCATCATGGCAATTGAACCCTTACAGCCATTTCCCCCATTGAAAAATGATAATCTATTGCGTGCCGCACGCGGTGAAGTGGTGGATCGTGTACCCGTTTGGGTAATGCGGCAAGCCGGACGTTATTTGCCTGAATTTCAGGAGCTGCGCAAGCAACATGATTTCTTTACCGTCTGCCGCACACCCGAACTGGCCTGTGAGGTGACCATGCAGCCGTTGCGACGATTTGATCTGGATGCCTCGATTATATTCTCGGACATATTGGTTATACCCCAGGCGTTGGGTTTGACAGTGGAAATGCATGCCGGAGTCGGTCCTGTATTGCCACAGCCCATCCGGACGCCTGATGATCTGAAGCGATTGACACCCGATGGTGCCTTGTCGCGTCTAAGCTATGTTGGTGATGCCATAACCATGATGCGACATAAATTGGATGGTCGTGTGCCTTTGATTGGATTTAGTGGGGCTCCATGGACTCTCATGGGCTACATGATAGAGGGTGGCGGCAGTAAAACCATGTCCAAGGCTAAAGCCTGGCTTAAAGAATATCCGGAGGAGACGAGATTGTTTCTTAATCTATTGACAGATGCCATAGTGGACTACTTGGAGATGCAGGTTCAGGCTGGTGCCCAAATGTTGCAAATTTTCGAATCCTCTGCTGAGCATTTAAGCAGCGAAGAATTCCTCGAATGGAGCACTCCATATTTACGTCGCATACGTAATGAGCTGGTAGATCGCTTAACCAAAAAAGTCATTCCCCTGGTGCCGCTGGTAAGAGAGTATATATATCTTTAAATATATCTAATCCTGGTCTTCCCCTGATTATTCCAGACTTTGTTTGCCAAGGGCGCTGGACATTCGCTAAAGGAGCAAAGTGAACTTGGCTACGATGTTATTGGCCTCGATTGGACTGTGGATCCTGTTGAGGCACGCAGACAAGTCGGACCCAATATAACGTTGCAAGGCAACTTGGATCCGCAGGACATGTACCGTGATCCTGAAGAGTTGCGTACATTAACTACCGAAATGGTGCATAAATTTGGCAAATCTCGTTATATAGCCAATTTGGGTCATGGAATAACTCCTCAGACCCCTATCAATAGCATGGAAATACTTGTAGAGGCCGTGCACAAGGCTCTCTAAAATCATTTGTGAGATTTCTTTAACTAAGCGGATGCCTTATCATTTTTGTATTTGAAAAATAAAGACAACTTTTTGGGTTTAGGGTTAGAATCTAATTCAAGTTTTTTCCTCTTCCTGTTGGATTTTATCATAGATCATCAACAGACTGCCGCAGCATATAAGTATTGTTCCTATCACCACTTCTAAAAATGTAAATAAACACACAGTAAGTCAGTTCATGATGTCAAAGAGCCACTGTACTCACTCTTTCCAGGCAATTTTTCGCCCAAGGCATAGCTCGTAATGGCTGTAAAGGCAAAACTTAGGGAATTGGCCACAGGCACAGCTACTGTAATGCTAGCATTTTGTAAAGTCCAAACATACAGAGCACTTCCCAACTGATTTAAGCCAAAAGGGAGCCAATAACTCCATCGGGAGCCTATCAGTCTAATCTCCTTCAGGAAGTTACGCCATTTGGAGCCCGTGTCCTTAACAGACTCAATGCCCCGACTGCCCAGACGTATAAAAGGATTGGTTACGCCCCAGAGCAAACCAACAGCCAGAAGTTGTCCTACAAACAAATTATTTACAATTTAAATCAAATATTTATTATTAAAATTTACCAACGATAGACCACATTTATCGATAGTTTTACTATCATACTGGCAACTCTAATATCGGTCAGCCCTGGTTCGATTAACATTTACGCAACCCTGACATTTGACAATTCTTTTACGTCAGCTTTCATTTCCGTATAGGTGGGTAATTTTAAGTTTCTGCAACTTTAATCAAAAAACATCGTAATTTTCAATCAAATAAACGGATGTTTATGTGGGAAATGCAAGGCTATACAATTAGAGCTAATGAAACATGTATAGATTTTGTACATAATGTTAAACTTTGTGGGTTTATTTGATGACTGAAAATTGCAATCGGCTTTTTTGTGTAATGTTGTTATTTACGATGATGTGGAAAAAGGAATTAATTATGCATATTTCTTGAATGCTTTAGGTTATTGAATAGCACCGTTGCGACACGACAGCAAGAAAAATGGCCAAAACTAAGGGCGAGAAAATCAACAAATCGGCCATCAATGAGGTGGTGACCCGCGAGTGCACCATCCATTTGGCCAAGCGTGTGCACAACATTGGCTTCAAGAAGCGCGCTCCGCGTGCCATCAAGGAGATCCGCAAGTTTGCCGAACGTGAAATGGGTACCAATGACGTGAGAATTGATACCCGTCTTAACAAGCACATCTGGTCCAAGGGTATCAGGTAAGTCCAACACATACCATAATAAAAGGAATCTGTAATTCTTATAAATCTCCTCCCACTCTCTCCCCATTAGATCCACACCATTCCGTGTGCGCGTCCGTTTGGCGCGTCGTCGCAACGATGATGAGGATTCCCCCAACAAATTGTACACCTATGTGACATATGTGCCGGTGCCCACCTTCAAGAACCTGCAAACTGAGAATGTGGAATCCAACGACGATTAAACCCAACAGTTATTGAAAGTAAATTCATTCAATAAAAAGTAAATTTTTATTTAGAAAAAAAAACCAACAAGAAGAAAAGTAATCTATAACAAATAACAAATGTGATGAATTTCTGTGATTTAAAGTTGTGTGAATTGTGGCCCAATCAAGTAAAGATCTTGACTGGAAGTTAAACCCAAAAGTGACATATTCGACATGCCAAATTCTAGGAGAATCATTGTGTGATTTAAGGGTAAAGTGCTCTCCTTTAAGATCAACTGAAAACCGGCTGCTCCTTGGTGTTGATAGATAGTCAAGGGCTGCTCCTTACTGGTCAGGCAAAGCAAAAGATCATCCGTTTCCTTCAAATACCAGAAAGTCATGTCGTTTGGTTTTCCTGCCTCCGAATTTAGTTCTATTAGCTGTTCCAATTTGCTAGACCTGGATATGAGAAGATTCGATGTAACCATTAGAATACTATATACTGAAGGTTTACCATATTTTTAGCCACCTGTAGATATGTATCTCTGGTGTAGGTCTTACTACAAGCAAAGCCATATAATTATCGTAAATGGAAATTCGTTCTACTTGTTTATCCTTAATAATGTAATTTAATTGATATTTTTCTTCTTTGTTCCATTGCCAAATTTCCACCACTTGATCGTGGGTCAGTAGTACTAGAGATGTATCCTCATTGGGAGCAGGCAACAGCTGTTTTACATTGCTCCTGGGTATCTCGGAATATTTTGTAGTATTACTGTTCGCGTTGTGGCAACTAATGTTTACTTTATCCACCAATTGTCGAGCCAAACATTTGTGCTGGCCCAAATTTAATGAGAATTTCCTATTGGTTGTATTATATGTTGTATCGAAGTCGTTAATACTGAAATTGGGAAAAGCAGCTGCAGCTGTGAAAGGAATGTAGCAAAAACAACGTCAGAAATGTAAAAGTCGACTAGGTTATACACTACCCAAAAGATGACTTATATAGGTAACAAGTATAAATGAACTAATGATTACTATAGGTAATAGTTTTTCTTTTTATATATCTCCTTCAAAAATAACTTTGAAGATTTTTATGGATCATTTTATAGTTCATTGATTAGATATAACCAAATTAGATTAATATTTCCAATGCCCCCTTCTACTCGAGGAAAGAGTATAATGAAAACAATGCAATGCAATTGATAAGAACCAATGGAAAAGTGTGGTTAGGTTGTCGCTGTTTTTTAATTTAAAAGCCGGAGAAGCCAAATCGCAATAGAACAGTCAATATCCGATTAACAAAGAGAACGCAAGTAAACGCCCACAAAGGAGTATAGTGAAAACCAAGAGAAATGCATAAATTTAGCTTAAGATTCCAAGCCATTGGCTTTGGCGTAATGTGGTTGAGCCTGGTTACCATCAGTGTGCAGGCCATGAAACCAACAACAGCTCCAAAAATAAGTATAGCACAATTAGGCAGCAGGTAAGCTTAAAAGGAAGAGCGTTAAAAGAGTATTCTAACTTCAATTCTCAACAGCCCCAGAAGCGCTCCTTTGACAGGTGTTCCTCAATATGAAATAAGTACAGCCAAATCGGATGAAGGAGTTCGTAAGACTTCATTACTACCCATGGTGATTAATACTTGGAATTTTACTCAGGCCAATAGGCTAGCGTGGCGCATTTTGAATACCACACGGGGCGGTCTTCGCCAGACGCGCAATGCCGTGGTCGAAGGTTGCACCAAATGTGAGGAACTGCAATGCGATGGTAGTGTCGGTTACGGTGGCTCACCCGACGAACTTGGTGAGACCACATTGGATGCCATGGTTATGGATGGTGCTACCATGGATGTGGGCGCAGTAGCAGGCATGCGGCGTATTAAGGAAGCCATACGTGTGGCCCGCCATGTATTGGAGCATACCCATCACACGATGCTAGTAGGAAATGCGGCCACAGAATTTGCTCAAGCAATGGGTTTTCGGGCCGAATCTCTGGTAACGCCCGAGTCGAAGGACATGTGGCAAATGTGGATAGCAGGAAATTGTCAGCCAAATTTCTGGTACAATGTCCATCCTGATCCAAAGATTTCATGTGGTCCATATAGGGCCAAACCTACACCAATTACGCGTTGGAAAGAGGACCGTGCCCGGACAGAATACAAGATTGGCCATAACAATCATGACACCATTGGTATGATAGCCATTGATGCAGACAATCAAATCCATGCCGGCACTTCCACAAATGGTGCCCGCCATAAGATACCAGGACGCGTGGGTGACTCTCCTATCCCAGGAGCAGGAGCCTATGCAGACAATGAAGTCGGTGCAGCGACTGCGACTGGTGACGGCGATGTTATGATGCGTTTCCTGCCCACCTTACTGGCAGTTGAGGCTATGCGAGCCGGCAAGACACCGACTGAGGCAGCAGAAGTAGGAATCCAGCGTATACTAAAGCATCACAAGGATTTCTCTGGCGCTGTTATAGCGGTAAACCGCCTGGGTCAATATGGTGCGGCTTGTTACGGCATGCAGGAGTTTCCATTTGTGGTCAGCACTCCGGTGCGGTCTGGGCCTAATACTCGAACGGAGACTGTAAAATGTTTACCCAGCCTGATCACAACAAATGTAGTGACATTATAAACAATTATTAAACTGTAAACACTTTTGAATTTGACGTTCCATAAGGAAAAGGGTCACACCAAAGTTATCGAAAATCGAACAGTTCTAAATATTTAATTATTCAGTGTTGGAACATACGAAATAGTAAAAAAGGGTAGGTTTAAATCTTCGTAAACGCCTAACTCATCGAACGTTACAAAAAAAAAAAAAAATGGTGTTAAAAATGTTTTTATTTCGTTTGTTATGAATGTAAGCCAAATTAAAAAGCACTGAGCGGAAATACCAAAGCTCAATAAACTAGACGTTTACTAACACATGAAACTAAAACGTTTTTCAGCTTTTGGATTCATTTTACTTCCGGAATTCATTTACTTCAGATCAATTTTGAATTTTGTAACGGGTCATTAAAGTTAATCGATTAAATGGAGTAAAGTTAGATTGAAATTTTTCTTTTTTACTTCATTTGTAGAAAATAGGACCAAAAACAATAAAAAAATATTGAAAAGAACTAAGGAAAAAGTGCGGTTAGGTTTGTTTTTCTAATTAAAAACCCGGAGAAAACAAATCTGAATGGAAATGAAAAATTTTGGCTTAAGATGCCAAACCATTTTTATTGGGTTGATGTGGTTGGTTCTGATGGTCAGTTTCGTGGCCCTGGAATCTACAACAACATCTGGAATATTAACCATAGAAGAGCCAACCAGCAGGTAAGCCCAATGGAAGACTAGTTTCTTGACATTGTGCTCATTCGAATAAAATTCTTAAGCAGCAGGACTCGTTCCACGACAGTAAGTCCAAATAAATGGAAAAGAAAGCCTGACGGAGACAGTCGTGAGCCTCAATTCCTTCCAATGGTCATTAATACTTGGAACTATACACAGCCCAGTAGAGTAGCCTGGCGTATACTTAATACAAAACCAGGCGGTCTTCGTCAGACGCGCGATGCTGTGGTCGAAGGTTGCTCCACGTGCGAAGTAGCTCCATTTCATTGTAATGACACTGTTGGCTTTGGCGGTTCCCCCGATGAACTTGGAGAGACCACATTGGAAGCCATGATTATAGATGGTGGAACCATGAATGTGGGTGCAGTAGCTGGTTTGCGTCGTATCAAGGAAGCAATACGTGTGGCACGAATTGTATTGGAGCATACCAAGCATTCGTTGCTGGTAGGAGATGCGGCCACAGAATTTGCAAAATCCATGGGCTTTCGGACCGAATCTCTTGTAACGGCCAACTCAACGCTTTTGTGGAAAAACTGGAAAGCAAATAATTGCCAGAAAAATTTCTGGTACAATGTCGACCCAGATCCGAAAACATCTTGTGGTCCATATAAGCCCAAACCTACTCCTATTGTACCCCAAATGGATGACGATGCTCGGACAGCGTACAAGATAGGTCATGACAATCATGACACTATTGGGATGATAGCGATTGATGCGCATAGTCAAATCCATGCGGGTACCTCTACAAATGGTCTTACCCATAAGATTTCAGGACGAGTGGGTGACACACCAATCCCAGGAGGGGGTGCTTATGCAGACAACGCTGTCGGTGCTGCGACCGCCACTGGAGATGGCGATGTTATGATGCGTTTTCTGCCCAGTTTATTGGCAGTTGAGTCTATGCGAGCTGGCAAATCACCGACTGAGGCAGCAGAGTTTGGTATTAAGAGAATACTAACGCATTACAAGGATTTCTGGGGAGCTGTTATAGCAGTGAATCGAATGGGTCAATATGGTGCAGCTTGTTACGGTATAAAGCAATTCCCATTTGTAGTTCTGGCCCTAATACTCGAACGGAGATTGTGAAATGTTTACCAAAGCAAGACCCAAACAAATAAGGAAATTAATTACTAATAACTTCTAACTACTTTTAAAATTACGGTTCGAACCCGCAGAGAAAGGGTCACACTACTGTTTATCGAAAACTAAATCGAATTGCTATATTTTTTAAATATTCAATAAAATAAATTTACTTTGTGAACCAATTTTTCTAAAATTTTTGATTGCACGAAATTCGAATAATTAAAATTGTCTTGCATTTTTAAATTTTTCAAATAACAATTATTATTATTATAATTTTGTTGAGCAAAATACCAAAAAAGTTATGTGCTAACGCGTTCTAAATCCGCCAAATCGGCGTCTGCATACACAGCAGTGAGAAAGAGAGAGCAACACCAAGCCACATAACGAAGAGAAGGGAAAGGCAAAGTGCGAAAAAAAATTAAGCGGCCGCCTCACAGCAAAAATTTGTTATTTTTACGATTCGGTTTAAATAAAAAGCATTCAAAATTCTTAATAACGCACGATTATCCGCTGCAGTTGGCCCAAAGTCAATGACTAAAATGGCCATACAACTGGATAAAATTTTAGCGGATATTGCGAAAGAGAAGGCCTTGCATCCTAACAATGGCGGTGCGGCGACGAAACAGGAGCAGGACGAGGCTTGGCAAAGGATAGGACGTTTGAATAAACTCTCAGTCCATGAGTCGCGCTCTATATTTATAGTGCTGCAAAAGAAATTCGATCAAGAGAAGCTCAAACCGAATTCCACATGGAAATTGTTTAATTTAATGCAGCAAATACATCAGGATCACAAGCCAGTGGCGGCGCCAGTCAAGGAAGAGGAGTGAGTAACAAATAATATAGTTTGTTTTTAAATGTAATTTAAACATTTATAACTTTGCAGTGAACAAGTTCCCATGGAGGAAGTGGAGGAATATGAAATGTTGGAAGTTCAAGAGCAGGAAGAAGATGACGACTCAATGATACCGCCAAATCAATTCAGTCAGCCGGCCAATTCCACAGGCTCTGGATCTGCCAGCTCCGATGGTGAAAGTCCCAGCAAATCAATGAGTTCCAGTTCGCCGGAAAAGTCAGAAGAGAAGCTAAAACCAATGGTCGATACCCCTAGGCCAACGTTTCAGGTGGAGGAAAGAAAATTGCTCAACACATTGGCCAACACACCACGAGCCGCAAATGTCACATCGTCTAACAACTCCAATACTTCGAATTCTGTTTCCCTGGCAGCAGCTGTGCTGCAAAAGAAGGGTATTACCCTAAAGAAAACGCCAGGCATACAGAAGCCCACATCCAATCAATTGGGTGGAGGTAATCTCGCGCCAGCTAAGGGTCGCACCACCATACAATTGCCAGATTCGCTTAAACGTAAACTTTCCGAAGATTATGGCTCGTCAACATCTTCGCCAATAGCGCGAAAGGGCATGAAGTATAGTCCAAAACAGACACAGCCACAACAAGTTAACCCAACTAATGAATCCTCAACTTCTAGCTCTGGTCAATGCGACCAAAGTGCTCCTGCTGCTGCCCCCCCAGTTGTGCATACTACAACAGCTCAATTGATGCAGGTAAAACGAGAGCGGGAGAGCAATCAGACTCCACCGCCAGGCATTAACATCATCACCATACCGGCAGCTGCTTCTCAGCAAATGAATGGTGTTGGCGCTGTCGGTGGTGCCACATCCTCGACAGCGGCCACCATGGCCTCCACTTCTGTGGCCTCAACAAATGGCTATTCTCCACATGCCATCGAGGAATTGGATTTTAAAAATGATATCATTTTTGAGTCGAAATCTGCATCAAACAATGGTGGTGCGGCCACTGGTCCGGAGATTATCAATTTGGGCAATTTCAACAATTCACTGCCGCCGACATTCTTCAAGAATCTGTGCAACTCGTCGAGACACGAGGCCCTTGGTTTGTATGTGGCCAATGTGATGAATCGTATATCGGGTAGGGCAGCTGCCAAATTGGAATTGGGCATTTTAAGGGCCATTGTCGATGTACAGAGCGATGAGTTAGATCAGTAGCCGCCAATATCGACACTTAGAATTTAACTTATATATATACACACCCACAAACACCAACACACACACACACACACACACATCCATATATGCATATATCTGTGATGACCGATGCAAAAACGGCTTAATTTCAATTTTATATACATTGATTATTTTTATGTTTTTTATATATCTCAAAAAGAAGAAAAAAAAAATTAAGATTAAGTCAACAATTGATTAACAAAAGCAACAAAAAAGGAAGTTCTAATTTAGCAACAGCTTTTTGGTTGTTTTTGAATTTTAAGGAATGCCAGAATTAGGCCGTGCTAGGGAAGATCAAGCAGAGATATATGCATATATACATTAAACTAAATATCAGCTTATATACTAGTTGAACCCTATTTTAATTATTTTAAAAAATTTGTAATTTCTTTCCTATAGATCCTCAACTAAATGTATTAATTTATATTTCCATTCACCCTCTCAGCGAGTTCAGCATATTCACATTCGTTGGATATATTACAATTAACGAGTAACGACGATAACGAATATCACCGCTTAACGACGAGTAACAAAATTTACTCGCATCCTTTTATATGACTTGTAATTAGAATTTTACGTTTATGACCTTAATTTGTCCATCCATCCCCCTCAATTTTATCATCTATCTATCTATATACATGACCCATGTCTAGTTTTTAAGCCCAACAAAAGTCTCATTTCATTTTGATCAATAAATACATTATAACTCACTTGAATTGTGCTTAAAGATGTCCTTTTCCGGTTGCCAAATGTAATAGTTAATTTGTTCTGTTCCCTGCCAAAGAGCTAGAACATCTTGATCTTCCATTATCAGTGTCTCCAAGTGGCTATAATTCTGTACCAATTGCTGGAGAAGAATAAAGTTTTCCAATACTTTGGGTGCATCTGAATTGAAAATGATGTTTAATAAAAGAAGATGCAGCATCTTTTGTTGAAATTTTCACCTTTAAGTCGTTGCTGCACTGCAGCCACATTTTCTTTGATATCTTGCCAATCGTCGATGACGTTACCCGAGGCACGTTTCGATTTGTGGCCGCTTTCATTGGTGTTTAATATATCCTCATTGGCAATGGTTCCCACCTCATAGTTGCCTACACTAAGAGGCTCCTTGAATATCAGTTCACTTTCCACATGAAGATTGGGACGATTTCGTGCCTTATTCACTAAGAGATCATTAACCCCCAGACCATTGATGCGATCGACCCAAAGCTCTTCAATGTTATGTGTTAAAATGCGTTGCTCCTCTTCCAAAATATTATCGACTTTTAAAGATCCTTCAATATATTGCTCTTTATCGCGCAATAATAGATTATCCGATTGCCAACGGACACCATTTACTAGGCCATCCACGCAAAGATCGTTGTATAGATTCACTGCATCCAAATGGGTCGAACCGGAAATACTGTGATTCCCATAGATATATACGGCATTAGTTATCCAATTAGTTATAGGAATATCGGATACCAAACTCTGGGTTGTCGCATAGAGACGTTTAACAGTGGCACTGGGAACCCTTTTTGGGGCCTCTATGATAGTCAGGGATTGATTTGTTTCATTATGTTCCGACAGGCAAACAACATCATTAACTAAATTTAACTGATTTATAAGAACATTGTTTAAATTGCCCTGAACAGAAGCCTGAGGGGAACTCCATTGTCCGGATATGGTATGTATGCCGGATGTTTTTAATGTATTTGCCACAAAATCATCAAAATTTAGAGAGTTATTTCTGGAAAACGAAAGTTTATAGAATATTTCAAATAATATATTTGGAAGCAAATAAATTTTTAGTTGCAATATAAATCAACTTTGATTACCCAATCAGTTTATTATTGTAAATTCATATTCCTAACCAAAATCATAATCCCATATAAAGCTCAATTTTGGCATTTTTTTTTTTGAATATTTAAATGATTTGGCTAACTCAACATTTCTTTTGTGTTCTGAGACGGTCACACTATATATTGCCAAATATATTGCACCCGCTATTTGCCACTATTCATACGAAAAGAAAAACTGTAAAGTTAAACTACACATTTATTACCTCCCGCTTCCTGCCCCAAAAAAAGTGCATTTAAATATAAATTAAACGCGAATCACTACGGATAAACGTAAACAGCACACAAAAAGGTATGCAGAAAGTTAATTGTGTTGTAGATAAATGTAAACGTGTACAGACAATGTGCAAAAGTGAAATTCAATTTCACTACGCGAACAGCTGATTCTCTCTTACACTTGGTACACAGTTGTTGAGAAACACGCTGTGCTTGTCAAACTGTTAGCGCGTAAACAAATGAATCGGCAACTTGCACACGGCCCCCCATAACCGTCCCGCCATTCAACCAAAGTGAAATTTAATAGCCCCAAAATGAAACATTTACATTTACATTTACAAACACTTACGTTGCCTCATTGCCATCATTATTGTTGTTGATGCTGCCACGTAGTTGGGCCAGTCTGGCCGAAAGGGGCTCTGCGAAAGTGACGTCATAATTGAATCGAACGGGTATATTGACTTGCTGTGGATTGCGCGTAAGACTGAAATAATTGTACCTAATCTGGTCCAGCGGATGCCCATTAAGATTGCCCTGAAAAAAATTTCAAAATAATTATATTTTGTAAAGAAAATTAATTCGAATTGAGGCAGAGACTTGGCTTTCTTTAAGTGGAATTAACTTTAAAGTGAATCTCGGGGAATATTGTTTTATTTGTTATGATTAGAAATAAGAAGAAGTAGACTAGGAAAATTTTATACTGGGCATGGCATTTACATAGAATTCTAGGAACTTTATTGTTACCATAGTGTAATCATATGCCATTAGACATTTGTTCATTTACCTGAAAGTTAATGAGGCCTTCAAAGTTGGCTGAATTGATTTCAGGTTGACTTAGCTCCATGGGTTCATTTTCCAGCCACACTCGATTAAGTAAATTGTCCAAATGATGGCCATTTAAAGATTGATAAATGGGCTCTTGTTCAAATTCAGCCTGCTCCACTGTCAGGGCATTATCGTTGAGGTAGTTGGCTAGCTTATCCAAGGGATAGCCATTCAATAGACTGATATTACACAGTTTAGAGATGACAAGATTGCCCATGATTTCGCTTGGTTGCATTAGGTAAGCGTCACCATTTCGATAAAGCATATCATTCGGTACATGTAGACCATTAAGACTGCCCACTTGGACATCCGCTTCCATAACAATAGGATTCTCTGTTCAGGTATGTGATAAACGATAAAAACAATAAGAAGATAATGGTTGCCTTACAATTTAACTTTACCAAATCTCACTGTATGCAAATGCTCGGTGGCATTTAGTCGATAACTTCCACTGACCAATTGGTCTAGGGTATAATTATTGACTTTTCCATAGACTGCAATGCCAGCGGGACTTTCCATTGCGGCTAGACTTTGGCTAGCTGTGAAATTTTGTTCACCCTGTGAAGTCAACCAATTGTAACCAAATTCTTGACTTGGAATCCCATTCAATGATTGACCAAATCGGAGATGACTAATATTGATGGGCTGCTGGAAACTGAAGTCACCCACATATTTTATATTGCCGGCCAACTGTTGCAAATGTTGTTCAATTTGTGGCACTTCCAATTGATTGATGTGACCTTTAAGCCAAAGATTTTGTGCATAAATGGTTGAGCCATTAAAATTATCTCTATGCCATGGTGATTTGCTGCCTTGTGTATAAATATCGGTCAATGATTGATTGAAAATCCGTTGGCCATTCAAATGCAAATTCTCCACATCCAAAACATTTGCAATTAAATGATTTATATGCAATGTGGCATTGCTCGTTTGATCCTTTGACATCTGCAGATATTTATCCAAGGTTAAACCATTTAGTTGAAGGTTTTTAGCATTCACTCGAGACGTTTCTATACTCTGTATATCCATGGGCTTTTCAATTGTTTGATTTCCACTCTTGGTGAGCAGTAAATGCGGTAACTTTTCAATGTCATGACCATTTAGCCATTTAACTTCTGCAAATTCTTGGCTAATTTCCAAATCTTGTGGAAATAATTTACTGCCTTCGACTACCTGAACTTCGTTTACATTCAATTTGACCAATTTTTGTAGATCTTGCATATTAAGAAAACTTAAATTGGTATTATCTGCTTTCAACGGTTGCTGGAAACGTATATTTATATCTTTCAAGGTTTGATTGAGTTTCAAACTTTTATTCAAAACATCCTTGGCAGAACGTTGTGTTGAAAAATCAACTAAATCTTCAGTTTCCAGTTGTTTACCAATAGTCACTTGACCATTTATGGTATAATCACCTTGAAGTATCAGAGATTGATGGGTTACCTTAATGGGTGACATGGCTCTTAACTCTGGACCAGCGATGTGACCCTAAAAAAAGTGTGGATTTTGAATTCAATTTTGTATAAAAAATTTGAATTTATCTCAAACTTACCGCTATTGTTATGGGTTCCTTAACTTGGACACGCTCAAATCTTTTTGCTCCCTCAATCACTTGCGTGTAATTGGCATCTTTTAATAATATATCAAACTTTTGACGATCAACGTAAATGTGATTTAAACGTTGATTGATGAGCAAACGATTCACTTGAATGGGTTGGGCAAATTGTACATCCTGTTGCACTATATAATTGCCCCCATCAATTGAAATCAAATGATTTAATGGGCAATCATTAATCTCATGATTGTTGACTAGCACAGTTTTTGTTTTCAAATGGGTTATATCAATCGGTGATTTAATGAACTGCACTTGGTCATGCTCCGTGTTGCTCTTACGTTTAAGTGTCTTGTCGAGCAATTGCAACCATGTGTAACCATTCAATTTGCCCTTCAATTGTAGATCTTTAACTTGCAATTCTTCTACCAAATTTATAGCAGGTTCTTTATACTCATCACTGACATTAACGTGGCTAACATTAACCCACTCAAAGATGGGTTTATTAACATTTATCCCATTGATATTTTCCACTTGCAGTTTATCATGCACCACCAAAGTATCCACAGTTAATTCCGCAAATCTGTGTTCTTCTTGTTGTGGTACTCTATCCACATCTCGCTTAACAAGCGGATGCACTTCGGCATTCTTCTCGATGACATCCAATGCCCGTTTGGCGTACTCTAATGCCTCCCAATAATTGGAACTTAGCTGAAGTTTTGCATCAGTGAATGATTTCGTTCTAAGACGCTTTATATGAGATGCTTGGATATGGCCTTCTCTGTTGTTTAATTTTTCCTGCAATGCCTTGATCAGATGATCAATATTTTGTTGCTCCAATCGTTTTCTTTGCTCTCGAGCCCAGTCAATTATTTGCTGACGCATTATATTGGCGTGTTCATCTTGTTTATAGAGAGGTTCATAAATATTTGTCTCATTGGCAGCCATATTTTCATTGGCAATAACTGGAAGAAGTTAAATGATGATCAAACATTGTTATTTACTGATTGAAATTTAAAACTTTGGTTTAGCTTGAAACACAATAATATTAGGCCAAGCAGACTAAATACGAAAGTCCCTGCATAGATATGGGATTACTAAAACAATTTGCTTTAAATAATATTTATATTGTTTGAAAAAGATAGTGATAGATCTAAAATATGTTGTTTAAAGGCTCTTAAAATCCTTTTAAATGTGTGAAAGACTTTTTTATGTTCTAGAAACCATTATATAGGTTCCTTTTATTGCTTCATAAATCAAGATCCAACTTTGATGATTACTTATCTGACAAATTCATACTGTAACATCCTTTCTACATCCTAATCTTCCGAATCGTACGACTATATTACATAGCTCCTTTTTGATTGATAGATCAAACATCAATAAAATATTACCATAAATAAAACAATAACTTGGCTATTTTTCAGAGAATCTTTTTAAAATTTGGTATCTATAAGTTTAGTATACAGCTGAACAACTAAACTAAATTTCATCAGAATTTTTAAACTATATCATATAGATACTATAAAAAAGATGGGTTTAATTATTTCAAATTTTAAAATCTGTAACTTAGGTTAATATTTGAATACCTTGAATGCCCTTGAAAATTTTATCAAAATTGTTCAATTACATCATATAGATCCTATACAAATGATCGTTTCAATTGTTACAAAATGTAGTATCTGTATTTTTAGTATATATTTGAAGAACTAAAAGCAACTGTATTAGAATCGTTTAACTACATCATAAAGATCATATAGAAATGGTCCGACGATTTCGTTTAACTACATCACATAGATTCTATAGTAATGGCTGGATCATAAAGATCCTATAGGAATGATCGGCTCAATTATTGCAAAGTTTGACATGTTCAGCTAAATCATATATATCCCATAACAGGAATCGGTTTGGTATACTGTGAAAAACAGTTTTGCTCCTTAAACTATTGAAACTGTTTCTATAAAATTAGTATTTTCTAATTATTCTTATAATGTTCATAACAATAGATTCATTATCTAATGTTTTCTGATAAGAACTATGCACACAGACATATAAAACCTTTAAAGCACAAAAAGTAAAGCAATCCAATTCCTAGTTAAGTTTTAAACAAATTTTTTGCCATAACAAGCAGCCTTTCGATAAGTTTGAAATCCAAAAGTAATCAAAAAACCTTAAATACTTCTTACCCAAAAACTGTTGATCATTTTCCTCATAGCTACGCATACGTGCCACACCGCGACTGAATGCTCCTTCAGTAAATTGTACCGATGACTCTTCAAATTTCCAATCATTCAGATTGTAAATTTTAACATCCTGCTTATGACAGGCAACCAATAAAAGAAACTTTTCCGATATGGCATGCTAAAACGATAATAAATACATAAAAATCATGTCGAGCATATGTAGAGAATTGATTCATTTTTATCAAACCTGCACGGGCAAAACACGTTCCAGGGCATAGAAACTCAATTGCTGATAGGGCACAAATTGTCCCTTGTCATACATATAGATAACGGTATCCGCTTCACCGCCAGCTTTAGATCCAATTGTATTTCCCAGTATAAGAAAATGCCTTCGATCTACCTCGTTAATGGGTAAACTAAAGTACTTCACATCGACTGCTCCATTGCTATGTAAACGTTGAAATAATTGAAATCGTCTTATGGTGGCATTATATCTATAGATTTCCGAATTAGTAGAAGTACGTCCATTGGCACTCGCATAGTTGGCCACAGCCACATAATCATTGAAATCTATGCCAAATGGTTCAAGCCTTCGTGCATTGCTACAGGCAATCGAACCCAGACGCTGAAAGGTGCCACTAATCCATTTGAAGTAGGGACAACGCTGTTGTTGCCTAGAACCCGGCACTGAATCAAAGGCCTGCAATAAGGTTAACTCTTGGCTACTTATTCTCAGATACATTCCACGTAAATGTAAACCAGCAAAATATTGTATAGTCCTTATGCCCGATTCCGGTGACAGTTCATATATGGGTGAACCTTCACGTGCCTGTTTAATGGGTTCCGTATGATTGAAACTGAGAGCCACATAACCCTTTCCGCCATAGGCGAGACAATCGAGTGCCACAGCTTTGGGTGTGGGCAACTGAAGGAGTAATTCGTACAAGTTTTCCTTTGGTTTCCACATATAGATGGCAAAGTGACGTAGTCCAGCATCATTCTTATGCAGTGCCGTGGCATACTTCACACTGGGCAACTGCAATATACAAATGTCCAAGGGAAAGGGCACTGGCACTGAGGCAACTCTATTTACACCATTGAAACTATATGTGGCTAAAAGAAAAATTGTTTAATGTCTTTAGTTTAAGTTAACTTCGCTAACTGGAAGATTGAAGATTAAACCAAACCACAACAACCACTCTCTCTCTCAGACCACTGCCATGACCGAACAACAAATCTATCGAGGATGCATTAGCCAACAATTGGAGGAATTGGAAATGCTCAGTTTCATCTATTGTAAATCAAATGAATTGCAATTGCTCGATCCCAGCGTTGTGGCGGACTTTAATGAGTTTCTTGAAAAGGATATCGAATTGCCAGCCCATTTGGAATATATTATTAAATTGCCATCGGGTAAAGATCATATAGATGTACGTATTGAATTGCCACATCTATATCCTAAATTGGAAAAGGCCAGAATCAGTGTGCATTCATCGTTATTGGGTAAACTCAAAGAGGAACATTTACAAATGGAAATTGGCAAATATTTGCAACAACAACAGGATGATACAGAACCATATATATTTCAATTATTAACCTGGTTACAAGATGAAATGGAAGCATTGCTCAAGAGGCCAGCTAGTGAATTCACTAAAATACAAGCCGAACCGGAAAAGGAGCCGTCGACACCCACAAATCTAGAACGCATGTGGATCTATTCGCATCATATTAAGTCGACAACCAAGCGTCAAGAGTTGATACGTCAGGCACGTCAATTGGAATTAACTGGTTTCAGTCGACCCGGCAAACCGGGCATTATATGCATCGAAGGGGAATCGGATAATGTTCAAGAATATTGGCGTTCCATTAAATCTTTACGTTGGCAAAAGATCAGTGTGGTTCGCACCGAACCCAAGCAACGTAAAAGACGTTTCGAGAACTTCACCGAACAGCTATTCAATGCCGAATCCAGCGACTCCACATCAGATGAAGGTGTCATGAATATGGGACAATTTATTAAATTTCTTGAAGATCATGGCTCTGGTTATATGAAGGCAGAATTGTTTGGTTTGGCTTAATACTCAAATTTTTTGATTAATAAAATGTTAATTTTGTTAAACCTTTGTCAAAGAATTGCTGACTATCTAATATGGTAGCACGTTTATATAGATCCGTATCCAGATCGTTGCCCAGACGTTGACTGGGATAACTCAATTGAAAACGAACATCAAAAGATTTTCCAATTGTTATTAATAGACAACAAATAATTGTTCTAATTATTATATGACACATTTTTCTTGTAACTATTCTTTATAACAAACAACATGAAAGTACAACACGTGGATCAACTTACTGAAATGTAAACTTTTATAACGGTTCTAAAAGCTGACAAAGAAAAAGTTCAGTAACAGCTGTTTTGCTAGCAAACTGCAAACAAATGAAAAGGCATATTGATAAGAGTAGAAAAACTTTATTTAATTTTATATAAATCCTTCACCCTCGATGGGTTTTAGATCATTCTGAGACTTTAGCGATGCCTTTGCCGTTGTAGTGACCTCATTTATCTCATCGTTTTCCGTTTCATTTATTGGATTGTGTTGCCTCTTTTCCTTCTTCATGAAAGCACAATAGCAACAATAGTGTGCCCGATTACCGTTATCTTCTTTGGCTTTTGCCGTTGCTTTCCAACGTTTCACACACCAAATTTGTGCATAGGCACGACGAAAATTTTCATTATTAAAACCATAGATCATGGGATTAACTGCCGCATTGACAAACATTAAATATTGTGAAAAATACCAAAATAATTCCATTCCACTATTCACAGTACTATCGGTAGTATAATACTTCTCACGCAACACAATTAAGATGGTGAAGGGTAAACGTAAGACCAGAAAGACAACAACCACGATGAATAGTGTTTTAGCGACACTGCGCTTATAGCTCACAGTTAGTGGATGTTCGCGACTTAGAACACGTTTCTCATAACGATCGAGCTGTGAAAAGGAAAAACCAATTAATATAGTTACATATATAGTTTGCATTTGGTAAATCTCTTGTTTTTCTTACCTTATAGAATATGGCTATATAGCAGATTAACATAATACCCAATGGTAGCCAAACTAATATGGTTATCAATACATACCAATATTTTGGTAATATTGATGTATTCTCTTTACAATAGATCTCGGTGAAATTCTTCCAAGTTCTCACTTTATACGAACGATATATGGCCAAGGGGGAGGCAAATAATACACCCAATATCCATGTACATATAATAACAATTCTTGCCCCATTTAAGGTAAGACGTGTCTCTTGTGGCAATACAATTGCTGTTAGTCGATCATAACTGACAACGGAAAGATTAAGAACCGCTGTAATAAGAAATATAACAACAAGAAATCCTTCCATTTTGCAGCCAACACAACCAAGTTGATAATTTTGATAGAAATCATTAATCATAAACATGGCAGGACATATGAGTAAAGTTAAAAAATCAGCCATTGCCATATTGGCTATAATCATATTCGTCGGAGTACGTAACGAACGATTTGTAACTATTAAATAAATCATTATAAAATTGCCATATAAACCAAAGGCAATTAATGGAATAAATGTGCAAATTTTCCATGTGATTTCCACACTGGATTTGTGTAACCAAATGCGTTCAGCTGGGAAATCCCATTGACTGAAATTTAACTAGAAATAAGAAAGAAAATTTAATCGGATGGAAAGGGAGAACTTTATTCTAATTTACTTTCCCGCTGATGGTTCTATAGGAAGCCATCATTTTTGTTTGAATTTTTTGGGCCAACTGACATGGAAATTAACATGATGGTACTATCAATATTGATGCCAGTTAATTCACTTAACTGATAGATAAGGCTATTAACAGTTGTCTACTGATAAAAATGCACTAAAAGCCAATGAATCAGACTACTGTTTGATTTGAAGATCAATTTTTGTCTTTTTTTTTTGTTTATTAACTAATCGATATCTAGTTTACGAAAAGATCCCTCAATGCCAAATAGTATATCGGCATTAATATGTTTACCCGGACGTAATTTCTCATTGACACCATATTGATCATCGTCCTTAAAGTAATCATTAAAGGCTAACAATTCCCTTTCCATATCCGTTTTGATGTCCTCTATACGACCATTTGTGCCACCATATTCCTCGGGTAGATATTCACGGGGTATAACTTCATAAAGTTGATCAAGATTCTTATAGACATGGAACTGCAAAGAGAGTAAAGTGTTTGGCAATTAACACTTTTTTTTCCACTTGTCGATAATCCTCATTGTTATCGCCGTATTGATAAGGCACTTGATGTGTGTGCTCTCTCTCTCTCAAATTTAATCATTACTTTGATTTACAGATGGCACTCAACTAAATGCATTTTGGGTAAAACGCATAACAAAATCTATATATATACGCTTACCCTTTGCTGTAGCTTGGTTGGCATTAGGCTTTTGGCCAAATTTAAGACAGCCACCGCTTCTTTAGGACAATTAACCAAATGTACACCCTTAATCCTTGTGGGTTGTGCCTTCTCCGCAAATACGCCCAGTTTCTTAAGCAATGTAAAATCCATTTGGGCCAAGAAACTTAAACTCATGGCCGACATATCAATTACTTCTATATAGCCACTAACATTACAATTATCATCTTGCCATATACGTTGCTCCATTATCATTGTCTGATAACGAAAGAGATCCATTATTTTAAATATTTTGGGATCAAATTTGGAATAATTGGTCAATTGTAAACGTGGACCGCCAGCACCAAAGGGTTTGGGTAGACGCACATAGGTTCTAGGAAGTAGATAGGTTTATATATATATACTATATACATATATTTCCTGTTAGCTTACCCCGTCCGACATAAGGCAATATTCTTATCATCCATTTGACGATTGGCAAATAGTTCAGGTATCAAGGTTTTTATGGTATAAAAATGATCCAATTTGGATTTGGATTTCTCCAAACTAAATTTACAGCCACGCAAGAAGGCAATTAGAAATTGTGTATCCTCACGTGCCTTGAGATGTGGCTGCTTGGCTAACCAATCTCTTAAAGCAGCCAAATCATTGGGTATACGTTCCGCTACCTCATTCAATTCAGTTTCAGCTATGTGGCGCAATTCAGGGCTAAGTGGACGTAGTAACTCCATGGCAATGGCAATGATCTTCAGTCCTCACAATGTGGCAGCTGTATGGCTACTGAACTCCTAATCGCAAACAGTAGAAATACCGACGAATACGAATACTAATCTATAACCGTTAATGGCCATCCAAACGTTTTAACTGATAATAATGCCACAAGTGCTCGTGCCCCCATCCAGACCCAAGAACTAGAACCAGACCATTATGGGGAAAAATTTCTACTTAAGACTAATATTAACCAAAATTTGATGAGATAAGAGCATGTGCAGTCATGTACCCAAGATGAGGACACTGCAGCTGCTTAATTAGGGGGCGCTATAAGTCGGTTTATACCTGTATATATATATATATATGAATATACATATATACATTTCAGATAATATTTGTTGATCGAACCACTCGACTTGGTTTTTTATGCATGTAATGTTCGCATAGGCAAGTTTATATCTTATCGCTAAAACAAACCACTGCGACAGTGGGGCAAAATAAGCTGAAAATGTAAATGCATAATATAAGAAAATAATACTATATATAATTTTAAATGAATTTTGAAATGGAATTTGATTATATGTCATAGTAAATCAAGAGACTTTATGATAAGTTTAATGCACTTTTCCATCAAATGTCTACCACTGTGCTCCACCATTAGTATTGGGTGGTATCAGGGGGTATCATCAAGGCAGGCCACGACATATCCATTAGTAGTGTCCAAACCTACAACGAGTTTAGACACAAACACACACACACACACACACAACACCTTTTGAGAAGTTGAAAGTTGAAAGTGCAGAGAGGTGATTCTGAATCGGCTCCCTGAAATCGGCGTTTTTGGCAGTGTATCCGGCGTTTTAATCTGGAAATTAATAGGTGTCGCTTAGTTTGGACGTCCAATAACCGAATCTACTCACGGTTTGTCCCAGTGGTCCCGGCGCGGCGCGTTCACAACATTGTCGCGGTCGAAGCCACCTGGGCTTGGCGATAAGCGAGAGGGGTGCGGTGTACCCCGAGGGATCCATCTTGGCGTGAGTGGCTCATCACTCTCACAGACGACAACTCGGAGAGAGCATCTCTTGCTTTTTTGCTTTTCTGCTTTTGTCCAATCTCTTTTTCATCTGCGCAACACACGGGCAACAATCTTGCCACCTGGCGAACAGCTGTCCGGCGGGCGGCCAGATCTCCAAGCTAGAACTTGCAATTCCAGCTGATCGTTTCCAACCCAGAGTGAGTAAGCTTAATTTAAAAGCTCAGCCCAAAGCTCAGACTGATTGAAAGCAGCTACGCAAAGTTTTTAAAGCCCTGGAAGCTCAAATTGATGTCTTAGACGCATATCACCAGCAACTACAGGTGGCGCTGACGGCTAAGTGTCGGCTGATGGTACGAAGGGCCTTGGTTCAAATCCCAGGCGAGGAAATATCAAATATCAGAACTTGTTTTTTTTGGTATCTAATAATAATTTCCTGGCTTGCTGCAGTCAACTCAGACGGTGGTGTAGTTGAGCAGTAGCACATCTCAGGCCCCAGGGGCCCTGGTTCGACCCTCCGTGGAGGTGGTGGCCAAACACAAAACAGCAAATTAATTTACATACCCAACTTACATAAATACAAACTATTAAGAGTTTAAATCCAAATTTAAAACCAATTTATTTGAGTTTAAACTTCTCTTAACTTAACTCAATCAATAAACCAAAACTTCTGAATTCAACCAAACTCACTATTTAAAAAATAGCCCTTAACTTAAATTAGCCTATTACACCACGCTCTCCTACACAAAATTCTCAACACCTCGCCCTGGAGGACGGCGACGATTTCCAGGCGGTGTTCGGCCGGCGTAGTTCGCTACCAAGAACGCCACCGCATCTAGCCCAGCAGAAATGGTCAACCCCTGAGCCCCCGTCTGCCGAAAAGAAACTCCCCCCCGCAGCACCTCCAACCATAAGCATCGGCTGGTGGCGTCTCCGGAAGGGATGATTGGCGGCAGTAATGTCATTGGTGGTGGAACCTCAATCCCAAAACGAGGAAGAGATCTTTCCAACTCACCAAGCGTCGATGGAAGTGGCACTAGCGATGGCGACGTTCCGCCAAAAAGAGTTAGAGGAGAAATCTCTGAGAACAGAGGAGGAATAGGCAAAGAACTAGCTGAGATGAGCCATCTCATACAAGAAATAATTGATGCAACGTCGGTTGGTGGCGACTCCAAAGTGCGCCACATCAACAACAAGATGAGGGGCCAGTTTTCCCAGCTGAAAAAGCTGATTGAATCAGTATCCTCTCAATGGGAAAACCACGAGAACGGCGATGTCACGGTAATCGCGGCAGCACCTGCCCCACCACATATGGAAAACAGATACCAGCAGACGGATCTAATGTCAACTCCCCAAAGGAGGAGTGTCCACACGCAGACGGCCAGAGGATCAACATCGAAGCCACGGGAAGTCCAAAGAAGGCCAAATTCAGCACCACAACTACAGAAGGAAGAATCTCGTATCGTCTCTGACGACGGCTGGAAAAAAGTGGAAACAAAAAAGAAGCAGCAACACATACCACCAACAACACCTGCTCCTCCCAGAAAACGACGCAATGATGCAATCCTAGTGCACAGCACGGGCAATATTACTTACAGCGAAATGCTTAGAAAGGTGACCAGAAGCAATGATGCAAATCTCAAGGCGCTCGGAGAACAAGTACAGCTGGTGCGAAAAACGGCTAAAGGAGATTTACTGCTCCAACTAAAACCTGGAGAAAATAACATACAAAAATGGAAGGACGAAATCGGATCGATTTTCGGCAACCAAGCGGAGATGAAGGCACTCACCAACTTGGTGAGTCTAGAAATCAAAGATTTGGATGAGATGGCACTAAAGGAAGACATTCTGGCCGCGCTCTCGTCGCAACTGAGTGTTGATGTGGACCAAAACGCAATTAAAAATTTGCGCCCAGCCTATTTTGGCACCCAGAAGGCCACCATTCTCGTCCCACCCGAGTCGGCAAAAATTATCTTATCCGCAGGCAGACTGAAGATCGGATGGACGATCTGCAAGATTAGAGAAATTACTGCCCCCATCAGATGCTACAGGTGCCTCAGAACTGGGCACATTGCAACCAGATGCGCCGATCCAATCGATAGGAGCAACTGGTGCCTAAAATGCGGAGCCAAGGACCATAAGGCGATGACCTGCAAGAATCCTCCCTACTGCTTCCTCTGCGAGGCCAGCGGTTTGGAACAACGGGCACACAGAGCCGGAGGACACAACTGTCCATCATCCGCAAATCGTGTCTCCTCTGTGTTACCATTAACGTCCCAGAAATGAAGATTCTACAATTGAATCTTAACCACTGCGGTGCAGCACAAGATCTGCTCAAACAATCCACAAGAGAGCTAATCATCGACTTGGCTATCCTCAGCGAACCCTTTAAGGTGGGTGACGGGCGCACTTGGGCCTCCGACCTCACAGGAAAAGCAGCAATATGGGCTTGCGGGCTCAATGTACCGGCCATGGAGTCTGTTTATGCAGCGAACGGATTCGTCAGGGCGAAGATTGGAGAACTGTGGCTATACAGTTGTTACTTAGCTCCTAGTCTACTAATTAGCGAATTTATGAGCACTGTTGACGCACTTGCAGCTGACGCAAGAGGAAAACACCAAGCCATCGTCGCAGGAGACTTCAACGCATGGTCAGTTGAATGGGGAAGCAGATGCACGAATGCCAGAGGACGGATTTTGTTGGAGTCCTTAGCCACCCTCGATTTGGCAATCCTCAACACGGGCACTGAGCACACATTCAGCCGAGCAGGCTACGGATCCACCATAGACGTGACCTTCTCCAGCAGCAACCTCTTCCAGCTGACTACCTGGATGCTCTGTAGTCACTACACCGCTAGCGATCACCAGGCAATCCTGCTCACCGTTGGAATCCGGCAGCCGACCAACAACATCGCAAACACCAACAGGAAGAAGCAATACCGGGTCGACTCATTTAACCCCACCACATTTGCCCCTGCGCTGGTAATTCCTGCTCTAACGGGAAACGCCGTTGACAGCGCTAAAAAATTAACGAACGCATTAGCAGCAGCTTGCGACGCAAGCATGTCCATCCGCAGACGTCATAGCAGGCACCGACCATCGGTCTTTTGGTGGAACGAGAGCATCGCGGACGCCAGGAAATTGTGCCTGAGGGCTAGGCGTTGCTACCAACGTTCGAGGGGCAGGCCTGAGTTCCAATCACTGCAGCAGGCGTACGCAGCCAGCCGAAAGGCGCTAAAAAACCAGATCAACGCGAGCAAGCGTAAGTCATTCTTTGATCTCTGCGACTCTGCCGAAAATGACATCTGGGGTAAGGCCTACAAGGTGGCCCTAAAAAAGCTTGGCGCAACTAAACCTGCCGCGCCGGACAAGACCCGAATGAGGCACATAGTCGAGGCTCTTTTTCCCCCCAGCTCATCCATAGCACCAAGAGCAGCAAATCACACTACGGCTACTGTTGACGTCCCAGTTAGCTCAGACGAGGTGGTACATGCAGCTGCATTATTGCAGACCAACAAAGCACCCGGTCCAGACGGCATCCCCAACGTGGCCCTCAAGCTGGCAATGCTTTTACAGCCGGACAACTTTGTAAAAACATTCAACAAATGCCTGGAAGAAGGTATTTTCCCCTCTCAATGGAAGATACAAGACCTGGTGTTGATTCCCAAACCGAACAAACCACCAGATGACCCTTCGGCGTATAGGCCAATCTGCCTGTTGGATTCTATTGGCAAAGTTTTCGAGAGGCTAATTAGCACAAGGATCGAGGCGGCTTTAAAACTGGCAGGAGATCTGTCGCCAATGCAATTTGGATTTCGCAGGTCAAAATCTACCATTGACGCGCTCGGCACAGTGATTGACATCGCTAAAAAGGCCACTGAGGGCCAGCGATGGAAAGGCGGCAGCAAAAAATACTGCTTGATGACCACACTGGATATAAAAAATGCCTTCAATTCTGCCAACTGGAGTCGCATCCTACAGGCGCTCTTCAATTTCAGGGTTCCAGCTTACCTCACCCAAATAATTGAGGACTACTTCCGTGATAGGATCCTCCGGTACAGCACGAGTGAAGGAACGGAGAACTACTCTGTGCTTGGCGGCGTCCCACAAGGCTCAGTTCTGGGACCCCTACTTTGGAACGCGATGTATGACGGTATCCTCCGTCTGAATCTCCCTGCCGACGCCACTGCAGTTGGCTTCGCTGACGATGTAGCCCTAGTAGTGGTAGCGAAACACCTCAAGGACTGCGAAGACAACACTGTAGCCGCAATAGCTACCGTTAAACAATGGCTGGCTACTGCAGGTCTGCAGCTGGCGGACCACAAAACTGAAGCTGTCCTCATAAGCAGTCGCAAAGTGGTCGAAGTGGCCAGCATCAGGATGGAGTCTTGCACGATAGAGTCGTCACGGGCGATCAGGTATCTAGGAGTTTGGATTGACACGCGCCTTTGTTTCAAGGAACACCTCCAGCAGGCATGCACACGTGCAGCGGAGCTCTGCAGATCGCTCAGCCGTATCATGCTCAACACCAGGGGCCCAAAGCAGGGTCGCCGCCATCTGCTGATAAACGTGCTGAAATCCACGATGCTTTATGGAGCACCAGTGTGGGCCACGGCAATGGAATTCGCGTCGTACAGGAGGGGACTGGAATCATCCTACCGCCTTGGAGCTCTCCGAGTCTGTTGCGGCTTCCGGACCATCTCAGAGGAAGCGGCGCTTGTAATCTCAGGCCTCATTCCTTTCGACATCCTTGCGCGTGAAGTCAAGCACAGATACTTGCACAGGGACTCCATATCCTCTAATCCCAGCGCCGCGAGGGAAGCGAAATCCTTGGCCAGGAACGCAAGCCTGGCAGAATGGCAGAGACGCTGGAACGCGGGACAGAAAGGCAGGTGGACCTTTAAGTTGATACCCAACATACCAGCATGGGTCAACCGGCGACACGGTGAGGTTACATTCGAGCTCACCCAACTACTCAGCGGTCACGGATGCTTCAGAACCTACTTGTTCAAGCTGGGGCACGACACCAGTCCAGTCTGCCCGGAATGCCAGCACGAGATCTGGGAATCAGCGGAACATATCCTCGTGGAGTGCCCAAGATTCATTGAGGAACGGCGTGCCCTGGAGGCGGCGTTCGACGGTGCTAAAGTAACCAGCACCAACTTTGTATCCAACATGCTATGTGACCAAAACAAATGGTCAGCCGGATGCAAATTTGCGACACAGGCGATATACAAACTGCGGGCAACTGAAAGGTCACGCATCACAGGAGGGCCATAGATGGCCTGCCAGCGAGTCCTGCGAAGCAATACGTCACAGTAGTCCCGCAGGATTTCATTGGCTCTTCCTTCTCTCCTACTCTCTCAACTTTCTTTTTCTCTTTATTATATTTTATTCTCATTATTATATCTTCCTTTACAAATCTAAATTTTTTGTTATTTAATGTTTAGCTTAATAAATGAATTAAAAAAAAAAAAAAACACAACACCTTTTGGCACACACAACACAAATATTTGTAACCAAAATTTTATGTTAAAACGTTGACGCCGCCCTAAATTCCATCTCTTTCTCACTCTCTCACAGTTCCATAGCACTACAAACCTAACTATATAGAAGTAATATGGCTAAGATACGACCATTAGATCCAGAATTGGCCCAAGTGGCACACACACTGCTTAATGAGGATGATTCAACCATTGTGATCAAAATTGAAGCATTACGCACTTGGATCAATGAACAGAATTATCTAGAAGCGCGTACCGATGATCAATTTTTGACAGCATTTTTACGTTTCTGTCACTGGGATGTGGATGAGGCCAAAAAACGTATATTATTCTATTATACATACAAGTCAAAGGAACGTGAATTGCTCAAGGGTCGTCAGGTGGATGATAAGCTAATCGAATTGGCACGATCCGGGTAAGTAAATTAAAGTTTTTTTTTTTTTGCTTTGTGTGTTCAATTTAATGTTGAATCCCCCTCATCCTCCACCTGCTTTTCCTTTGTGCTTTTTAGAATCTTTGCAACTCTGCCAAATCCAGTGGGACCGGGTGGACCACGCATTCATTATACACGCATGGGACATATAGAGCCTTCCAAGCATAGCGTTAGTGATATCTTTCGCTTCCATGCCTTCCGCTCTGAAATTGAAATCAATACCGATGACAATTGGAATATAGCTGGTGTTATTGAGATACTTGATTTTACAAAAATTCCATATTCATTATTGCTTCAATTTGATCCGAGCATGTTTCGGCGCATGAATGCCTTCCTAGAGCATGGTATACCCACGAATTTAGTTGCTACCCACATTGTAAATGCCTCACGAGAAACCCAATTTGTGCTTGGTCTAGTGCGTAATGTGATGAAGCAGAAGGAGCTGGTAAGCAATCCCCACATCTACTATCAGTAAGGAATCCCTTCTAATTTGTATTTCTATGCTGTTTTGCAGTTGCATATCCACTCTAATCTCGAATCCCTGCAACGTGCCATTGGCAAAGAATATCTTCCAACAGAATTGGGCGGCAACAATGGAACACTGAATGAATTAGTGGCACAATTTGAAATACGTTTAACCAGCTTTGCAACATATTTTAAAGAAGATGAACGTTATGGTGTCGATGAGAAATTAAAGGAGGCCAGTGAGAAGGAACAGCAGCCGGCTCCCTCCACACTAGTGGCTGGTGTGACAAGTGAAGGCTCATTTCGTAAATTGAATTTTGATTGAGTTAATTGTTGTATATATTCAAACAAAATGAACATACTATATATATATATATATATACATACACACACATACACACACACATGCATACAGACCCACACACACACTCGTAAATACCTACCTTTCCTCTCTACTATCTCTGTCTTCATATATATATATAGGAATATATGTATGTAAAGAAAAAACCTTTGGTCATAGCAGAACCTGATATTTTATAAAGAATAAAAGTAAAAAGAAACCAAAAATGAAGAAAAGTAAAAAAAAAAAATGAATCATTTCTAAAAGCAACATCGAAACTGAAAGCAAATAGAACAATATAATAATATATATATATATATATATAGAAAAGAAATATATAACAAACAAAAAAAAAAGTGCACACTAAAAAGAAAAAGGTCATTAAATGGCATAACACAAAAAACACCTCACATGAATGTCGATTATTATTTATTGTTGTTTCTTATCAACGTACACATTCTATAACCCTATCATACCACCCTCACTAACCCCCTTCATCCCATCCCATCCCATCCCACATCCCTATAAAAAGCTCCAATATCTCAAAACTTTGCCTTATATGGGCAGTTAGTTTATCTTCTCTCTCTTATAAATATTACCTATTTACTTACTTACCTACTATATATATATATCGCTCATTTCTTTCAATGTCTTCTATATAATTCTAATGGGCTAAGTTGTTGTTGGCTTTTATTTTTTTTGAACTAATCAAAAATCGCGTACCATGCATATACATATATATATATATATATATTTTCGATAGTTTTTTTCGTTGGTTAAGTGTCGTTTCTACTAATTTTTGATACTAGTTTACACATATACATATATATATATATATATACATTTATTATACATACATATATATATAGTATAAAAACAAACCTACAAATATAATAATAACCTCAAATGACATCGTATTGTATGTAGAGATCCCCATATGTTGAGTGCGTTAATAAATTAAAATGAATTTGTTTAAATGTCAAAAAGCACAACCAAAAATCCAAATGTTTTGATTGATGGGTTCATGTGAGTACCCTTTTTCCAATAAAAAAGATTATTTTAGTTTGGCTAAGAACCTGGAAAATCAAAACCAAAGAAAACGTTTTGGAATATCTACATTATTATTGATTATATTTCTTCGTAAAAAAAATATTTCACGGAGTAAAAAATGTTGTCTCTTATTGTTTGTATTATGAAATTTAGCTTCCGAATTACGTATTTAAAATTCTGAAAACGTTTTGAAAACTGTGGACTATGACTGTTTTGTGCTTTGTGATTTCACATATAAATTTTGTGAAAAATCGGTGGAATATATTTTATGGAAAAGTCCTTTCAAACATAAGCCTAAATGAAAATTTTAACTTAAAATATGATACATATTTGGATCTATATTAGATCTAACTTTGTTGATTCCTTTAAAATAACTACAATTGGAAAGCAAAATCACAACAATCGCTTAAGGGTATAAAAAGTCCTTTATAACCCAACATTTTCTATAACTTTTTTTAGATAATAAATTTCACTGACGTTTCGAACTTTGGACTTATTGTTAGATATTAAATTAACTTTGATACAGCGACTCAACAAGGTTGTTGCTGATAAAAGCAAAAACCTAAAATAAAATCGAAATCTAGTTACTTATGAGCTTTGTACATAATTCTTTCAATTTCAGTTTGTATGTTAAAATTTCAAATTCAAATGCTAGCGCTCAAATTGAGAAAAAGGGATAGCTAGTCTTCGTACACGATTGCCAGTGTTGCAAAGCTGTTGCGTTTGAACTTTGCTCGGACCGAAAAAAAAAGCTTTGCTATAAAAAGCAACCAGCTGTTTGTTTTGCTGGTCTAGTTCTGTAACAATTATATTAAGCAAATATTTAATAAATATGGCCAAGGCAGTTAAGTTCTATTACGATTTTTTATCGCAACCAAGTCGTGTATTATGGTTAGGATTGAAATTAAGCAAAACTCCGTTCGAAGAGTGCCCAGTGGCCTTGAGGAAACGTGAGTACACTTGTTATCCAAAAAAACAAAGGCCGCCCCTGTTACGATTTCTGTCTTATCTTCATACGCACCCAACAGGTGAACAGTTAACTGATGAATATAAGAAGATTAATCGTTTCCAGAAGGTACCCTCTCTGGTTGATGGTGATTTCCATCTAAGTGAAAGCGTTGCCATGGTCCGGTAAGATTATTCAACTTTGATTCGTGTGACAGGAGAAGATAACAACAAATTGCCTTGCCCCCCCATATACAGTTATCTCTCGGACAAAGGTCAATTGAGTGAGCAACTCTATCCGAAAGCTTTAAAGGATCGTGCACGCATTGATGAGTACTTGGAATGGCAACATTTTAATGTACGTTTGCCATGTGGACAGTATTTCCGTGAAGCTTGGCTATATCCCGTCAATGGAATAACATCCACACCGAAGCCGGAACAAGTTGAAAAGATGATCAAGCAGGTGGAGACAAGTCTTGGCTCACTGGAACGTTTATGGTTGAATGAAGATTTTCTAGTTGGTCCCAAACTAACCATAGCCGATTTATTTGGTGCAGCTGAAATCAATCAGATCAGTAAGTTAAATGATTCTTTAGATTTCTTCCTATACAACTATTGGTCTATTTTTTGCAGAACTCTGTCAATATAATGTTAATGAGCAGCAATATCCCAAGGTGGCCAAATGGTTGAAACGTGTACGTGAAGCAGCTAATCCCTATTTCGATGAGGCCCACGAATTTATAAACAAGAAGTCTCAACATGCTGTTAAAGCCAAAATCTAAACAATATCGTTCGATATATATTTTAAAATTATTTTGAATAATTGCATTTATATACCAATTTAGTTTCTTGGTCTTAGTTTTTGTTTAATTTCGTCTTCCTTTTGTGTTGTTTTATAACATTTAAATGTAGTGTTAGCATTATAAATAGTAAATGAGCTCTAATCAATGTCCAATTTTCTAAATGATCCTTCAATACCGAACAGTGTCTCCGAATTAACGGGCTGTCCACGACGTAATTTCTCATTTGTACCATATTCGACTTCCTCTTCAAAGAAGTTCTTATATTTGATCAGCTTATCCGTCCATGTATCGATGACATCCTGTACAGTGCCATTACTGCCACCATATTCAACTGGCAGACATTCCTTGGGTACATATTTATATAGACTTTCCAATTTCGAGTGTATGTGGAAACGTTTACGTATCTTGTCGCTCATTAAACTCTTGGCAATTGACATAAATTTCTCGGCACTCAGCGGAGCATTGACAAAATGAAATCCTTTGGGTCTATACGGCCAGGCTTTGTCACCAAGAACGGCTAATTTTTTAACCAAAACCGCATCAAATTGAAATATGTGACCAGCACCAATACCCTTCATATCGATAATCTCAACAAAACCCGATATCATGGCATTATCATCTTCACGTATTTGTATTTCACCCAACATTGTATTGACCTGAGTGACCTCGGCAATGGAATGTTTACTTGAATCATATTGGCCATAGCGTGAGATATGTATACGTGGTCCATCCACTTGCAGAGGCTGTGGCAAACGCAGAAGGCAACTGTGAAAAGAAAAAAGAATTGATAATTCATCAATTGAACTTTTGATTGATCTTCATTTATCTATCTATTGCTGTGTCGCTGCTTACTTACCCAGTTTTGAGTATGCTCAACTGTTTCTCACCAACAAAACGATTCTTATATAGCTCCGGGACAGCTCCACGCATCGCATAGAAATTATCCAATTTGAGTTTTGTCTTCTCCAAACTATATTTACAGCCACGCAAGAAGGCAACCAAAAATTGTCCATCCTGACGTGCCTTCAAATGTGGCTGCTTTGAGATCCATAAACGTAATGTATCGATATCTTCTTGTATACGCTCCGGTACCTCATTCAATTCACTTTGTGCCTTCTTAGCCAATTCCGGACTCAGTGGCCTAATGGCATTCGAATACTGTACGGACATGTTTTAAGTTCCTTTTTTATTATTATCTATCTAAATGTTTAGATATGATATTGATTTATTGAAATTTCGTTTCAATTTTAATTAGTCAGTTTCCACCTGGAAAAAAAATAAAAACAATACGGAAAAGGGGAAATTATAATGCCGCCTTGTCATAGCACGCACAGGTGTTGTTTCTCAATTTCGATTAGATAGTCCATTAACTCGTCATAGTTTGTTTGGTTGTTTGGCCAAGAAATTTAAGTATTTGCTTTACGAGATTAGATTAGAGTTGGTTAGTACTTAAACACAGATTTAGACCGATATGATCTCTATTAGTCATTGGTAAAGAAAAAATAACGTGGAAAAACTATATAAACATTTTCATTTGATAGACCAACTAACAAATTGTCTAGCACATTTTATTTTTCTTTTCGCTTGTTCACACGTTGCAAAATTTTTTGTCAGTTTAGAAAATAATGTCTAGATATCACTTATCAACAGAAATTTTACCGCCTATCTAGTCTGTTCACATACGTTTTTTATATAGCTTAGATGGGTTACCTTGATTATATTTTTTATGCAACGTCTCTACACACAAATTGTCTTTAATTTAATAATTTTTGATACGTATATATGATATGATATATATACATATGTATATAGTATATAATTTATAATATATATTCTGTTATAAGGTTGGAACAACCGTTGACTTTGACTGTGGGCGCGCTACTGTCAACTGGCCGGCATGGCAAATTACGATTTTGGGTCTGGGTTCGACTTTCGTCACACCGATTCACTGACTGACAATGACGCATAACCTAATGACACTCTATATAAAAAAAAAAAGAGTCAACATAAGAGAGGGAGAGATAGAGAGAGACTAAGAGAGAGAGAGAGACATGTGAGATTCGCTACTGTTACATATAATTTAGAACCTTGTGTCAAACGGCACTTAACACCTTAATAGCAAGATAAGATACAAAATTTTTTACCCTGCCCTTTCAAATCTATATATATATATATATAACTTATATGAACAATAGGAAAATTTAGGCCAAACAGGAAGTAATTATTATTATTACTCATACAAATTGCATAGAGTGCAATTGACCTAGGGTTCACTTATCAGTTAAATATATATATATATAAATATATATTTTTCCCATTCTACCTGTCTATGGCAAATAGATAAGGTTTACATACATTATCATCAAAACGTTCTAAATGATACATCTGTTTTTACTTTTATTTTTTCGTAAAGAAAAAAAAAATGATAATTTTACCCCGTTCTTATCATAGCTAACATTTGTGTTGGATATATATGTACGTATATATAATTTCTAAAAAACTCTGAACATTGTATAAAAGTCGAGTCACTTTTTTTTGGGTGGTTTATTTGGATATATGATAAGAAGTGTTTTGATATCGGTTTATAGATAAGTTTACGTGCACCAAAAATCGTTACAAAAAAAAAATTTGTTTATCACGCTTACTTAACATTAAACAATATCATATAATATTTTATTAACAAAAATCGGTATCATTTTATAATTTGGATAATAACATCTATAAAATTGTCAATATGTGTGATTTGAATACACTTTCTATGAGTTCTATTGGCTTTGATAAGAAGTTTGTGTTGCAATTTATGTAAATAGATTATATACTTTTAATTCTGATTATAAAGGATTGGAGCTAATAACTTTAATCAAAGAATATTATGGATTAGATTTGTTTAAGCACATTTTATAACTATAGCCACTAGAAGCAACCGGCCTAAGAAATGTATCTTTTCTGATTTCTTGAAATCATCATGCATATATGTATATATCAAAATTTCCAAACTTTGCTTCTAAAATTTTCAGTAGTCGTCAATTTTACTTTGTAAATTAAAGTCATGAATTTTAAATTTAATAAGTGCAAAACAAATATTCTTTTACAATTATCAAAAGGTTTTTCAAATTTGATTTTCCAAAGGTTTTACTTATATAAAAATGAAAATCTACGGTACTTTAATTGTTTCCAGCTCCTGAAATTCCAGAATATTTATTTTGTTCTCTAGGGCATATAATCACATCCAAATATAGAGTTAAATCAAGTTATGAAAGTTTTTTTCTTGCAGTTAGGCAACGAAAATTTATTTGAGTTATTTGGGTCCAATATTCATAGAAAAAATTCTCCTGAAGACTTATCAAAAAAGCTAAGTGCAGTAAATTTTGTTTTTTTAATTATTATAGATTTATTTTCAACTGAATAAGTTTAGTAAATACATTTTAAAAATCATTAAAACGTTTTTGAAAATTTAATTTTGTAAGTTTATATAGAACTTATAGAATTATGAAATTTGAAAGTCTTAGAAAATATTATCTAAAGATTTTTAACGAAACGGCTAGCTGAATTTAAGTTATTAAGAATTTAAACTGAAAGCGCTAGTAAATAGCTTCTAAACTTCATAGAAAGTTTTAAAAAATATAGTTGTCTAAACAAATAAATTCCACTCTACAGATATTTTATCTGTTCTGTGAAAGATTTGAACCTTTACGATTACTTCAAGTTGTTAGAAACACGAAAAATATTGTTCAAGTTATGGAACGAAATTTCAGTCAGGAAGTTCTGCTATAATATTACTTCGAAAACTTGAAGAATTAGTAAATCAATTGCCTTCTTATTTAGGAAAAAAATCCTCTACAATTTGTTAAAAAATAAATTTAAAACAAATAATTGAGATTTATTTAAATTTAAATAACAGAAAGAAAAAACAGATACACAATGAATAAAAAAATGAACTTAAAATATTAATAATTGTGAATGCAGATATATGTATGTATGTGAATACATATATATTTTCTAATAAAACGTTTCTTAATTTTCAGCAGATATTCAAATACTTACTTTATACCAACTCAGTTCTTAAGGCATTATTTTATTTTCTTTTTTTTTTCATTTATTTTATTTAATTTAATATAAAAAATATGTATAGATTGTATGGGAATTTATTTGTTTTTTTAATAAGCATTTTCACCCCGAAAACTTAAATTAACTAAACTTTAAACTGTTAACTTAAAGCTAGAAAAAACTAATTGAGAAAAAAATGCCATAAGTTTTCAATTATATTTTCCATTTTACTTAAGTTTGCTTTTTTTTTTTTTTTTTTGTCGCACTTTTCATATATATAAAATATTTTTGTCGTAATTTGTATATCACATTATTTGAATATAAATTATAAAAATTAGAAGGAAAAACATTAAAAAAAAACCCAAGTTAATCAAACAATTAGTAGGATAGAAAGACAGCTTATAGCTAGATTCTTTATATATCTGGGGGGATCTGATCTGATTCTGATATTTTAATAAGATGCAAATACTGTACTTAATTATAAGGCAGTTGTGGCTCAGAAAAATAATCATTTTTCTATTCATTTCCATATTTCTGTATATATTTTTATACGATCAATAAATTCAGAATTCAGTGAGAAACTTTATAAAAAATTCTCAATATCTATTACTGAATTTTCAAAATGCCCTCGTATATATCAATATCTCTGATATATATAGATCTGATGCACAATTGGCAAGTGTTGATCAAGTAGTTGTTCCTAGATATATCCAGGACTTGTAACTCACTTGGCTAACTATATAAAAGCGATATAAGGCCGCTTGGGTGTGGCTGTTGTCATCTTCATTTTGATGGAGGAGTTACTAAACTGTCAGACAGCCTAGATTTAACTCTCTATATATATACCTATATATATATATAGTTTATGAAGTATGCACCTATAAACTTGAATTCAAACTGTATGAAGAGGAATCCCTGTGTGTTTCTCATGATACTTAAACTATATTATCGTTTTCATATATATATGTATGTATATAAACCAGTACTAGAAATATATTTTATATCTTAACTGCTCCGATTAAATATTGTGATTAATAGCAATAGTAAAAAGAGACTCAAACTAATATTCGTTTGCCTTGAGCTACCATTACTATCTTCTATTGTTTTGTCTTCTTCGCCCGAGATTAGGGGCGCCGTCCAACGTTGTTCTTCATCGACATCGTTGATACTACGGGCGCACTGCATCCATTGACGTGCCGATAGTTTTGGTCTGGCATGGGCAACCTTCATGCGATCATCATTGAATTCCCAATAGCCCAAATTCTTAAAGAAATAGGTTTTGCCATTCTTATACTGGAAGGCGGCATCAATATTATAACCAACACCAGCCCAAATGGACATATCACGTGGATAATCAACAGGTTCCACTTGGCCAGTGTTATCATCAATGCGCCAATATAAGGTACCACTGGTCAAATATGTACGATTATTATGACCCCAAACAAAGGCGGCATCAATGTGAGTCAATGTTGGTGGCAAACCCAGACTGGTCAATGGTTGTGGATAACCTGGAGCCAGATCGACCGAATTAAAGACATAATACATGCGACCTAAAAAAGGATTACAGTATAATAAATATAGAAGATGTGTGAGAGAAGTTTTTTAACATTTACCTATGAAGAATACAATTTGACGCTGTTTGTTTTCATAGACGGCATCGATGCGGGGAAAACTTTCCGGTAGAGCTGACCAATGACGTCGTGTTTCTGTTGGATAACCAGCATATAAGCCACGTTCTCCTATGCGCCAAAGGAACTAAAAGAGGAAGAGTATTGAAGTTGAAATTAGTTTGTAAGATGGGGAGATTTGAATCAAAGGTTTGGGTGAGTAGAGTTTGCTGAAACTTTAGGTTATTTTAACATTGAAAATTTGATTTCTTTAAGTTCAATAAAGAAAAAGTAAACTCTTCTTTTTGGTAGAGAAAAACTTTAATTTGGTTCATATTATAATTCATTAAGAGTAGAAGAACTGAAGTAACCTTTTTTTAAGTTTATTCTAATTTTTTTAACAGGAATTGTTGAACATTTATGCATTTGCTGAGAAACGAATTAAATAGAAGTATTTCTTTTACTAAAGTAGGATTTTTTTAGGATCTAATGAACCTTAAAAGGTAAACTTTAAAAGTGTACAGACTCCACTTAACGAACTTCTTTTGAATACTCTTTATGAATACAAAATACATTTTAAAAATGAATAACTTTTTTTTGAATAGAACTAACTATTTAGATAAAATAGACCCTTAAGCGAACTTCTAAATGGAATTTTTCAAAAGAAAATACTACTATTAAAATAAAGGAACTAAGGAGCTTATAAAAGGAGGACTACTTTTAGCTACTGTAAAAACAAAAGAACACTGTTTCAGAGAAATATACTTTTGGTAGCTTGTAGTTCCTAAAGAAAAAAAAAAGAAACTTGTTTTTATACCAAAGAAATTTATTTAAAATGTAAAACATTTTGGTAAGTTCGTGGTTCAAAAAACAACTGTCTTTCAAGTAAAATACTTTAATTAGTTTCCTGTTCCAAAATGAAACCAATTTATTTAATCCTACAGAGAAATTTCTTTTAAAAACAATCACTTTTATCTAAAAGAAGACACCTCAAAAAGTTTGTTGAAAGCAAAAGTAAATTTTTTCAAAAGTTCCAAACTGAACTTCAAATACATAGTCCTATAGAGGAACTTCTTTTATATTAAAAAAAGGATATCTTTTTAAAAGAAGACCTTTCAAGAAGCTCTTTGGCCCTCGGAAAGCAAAGGAACTTTCTTTATTAAAAATATACTTTTCCTATTTTCTTGTTTTAACTCCATTTACACAGTTCTACAAGGTTTCCAAAATAAAGTTCTCTCACCTGTCCTCTAAAGATGAACAATTCACTGCGTATCATCGATATGGCATCGTATGCCGTATTGCAGGAATCTGGTTTAAGTTTTCGTTGTTTATGGGTTTTATGTGGATTGTGTCGTACAACGGTTGGATATTCCCTTGGTCTAGAAGTTGTTGTTGTTGTTGGTGTTGGTGAGGTTGGTAATGCTGTGCGTTTTCTCTCACGATCGTAACGCTCCCTTTCACGCTCTCGCTCACGTTCGCGTTCCCTTTCTCGCTCACGTTCTTTTTCCCTTTGCATACGTTCCCTTTCCAATTGTTGCCGCCTGCGTTCATATTCCTCTCTATCCCGATTCGGATAATAGGGATAACGTGGTGGATTATTCGGTCTATAGCTTAGAGTACGCATTGTCGTAGTTGTTGTTGTTGTCGATGGTGTTGTACGTGGTCGATATGGTCCCCAGGTCTTATCCTTGGCACCATATAACTCCTGAATGGCAGTACGATCATCATCGGGCAATTTGCCATCGCCTTCATTATTCTGATACCAAGGAAACATTACAGCATTCGAATCAGATGAATGACCCAGACCCAAAGAATGCCCCAATTCATGTTGGGCCACATTGAGAAAGTTGGTTCCTGTTCGCAAAGAGGGAGAGAGAGGAGGAAGAAGGACGAGTATAAGACAGATGATAAGAAAAAGCAAGAAAAAAAAAGGAATTGCCTTGACGACTTTGTAAGTGGCATAAAAATGGCGTCATTCGGCAGAGCATTGCTTGCAACAATTTTCTTCTTTTAACTGTTACACACACATAGACACAGAGTGAAAGAGAGAGAGAGAGAGAGAAAATGGCTGCTGACGGTGCTGCCAACGTCACGCATCATGCTGACAATTTTTTATTGGCATTAAAAACCATTAAAAATGCCAGTCGACTGTTGCGACGTCGACGTAGACGACGACGTACACGATTTATTGTGCTAAATTACAAAATGCATGCAGTGGCAGTAGCAGAGGCAGCAGCAGCGGCAGTAGCAGAGCAAGGCGCCAGTCATGGAACCGGTGCCCCGCAATGTATGCTATGTTTATTGATTTTGCCTGCGGTTTTAACGCCTGCACATTTGGCCAAAAGCAGCGACAGCAGCAGTTGGTAGTATCCAAACCGCAAAACATTATTATTATCTAATTGTGATTAATTGATGTGCAAAATTTATAAACTCTCATTCTTTCTCCTACTACTACTTACCCCGACTATTTTCTGTGGGTGCATCAAATTCCCAGGTTTCTTCAGCATCAAAATGTGCATCACCGCCACGTCCTTCGGCTGGATAAAAGGCATGAGCCAACACCTGTCCAGGACCATCGAATTTATAACCATCGCCATGATCACGCCTTGAATATAGAAAAAAAATAAATAAAAGTTATATTCAACTATATAAAAATAAAAATGGGCTAATATCTAAGTATAAAACAGCTTTTGCCACAACATAAAATCCTTTTTTTGATTTTTGCAAAATTGGCTTTGGTTTTTCTTGCATCATCCCCAACATGATTATCAGCAAGGGGAGGGGGGAAGGGGGGGGGAGGGGTTGGTGGGTAAACATCATCATTGGCATTGGTATTGGCATCGTTCGCATCATCGTCATCGTCTTTCATGGTTTAATACTTGGCTTATTTATCGCTGTTCGCGTTTTAAGTGCAATTTTATGTGTTTGCCTGGGTGCCCCATGTTTATGGCACTAAAGACTTTTTTTTTTTTGGTTTGTTTTGCTTTTTTATGGTTCCCCCTCCCCAATCCCCCCAGACAACGAACCAAGTCATCTTGGTTATTCTTTTCTCCTTCAATTGGTACTCCCTTTTAGTCACTTACCTTGCAAATAATATTTGTATATCAGCCTGATCGCTATATACCTCTCGAAATGTCAATTTGGAATTGTTTTCCCATACGCTCAATGCTCGTGCCACCATTTGACGCACTTGTCCAGCCTGGGGCATCGTTTGGTTAACCAGACTGCAATGAAAAAGGAAAAATTGCAGTTAGAAAATAAATTGAAATTACTTTAGGAAATGTGACAGAAAAAAAGAAATGCAAAAGCTATAAAAAAACTATGGTTTATAGTAGCTATAAATCGAATCGAATTCGATGGACATTTGCTATAGCTTTAGTTTATGATAAATTTCATTTAAAGTTGATATAATCATTAGATTACTGAAAAAGAAGGCGATTGAATTATAAGTTTAAATGAAGTAATCATTAAAAGTAAAAATACTTAAAAATTAGGTTAATTAATAATTAGTTTATTGTCTAGATTATGGTTAGAACACTGCAACCCTCATAGGGTTACCTCCTATCTTTGACCATGCAAAGTACATATTCTTGATCTTAGCAATAATTGAAATAATATTGGTTAAATAATAAGAATCTTTCACCATATAAGGTATATATTTTTGATCTTACTTTTAGGATATTGAAAACTTAAACAATTTCCATACAAAGAGGTGAACTTTTGTGCTTTGCTCTCATCTCCCACTGCATTTAGTTATAATTCCCAATTAGTTAAAGCTTAGAAATAGTAAAAAGATGACAGTAAAGTCAGCTAATGAAAGAATTTGATGGAACAGTAAGATAATCCTCTTATGTTTATTTGAGTATATATTTATTTCAGTTTATACTATTTAAGTACAATGTATTTTTATGAATGGTTTGCTTTGCTACATTTCAAAATGTCTTTTCTTCTGATGGTTGATTTACGAATGACTCTCTTTCTCTATTATTCATTATTCTGCTATGTTAAATTCATAAGTTCTGTTAAAAGCTTATGTTAAATGTCAGTGTTGGGCAACGCGTTCATAGAATGATCGTTACTCTTTTTGAACTTACAGCGATATACCGACAACTCAAGGTGAGCTGTCCCTGCAAACTAACTGAGCTTAGAATCAAAGGTTCCATTTTTGAAACTTTTATACTTAAAAACATATTTATATCTTAAAGTTTTTGTCAATTTCACCTAAAAACTTGTAAAGATTCGCATTTCAACCTTAAATTTTATTAAACCTTTTGCTTAGTACATCAGAAATATAAACAAGAAACTAATCTTATATCATTAAAAAAACATTTTCAAACCAAAAGAGACAAAACTTTAAGAGACTAAACTTTATTTATTTATTTATTTTGCAGTACAAAACTTTAAATTTTACTGCAATGCATCTTTCTAAATAGATATATATTTTTAATTCAGTGTCGTTACTTCCTTTGGGTCGCTTTCCACTTTATTAAGTTTGTTTAAATTGTTTGTCACATTGCAAAGTGAATTTATTAAGAATTTATCTAAGAGAGACAAAAACTGCACACACATTCCGCAGTCTTCTTGCATAACTTTGCTCTTCTTGCATACTTCAAAGATACTTTTTTTGTCGGTTTTTTTTTCTGTTTGTGCATTATCTTTGGGCCAGAAGCTTGTTGTGTTTTGTAAGGAAAGACACTAACCGCTAATATGGTGGGCAGAACACCCACACACATACACCCTCACATACACATACAACTTTCACTTTGTAAGGCTAAAGTTTTATTTTTTTTTTGCGTTGTTGGTTTCTTTTTCATTTTGTGTGTCCCTTTTTACCTATATTTTGTTATGTTTCTTTTTTGTTTTTATTTTATTTTTTTCTTTTGCATAATGGAGTTGAAACAGAGGGTTCTGTAGGGGTGTGTGTGTGTGTGTGTAGGGGGGTTGGATTTCGGTGGTTTTCACTTAGTTTACTATTTTGTAAATTTTGTGCCAAAGTTTTGCTACCTAGGCCAAAGCACTAAGGCAAGTAAAGGCAGCGGACAACTCTCCACTTACGACTTTACTCGATTTCCGTCAGGGAAACTTTGTCGTCCTTTGGCCTCCTCCTACTCCACCACCACCAGCTATCATACTTACATTCATGCTATCTCTTTTACTATCTATCCAACTCGCTTTCTCTCTCTCTCTCTATCTCTCTGTCTTGCTGTGTTTCAACATTTTATGCAAATTAGTTATGTTTCTTTTATGCCAAACGAACCCTGCTGTTAACTAACACACGCTGCAAAACAAACAAGGAAAAAAAGAGAGAAAAAAAACTTGATCCTTTTTTGTGGTTTAAGCCCAAAGCCTGCTTTTAGTGTGTCTGTGTCCAGCCTTGGACCTTTCCATGTTTCTTAATTTCTCAGATGGTTTATTTCCATCTATCGACTTGACTTCTTCTCTCATCGTTTTCAGTTCCACTTTATTTTGCTTTCAACTGTTGTTGGCTTACGGTGCGTATGGGTATTATTGTTCAATGTCCATTGAGGCATTTAACCACTTGCAATAGAGGCAAAAACGAACGATCGTTTCTCGACTTAAATGAAAGCCATTTTATATACCCTGTAAGGCAATAACCATAAAAAGGGGAATACTTAAATCGGTGAATAAGCATGTAACACACATACACACACACACACAAGCTGAGTCATTTCAATTGGATTCAAGTCAATAAAGTTTCTTTAAGCTAATCGAAATCCTTTTTCACTTTTTTTTTTTAAGGAAAAAATACATTTTTATCTCTTCTTTTGTCCCTCCTTTCTATTCTTTCAAATGCTTTGGATTGTTTTTTATATAATTTAGCTATTTTATTAGTAAATCTATGTTATCTTTAATCATGACTTTGAAAGTTTCTGGAAGAGTTAAGCAAATTATCTATATAACAAAATCTCGGACATAGAATTTTCTACTTTTGCGAATAGTTTTGTTCCTCCTTGGTTAATTTAGGAAATTGGTTGATGGAAATTGATTTTGGAAAACTGATTTTGTATCATTTTCAGATCAGATCCGTTGCTAAGATTTTGTGCACTAATTAATCGACCTGTTCTTAGGATAACTTCCAAAATTCTTTATGTCTTTTTCCCAAAGATTACTTCTGTGTTACATAACACTTTTGGGTTATAGACCAAAAACAAAAAAATATATATTACAACTTTTTCTTTATCTATATATAATTTGTCTATCCATAAGCTAACTCTCCCCTTATTGTAGGGTATTCTCAAGTCCTTAGCTCCCTTGAACGCTTAAAAATTGGATTTCTGGACTAAATTGCAAAAGGACAGAGAGTAAACCATTGAGGGTAAAAGGAAGAGAAAATGAAAGCCAAAGAGTTTCATGCAAATTTCTTAAAGTTCTACTGAAGAGTAAGAAAAAAAAAAGTGCAGTCTAACTTTGGGGGAAATGCAGCATGACTTTAAAATTGATTTTAGTTAGCTACAGCTCTATTTAAAGGTCTTTGTATGTGTGTGTGTACTTTGTTTTTTGTTCTGCGTATAAACAAACACTCAGTGCAACATCATTAGCCACACGTACAACTGACAACTGCTGAATGCTGCCACTTGACCTACGAGACCTGCAACAGAAGCTACGACAACATACCGTTTCGCACCGAAAAAAAAACACAGTAGTCGAAAACTTCTCATTTTGAAGTAACACCGCCGTGTCGCAGTTCATTTCCATTTTGGTCTTGGACTCTGGACGAAAAACGTGCTCAATTGCAACGCCATTTGTTTGCTTAGTTGTTGATCTGTAACCAGCCAGCCAGGCCAGAGCTTGAACTCCATTTCAGGCTCAACTCCTGGCATCCTGGAGACCCGTTTTGTGTAGCCGCCGCGTCGGCTTGTCTACTATTTACACAAAGCTTGTTGCTTGTGCCAGGGTAAATTAACTGAAGGGTAACAACTCTAGCTCCACTTTGCCACCCTCTACCCCTCTCTCTCTGTCCCTGTCTCTTTCTCTGTGTCAACTAGCGTAGTAGTAGTAGCCTTTTGCCCCTTTGTAGTGCTAATTTTGTTGCTACTGCGCTTGGATTTAAATGCAAGCCATTGCAGTGCATCCTGTCACGTAGCCAGTCAACATTGCCAGCTGCAGCGGTCTCCCATCATCCTTATACTTCTCATCATCATCCTCCAAACCATCATCAACGTTGTCGTCGTCGTCGTTGTCGTAGTCGTTGGTTTGACCTCTGTTTGTCTTTGCCATGTCACTTTGTGTGCCGAGCATTTAAATTATTATGAACCCAGAGATATAGCCAGAAACAGAAAGAGAGAGAGAAAGGTAGATGATATGCTTTTTGGGCAAAAATTGTAAACTGTTACGGTCTTCCCTCTGCAGGTAGAAGAGAAACGAAACGTGTGCTTTGGCCAATTTGTTGCCTTTACACGTAAAACAAACTGAACAATTAAGCAAATGGATGGCGAAAACAAAAAGGCAACCGTCTGAGTGAAATGACCTGACATGGCTATAAGGAAGGAAAATATAAGCCCCCAAACTTGGTTTTACCAGGAATATATATTCCAATAGACATCCAATCGATAATCTTTCTTATGAAAGTCTAACCAAATTCCTATTTATTTTGCAGTTGACAAAAAAAAATAGGCTCAACATTTTGTGCTCTTTTCTTTTTTTTTTTTGATTAAAATTGCAATAGGTAACAAATACTAAGAGAGAGAGGTACAAATTGTCTGACAGTCGGTATGGTTATCTGTCTGTCTGTCTGTCTGTATTACCAAATTGATTGAATTGAACACATCGAGCCATGAAATGTACGTACGATGTTCTAACAACTAAATCACCGTTGGCAGCCTCTATTTTTGCTCTTTTTTTTGTTGCATTACCAAAGTCAAGACCAGACGAACAGGATAAAGAACTTGGCCGTAATAGAAAATGCCGTCGGCTTTGTCGGCATCGTCGTCGTTGTGTCGTCTTCATCGCATTTTCCAATCTGTCTTTCAATCGCATAGATTTTCCTTCTCTCTCTTACTTTACTTATTTTTTTCCTACGCAGCCTGCCAGAGACAAATTTTTCCTTCTCTTCTCCTCTCGTTTTTTTTTTTTTTTTTTTGTATTTTTACCAACAACTTTTCAACGAAACGAAAAAGTTGAGTTTTTTGGGTTGAATTTTTCTTGTGATTTTCTTTCGTTTGTTGTTGTTGCCAGACAGCTATCGAAAAAGTTTCACTACTAACAAAATGAGTTTATTTTTTGCTTAATTTCGCACAAATTAAAAAAATCGCCAAACTGGCAAAGAAATCGACAAAAAAAAAAAGGACGAGTAGAAGAAGGAAGATGAGCGTAAAACATGGCAATTTTTCTTTGCCAGCGAATGCGAAAAAGTTTGCCCATGCCCAAGACCATGCATCGTGCATTATATAGAATATATATATATACAGATGGATAGATAGATAGATATATGTGTACATATATGGTTGATAATAAATTGGAAAAAAAAAAAACTGGAAGTTTGAAAAATTTATTAAGAAATTCTCAGCAAGTGCTTAAGCTTAAAAAGTTTAAAATAAAAAACCAAATTCGTTTCAAGCAAAAGGCGCTTTAAGTTGTAAAGCGCTAAAATACAGCAAATACTTCCTATAAGAGATAGTTCTTTTGGAAAAAAATTTCTTTTAAGAGTACCATTTTTTGGAGATTGTCAATTTTGAAGGTTTTCGAAACGATTCTCTAGGATGGAAACCAAACAAAACACAAAATACTCATTCCCTATTCTTAAAAATATTGCTTATATTAAAAAAAATTTTCAAAATTTTATATTATACCTCAAAAAGTAATGTGTCTGCCCAAGAGAATATTCCAAAAATTTTCAAAAGAAACGAAATTTTTTCGAAAGAAAATAAACTACATTTTTTCCATTATAAAGTAAATTAAAGTAGAAAAACGTTTAACAATTTAAAAACAAAGTCGATGCCATTGCATAACGATTTTTCATACTATTGCAAAAAGAGTATATTTATTTTGATCAGAAGTTTGCAAAACGCATAGAAGAGAGCATCTCCGACTATATTCCTGAATTGATAAAGCCTTGTCTGTCTGTTTGTTCGCCAATCTCCTCAGAAACATATAATGTAACAGAGTTGAAATTTTGTACATGGGCTTGTTTTTCCTATAGGTATTGTATATTACGACATCATCCGGATCGGATGACTATATCATTTAGCTCCCATATTAATGATCGGTCGACAAAAAGGTTTAACATTAAAAGCTTAGTCGTTTCACAAATAAATATCAGGAATTTGAGCGTATAATATCCTTCTAAACATATCCTCTAAGTTTTGCAAGAATTGACTATAACATATAGATTCCATAGCAACGGTTGATTAAGGATACAGTTTTAGAGCCATAACTTGGATGTCTTAAGAGCGACTCTCACCAAACTTGGGATTTTTAAGTTTGGTATATATAGAAACATCTGTATTGAGTTTCAGCAGAATCGGTCGACTATATGCTAGTCCTTCTAGTTTTCACTTAAATTATGCAGCATAATCTTTGTAAATTTATGCTCACAAAAACAATTAATTATTAACTATAATGATGGCTTAAATTTCAAAAAGTGCCAAATAAAATTGTGTGACTCGACCCCAAAAAAAAAGAAAAAAAACATGTACCCAAACCGCACCTGAGTCTCTACCAAAAAACATTACTAAACTTGGCCTAATCTCAACAAAAACAAAACATAATTAGACTTAACATAAAATATTTAAAAAGCTTCTCCCCCAACAAAAACAAAAAAAGGTTTGAGGACACAAAACAAAAACAAAGTAAAACCCTTAAGAAAAAGTAAAACCAAAAAAAAAAAAAAACTGGCAAACTCAATAAAAATTGTTGAACAAAAGCCTTTACCTACATAAGTCTTAAAACAAATAGGCAACATGTTTTGGGTTTTAAGGCCAAAGCCGAATGTCTAAACCAAATGTTAAAGCCAAAAGCCACAGAAAATTCAACAAATGACTCCGTTTTGTTGCTGTTTTGTTATTTTGTCGCATGTCGTTTTGCCTTTTTGCCCTGCTCATGAGAACAAATTTAATTAATAAATAATCACAATGTAACCACAAGAGTCATAACAAAACCAAACCAAAAAAAAAAAAAAAAAAAAAGAAACAAGAACAAAAGGAAAAAAAAAAATATGAAGAGAAATATAATAAATGGGAAATTGTCATTAGTTATGAGAGGCCGAAAACACGCAGAGAGACACACAAAAATTTTATATGGATTTCCTTGTCCGCCTTTAGCGACAAGTCTCAAGTGTTTAAAATTGCAAATGTTATTTTCACATAGATATATATATATGTATATCTAACACAATATATATGTATGTATATAAATTTTTGAGTAGGGGGGGAGTTGGGGGGTTTCACGAAAAGGTAAATATTTACCACAAGACGCAATGTTGCCATTGCCTTAGGGTAAGGGATCCAGACCATAGAAATTGTTGAGAAATTGCCTTATATGTATGTGTTTATATGTGTGTGTGTGTGTGTGTGTGTGTGTGATTATGTGAGTGTTGCTGTTTATAAATTTATATAGCCTGTATATGTAAAATGATTTTTGCCATTAGGCGTTATTAAATTGACATCTTTGCAGATTTTATTAGGCTTACGGCATAGGCCAATTTCCTCGCTTAGTAAATTAAATTTAATGGAATTTTGCACATATTTTGAAACAAGATTTGTATACAGTTAACATGGATTTTGTTATGAAATTTAAAAGTTGATTTGTTTTAAATAATTATGTTAGAAGTTCTAGCTTAGACAGTAGATAATGAAAAGTTTTCAAAAGATTTAAAAGTTGTCTCAAGATTAAAGTGGATTTTCGAATATTTCAATACAGTTTAGATTCAATGAAGCAAGCAAGTCGTCGCTGCCGATATTGAGTATGCCCTGTACCATTTGGTTATATAAAATGGAATAAAACACCCTCGAAATAGCCATTAATTTCATAGAAGTTTCCCTCGCTTACTCTTACCAGCCAATGTCGTCCTTGCCTTCGTATATCTCCGACATTTATTGTCCGATTTGAACAAAATTTGGTCAGTTTGGCTATATAATAAGGTGTGCCAAGTTAGAATCCGATATCTTTCATACAGCTCTAGTATTCGTTTTTTCCAAATTCCGGGGGCGGAAGTAGGAGTGGCTAAACTTTGAAACAAACTTGATCTGCCTGTGCATTAGACGGATGTTCACACCAAATTTGGTTGCTCTAGCTCTTCTAGCCTCTGAGCTCTAGATGTTCATACGGAAGGACAGATGGTCGGACGGACGGCGATGCTGATGAAGAATATATATACTTTATGGGGTTGGAAATGCTTCCTTCTGCCTGTTACATACATTTTAGCGACTTTTTACCCTATGGGTACAGGGTATAAAAAGATCTTAGCAAAGTAAGTTTTAAAAATAATTTAATATGACTGTTTGTTTATACATATATACAAAGATCTGTTTATGGAGTTAAATAAGTTTCTTATACATAAAATATATATATTTATTCATATCCTTTATATATTGTTGTTTGAACTTTTGTGGATATTCTATCCTGCTATCGCTCACTCAAGGAGGTTGTGATGGATACCATATTATAAATAACATCACACCCAGGTTGAGTGAGTCAAAGCAAGGCAAAATGTGTTAAGTTCTATAATTTAGAATATATCTCTTTATTTTTTTATATTTCGCAACTTGAAAAGTTTTTTACAAATTCAACACTTTATGTCTGACTTTCTTTCTTTTTTTTATTCGGCTGTTTGGGGGGTAGGGAGGGAGGTATGCAAACAAATTGCATGTTTTATACATTTTGATTTGTGTAACTTTTGGCATTTGGAGTCAGAGACAAAGTACGAACGAGAGGGAGAGAGATGCAGAGATTTCGCTGTAGATTTTGGACAGGGATACGGATTTGGGTCCCTAATTGAGTGGCAGGCTGAATGTTTTATTTATGAGCGGAACGCTAGGGACTATAAAAAAAGGGCACAAAAAAAAGAAAGTCGAAAGCGAAAAGAATGCTTAAATTAAGAATCTGCACTAATTTGACACTTGATTGAATCTGAAATGTTTAAGCATCTGCAAGTGTTAACAACAATAGGTTGAAGAATCTTTGAGAGGTGTGGTGGGGGGTATGGATTGGAAGGATAAGTAAGAAGGAAACATAAAATGGGCACAAATGTGTGTGTGTGTGTGTGTGTGTGTGTATTGTAAATCCAGTATGGACAGCATTTGTATATGGAATACAATAAGTATACGCAATAAATCATAAAATAAATCGCTTACATTCATCGTTGTCAGTGTTGCACAATGCTAACCAATTGTATTTCTTTACAGATCCGTTTGCTACTGTCTCCCTCGCATCCTTCCAGTCACTTTTTTCTCCTAGCACTAGGATACACGTCTAACAAGCTGTCACAAAAAAAAAAAAAAAAGGAAAAGAAACCCTTGGTCCAAACTCCAAATATATACTCACACAAAGGATATGGCAAAAAAGGAAAGGAGAATGCGAGACACACGTACACACACACACACAGAGAGAGAGAGAGTGAAAGGGGAAGTGGTCCAGGGGGCAGGGAGGGGGGAGAGAAATCTATACAAAACCATTTGACAAGCAAAAGCATACCGCATCGTGGCAGAGTAAGCAGTCAAACCGCCGCTGCCAAATGATGCGAAACGTTATCTAAACTTCGTTTGTCAGCCGAAGGATGTGACAGGAAAATGTCGAAGGAAATACCAGGTGAAGGTGTAGAGAATCTGGTAATGTGACAGTGTGGACTAGGGTGGAAGAAGGTAGGGTGTGGGGTAGTGTGTGGGTGCGAGGTTGTCACCTGCTTTTCAATCAAATTCAAATTTACTCAGCAAATGCACACAAACACCAATATCAATGCTGTTACAATAAATTCAACTGTGAAAATTTAACACCAATGACAACCAACAACAACAAAAACGAAAAGAATGCAAAGAAAAGGAGAGAAAAAAAGTATAGCATACAAATGGGAGCACATTGAACACATTTTATGGAGTGAATTGAAACTTATGTTATATGTATCTGTGTGTCTCTCTCTCTGTTTGTGTGTGTGTACATGTAACTAATGCATATTTAATATGGTATATATGCCCATTTTGAAAGCAAAATGTACATAAATTATATTCCATACTTGCATTGATTATGCAATCAATAATTGCAATTAAATATATAAAACAAAAACACAGAAAAAAAATGTGATTTGAAATTGTATTCGCACATTTTTAATAAGTTAATTTTCATTTAAAATTTATCAGATTTTCTCAGAAAAAGGTGTTTATTGGAAAACTGTTTTAAATTGTTTGTTGGTTTATGCTAATCAATATTGTTGATTGATTGAATAACTAAGTAAAACGATAAACAATATGTTGATGAAATAAATTGAAAACATATTTGAATGGTTGAAAACAAATTGAAAATATAGTTGAACGATTGAAGTTGCATTATCTGGTAATGAACTAGTATTGAAATTGTTTTTTACATTTAATTGTTAGTATAAAGCTAAAAGAAAGGATGTTAACTCGAACCGTTTTATAACTTTCTAAAATGAGTCCTTTTAATAGCTTCAATTAAATAATACTCTTTTATTCAATTCATTTACTCTATTAAAAAACGTGCTGGCCAAACTATTGGATTATTTGTTTAAGTAGTTTTAAGTAGCTTTTTAAGCTAGTTGATATGGTTTTCATTACAGATTAATGAGAAATAATTAAAAACAAAAATAAACTTTTGTTGACTCATTTCAACTTTTATATTTACTAAAGCTTATAACTTTTCCAACAACATCATAATTTGTGTCAAACTTAGTTCAACCAACATTCACACACACACACACACACACACACTCACACGATAACCAAATTCCCCTGCACATGCCATACAAAATTCAGATGGACAATCCACCAAACTACTGTTGCGACCTGATTCTGCAGTTCTCTTTTTTTTTTCGGTTTGCATTTTTAAGCGCTTTTTCGGCTTTGACTTGGTTGAAAGTGGAAAAATAAACAAACAGAAAAAATAGAAAAACAGGAACTTTTGCGCTGTTATTTACATGTGACTCATTGAGCGACTGTTTTGCGGTATTTAATCTACTTTGCTTATGCTCTAACTTTCTATCCGCATTCCGCTACCCAAGCTTCCTCCATCACTTGCTTTCTCTCTGTCACCCTTTTCTAGCTATCTGTTTCCTCTTTTGCTATCTTCCTGTGTGTGTGTGTCTGTGTGTGCCTGTTTCGGTGTGTTGTACATGTGTGTTTATCCCGATTTTGTACGCCCCTTTTGTAACCAGTGTAAAAAAGCTTAAGTTGCGTTTCACTGACTTTGAATTTTTTATGTTGACCTTTTTTTCATTTTACCATTTCTTACGGTACTTTGTGTGTGTGTTCCTCTTTCTCTCTCTATGTGTGTGTGTCTGTGTGTGTGTGTGTTCTAGCTAAAGCTAAGCTGCTTTTTGCGCTGCTTTTCTGGTTAACTGCATACTAAAAAAAAAAAAGAGAATGAAAAAAAAAAACGTAAACGAAAAGAAATAAAATAAAACTCAATGTTATTTTCTCGCGTTGAGGTTAAGAGATGACAACGTGATCATCCTGGCACTTCAACGTTACTTGAAAATACTTTTCAAGACTTTGTTTCCACCAAATTGAATTTCAATTGCATACTTTTGGGGCAACTATATATTGTAGAGACTAAGTTTGTATAGGAATCCATGACGCAACAGGCCTAAGTAAGGCAAACTCTTGCTTCTCTTTTAAACTGCTTTTTTTTGGTTGATTTGCAAACAATTTAAGTACTTTAAGTTAATTTGGAAAGATTTAACTAAATAAAAGAATATATATATTTAGAATATATGTATCTGTACAAGATTGTTCTGTTTTATCAAATTATGAAACTGTTTTTAGAGAGCTTAAATAGTTTGATTTAAAATCTTAATCAAAAGGTTATTAGTTATTTTTTTTTATATTTTTCTCCTTTTTCTTAAGGTCTAATTCCTTCTTTTTCTTGGCTAAACATCTTTTTGTTGTATTCTAATATAAATATTAATATTTTCTTGCTTAAATGCTTCCACTCAAAAACATTTAAACACATATCTGTTCAGAATTTTCCCCTTCTTGTAAGCTTCACATTATTTGTTTTTATTTGTTTCTTAACTTACCTAAAACCTAACTAAGGTTTAGCATATTTTTGTTAAACCAATAAATTTGAAGATTTACCGATTTTTCTTCTTATCAATTTTTACTCATCTCTAGAAATGGCTCCCTCTCGCTTTAGAAGTTTGCTTAAATTGAATTGCACATTTGAGCGCATTCAACCTAAATGCAAATCGGATAATGGCAGGGTTACCTTTCACTTCTATCTCTCCTTCGTTGTACTTTTAGAATGGTTAAAGGAGAGAGAGAGAGAGAGAGAGAGAGGTGGCGGGAGGGTACAGGACATCGATGCATAATACCGAACATTGCACACTAAATTGTTTGACATTAGAGAAGTTCACTAGTTTCTCTGGGGCTATCATAACAACGGCAACAACGGCAAAACACCAACAAAACAGGCAAAATTGTGAACCTTGGTTTTATCGAAATGGTTTTGCATACAGACCAAAACAGGACCAAAAACCATACCAGACCAGACAATTGCCAATGGCAATGGCAGTGGCAAAGAACAGGATGGAGATGATGCGAGGTGAGTGCCTCAAGGTAAAGTCAAAGGCAAATGTGGGTGGAGCGGAATAAAGACATATTGTAAACATTAAGCAGCTATCAGCAGGATACGTTCGATACGTTTATTGATTTCAGCTCCCCACCCTCCTCTCTCTCTCTCAGCTAAAGGTAAAAGGTGTGAAAAAAATATCAGCAAAACAACAGTAGGAACAGCAACAACAACAATAACAAAAAACGTAAAATACGTACTTTGATTTAACAACCAAATCAAGTCAGCACACCAAAGGCAAAAGACAACGTCAACACTTACCTGTAAAGAAAACAAGAAAGGGAAAAGAAATTGAAATTTTAGTCAATTGTATATAAGCAAGAAATCTACATAGAGTAGGTATATACATATGTATGTATTTATATGTATGTAGGTACAATCAAGTATATAAAGATATTTATTTAGCTTTCTGTAAGCTGGTTGCCTTTGACAACTACTGACTGTGGGGTGTGGCTCACACTGTTACGACGGGGTTTCGCTTCTACGTTTGTCGTTCTTCATACCATTTTTCTTTTCTTTTTTTTTGTTTTTGCTTTATTCATATATCGATTACTGACTTTTTCCATCATCAGGCCAAAACAAAACAATTTGTCAAACAAATGTGCCAAAAAGTTGATGACGAAAGTTGATAACAAACAAAACCAAACCTCGAATTGTATAGAAGACGTCAAAGACTCTGGCCAAACAATGAAAAAATTTAAAAATAACAATAGGGAATATTCAATACTCTTTACTCTTAATCATATGTATATGATATTTACTATATTAAATGGAAATATATTGGATTAATTTAGAGAATTAAAATCTTCTACTACAATATTTATATATCTAGAACTTTAGAAAGATGAGAAAAATGGTTTTATTTGATTTTTAAAATTTTTTAAAGATCGGAAACTATGCAAAAAACTATTCATAAGACTAAGATAGGATAAGATTCAAGAAACTAAAAACTTTTTTACCAAAATTAACTCCTAAATGAATGTTTCTTAGTCTTGATGTTAAGATCGATTCGATCTGGTAACAGTTTAGTAAATCCCTCTTGGATTGAAGTTCTATAGAATTTCATATTTTTAAATTTATTTAGTTGATATAATTGGAGTAGATCTTTTAAAATTGATATGTTTTATAATCATATTATTCAGCAACATTTTTTGCCTACGCTATATCTTTAACTGAAATTCCTTTTTAAGATATTTTCTGATCTTTCAGATACATATGTATTTTTATCATATAGAAACCCCATTTCGATTGAACATTTTAGTTCCATAGTTTCTATAGCCTTTTAGGAATATATTGTTTTTGAATAGATTGCTTTAATACAAACTTTTTTATACCATATAGTACTCCAAAGGGATATCATATACATAGCTTTAAAAACGTTTCAAATAATATTTTTGTTCATTTTCGTATATAAAATTAGCTTGTTTCAGATGGAAATCAAACCAAATTCTTATTTATTTTAACAATTTTAAATATAATAATAAGAAAGTATTACAAGTTCCTGCAAAAAGTGAATGTATGCCCTTTCGCTGGATTGAGAACGGAGTACAGTTGTGTTGCAGGCGACGCTTACGTAAGAATTATTGATGGAAAATTTCCTTTTTTTATACCCTGTACCCAAAGGGTAAAAGGGTATATTAAAGTCGCTAAAATGTATGTAACAGGCAGAAATATACATTTCTGACCCCATAAAGTATATATATTCTTGATCAGCATCACTAGCCGAGTCGATTGAGCCATGTCCGTCTGTCCGTCCGTCTGTCCGTCTGTCCGTCCGTATGAACACCTAGATCTCGGAGACTATAAGAGGTAGAGCCACCAAATTTGGTGCGAACATGCATCTAATGCATACACAGGTCAAGTTTGTTTCAAATTTTTGCCACGCCCACTTCCGCCCCCGCAAATCGCGAAAACGTATTACTAGAGCTGTATTAAAGATATCGTAATCTTACTTGGCACACCTAGTTATATACCCAAACTGGACTAGCTCACCAAATTTAGTCAAAATCGGACAATAAATATCGGAGATATACCTATATGACTTTTGCACTGAATTGCCAAGGCGACATTGGCTGCCAAGAGTGAGCGAGACAGTATGCGTTCGCTGTTGCTGCATGTTATAGAGAATTTTGCATGAAATTTATGCCGATTTCGAGGATATTCTATTTCATTTAATATAACTAATTGGTACAGGGTATACTCAATGTCGGCAGGGACGACTTGCTTGCTTCATTTTTCTTTTCGTTTGGTTGTTGCTAAAATCAATTTGAATTAGCCATAATGCTAACATAGTATAACCCTCACAAATATTACGGTCTCATTGTAGATAGTTCTTTTTTTTTTTTTTTTTTGGTGGACTCGTAAAAACTAAACTAAAAGTGGCCACAAAAATATTGTTCGATGAGTAATATGCGGTTAATAGCTACAGCTAAGGGTAGTCTTTGGCATTGGTGAGGGGCTTGGGGGGTTTGGTTTTGTTTGGTCCATATGCTGTTGCCATAAAATCGAAGTGTCTTGAAGCCTTAGGGGCCTAAGTGGTGTGAGATGCTGTGGGAGAGGAGGAGAGGGGAGCGATAGAGAAGAGGAGGTTTGTGACCACCATCATCATCATCAACTTAATGATGCATAATGATATGGGACGAGCTCGCGTTGTGTTGCGTTGCGGCCCATTACCCACACGTCGAGCAGGACATCCCCCCCATCAGTGCCCCATAGCTAGCAATATTATTATTAAGAACTTCTGCTCTTTGCTTAGCCAAATGGCCAATGTCAATGCTCGATCTCTGTGTTCCGACTTGTCAATTATTTATTTTTATGATGATTTCTGCTGACTGCGTTAATGGCTAAAAGAAGACAAAGCCACTCCTGCTCCTGTAAGCAAGCCAGCAACAACCACTGATAGAATATTTTATTTAATTTCATTTAAAACGAAATATTTCTAGCATTTAATGGCAGTGAAATTTGATATAAAGAGAGAGAGAGTCTGAGTCTGGGTTTTTGAAGAGTTTAAAGTGTAAACTGTTAGCCTTTGATAAATAATATTTGTTTGAGGAGTATTCTTGTACGATGAGCAGCCTTATATCAGGAGTATCCTTAAATAAGTAAAAATCATAAGGATTACTAAATTCATTGAAAGTTGGACTAGAATTCAAGTATGTATTAAAGATATAGAAATGAAGACCTACGAAGTCAAACCAACTCTATCTTTATTAATCCTTATCCAAATCGATGTAAAGTAGAAGATTGGATTCTTATAAAATTTAGATTTAAATTGGGAAACTTTTAAAAACTGTAATTTCCTGGCATAGTTAGCTTCTTTTTTCAATATTATTAAAATCTTAACTTGATCAATTTACTTCTTGTACAAATACTTTTAAAAAACACTGTCCCCTTCTTTGAGCCTGTATTTCAGCCACAGTTAAAAACCAGTTACTTAGCCTATTTTTTTAACTATCTTTTTTGGGAAGGGGGAACTAAAGGCTGATTGCCAATCAATGTCAATAAAATCTCATTATAAATTGAATATAAGGCGATATCAATTATTCGTTTGAAAATACTCATGGATTGATAGCCTGGTCAATTGGTCGGAATTGGTCTGCCTGCCTGTCTGGCTGTCTGTTTGGATGGGTGGCCATTCGGGTTGATATGTTGAGTGGCTGCTGAAGTGCAGCCAGGATTCAGTGTGTTTGTGTCATGTACACACTTAATGCTGAAAAAGTGTCACTAACAATATCATTGCCTGTTTGTGGGTCTCCCTCTCTCTCTCTCTCTCTCTCCCTCTGTTCCGCACTTTCTCTCTGTGTTCGTATCAGTTCCCCTTGGTCTAGCATATTTGTTTAGTGCAGGTGACATTTAAATTAAGCTGCTGCTGCTGTTGCTGCCTCTGCTTCCATTCCTCCATTCCCCAAACGCTAAAAGTCCTTTCATGTTCTGCCGCTCTTTCTCTTGCTACAGCTATTCCCTCTCTCTCTCTCTCTCTCTCTTTCTCTATGACTCTTCCATTGCAGACAGACTGAGCTCGTTAAACTCAATAAACGTTTGCACTTTTTATTTATGTATGTTTGTTTCTATATATGTATGTGCATGTATGAATGTCTATTTTGTATGTATGTATGTATGTGTATAGGTTTCCTTGCAATTGTTCGTCGCTTGATTAAATTTCTTTGTTGGTTGTTGTTGTTGTTGTTGTTATTTTATTCACTTTTTTTCCTGTTCTCCTACTGACAATTAAACTAGCCAATTAAACTTTAGCCCAGAACAACAGTGCAACCATTGGCCATGTCCTGGACCCTGGCTGCCTTCTGCCAAAGTGTTAATACACAAATACCCAAAAGTGTAGTTAACATACACAAGTCCTTCCTTTTTTTTGTTTCTTCTGTTTTTATAGATAAACATACATACAAACATAGATATGTATATAAATATACATTTTAGCTTTGGCAATTTATGCACTAGGGGAATTGCATTTTTCCAGAGAAAAATCGGTGAGAAAGAAGAAAATCGAAAACTTTGTTGCTATTTATTCAAGTTAAGAACACAAAAAATAAAAACGGCTAACTGTAAGTAAACTGAAGAAAAATTTCACAGTTTATTAGAGATATAAACACTGAATAAGTTTTTTTTTAAGTTATCCTGTACAAAGTTTAGTTAAATTTGAGTTGTTTTATTATTAAATTAATCATTAAATTAATTTAACACGCTTCCTCTCTCTTTCAATTGATTTTTGAATGTAATAGTCATGCTTACTCTCTCTTACAATTGAACATCAAGAAAGAGCAAAAGAATTAAAAATCGAATTCCGTTATATTTTTTTCCTTAATGTACTGCCACTCTGAAAATTTACAGTTAGATGCTCTCTTATTGGAAGCTAACGCACAAGTTTGCATGTGTAGTATAATTCTAACTCTCTCTAAGTCATTTACAAAGCCCCTGCATTTCTTCATTATCAACATGATCTCTCGCTTTTGCTTTCTCTGCTGTCTCGCTGCTATCTTTTTTGGCCATCGACTGATGTATTTTCTTTGGTTGTTGCTTGCCGTTTGAAAAGTTTGTGTTTAAATTTTAAATTCAAACATGTTTGCATTAGTAATTAGCTAATTGTATTGCTCATCGTTTGAAGAGGACAGTATTAATGTCTGTTCAATGGCAATCAAGCTAAATGCATTGGAAAATTCGGCGTGGCCTTGAACAACGTGTTTTTTCCTCTGAGCTTGTGCGTGTAATCTTTGTGTTGTTTGTTTTTGATTTCCTTTTTGTGTGCTCATTTGTGAAGTGTCAGAGTGTTAGTGTATATTTTACGAGTGAAAAGTGATGCAAGTGTTAAATGCGAAAGAAAGAGAAAAATAGAATTGCAGAGCACCAATGGTATATCTTATTTTTTTCGAGTTTCGCATTCGTTTTTGTTGTTGTTACAGCAGCGTATTTAGTAAATCGGAGTGTTTAGCTGGTTAGCGGTTAGAGAACAGTTTGACAGTTAATGCACTTAAAACTTCACAAATGTCTTGTCAATGTTTGACTAAAGTAGAATTGCCCCCCAACCAAAAGCGAAAAGTGTCAACCGGGCGGGTCCTTGAGTGCAAAATTCAATTAACTTGCTTAAGCAGGGATACACACCACCATACCGTAACCCATGCAGACACCACCCATTCAGCCAATGCAGGCACCTAGCCACTACACCCACCTTTGTCACCTAGGATTCTACTTTAGTGCAAATGCTTCTGCATGTGTGTGTGTGAGTGTGTGTTTGAGAGCGTGTTGGTAAGCTATCAATTTCATGTCCAATCAAGCAGACGGCTGCAGGTAAAGCCATACACACAGTGCAGGAAAATCAACCTCTTTACTCCCACTCCCCCCTTCCACTCAGTCACTTAAGCAGATGTCAACTTCATTTTGCATATGCAGTAGGAGCAACAGCAACAGCAACTGCCGGCACCTGCAACCGGCAACCTGGCAATCTGGCGTTTTGTCCACCTGCAACCAGCAACCAGCAGAATATAGCACAATTTCCAGTTGCTGCAGTGGCACAAAAATCTTTTGGGGTCCTTGTATAAAGTCAGCTAATTGTTTTGCGGTTCATTGTTTAATTACGAGTATTATGTAATACACACACGCATATACACACGAACACACACAGATGTGGACATGCACATGCACACATATGGGTCGAAAGTCTAATTAAAACGCTTTTGCATATTCAATTGACGGCTCTCTGGTTATCCTGTATATCCTATGTCCTCTGTCCTGTGTCCTATGTCCTATGTTTTCTGTTCCCCTGCTCTGCTCTCTGGTCCTTGCACTGGTATGTACTCATTTCTCTGTGGTCGCAGCTGTTCAATTGTAACGGCATGTCATGTCACTTTAGTGTTCAGTTCCAGTGCCAAATGGCCTGTCAAATAAGAAAGCATTTTGTCCAAATGTTACCGTTGCCAACAACAACAACAACAACAACAACAACAACAAACTTTGACATTTTATGATATGTCCTAGCTAGCATTGGGTCCCCTTCCTACTACTACCCTTCTGCTTGGCACACACCTCCCTCCTCCACCTCCTACTACTACTACTACTCCTGTCAATTACATCAAAATTGTGAATTGTTCTCGTTATGCATTTGACATTTTCAACTCAATATGAAACGAAAATACTTCACACACAGTGACGGGAGAAAGGGAGACAGATAGAGAGAGAGAGAGAGAGGGAGGGGGAGAAAAGGCAAAAAGGGAAATTTATACAATCGAATCTGCCAAACAATATACTCTGTTTCTGTTTCTCTTTCTCGTTTTATGTTTGTGTGCACCTTTTGTTGCGTGGCCATAAATAAATAATCAATGAATTTATATACCCCCATTTTTATATAATATATACACAAATGTACGTATTTATGTATATATGTATATCACATCATATATGTATGTATATTTGTATATCTGTCAATTTGTGCAATTTGTATGTGCCCTGCACATGAAAGGATCAATTTGACGTGCTTTTTTCTTCTTTTTTGATTTATATGGACTCAATAGGTGAGGTGTCCGATAAAGTGCTTAGCTCATTGCCATATAAATAGATTGAAAAGTTTTTTTATTTTTTTTGATTTACTTTGAATTATTAAAGTGAAAGATTTATTCAATGTCAAAACAAATGACAACATCTTTTTAATTAAGTGTATTAAATTACCAAAGAGTTTGGACACTGTGATTTAAATAACAATTTACTCAACATAATTATTCAAAATGGATAAATGAAGATAAAGAATTTATCTTGTTTTCTTTTGATTTAGTCAAGAAAACGATTCTGATTTAGCGTTTATTTGATTAATTTTAAGAAATTGGTATAAACCATTTCAGAAATCTCGTTTTATTTTTAGCGACTATTTTTATTCTGTTTTTGTTTTTTGTGTTCTTGAGTGAGGCTAAAGGTCATCACCATGACACAGAATAGCAGCGGAAAAGGTGAGAATATTTGTCTTTTTACTCCTTTTCTGTCGTCAATCTAGAATTGCATAGCAACACCATAAAACCAAAGCTTAAACCAGTTATAAAATACAAGTGAGTAAACATCCAAAAAAAAAAGTCAAATTGAGTTTCCATTTTATAGCCATTTTCCAGCTGCCAATCTTTTCATTGCTACTAGATTAGAATATTTGGTGAGAATGTATATATATGTCGATTTCATCACACAATCCAACATATTTTAAAATATATTACAAAAACTTTAATAGATTAAACTTTCATTTGACACAACGATTGTTTATCTATAATTAAAATTGTACAAATCTTTGCCATATCCAGAATAGATTTGTGGCTAAGACTATGCGTTTGGGGGATTCTCTTTTCATTTGTTTACTGGAATTAAATTTGATAACAAATTGCAAAATATACATACATATATACATATACATATATACACAAACACTTATAAATATATTTTCTTGGCATTAAATTGGAATGTTTCATTTAGTTTTCTATTCTTAAACATTTCTTGGCGTAAAGCGAGAGCGATAAGCGCAACTAGGGGAAACATTTGGAATACTTTTCGCGAATCCATAAATATTAACGAAAAAAAAGGGCAAAAAAATGCGCCAACTAAAGCAATTTACAGTTTGCTTAAAACACACACACACACATACATATAAGAGGCATGTTGCTGCAACTGACCTGCGCCTAGGAAGAAGGAAAAACCCAAGCAAGGAAAATTGCCAGTAAGAAGAGGCTAAAGGAGCAGCAGCAGCAGCCAACCAGCCAAACCAAACAAATGGAAAAAATTCAAATTATCTGCAAAAACGGCAAAAAATGAATGAAAAAAAAACCCCAAAGAACAAGGAACAATGCAAAAATGTTCTGAAGTCGTCTGCATGTATATGTATATGTATATGTATATATATATATATGTATACATAAATGTGTGTATATTTCTGTGTGTGTGTGTGTGCCAAACTTGAGTTCTTTTGCACACATTCTGGCACTTGAACATTTTTCTTATTGTGTGCCCCATACCAAAGATCTTCTTCGTCCCCCCTCAAAAAAAAAGGGAAAAAGCAAAGGCAAAAAATGGTGGGGCAAGCAAAGCAAATTGTGCGCGCTTAGTTCTCTGTTTTGTAACGTGTTGGGCTTAAGTTGGCTTAGGCTTCTTTAATACCCTATAAAGAAAAGGGTAGTTCTAAGTTAAAGTAAAGCTAAAACGAAAAACAATAAAAAAGGAAAGATAAAAAAAGTTTGCTGTGTATAATAATCGAGGAGTGCTAGTTTCTATATCATAGAACTGATTCCTTCCTGGAGTTATGCTTATTTGGTTTTTGATTATGTACTAAATCAAAGCTAGTCTTATCTATTTTTCCATTTGTTTCTTCTGGCTTAAATATGACTGGTAATGTAGTTGAATATATGTAAGTAAATATGTCTAAAATCTTACTATTATCTTACTAACATCTTATTAATTTCTAAACATACTATCTAAGACATAACTTAAGGACTCCTTTCCCCATTCTTATGTTGGGTATCCTTAGGACGGTGCCCTGACTATACAAATATTTTACTTCTTCTTTTATTTTTTTTTTTGTGCCGTGGTTTAGCGTTTTATTTGCATGCCAAAAGGCAACACACGGACACATATACATGCACACACAGGAACCAAGCTCTAAGTGAAAAAGTAACTCTCATTGCGTCCCCTTTCTTCCACTTGCACACGAAAAATAAGGCAAATGAAAAATGAACTTAATACTCCAAAAGAAACTCAACCTCCTTAAGCTGGTGAAAATAAAATTCTGGTAATTGCAAGCTGATTTACAAAAAAAGAAAAAAAGAAGAAAATATAAAAAAATGAAACCATTTTTTAACACATAATGTTATAAGTGGGCATCATTGTAGTATTGTCAGAGCAGAACGGGAACAAACTTTAAAGCTTAAATAAGAGAACTGCGTAAAAAGGCCGTAAAATGGGTTTGGGTTTGCCTTTTTGGTTTCAGTTTTTTTTTTGTTTTCTTGTCTTTTTTTTTTTTCTGGCGTGCGGTTGTGGAAAAAAGTTTTTTTTTTTCGTAAAAAGTTGACAGTTGGCATTTTGCAACAGTTTTAACTGTTAAACAAAATGTCAAGAGTGCAAACATATTGAAATGTAAGCATAGCAGGGCACCGCACCATACCACACCACACCCTCCCCGGTCCGATACTATAGCTGTCACACCCACTGTCTTTACCCTATCTTGGTTAACCTCATGAAGCTGTTTCGGGTTTTTGTGGGTTTTCTTCTTTACCCCCATCCCCCTTTGTTTTTTTCTGTCTCTTTCTTATTGTTGTTGTTGCTGTTGCTGTATGGCCAAAATCTGACAATTTATTTATTCATTGTTGTTGCTGTTGCTCTTTTGGCTCTTAATCCATTAACGATATCTGCTATGCTTATTCCCCCAGCAACAGCCCAACAAAGCTGGACAGGATTGACAGTTTGCATTTGGTCGTCTTCTTCTTCTTTTTATTCTTCCTTTGCAGCCAAAAACACAAATGTAATCTTGAAAACTCTTTGATACTATCAAACAGAGCAAGTAACAAATGGCTTCTTATATATGATTGGTTTATGATTGGCCAAGTAAAATAAAGTTTTGGCGAGAGAGTCATGCAAAAAAGTATGCTAACTTTTTTGAGAAATCTTTAAAAAACAAAGAAGAAGATTTTGGTAAAGTAAGTTAAATCAACAGAGATTTCATATATGAAAGATTTACCAGATTCTTTATTTATTTAAAAGGTTAAATAGATTAAACAGTAGAAAAGCTTATGATGGAAAAAAATAATAGTAATAGAAATTGGAGTCATGGACTCGTATTAAAGTCAAACTTTTCTATATATGTACTTTCCTATCGCTATCGTATAAGTTTGATTATACAGAATATGGAATAAAACTGAATATAGAATAAGAAATTTGTATTTAATTTGAGTTCATTTAGGATATATAAATTTAGTGTCTAAATTGATTGACAACGTTTTAAATATTGAAAAAATAAATAAAGTTGTATTCACATTTGTAATTAGGAAAATATATGAAAAATATTTAAACATTTCATGTTTTAAATTTATATTATTAATTAATTATAAGTTAATAGCTGCTGCTAATACTAAGCATATCAGAGTCTCAATCAAATATTTCAAAGCAAACTTCTTCTCCCTGAAATCAAAATTTCCTTTGATCTTTTCATTGCTTTTTTGAAAAACTAGCTATAGCTTTGGAATTTGCATAGTGTAGGATAATATTTGAATATGGCATCATACTTGTATTTTTTTCAATTACGGCCAAAAGTGGCAAAACAGTTGTCAACAATTTCGAGACAAAACAGTAAAAACAGCAGCAGGAGCAGGAGCAAACTGACAGCTGCAGAAAGCAGACAAGGATAAAAGCAAAAACAACAACAACAAAAAAAAAACACAACAGTAACTAAAAAAAAAAAAAATAAATAAAGACAGAGAAGGAAAGATGTCAGTTGTCAACAACAATGCCCCAAGTTGCTACAATAAAATTCTGACACATTGAAAAATGTCATTGTGTAACTTAAGTAGCCAGCATACGGATGCTGATGGCTCCTGCTCCTGTTCCTTGAGCAGGGAATGTACAGGGAATACAGCGGCCTGTTGTAGCTTATGTAAAACAAGTCTCCAACACATATGCACATAGGCATACACACACACACACATAGATAGAGAAAGAGGCTCTGCCTGTTATGCCTGTTAATTTACTTGCAGTTCCGTTCCATTTTTATGGACTGCATATTATTGCATGACGCTTTTTCTCCTTTTTTATGTATAAAAATTGTGTGTGTGTATGTATGTGTGTGTGTGTGTGTCGGCCATTTGTTATGCAGTGATAGAGCGTCAGCTAGACTAACCTAGCCCAGTTCCCTATGCCTTTTTACATATCAAAACAGATTTAGTGATGACACCAAAAAAAAAATCAACTTCAATGGGTGCAAAATGTAAATGAAATTTTTTTAAAAAACAAACTTAACTTTACCTAAATTAAATTCACCAAAAATTTAAGGATGGAAACAGGCAAATTAATAATAAATATTCAAACTATCGTTAGCTATTATCATAGTAAAATACTAAATATAGTCAGTTACTTAACAATTATTTTGTTTGTCTGAAGTGAAGAAGAGAAGCGTTTAGGCATTTACCTATTTAGTCTATTTTACTGCCTTTTCTCAAGCTTTTAAGATTGTTAATTTTTTATTCCCTATCGGTAAATCAACAGAAATATATAACTGAATGCCGAAACTTTTGCTTAAGAACCTAGGTGAAGCCATAATTAATTGTTATTGTAAAAACTATCGTTTAATATAAAACAACCAAATAAATCGGCAAAAGTCTTCTGCTAGCCTTTTCTTAGCTTCATATTCAATTCGTTTTTGAACAGAAATTGTTAAAATTATTAGATTAGATTTACTTAATGGAAAATAGCGTTTTAGCAATAATAAAAGTAAAACAAAATTGTTTTAAACAAATTCTATTAACTCTCTCTCTCTCTCTCTCTCTTATAAACAGTTTCCAGATGCTTACTTTAAAGTAACTTATCATTTATGAAATAAAATTATGATGTAAGGAATTCAATTGCTTACATTCAATTGAACTCACGTGTACATCTCTAATGGATATGCATACACTTACACACACACACACAGACACAAACACAATCACTTACAAAAGCAGTGGCGCAGCATCAGCACTCGCAAAATGTTGAGTGAGTTGCTTATGCAAGCGAGAAATTTGTTATAATGTGCAGGCCATAGAAATAAGGTGGATCAGGGGGGCGTCAGGCGAGATGGGGGGGAAAACAAAATATGGCACACACAAACACACAGAAACACACTACAGATACACACACACACACACACAAGCATATTATTATGTATGCTTTTGATAAACGCATAGAAAACCAGCGAGCCGTATACTTGGCCCAGGCCTAGACAAGGGATACCATCAGGAGAGAGAGAGAGAGAGAGAGCGGAGTAACTAGAAAGGGATGACAACCCTGGCCCAAAGAGTCATTTGCCGCGTCGATCAAGTGTACTGAGCCGTTTTATGGCTGCGCTTAACAAACCTCGACGAGCCTGAAGGCAATTGTTGTTGTTGTTTTTGTAATTTTGTTGGTGTTCCTTCTACGGATTTTTTTTCCCCCCACACTCCAATGTTGTCGCTGGCTTATTTTTTTTTTTTTTTTTTTTTGAGGTGACAGCATGCCATTTCTCCTGTTTTTTTTTTTCCTGGTTTCCCTTTTTTTCCCCCACGATCCGAAAATGACAACAGATATGCCTTGCGGCGTCCATTGCAAATGCCAAGCAAAAACAAACGGCGCATAATTTAATTTCCCACAGTCAGTGGAGAACCATCAGCAAAAGCAACACTGAGCAACAGTAGCTTTGCTCCCGCGTGCCAGTTGTTATCAGTCTCCAGGCATCATTATTACGTTTAATGGAAAATAATTACTTTTGGATAAGGCAAAGTGAAAAAAATAACAAGGAAAAAAAAAAAAAAATAAAAAGGAAATGCGAAAAAAAGCAACTCACACACACACCAAGCTAGGGTAGGGGCGACAAGTGTTTTGCGCGGCCTCCAGGGTAAAATTGTCATAGAACGGTGAATTCCTTGAGTTGTGGAGAAGTGCGAAGTACTTGACAGTTTCTTTTTCTTCTCTTTTTTGTTTTTTTTTTCGTTGTTTCCTATTTTTGCCCGCACTTTTAACGTTAGCTGGCACTTTAAGTGATTTGCCTGGCCAAGGGCAGGTCGACAGACAGAGATATGAAAGATACTCCTAAGCTTATTAGCTAAGCGAAGAATTTAGCGGACTAATGAATTATGAGGTTGCCATGGGGAAATATGATAAAATTGGTATGAAAATGGAATTGCTTTGCTCTCTCCCTCTCTCTCTAATTTGCTATGCATAACACATGAATTGAACACATTAGATGGATGAACGTTATTGGAGCAATGGGTTCTGCATTTAATGAAGTAGTTGCAGTTTTTAATCATCATATGAACCAATGGTACAATCATATTAGAGGTGTAAGAGCTATTCGCCGTGTTCAAAGCAGTCTCAACCCAACAAAATGAATACGTAATAGATAACACAGCAACGAGAACCGAGCCTGAAGAGTCAATTGCAGCTTATTAAAACCAAATTCCATTTGTAAGAGCAACAGAAACAGCTATTTAAATCAGAAACAGGAATCCCCGACCCTTTCTAATGAATATGTAACAGATAAAAGCGGGCAAATGGGTCCGCACAATGCCTTAAAACAGCTTCTAGGAAACCATTTTGTATCTGTATACTAAACTTGAATCCATGACAACACAACAAATACTTAGAAAGACTTCAGCTATGAAATCAAAAGAAGAATGTTTGGGTAAAGGTGTTTGTTTCTAGGGCTTTACCATTTCAAATTTACAAATGCATGTAAATCAAATGCTTTGTCAATATTTTCTATATGCTAAAATAGAAACATGGCCAATTTTGATTAAATTGATTGACACATTTCGGTTACAATTTGACATTCATCTCTCTATGGCTATAAAAATTCATATGAAATAAAACGAATTTGATGGAAAATATATATATTCAAATGAATTAAATTGCAAGCATGCAAAATGATGAAAAGGAAAAATTGGTAATAATAAAGAAATTCTCATTTGAATGTCTGACAGTCTGTGAAACTTATGTGCTACAATTTTTCTTCCTTCTACATTTTAATGAGCAGAAATTTTCACTCACACATTGCCACTTAAATATGTCATATGCATATGCCAACCCAAACGCAATACTGCGACGCCTTGCCTCCTTTTTTGACTGACTGACTAATCATTTGAATTTCCAATGCCCCTCAAAAGTATGCAATGAAATATGTAACGCATGAATGTCATCTACAGCTAGCTACAGAGCTTAAATGTCAGCCGCTGGTTGCCTCTGCTATTTCTGCCTTAGGATCAGCTACGGTTCAGTCTCAGTCCCAGGCTTGGTCTCCATTTCATTCTCATTCTTGGCATTGCTGTCTCCGTCTCCGGCTCCGTTTCAGTTTCAGTTTCAGTCGTGGTGTCGCTGTCAAAGCACTTTATGTCACAATAATTTGCAGCTCTGCTCGGGTACGATACGAGTTGTACAAGTTATATGTACTATATATATATACAAATACATATATATATATATATATGTATATGTATTCATTTCACGTGCCAGCAGAGCTAACATCTTCACATTTGGTGGCAACTCTTCTCAACATTCAAGCTCTAGCCTTCGGTTGTTGGATAGAGGAGGGGTGGGCCAATATGCATATGTAAAATATTTATGAGCGCGTGCAAATTCATTTCATTGCTTCAACGCGTTTTTGCTTTTTGCAAAAAAGCGACAAAAAAATAGAGAGAGAGAGAGAGAGAGCAGAATGAGTTAGAGATTATGCATAAGAGTGAAGCGAATTTGTTAGAAGGTTTGTTAAGCCATATGGATAAAGATATGCGAAAATTGTGACCCCAATGCTGTATACCAACTGATTTTAATATTGTTTAATGTAGGCAGTGAATGCTTGCCTTGGATTCACTGCCCTATCAGATGTCAGCTAGGCTAAACTAGCTTAGTTTTAGATTTTAGATACTATTCAACCTACACAAACCTTACTCCTAAACTTACGAAACCCAACCTTACCGAAGCTAACCGTGAAAAGCCTAATCAAACCAAAACTGCCCTTAGAAATCCATATATGTATTGTACTACCTTTACCTAACCTAACCAACCTCGTGAAAACCTAGCATTGCTTAACCAAAGCTCTCTGGTTTTACCTTTAACGAACCTTACTCTACCAAACGTAACTTGTTACAAACTTACCAAACCTTAAAATACGGAACACAACTTAATTGAACCAAACTTTACAAAAACTAACCTTACCTAACTTAACCATTCCAAACCAAACTTATCCAGCCTACCTTAACAGAACGTAACCTTGTAAAACCCATCTTTATCCAATCTTAACCTTACCTATTAGAGCTATTGGACAGCTCACAGAGAAACGTAACTATTTTGGATTCCTGTATGGACTTTGCTTTTCATCTTAAACCAGTGGAAAAGGTTTCGCTATAACAGTTAGAGTATTCCTGTTTTGCCTTTAACTATTTCTCTAAATTTGCATTCCCATTCCGCATTTCTAGTTTATTGTTATATTCCATTTTGTGCTATTGCACAACGAATTTAATGCACCGCGTAACAAATTTTCACAGCACATTTCCAGCATGTGATATGTACGAGTGTATACAAACATATTTATATGAGAATGAGAAAGCTGGCTTATAGCCTGGCCTAACTGGCTAAATGGGGGCGCTACTCTGACAAATTGTCAACACAGAGCCCGTCCCCCAGTCAGAAAAAAAAAAGAAGAAGCATCCCAAACCCTAAATCCAAAAACCCTCCTCCTTTCATTTTGGTCATGGTTGTTTGTGTTGCAGGCCGCGAAAAATAAATACAAGTACAACGAACATTGGTACAATGTGTACAATATGCACGACACGCGTTTATTTGTATTGTATTTATATTTCATGCTGTGCGACCGAGCCCCGGGTCCGGGACTTGGTCCGGGACCGGGTCGGAAATCGCAAAAATATTTTCTGCTTGCCACGGAAATGAGAAAAATACTTTTCCCTCTTGTATCCAAACACAGTTGGTGTGCAAATTTTATGCCCAAAATATTATACGTAAATGAATGCTATGGACCGGTCCGGATAAGAGACAGAATGACTTCAGGGAATGAGGAGGAGGAGTGGTGGCATTTTAACTAATATCCCCTCACACGCACACCACACCACACCACACATACCCACGCACGCAAACGGTTAACATGACTGGGTAATCTTGTTATGGAAGCATTTTTTATATTTTTTTCTCCATTGCTGTTGTTGTTTTTGTTTTTGCATAATATTTCGTTGTCTAGTTTATTTATGAGTTTATGCAACACGCGGTGCGTATGCGTAATGCATATTTTCCATCCGCCCCTTGGCCTGGGAAAATTTCAAAGGATTAGGCACTTGAATGCACAAGGACAACATACTCTCTCTCTCTCTTTCTCTCTCAATACTTTCAATATGCGCCTGCCATCGATGAGAATTCTATCCCTCCAAAACTCTCCGCTTCCAATCACTGTTTCTCTTCACATTGACTTTTCTGCAATATAAAATTTGCAAGTTTTTCGTATACTAGCTGCGGTTTTTTCGGTTTCGGGTTTATGTAATTGAATATAAGGCAAATCAGAGAGCCAATGAACCTCTATAGGGAGAATGCACTCATACATATACATATATATGTCTGTCTGTCTAGGATATAAAAAAAGGCATATCAGACATATCCTTGTTACTGCGACTCGTTGAGAGGACAAACTCTTGATATGGAGATGGAGAAAGATGGGACAGAAACAATTGGCAAAGTTAACAGACAAAAATCAAAGCAAATATTACTTTGCAATATTTTGTTGGTATTTCTATTCTAGATCTGATTACTTTTACAAAAAGCAAAGAGAGAAAGCAGTCAAGTAAATATGATGGAACTAGAAAGCTCTTGAAAAAGACAAAATGGAGTAGCAAAAGTGGGGGAAGGAATGAAAAGACAAGATAGAATGGAAGAATGAAAGAGCAAGAAAAAAGTAATGGATTGTTTTATATATAAATATATATAAATAAATTATATATTTTGTCCATTAATTCAAATGCAAACTCTACTTTTAAGTAATTTCTCATATATTCAAATAATTGCAATAGATAAGGGTCCTTTTCCTTTCCTACAGAGTATCAAATTGGTCGATTCATTTGTTAAGCTTTGTCAGCTATTCCATTTGAGGTTTAGCGTGGAAAATTTCGCTATAGTTGTTGCTGTTGTTGTTCTTGTTTTTAGTGGTACAACAAAAATCTATTACTTTACTCTGGGTTTTGACCTATGCCAGAATGTGGGAGTGCGGATAGAAGAGATACTACGGGCGAGAGAGGGGAGAGAGAGAGATGGAGACCGTGCATTGAACTGGTCGCGTGTCAGGTTGCGTTCAATCGCCTCAACTTGGTTTCACCAGTATCTCTGCTACTCTCTATGTCAACCCCTACTCTATCCCTATTTGGGGGTTCCCTCTAGCACAAATAGGGGAGAGATGGTGGGTAGAGAGGAAAGCGGGGCTGGCGATGAGCAAACCCCAAGGGTGCCATAGCGATTGATTGGCTCTGGGGCGGTGCGACGCGTTGCATTTGTCCCTTTGTTTATTGGCAGTGCCATGTGGATGAGTGAGCTGTACTATATACATGCATATGTGTATGTGTGTTTGTGTGTGTATTTGTATACGTATCTGTATCTGTGAGTATTTGTGCATCAGTGTGTATCTGTGAAAGCGATTCATTGTATTTAGTTTGGAGCTGAAGAGACGAGCTGTAGAGCTGGTGCTGCTACTGCTGCTGCTTCTGCTGCTGTTGCATTAATCCGATTTCATAGCCTGACTCCATTGTTGCTGTTGTTGGGCTTGGGGGCTTGTGCGCTGTGCACTTTAAGTTACATAAGTTACATAATGCCATTGTTTGTTGCATATTTACTTTTTGACGGTTTGCTGTCTCCTTCTCGATTGTGTTGGCAAAAAGTTTTCCCATTTTTCCTATTGTGGCACGTACATACATGTATGTATGTGCATGTATGCTGCTGCTGCTGCTTCTCTCTGTATCTCTGTGTGTGTGTGTATGTGCATGTGTCTTTCTGTCTGCTTGTCTGTCTGTCTATCGTTTATGTCGTTAGTCCTTCGAATTGAATCGAACTCGATTTGTATGCTGGCTAAGTCCAAGCTGTTGCCTGCTCCTTGATGTAACTAATATTGGCAGTTGCATTTGGGTTATTGTCTTTTCAGTGACGGCAGTCAAGTTAGGCATCCACAATTGACTAGAGGACCTGCTGCAATTTAGGTGAGATAAGTCACAATGCAGAGTGCACTATTACAGATTCCTAAAGTCCTCTTTCCCATAATGTCTCTATGGATATGAAGGGATTTTTATTTTCTCTACTCTCTCAGAGGAACCTTCTCAATATAGAAGAGGAACATGAAAATTGTTTTTACATATTTGAAAAGCTAACATTAGTCAGGATTTCTGATTGCCTTTGTTGCCTGAGGTGTAGGCTAAGTGACGGACCATAGAGAAATTGTTATCTTTGTAAGGTGATGGCCCAATGTTTGATGCAAACGAAAGCCTGTTACCTGTATACATATTGATTTATTCGGAAACAAAACTTTACATCAAGTCATTTGAAGTGTGGTTTAGGCTTAGAGGTTTTTAGAATGGTAGAGACTTCTCTTGGTTCTAACAATTGAAGTGAAAATTAGGTTTTTTAGATAAAAAAAACTAAAATTCTAAAGAAAAAGAAAGCTGAATGGGTCGATAACAATCAAAAGTTTTGTAAATTGTAAAATTTTTAGTTATAAACTGTTGTGTAAGTTTAGAAAAGGCTTCTTTGAAATAAGGTGTTAATCTGAAATCACTCCAGCACGTTATTACAATGCGAATACTGAGATCTCATGAAAATATTTTGGACATTGGGTTTTTAAGAATTTGAGATATTTATCAATAAACTGTGAAAGTCCACTTAAATATTGTTATAATCGAGTTCTAAAACTCTACAGAAAAAGTGAGTTAAATGTTTTGCGAATGATCAAAACTTTTGTGAAACGTTATAATTTAACTGAACTGTTGTGAAATTTTACTAGAAAGTGCGAAAATTGAGATCTCCTAAGAAGAGTGACCCGACTTGTATGTCCTTGCAAAACTTCAGACAATTCTCAACTGAAACATTGTTTATTAAGTTGCTTTCATATGTTTCATTCCACTTTAACTACAGGCAAATAAATATACAACAAAAGTTTTATATATTTATATTTTATGCAACAATTGTTAATTTACCTTCAAAAGCTTTCTAATACAAGTATTAGATTTTAATTTAAATTTCTAGCACTTGAGAATTCAAGTGTTGAGGTTAATTGTGCACTTGGAGACTTTTCTGAGAGTGCTCTCGGCATTGCTTTGACTTGCTATTTTTTTTTTTGTTTTGGTATGATTAAGTTTCATTTGGGAATTCTCGAAATTAACTACCACAACTTTTGGTTTAGTTTGGGTTCTCTGTGCATAAGCTTCAGCATAATTAAGGCCATATGAAAATCTTTTGCAAACTTTAATGAAATCTCACACAGACAGAGATAGGAGAGCAAAGAGAGAGAGAGAGAGTGTGAGAGAGAAGGAGAGTGGAGGAAAAATAAAATACTGCTCCTTTTCACCTGTTTCTGTCTTTTATCTGTTTGCCTGTGCTCAACCTCAACAAATTTAAACTTGATTTTACGTATTTGCTCTTTACGGAGCTTGATTCGCTTTCTTTTTTCTTTTTTTTATTTGGGATTGCACTTTTTATGTCGGTTTTTTTTGGGGGTATACATTTATGGCTAAAAGTTGGTATTCTCTCTATCTCCCACCTCGTTCTCTTCCTCTCTCACTCCTTTTTTTTTGTTACCCGCATTTTCATTGTGCGTTGCAGTTGTACGTTTGGTTGGTCGTTTGGTTGGTTGGTTGGTTTGTCCATTTGGGATGCTGCTGCTGTTGGTCCATGTGCGTGCCGTTGGCCATTATTACACCTCTCGCTTGGTTACGGGGCACGTAAACTTCTCGAGAGTAGTTGAAGTTGTAAAGGATGGCAGGCAGGCGGGCGGGTGGATGGGTGTTGTTTGAGTGTGCACGGACTGTGCGGCGGTTAAAGTATAAAGTGCATTTTGTTGCCATTTTTTTTTTTTTTTTGCTTTCCCTCACTCTCTCTCGCTCTTCTCAGCCCCATTGGCATTTGGCTTATTTCGTTTGATTTTATGCGGTTACGTGAATTCATTCCCATTTCCTGCACTTCTTGTTTTACGCGCTTTCTCTCTCTTGTTTCGTGTTTCGTGTTTTTGGTGTTCAGGCTTTTAACGTAAGCGATTTTTTATGTAAGCCTGTGGTTTTAATTTCAATCATTTGGCTTAAATGAAACCAATGTTTAATAAATATGCAAATGCGATTAGCAGTGTATAGTTTTCACGCACACAGACAGAGAGAGAGAGAGAGAGAGAGAGACGCACAGTCTACCATAACTAATTGCTATAGGCTTTAATGGCCACTTGAGTATATGTGGAAAAAAAGTTGAGGTTGGCTTTTCTCTTTCATCTCTCTCTTCCTTCATTCTTTCTCTCTAGTTCTCTGACTTTTCACATATGCTACAAATTAGTTATAATTAAGTTGAAGCACATACCACACACACACACACACAAACACACACAGCTTCTGCATAACACTTAAATAGGCTATACAGTTACAGCCACCACAAGCTACGTGCCATGCCTGAAAGTGTTTTAATAAGCCAACTCCGACCACCTTACCCGTTTCCGCTAAATTCCCTTCTGACCCGTCTCACTCTATCTCTCTCTCTTTCGCACTGTCTCTGTTTTCGATACTCTGTAGAAAAGTTGCTTACTCGACACATTAAATGTAATTAGCTGCGCTAAGGTTAGCACAAAACTACAAGCACTAACACAGACTAGTCAGAGTCATGTTTCTCACCTCCCTTATACTACCTCCCCACTCCTCTCTAATTAGTTATCTAAAGTTAGTTGGCGACACTAATGGCCACTAGCGGAAATTGTATAGCATACTTTTAGACGTTGGCGAGGCCAACAACTGCAAAATGAACGCACAAATCATTTGGCAAACATTATGTTATGCCATGTTTCTTTTTCTTTCATTTTTCTTTTTTTTTTTCTCAGTTTTATTCTACCACGTAAATCACTCAAAATATAATGCTCCTCCCCCACCCCTCTTAGCGGTCTCCTTCATCTTTCTTGTTTTTACCATATTTAAAATATGCGCCATACAAAAAAAGAAGAAATGCTGTTGAAAGTTTGAATTTCTTTTCTTGGAGTTTGCTTGTGGCCTGTTAAGGACATGCTTATGGCTGACTTTACGTTTTCTTTTTTTTTTTTTTTGGGTACTTTGTTTTGTTTTATTTTCTGCACAAGACGATGAAAAATTGCTATATGTATATATTTGTATATTGTGCGGTAAGAGCACAACAAAAAAAAGAAAAAAAGAAGAGATTTTCATATCATATACCAAAAATTTTTAAGTGCTAAAAGTATAAAGAAAAGTATGAAAGGTATAAAAATAGGTAAAGTGTTGGCTTTTATTTTAAGTTATCGTAAGCTGAGATTCTAGCCTTAATTATGCCAAAAATTTAAGTAAAAAGAAATTGGATTTCTTCTTAGCAATTTGATATTATCTTTCTTCTTTAATGGAACAGACTCTTGATTGATTTTTAAAGAATATGTTAAGTGAATGTTGATGTCCTCGCCTTCTTCCAGTGATCATTGGCAATGATTTTAAGTTATCGAATGATAAAACATAAGTTGGTAAAAGAAAGCTTTTAAGGCCATTCTTAACAAGAACAAAATAACTACTGCCAACTATTGCTAAAGATGATTGATTAGGTACTTTTTTTCATTGGCTTATAATTCTTTGTTGGATTAACTTAAAGTCGACTTCGGTACAAGATCCTTTGGCTTATATCTTTTGCTAAGAAAATATTAGAAACTTAAGTGAATTTCACTTTCTTCTTTCAGAACTTTTTTTAACTAGCTTCCCAAATCTTTACCGATTGATTTACCTTAGTATTGGCATATCAAAACTCTCTTTAATTACTAACTTCTGGTTGACATTTTATCTGTTTTTATCAGTTTTTCATTTACATGGATATTCTCATGTTCAATACCCATTCCTATCGTTAGCATCATCATCATGGGATATCATGTTCTTGGCGCATTGTTGTTGTTATTGTTAACCCATGTTTGTACAGGATTCTGTGTATCTGTGTATGTGTGTATATTTTCTTTTTTTCAGGTTTTTGGTTTTCCACTAGCCAGAGGCCAGTTTACATATTTTTTTTCATACTTCTACATTCTTTTTTGTTTGCCGTGTGTTTTTTTTTTATTTTCCATTTTGTTGTTGTTGATGTTTTTTTTTAATGTGCATATATTAAGAGGCGGCAAACAATTTATTTTTTTTTTCTTTTTCTTAAGAGTGGGAGTGAAAGGAGAGTGAATATTGTTGACCTGAGGGCACAGTTTGTGCCAATTTTATATTTTCCATAAAAACATCATGCCATACTATAATAAATAAATACAATTTTTCTCTCTTTTTTTACTTTACGTTGACGAGAAAGCTTTTATATATGGAGAGGAGAAAAATGAAGTTGACTCTCCGTCTCCAACTCGATGAAATCGAACAACAGTTTCAATTTATTTTCAATGTTTCAAAAAGAAAACAACAGAACAGCAGCAGTGAGGAAACAAGTAAAATAAAATGAAAAGTGAACGTAAATTGAACATTTTAGAGCGCTTTTAAGCACACACACACACACACACACACTCAGAGGTACACACACTCACCTGTCTAACAACAATATTGCACTTAGAACTTCCGCACGATAAAATTAAATGACGGCTGAGGGTGCGAGGAGCGGTTTTATTTCTTTTTTTTTTTGCGCCCCTCCATACAATATATTTTAAAGCAGTAGGAGGAGCAGGAGGTAAGTGACAGTAAGTGAGAGGGGTGGTCGGGGTGGTTGTGTTCTCCAACAACAACAACAGCAACAAGAGAAAATAAAAAGTAAACACAAAGTAGAAGAAATCACTTATTTTCCTGTTGTTTGAAGTGGCGCCTGAAAATTATGTTAACGTTAACAAGGTGAAAGCACTGTCGCTTTGTCTCCCTCTCTCTCCCCCTACCACTCCTTCTTAGCTTCACCTTTGCATCTCTCTCTCTCTCTCCCTTCCTCTCTTGTCCTCTGCCACTGTCTATGAGGAAAATGAAAAATCACTTAAGCAATTTGATTTTTACATTTGCCCGCTGTTGCTGTTTAATAATTTATAGAGTTACCATAGCGGCTCCCATTGCGTCTTACACGGTGGTTCGCCCCCCGCCCCTGTCTCTCTCTCTCTGTCTTCATAAATAAGCATAAAACAAAAAACCACTTGATTTTGATTTTCAGCTTTTCTTCCTTTTTTTTTTCCTTCTATATTTTTTGTGTATTTTTCCTTGGGTTTTTTTTTCGGTTTTGTGTCGTCTGAATTATGGCCATAACAAATCTTGGCCCAGTTCAACATCACGTAGCAACATGAGGGGAACTTTATTGATAAAGGCATAATTTATTTGAACAATCGACAAAACGCTATTGTCAATAAAGCCAGATAAATATCTGGCATTGTAGCAGTTTTATGTTCATTCTCTCCTCTTTGTTTTTTCCTTTTTTTTGTTTTTTGCTGTGGTTTGCGTGACAATGGCCAGAATGAGAAATGAGAGAGATGGAACAAAAGCAAGCGACAGAAAGGGAGAGAGAGTGAGAGAGAGACAGAGAGAGATAGACAGTGAAATGGTTCATTTACCGAAACACAGTGAATAAACGGTAGAGAAAACTGTTGATGACAGTGGAAAAGTAGCTAGAATTAGTTAATAAAGTTGACCAAAGTACTGAAATATTATGTAGAAATGCAATAATTGAAGCAGGAATTTGTTTCTAAAGATAAGTTTTGTTGAAATTTTCCTGTTACCGAAAACGGAATACTATAAACTATTAGCAAAAGGCTTTCATATTGGTATTATAAACATAATGAATGGGAAATTTACAAGGCAAAAACTAATAAAAGTCTTTGCTATGGGTGAGATTTGTATTCTGCTCCACTCTGTCCTTACATTTCTTTTAAATAGTTGTTCAACCTCTGCATCTGATCCTTTAATTTTTAAAAAGAAAAAAGATTGCATCCTTCTTTAAAATAACACTGATATATTAGATAATAGGCAAGTCAACTAAAACCTTTTAATATTTAGAAGTGTCGAGAAGCAAAGCTTAGAAGCAAAAGCTTTGACCTTTGTCATACTCAAGTTTTGGAATTTACTTTTAAATTGGCTCAACAGTTCATGAAGTGAAAAACAGTCACCTTTTTTTTAGAATAGAACTTTTACGGTATGAATAAAGCTATTTATATTCTCATTTGCAAAATTAAATTTAAAGAGATGAGAAACATATTCAATACTAATATTGAAACAGATAGACTTTGGCAATATTGTGGCAACAGGTATAAGTTAGAGACTCTAGTTCTATGAGATATAACAGACATAAACAAGGGATTCTAACCATGAGATTCTAAAAAGTTTTGCAATAGATCCTATGATATAAGATTGAATAATAGAGGATTGCATATAAAATTCTATTATACTTCTTAGCTCATTAAATCTACATAAAACTGGCTTGTTGTTTTAACAATAAATAAGTGGAATGATTATTGTATTAGCAATCAACTGAATGCTCTTTGAGGCTTGCAAAATATCAATCAGTGTCTGATATAACTCTAATAGTAATGAGTAACAAATATGCCCAGCATAGAATAAAGGACACACTTCACTTTACCTTATTACCACGTTCACCTTTTCCTAGTTTCCACTGTTAATTGTTTGTCCTTTTTTTCCGTTTGTTTGATTGAAATCGTTTCATGGCTTTGCGCGCAGCATAATAATGAAGTCAATACTTAATTGAAATGTTGAGGTATTATATAAACACAACAACAACAACAACAAAAAAAGTTCAGTTGAGTAATGAACAAATTGTTTAATTACGGGCCAAATGCCACAAACAGATGACATCATTGTTGCATATGTTAAACATACAACAACGAAACAAAAAAAAAAGGACAGAGAAGCAAAAAAAAAAAAACAAAGTAAGAACTAAAAAAGATTTATGTCCCGAGGGACAGTAGGAAAACACATACTCATAACATACATTTAGGCTAAGGACATGAGGCACGTGGCACTATTTCTATTTATTTTTTTTTCTTCCCTTTTTCTTTTTTTTTTTTGCAGTTTTTAACGTGACTTGGGCGACTTCATTTCCCTTTGGGATGTGCCCCGCCCTCGCCAAGCAAACATTATCGCCTACGTGAGATGTAAGCACAAGTGAAATATATGGGCATATGTGTGTGCGTGTGTGTGTATGTGTGTGTGTTTGTGGGTATATGTCTACGTCAATTTGTTAAGCATTTGCACGTTGCACTGATAATTTTATTTGATTTTTATTAGACAAAAAAAAAAACAGCAACAGCTACACGAAAAGGAAGAAGAACGAAGTGCAAAAGTGGCAAATGGAAGACTTCAAATTATTAAAACATTTCAGCTCGTTTCTTCTTGCTTTTTGCCTTTTTCGTACTTTTTTTTTTTTTTTGATGGCAAACATTTTGTAAGCAGTTTTAATTACATTAGAAAGCCAACACTTGAAACTTTGGCGACGACTGTAAACTTACCACAAAATGAATGCCAAGAAGGAGTAGCAGCAGCAACCCATAACATTGGCTGTGGGAGGAAGAGGGGGAGTAGTATGCTGGAGTGGAGCGGATCGGAGTGGTGGGCAAACAAAATAACGGAAGTGGCAAGCAAAAGTGTCGCCTTGGCCATAATGACAGCATGTTAGAAACTTTCTTTTTTCTCTCTTTCGCACTCGTTTTCCCTTTTTTTTCTTGTTTTTTTTTGCACGATGCTGCAGCAAGTAGCAGCAAGCAGCAGCTGCCGCAATATGAAAAGTTGAAAAAGCTGTTGCATAAAACTAGGCGCCGGAAGTCGTTGACGACAATGACGACATTTTACAAAATGGCGGAGCAGACACTTAGCAGCGAGAAGCCCTCATCAATTGGTTTGGTTATACATACCTGTAAAGACAAAAAGAAAAAGGAAAAATTATTAAATGGGCTTGGCCAGCAGACACACACATACAGTGCATACACACATACATTCGCATGTATATAATAGTAAAAAAGTTACGCAATTTACTTTGTTAATTGCCAACGCTTAAAACAACGACACTCCCATATTTTTGTATGTTTTTTTTTTTGCTTATTTTATATATAAATGGCTGTGGATTGGAAAACAACAACAGTAACAGGAACAAGAATAAGTTAAAACGCCAAACACAAAATGTAATTTAGAAAGTTTGTTGTGTTAACACTTTGGTCAGGGCTAACCAACCGACTGACCGACCGACAGGACCAACTGAATCGACTTACTCCACGGTCAGTCTTCAATTTTTGTTATTTTTTCATTCCCTTTTCCGCACATCAGTCAAAGTATGCGTGTTGTTGCCTTCGACCTTTCAAAAGAAATGGCGGGGGAGTAGAAAAATAAAGAACCAACAGCAGTAAAGTGACACAGCAATAGCAAACAAAACATAACAAAACTAAAAAAAAAAAAAAAGAAAAGAAAACAACATAAAAATGACCTGCTCTTGCCCCTAAACTGCAGTTTGGCCACCGCCCAAAGGACAAGCAGCTACATTTTATGAACAGAGAAAAAAAAAAGAAAACAATAAAATGGTAAAAATGGAAACCACCTTGAATCTACATTGAACTGGAAAACTAACTCAATCATCGTCAGTTTGAATAAAAGTTGAAAATTCTAGCTGAATGAAATTTCAATTGAAATATTGGTTGGAAAAGTATACTAAGTTTAGTTTTTATTTTGATTTAGTTTTGTTTTAATGAGTTTAGTAACTTATTACTGTGTTAAGTAGGTTTATAATAACAACAATATATTCAATAAATACTAGAGAGCTGCATGAATGGCAAAAAAGGCACATTCGAATTAACAACGCTTAAAATGAGTTGAGTTGAATTGAATGCGAAACGTCATGAATTTAAGTGAATGAATGCGCTCGCGAAAGACTCGGTCGCACAGCATTTAACGGACAACAGACGAATTGACTGAGTGAGCTTCATTCATTCTAACTCATGTCTTTGAATGCTGTAGATATGAGACCCAATGCGCAGTTATATTCATACGCATTCATTCAATTGTATGCTCGCACTCACTTAATTCAATTCAATTTGAATCCATTCAATTTTTCTACGTAGGGAGTGGAGTCCTGCAGCTCTCTAATAAATACCAATAATTTTAAGCTAAAATGTAGTTAAAATTAATTAGCCTACGTTAGCTGTTCCCTTATTTACAACATAAAAGTTCAACTTACATATTTCTTAAAGAAGGCATAAAAAGCTTTAAGAATAAGCCGTAAACAGTTATATTAGATTATTTAAAGTCTTTAATGAACTAATGTTAGTTATTAAAAAAGTATTGACAAAGGAATTGGTAAGTGATAAATCTTCTTGCAGTGGTTAAAGCAAGTCCAACTCGATAATCAGATTTGTTTAGTTATAACTTAGCCAGTTGCAATGACTTTTATTGCAGATTATTGCTAAATCAAAGAAAGTTTTCCAACGCCTGGCCATTTATTTCATTTCCTTTTAAGATATATAAAATAACTAAAACCATAAATATAAAAGAAAAACAACTAGCAAAAGCAAACTCCATTGTTCTATTTCATGGGAATTTTTTTTCTTCTCCTTTTCAGCATACTAAATGCAAATATTATAATTTTCTTTGGCCAAAATTCAGTTCTCTTTCTATCTTTGGTCTCACTGTCCTTCTTTTAAACTTTAAGGCAATTTGGCCTTTGGATAAAGTCCTAAGTGCAATTACAATATCTAAATACATAGACAGAGTGAGAGAGAGAGAGAGAGAGAAGGAAAACTCTCAAACAGTTTTCTCCGAGTTGTAGCAGATACCGAGATACACAGATACAGAAGTAGGGATCCGCCAAAACTTGTATGCAATTTTTGTTATTTTAATTGCCAGCTCTTGGACAAACCTAGACAAACCCTTTTTTCTCTGATTTTGGACACGGACATGGCAAGGACAACTTCTCACTCAGTAATAAAAAAACAAAAAAAAGGAAAAGCAAATGAAATACAAAACGCAGCAGCAAATGAATGAAAGCAAGTGAACTTCGGTCTCACTCTTACTCACTTAGTTTTTTGGCGAAAATAAAATTAATTTAAAAGTTTTAAACAAGTTTTCCATTATACGAGCAAAACTCTATACATTTATATCTATATGTATGTACAGCTGTCTGGGTTGAATGGGAACTTTCATTGCCGAGTTGTTAGAAACATTAAAAGTTATGCTACAGATTTTTGATTTCTCACTTTTTCGCCATTTCGCCCATTCTCTTGGTAAAGTGTAGCGGTAGCGGGCAGATTTAACTGCTTTTGACTTTGGCTATTTAATTATGATTATTGAATTTTAAATTTGCTTTTGATTTGTTTGCTCTTCTGCGTGAATGGCTCGGCAAGGCACAGTACACGACATGGTTTGCCATTGGCACACATATTTACCTGTGTGTGCTACCTGTGCCCGGGACCTTTGGCTCAGTAATTGTTTAAAAGCTTTGCGCTACTTCCGTTATAATTTTTTTTTTTTTTTGTTATTTTGTTGGTGCGATAAGAGATGCTGAATATAAGGGAGGAGAAGCCTCTGAATAATATATAAATAAACAAGTTATATGTACTTTTCATTTTATGGTTCCTTTTTTTTTTTTTTTTGGGAACTAATGAAATTGCAACTGTTGTGGAAATTAATGGATGTGGACATTCGGCCCTTGGGCTAAAAGCATATAAATATGTATTCACATAAACTGAATTAGTCGCTGTTTTTTATGCCGAGTAAAAAATTTTATTTATAATTTTTGTTAAACAAAAAAAAAAATAAAAAAATGAAACTCTGAAATGGCCTTTAAAAAGTCAGTGTATAACTTAATAAAAAAAATCTGCGTTTATTAGTATAGAATGAAATATGAAGTTATTGAATGAATATTTTGTGAAGAGAATTACAAAGACAACACAAAAGTCTGTAAATTGATATAGGAAATCTAGCTGATATCTGCTCAGCTTTTGGCGAGAAGTGTTATCATTATAAGGGGATCTCATTATAGGTTTTGAATGTACCAAACAAATTATTTTCCCTATAAAGATATATCAATTTTTCCGATATAAATTATTATTTTATGTAAGTTCATTGTTCCTTAGTTAAGTAAGTTAATGTTCGATTAAATTTTGGCTAAGTTACTTAGAGAGTTAAAACTTAATGCCAAAAGTCAGGTATTAATTCTTTATGGATGCTTATCAACAAAACATAATAAATACTTTAAGAATATGCAGTTTTTGTTGCACTTTGTTATAATTCCCAACTTGTTTAAGCTTTGAAGTAGTAGATAAGCCAGTCTGCTTATTAAAGAACTTGGTGGTTCTTCAAAATCTGATACCGAGAGCCGGTTTTGAACCAAAGGTTTAGTTAGCATAAACTCATCTTACTCTAAGAAGCAAAAGGCCCAAAAGAAACTAAATCAACCTTAAAGAACTTTGGCCAAGTCAAAAGATAAAAATAGAAAAATGATACTTTAACTTCCTTTTTAAAACTTGATCCCATCTGTTGTGCATGGATCAATTCGATGCCTTTGGCTTGCACTTGACTCTGATCAAACCGGTTTTAAACACGTGAAATTTAAAACCAAGCAGTCAACTGGAGGGGGTTATCGTTAAAATCGAATCGAAGCACCCCTCGCAGCTACCATTAGATGAGAACCCGCAATCCATTTACAGCAAAGAGGTCAGACTTAAGTTTATTGTTTATTTATTTTGTTGTTAAAAAATTTCTTGACAGGAAAATTGTTAAGCCGCCTGCCGTCACTTAACTTCATTATGGTGGGGGGGAGGGCGTTTGGCAATCCAAGGATAAGGAGATGAGACCTGAGAGCATCGAGGGTAGATGGCGGGGAGCGTGACAGAAAAAGGCTAAGCTTTATGGTGTGCGTAATGTCAAGTAAAATACGAAAAAGAAGCTGATAAAGGCGATAATGATGCTCCTTTTGCTGTTGCTGCCGCTGCCGTTGATGATGATGATGAAGAAGAAATGAGCTCACGTTAGGGGAAAACGTGCTAAAATTTAATGTTTTAGGTTCAGTTCAAATAATGTAAGCGAGCGCAAAATGAATGATAAACGAGCACACGTCAAATTCTAGCCAGGACCAAGGACCAGGGTACCAGAGAGAATAGAAACAAGTAAAGGCATTGACACGGCAAGGGCAAGGGCAAAGGCAAAGGGAACAGCTGCCAGACGACTCTGGTTATATAAATGGTGCATGAAAAAGCCAAAATAACAAAACGAACGACAACGATGTGAGTTGCACGTTCTAAGGAATAGCCAGATGGAGTAGCGGCAAGGGAGGGGGTCACCAATGGAGAAGAATAAAAGTTGAAGCTTGTCTCTGTCTCTTTTTCTGGCTTTTGTTTACGTTTGGTAAACATTTTTCTCCTCAACTACCCGCCGTCGTCCCCCTCTCATCTTCTTTGGTGCCCCATTATACACCATCATCATCATCAGCGTCAGTGGGGGAAAATGTTTTTGTTGTTAAATTAGAATTATTGAAATTTACTTTAAGGCTCTACCCGAAAAAGAGTGGAGTGGGGTCAGTGGGGGTGCTCTGTTTTGGGATTGACATTATAGTCAGCTGTTTTTATTGGTTTTATGCTTGAATAATAATAAATCCTTCAGCATTAGCTACTGCCATGATTAAAAGGTGTGAACAAGTCTCCATACAGACAGCTGGCTCGACTTATTGCCTAATCTAGGCAACAAAATAGAAAAGTATCCTCCTATCCTCCATCTCCAGTACAATCTACTCTTTCTCTTGGTCTCTTGGTTGCGAGGCTGCGTTTCTGTGCCTGGCCAGGCACATGTCATTCTCATGCTCATCGTCATCATCATCAGCAGGAGGAGTGTAATACTTTTCTTTTCTTTTTACTGTTTCCCTGCATATTTGACTGTTGACAGCTGTCTAGCTTGGGCTTGGCGGCATAGAGGAAACTTTTTTTTTAAAAATACCCTATAAAATATTGGCATAGAAAGGGTTATGTAAGGATTGAAAGTCGGTTAAAAGTAGGAAGAGTCTATTTTAAGACTATTTAAACTATTTAATGTCATTCTTTTAAGCAATCTGTGAGTTTTTTTGAGCTTTTTCATACAAACTTTGTTTGTTTCTGTTCAAGAGGGTTCGTCAGATTGTTTAGCTAAATAATCTTTCCCATAATCTGTCGCTTTATCTTTTCATTTCTGTATTCACCTGCATTGTTATCAGTTTCCTTAGGATTAACAGTACATAATTTCGAGCCGATCGAGGATATGATTGTGTATTAAGTACATAACTATGGAGATAGGCGGATTGCGCTCAATACTTCTATCACTTGTAAAAAACTCAATAGAGTACAGATTATTAATAATCTGTATATAAATATTATCAAACTTGATCAAATTCTTTTACAAAATATATGCAACAAAGGTTTTTTACTAAAGAAAACATAAAGTTAATGATCAAGTTGCCACTGGCACCAAGGTATTTTAACTTGATCTTTTACGATTTGGGCATTTCCAGCTTTTGTACAGGGTATTCCATCTCTCAAACTTTACATTTAGGATTTCTTTTTTTTCCCGACTTTATCTTTTTTATGCTTTTTCACTATGGTTTCTTTTTTACCCCCCATAGTAGTGTCGTCGTCCTTGTTGGCGTTGTGTTGTTCACGCGGCATATGTTTGCATAAATGCATCCGCGTCAAAACTGAAAGATAAATTTCGCAAACACGCACAAAACAGACACACACACACATACACATGGTAGACGGACAACAGACTGACAGACAGACAGACAGAGAGAGAGGCAAGCAGGCCAACCAAACTAGCTAGAGCCAATCTCTATGCCTAGCAAAGAAAAACAACACAAAAATGGTTATGAAAATATATGATTTTCTTTTTTTTTTTTTTCCTTTTTACTGGTTTTTATGGGCATGGAGTGGATATAGCAAATATATACTATGTAGATATAGATATTTTTTCAAGAAAAATATTGTTTCAACTATTATAGTTTTTGTTTGGACTTCAACTATTGAATCGTGTAAGCTTTTGATTTGATGGAAAAATGAAGAAAAAGAAGCAAAAAGTTGAAAATTCTTTGTTTTTATTTCACCTAAACTTGAAAGTTTTTAGTTATTGTTTGTTTTGTTATAATATTTATTTTCTTTGCTAAAAAATTTATATTTAAATTTGCCTTTTTAAAGAATGCAGCAAATAGTTTAGAGCAGTTTTTTCATATTTTTAATCATAGAATTTTCATTTTGATAAAGTGTTGCCTAATTTTATGGTATGACAAGTATTTAAATACACTTATTTTTATTTCTAGTAGATTTTGTGTCAAATACAATTGGGCAACTTTGTGGTTCACAAAAGTTTTCTATCATTTTTGTGCCTTAATAAAAATTTTAATTATTTTTATTGATTTCCTACACGTTTTGTTTATATAATTGAAAATTTTGCTTAATCAAGACTCTCTTTTGGACTTGTAGATTTTGAAACCTAAAGGACAAATGTAATTGCAACAACTTGAGTTTGTTCTGTGTAATTTAAAATTTTAAAAGATGTCGAAATTTTAACTTGTTTTCAATTTAAAGAAGGTTAAAAAGTTTTAAAGTAACCAAATTTTTCAGCGCCCTTTTTTTGATGTTAATTTTCAAGAATCTCCAATTCTATTCACCAACAAACAAAATTGTCTCATTGAGATTTTCTTTTACCTGTGTGTGTTCTTCTTTTAGCGTTATTATTATGAATTTTTTGTTACATTTTTAAAGTAATTTGCTTAGAATGAAAATTCAGCAAAAAAAAAAACAAAAATTGTTAAATTGCTATACATTTACTTTGATTCTCTGTTTCAAATTTCAAAATTGTCTGCCCCAAAAAAAAAAAAAAGAATCCCAACGCATTTTTAAACACATTTAATTTAATATTCACATTTCTTTAGGAAGTAAAAAACGAAAAGAAAAAAATTACATCCAACATGGCAGAGAAAACGAAGAAGAGGCAGCAGAAGACAAATTAACTGCTTGCCCCAAATTGCTCGTTAGCACTGTGATGAGGATGTGGTAGAGGTTGGGGGAATGCTTAGCAGAAGTAACAAAAAAAAAAAAAAAAAAAGGTCGCTGCAAATTACACGTGACAGGGCTAAATGTGTGCAAAGGGAGGGAGGTAGAGTAAGGGAAAGAGCCTTTTGCTTGCTGTGCCAAAATGATCATAAAATTAGCGCACAAAAGTAAAACATATGAGACGCGATTTGAATTTGACACCATTACCTTCATTTTTGGAGTCACCACCAGCACCATCGCCTAGGCGTCAAAGTCATTTGCATATGCCAAAAAAAAAAAAAAAATAAATAAAATAAAAAGTGTATATATACGTACGCATATATAGAAGTATGGTATGTATACATATATAAATGGAGGAAACTCAAGTGTGTATCAGAAATTTTTATTGGCATCTCTGCTCTGCTCTCTGGCATACTAAGTGAGTTTTTATGTCCACCTCCTACTCCTCCGTTGTCTTATTTGCCACTCCTCATCATTACTTTATGCCTTCCTCCATCCGTGACTACAAATAATCATACACATAATAATGTTTTTTTGCCTGCCGATATGGCGTTAATTATGTTGCCTTTCTTCGGGGCAAGCTAATTATGATTTGTAAGCGTTGCCTACTTTCAGGCGCTGGCATTTTTAATGAATCTTTGGCAGGTCCTACGCCCCAAAATGTGGGTAGTGGTGGCTCAATCAATAGACCTATTGTTAACCAAAAAAAAAAAAAGGGAGAAAAAAAAACTCCCAGCTCTTCTTTCAAAAATGTGCGCAATCTACCATCGTTCTTTTACATAGAAACATCAATGTAACTATGTATATACATACATATAAATATGTATAAGTATATTTATGTGTGGGTATGCGTGTGTCTATGTGTGTGTGGGTGAAAACAAAAGATGCAGCTAGCTCTAACGTTTCATACATATGTATCTACTATATGTATCTGGTATCTGGCATATCCGCCCAGCAGCAATTATGTTACAAAACGTTGCAATTAAGCAAACTGTAACAAAAGCAGTGAGAGAAACGACGATGACAGCAGAGTAGATACTTTGTCACTTCCTTTCTGCTATACCCTGCATCAAAAAAAAAAAAAAAAAACAAAAACGGGTTTGACTAAAGTAATGAGAACGTAACCAAAAAGGACACATTTACTGGGCTTATAAATATGTTTAGATTTAAAATAGATTTCTTAAAAAGAACTTTACTGGAAGAGTCTGAAATCTTTTCCAAGAAATAAATCTTTAAATATCTCAGCTTAAGGTATTTATTTTCCTGTCAATCTGAAGACTATTACTGCTAGGGTATCTCTAAGTCGGACAACTGTCTTAACTTAATGTCTTTTTTTTTTGTTTTTTTGTTTCACACTGTCAACGCTGTCTGTCTCTTCTTACTTCCCTTTTACATGTATGTGTGTGTGGGTTTCTTTTTTTATTTTTTTACTGTACAACTTACTCAAGTGCACTCATATTTTCCAAGTTCTTGTTGTCCTTGTCGCTTTGTGTGTGTGTGGAAACGTGTTCAATTGATATTTCTGAACGCGCAAAAAGAAAAAAAAGTTATAAATAACAAGAAGAAAAAGCCGAAGTAGTAGATGAAGAAGCAAAAAATAAAAAAAACCAAGGAGATGTAGAAGTAGAAGCAACTTGAGCCAAAAACTGCAATATTGCTTTCCCTACGGCAAAGAGGGCTAAGTGCCAAAAAGGCAGACAAGTCTAAAAATACACATAGTCGTGGGGTAGTTGAAGCAGCTACTTTAGCCTCAAGTCCTCAGCAGTACAAGCCGAATAAGGATGAGGTGCTGATGCAGGATGAGGAGAAGTACATAGTTAAAGTAACAGAACAGTTGAGGAGGAAAAGGGGGAGCCAAAAGAAAGCCAAACAAGTGGCTCGCTCAGTCACACCGTATTGATTGCTAAGCCCCACCACCACCACCACCACCACCACCATCACCATTATCATCATCACCACCAACGACCATACGAGCCACACCACACACACCTCACCCTGTTACTCTCAAGAGGCTTCTGGTGCTGCCTGTCAAAATTGGCCATGTTTTCATTTAGCTGTCACATATCGACTAACACAAAAAATGAGAGAGCAAAAAAAAAAAAAAAAGAAAAAAAATAGTAACGAACAAACGATTTACCTGGCATGGCTTGGTTAAAATGACTTGGCAAGCTGCATATTGAAATTTTATTGCATTTTGGGTGGGCGGAGGTATGTACAACACAGAACAGGACAGGAGAGGTAGAGAGAGGTAAGGAGAGTGTGTAACCGGGGATTCAGTCAGGCGGCACAAATTCAAACATTTGTATTGCTGAAATTGAAAAAGGTGTCGGGATTGCAAAATGAAAAATTACCCCAAACCAATATATGGCCAATGGGAAACGTCATGGAAGTGCATAGAATTGGTAGAGGATGAGTCTCGGCCTATACCATAGACAACACTGACGGCAAACTGACGAATGGTCAGTTGTTGATAGCGAAAAGTTTTTGTCTTGCATGTCGGTCCGACATATACATATACAAATACATAGCATATATGTATATAGCCCACCAGACAGGCAATCAAACAAACAAAAAAAAAAATAAAAAATAACGTAACAAAAATAAAAAATGTTGCTTCAAAAATTGTAATAAACCGAACCTTAATGAAAAAACAATGATAATTAATCGATTACATCAATTTTCATACTTTTATATTTATATATGTAAATACACACACACACACACACACACACACACAAATGCATATAAAATATGTAGGTATATAAATAATGTCAATTTTAATCAAGCTTTTCAGAGTTTGTTCAAAATAATAAATCATAAAAAAGTATACATTTATATAATAAAAGTTTATGGCAAAAGTGATAAAAGAAAAAAAAAAAATACACGCCCCCCAAAAAAGGAAATTAGTGTTAATGGAAAAATGGTTTACAGTGTTTTTGTTTTTCCTTTGCATGATTTATGCACAAAAGTCAACAATTTCTGTAATGCAAATATACGTTTAAACTAAATGTCGGTGTTTTCACCACTCTTCTTTGTTTTTTTTTTTGTTTACTAATGTAATGCGAAAGTCTTTTTAATTAATGCTATCAATGACATTAAATCTTTAGCCGATTGAAACTGAGTGATTTTTTAAATAATTAAATGATTTCAGGATTTGAAATTTCGCTACAAAACTAAGTGGGAATCATAATATACATAGCGCTATTCAACACTGTTTTATTTAGCGTGAAAAATGCACAGAAGCCATAATATATATAGCGCTATTCAACACTTTTTCTTTAGCATGAAGAAAACGCAGAAGCCATAATTGAATGAAGCAGTTCGATTTTTTCGAATAGTTGATTGTTTGTAAGACTTAAGGACTGATTCATTTCAACTTTGCTTAAATAAACATTTATATAAAACTGCTCAACACTATTTTATATCAAGCCATTCAACACTGTTTTGTTTAACATGAAAAGAGCCGAAGGGGCAATATTTGAGAAAAGCAGAATGACTTTTTAAAAAATTTATAAATTTTGTAATCTATTAGGATTTTCCATTAAAGTTTTCATTCCATAAACAATAGGGAGTAATTTATCATTTAGCGCTTTTCAACACTATTTTAAAAAGCATGAGAAAAAGGTATTAATTTCATGACGTTAAAGTTTACTTTAAACTATTCCTAAAATATGTTTAGTTTAACAAATTTTTGACAGATTAATGAAAGAATGTGTGGTCCGGAGGAATTCAAATTTTTGTCACAACGGCAACTTTTTATCCAAAAAATGTCCCCAAGCTTAAACGAAACCAACTTTCATTAGCAATGTAAAATGTAAGCATAAATTAATAATTGAGGTCGCTTACCTTTCCTCTCTCTCCCCTTACTCTGCATGTACGTATATAGAGTATATACATATAAATGATAAAAAGAAAAACCAGGTTACCCAAAGGTTTTTGGTGGATTGGAGCACGGGCAGATGGGTGTGTGTGTATGTGTGGGAGGGGGGGGATTGAGGGATTGGGGTGTGCGGTTTTTTAAATAGCGCGACAAAGGCCCTAGTCACACTTGAGTTCTTGAGGCCCAAAAAAACACTTGAAAAAAAATGTTACAATTGCTGACTAAAAGATGAAATTCTACATTTTTAATGCAAAAAGCTCACCTGAGCACTTCAGCAGGACACACACACACACACATACACAGACACAAGGCTTTATATATAACAATGGCAAAAAAGGGGTAAACCAGAGTATGAGTTCGGTGTGTGTGAGTGTGAGGGAAAGAGTTGTGGTGTAAGTGTGTGGCGCGGCTTGTTAATTTCAAGTGGCATGTTAACTTTCTGACATTAAGTTGGCATTTCATGTCAACTATGCAGCCATTGTTGAGAGTGTCCTGTATATCCTTTGAGTGCGTGTGTGTGTGTATATATGTATGTATGTATGTGTGTGCGCTACATGCGGAAAACGGTGTTTAGCAAAATGCCATCATTATGTTAATTATAAATGCGCCTCGACTCAAAGACAACCACAGACAGAGACTGGCAGAGATAGGCAGTCAGATAGAAAGACAGGCAGACAGGCAAAGAGAGATACTCAGTCAGGACGACAAACATTTAGAGCTGACTCAACTCAACTCAACTCAACACAACTGAACTGAACTCCTTCTGCTTTATGCGTATGTATGTATGTATATGTGTGTGCGAGTGTGAGTATGTGTGTGTACTGCGGCAGTTACACTTCCGTTTCCGTTGCCGTTACCAAGAGTTGCGGAAATGCTTAAACGCTGCATTTTTCTGCCTCGCCTGATGACAGCAATTATTTTGCAATGATATAACCTTTTGCTAATCAAAAGCCTTAAACCCCTACGCCCCTCCCAAAAAAGCCAAAGTTCCATATCTATACATTCATATACTAGATAGATAAATCGGCATGTGCGTGCACGTGTGTGCTTGTGTGTGTGTGTGTGCCATGTATACTGATAATGATTGCCGGTTTGGGGGCTAAATCACATGCCATCATCATCAACATCATCGTCAGTGAGGAAAATATGCCTGCATTTGCATCTGAAGTTGTATCACATGAGTTGACACTTTCATTTGAACTCAATTAAGTCTATACATAAACAACGCTCGATGAGGCTGCCTACCCTACACTCCAGCCAATACACAAAACTATGCTCAGCTTGCTATACGCCCCCTTCTTAATTTGTGGACTTTAGTCTCTAATGAAAATTGGATCTATTTGATTGTTGTTGCCATGCCACAAAATATCCATCAGATACTTCGCTTAATTTGTAGCCAGTTATTGGCATATATATTGGGAGATTCGATTTGTGGTTTTTGGCTTGTAAGTTACGTAAAGTGTGGCTGCATATTTTTGTAGTAGAAATAGCACAAAAAGTAAAATATAAGATATGAAATATATAATTTAGGAATTGAAAACTTTAAATAAGTGAAGAAGCATTCGCCAATAAATATTTGGTTGCCTTTTGTTTAAAATCTATAATAATTATCAAATAGTGTGGCTGCATATTTTTAATAATAAATGCCAAAAAATGCTACTTAAATCAAGCAACTGTTTCACACTCACATTAAGATATTAAATAAACTCACTATATGTAAGAATAAAAGCAAATTTAAGTTATTAAAACTTTGAACCGAATCTCTCCCCCTCTCTTATTTTAGACTGCCTTTAAAATCTTATACTAAATTAGCTTGCAAATAGTGTGGCTGCAAACTTTCAAATGCAAAAATAAACTCGCATAACTTCAGTTGTCTTGCATGTCCGACTTATAACATCCCGTCTCTGAAAATTTACTCAAGTCAACTTCTCTAACCGTTGGCAAAATTTGCTTGATAAATGAGTTCATTATGTTTTCATTCTCACGAGAACTAAAAAAAAAGGAGTAGGAGGAAGTGGAAAGCAAATCAAAAATTCTCACCACTTTTCTCAACGCAAATTTACTGAAAACAACAAAAGTACATACCAAAAAAAAAAAAAAAGAATAATAATAAAAAAAAAACTTTATGACCAAGTAGAGTGAAAATAGGAAGAGAGAGGCAGAGAGAGAGAGATGTGAAATATCTATACCAAAAGCAGAAGCTTCAGTTGGGCAAAAACTTAAGTTTGCTTTCATTTCCCCAAAACACATTCCCAACTGTCCCGCCCACTCTTATTTTCGGCCCGCTGTTTAACCACAGTGACTTTTTGGCATATCTCTCATAATCTCTGTGTCTGTCATCGCCTCGCCCACTCGTCTCATCACGCCCTCCATTCCATGCTACTCCACTCTATGGCAGTGGCAGCCCACTGCCGCTTCCCCTCTGGCTAGAAGAAATCTCATTAAAAATGTCCTTGCGGCTGCAGCGAGCATAAATCTGAAAATTAAAGCTTACAAATAATAATAATAAAAGACAGAAGCCAAAAAAGCAAAAAAATAAAAATGAAAAACTGGCAATGAGAAGATCAGAAATGCCCTGATATAACACCGTTTAAGTTGTCTGGCCAAAAACCAAGACCAAAAGAAGAAGAAAGTTTGCCCCCCAGGGCAGAAAGTGACGCAGAGACAAGGGCAGAGATAGATAGATGGAGAGAGAGAGAATGAGTAAAAAGGAAGTTAAAGGATGCCATCTTGTCATGTCTGGGCATAAAAACCCATTTAAAAAGCAATTATTTTGCGTTGATTCAATATGGTCGGCGGCGTTTGATGGATGCCAAGAAGCGAAAAAGGTATCACAGTAAATAGGGCCTGGCCCTGTCTTCTGTCCCTGTATCCCTGTTTCTGTATTCTTGTTCCTGTTCCTGTTCCTATCGCTATCACTGTCCTGGCCAACATCCTTGCTGTCCCAGTGCGGTCAGGCTTTATGACTTTCGCCTAGCAAGTGGCAAGCTCAGCATAAAACTGCATCTGCATTTTGCATTCTCCTATCAACACTCTGGCCTCTGTGTGTCTCTTTTTTCTTTTTTTTTTTTTGCTTTAATGCCAAGGCAATGCATAAAACCGAGTCCTGCCTTGGCTACTGCTCTGTTCCTGGTTCTGCTTTTGCTGGTCTGGTCCTGCTGTTGCTGTTACTAGTGGGTCCTGCACTATCTGCAATTTTTGCTGACAGGCAACAGGCAACATGTTGGCCAAACGCCAACTCGGTCAACAGTTCGATGACGTATGCAGACTACCCTCAAACTACAAACACCACAGGACACTATGCCAGCCCCATTGGTGTCCTTACAGCCATTTGAAATAAATATTAAAAAGCAAAATGCAGAAAAGCAACAAAGAGAAGAAGAAAAAAAAATATGACGAGCAAAAAGAACATTTTGTCATGCGGGCATGCAAGAATTTCAAATATTCTACGCACATTAAAATTCAAACGAAATGTCTTAACAAAAAACTTCAATTGAAGACTGAAATACCATTAGTCTAGACTGTAATATTATGCAGTAAATGATATGAATACAGTTTTTAGTGACAAATATTTATAGAAAATGGGCTAAATAGAAACTATGTCTATAATCTTGTACGATGATATATATGAGGAAATATCTCACCATATCAAAAATTATAAAATTGAGTATCTGCCTTGACCCAACTTATCTTTCCTATCTATTAGAATCAGATAGATATCAAAGTGCCTCAAACAGTTAAGACTATATAAATTGAAAATCAAAAATACTTTCTTCTTTTCTTTGTTTAATCAAGTTATGTTAATTGCATTTGAAATCAGCTTAAAAATAGGATCGACTTTAGGCTTAAGTCCCCATAAGCTTTTTAAGAAAAGTTGAATAAATTTCGTAATGAATTTATCTTGAATTCATTTGAAAATTAAGTTTATTCAAAAGATTTTCTTTTTTTTTTTGTTTTCTTTCCCTTGCACTCTCTGTTTTATTCATCTTGCTTTTAAGTATTCGATTACAATGGGATCATCTTTAACTTTTAACAATAATCTTAGCATTTGCCTTTTGTGTAAGCTTTTCATTAGCGCCTTTACATTTTCATTTTTTTTTTTTTTTGTGTTTCTCCTTTACACTTCAGTGCACATATACAGAGCGAAAGAGCGAGAGGAGAGATAGAGAGGAAGAGAGTAAGAGGGGGTGGCAGAAGAAGGACTAACATTTCCATCTAACCCATTTATAGGCGAACATATTTCAATTTCCTTCCCCATCCCCCATATTTCCCTTCCACTTTAACCAATTTATGGGCCTTTTCATTGTTTTTACTTCTGCTCCTTGTTCCACCTCGCCCACTCTTTTATTTGGTCTTCCCTCTTTCTGTTTCTCTGCCATTTAGGCCGCATTTCATTTCATTACGTTTTTATCTTTTTATTTTGGTTTCCTTCATTTCATATACAAAAATATTTTATTTATTTTTTTTTTTCTCCTTCTCTTTGGGTCTGCCTGCCCGTGCAGAGGCTTAATTAATTTTCTTGTTTTGTCAATGGCCAAAAATCTAACAAATTTATGCATGACTGCAATAGGGTCAAGTTTGATGCAGAATCCTTTAATGCTGCTCTCAAACCCCCTTACCCAAAAAAAAAAAAAAAACGAAAAAGAAAAGAAAATATAAAGCAAAAATTGGTAAAACGAAAAGGAAAACCTAAAGTTGAACACAAGTTTCGAGGCTTTTAGAGGCGGTGCGCAAAGGCACTGCGACAACTCCGCACAGATAAGCAGATTTATGAGCTAAACAACAAAACTGAAATAACTGGAGACATTTTGGGATTTTGGATTTTCTTTCTTTTTTTTTTTGGAAGCTCTTCGGAAGCGTAAAAGCAAAGATAAAACATAAAACGCACACACATACACACACATATGCAGTTGAAAGATTTATGAGCATTTCAGTTGGCAAGCCATGAGAATGTCAACCAGGAAGTGCCAATGCCAGTGTCCTTTTTCCCCACTCTCCCCACTCTCCCATCCATCCATCCATCCATAACCGTACCCATTCTGATATCCCATCCCCATCATCATCACCATCATCATCGACAGCCACGTAACTTCAGACGTGCGTATACTTTATACTCTGCGGTCAGTTTTTGGGGTAGCATTTTAACAAGTCTTAGTCCTTTTGGTTCTCTCTCCCACCACCCAGGTCTCAGGTAGTTAAAGGTGTCAATTTCGTTTTCATTAAGTTGCTTCTGCTTGACTTGGCCTCACTTTGCACTTGGACATAAGCTCAAATTTCCAACAAAAAAAAAAAAAGAGGAAAAAAAAATAACACAAAATGGAACCAACTGCCGCAACAGAAGCCCTACTTACTTTTGAGTTCTTCATTTCTGCATTAATTAATACTTACTTATTACAAAAAAAAAAAGGGAACAAGCAAAAAACAAAAAAGGAAGAAAAAAATTCTCTAGAAGAAAGAGTAAGGAAAGTTAGGACTGGTAGACGGCTGGCTGGCAAATGCCTTGGTTCTTGTCTCTGTTTAGGTAGAAATTTTTAATCACTTCCTTGCCCTATGCTTTGCTTTTTCTCCCTATACCCTGTATCTTAAATAGGTAAGAGAGTATATTGAGATAATGGTAGAGATTGGAGCATTAAATATTCAAAGCAAATATATTCCTTATAAGCCAGAAGATGTCTCCATCTTTGAGATTCTTGAAGTGCTTGAAGAGTAGATGACTGACTCTTGAGAAGGGCTAAAATGTCCGATTGAAGAATCAGTTTTGGTTAAAGAAACCGGTTTAGGACTATTAACATTAACTTAACATTAACTTATAATTTAGTTTTTAAGTTTATTTTAACAACGACTAAGAATACATTTGAAAATAATAAAAGTAAAGTATTTTCGTCGCGAAGAGAATAAAAGTTTTTCATTTAGAAAAATTCGCCTCGCGATGAACCCAATTAGGAGTTTGATTAATTTCGATAAGTTCCTGATTCCTGATTAGTAATCAGAAAAAATTGTTAAATTAATATATTTTATTTTGCATCTCTATATTTTTGCAAAGAAGTCTCTGTAACTTAAGCTTGTTGAATTAATATTATTCTTCTATTTATTAAAATAGTTATAAATATTGAGAAATTCAAAATTCCATTTCCTATAGGATATCACTCAGCTGTTACCCTTTTTTTTCTTTGATTTTTCTTTTGCTGCTCGTTTTCTCTTTGTTCTGGTAATTTGAGTCTGTTAACATTTTTGGTTGCAAAAGTTTCTCCTTTTTTGTGGTTTTTTTTTCCATAATTTTTGGCCTTTTCTTTTTTTTTGTTGGCCAGTGGACTTAATTAAAAGTAATTCCATTTAAATATTATTTAAGAATATTGCCAAAAAAAAAATAAAGGAATATAAATAGACTGTGGAATCTGTAAGCTAGGCTTTTTATTTAATTGAATTTGGCCAACAATATGAGGAATAATATGAAAATGATTGTTTAAGGCAAATATTAACAGGAGGATTACGAAGCAAAAATCGTTATGAAATTGGAGAGAGAATCACTTTTAAGAGATCAACTTATGCAATTTTATTGATTGTTTTGCATAAATATATAATAAATTAATTTACTTTGTCACTCAAATTGCAAAAGTCAGTATCCAGTCAAATAATTCCTGACAATTATTCAGGGGAATCAAATTTTTATATAATGCAAAATGTTTTAAGTGAAATTGTTCAAAACTCTGAAGTGAAATTGTTAAACATTTTTATTAAAAATATAAAACGTTTATGGTTCTTTGGTTAATCAAGTAAACAATGTTTAATTATTTAATTTTCCCCTTGAGCTAATTATTAAACATTATCAGTAAATGTTTTATTTGAAATAAGATAAGATTTATGTATATGAAGAAGCGACCAAAAGTTTGGATTTAGCTTTTGGTTTATTTAACCTAAATAAGTTCTAATATATTTTGTAAAAGCTGCCATTAATTTAGATTTTATTGATGTTAAGGCCAATAAATAATGTCGATCATACTTTAATTCAAAAAACATTTAGTCATATTTCTAACTAAATAATTTAGTACACATTTCTCTTAATTATTTTTATTGTAATCCTTTAATCTAATAACAACTTTTCTAATTAAAAATTACGCTAAAAAGGATTAATTATGCAAAAGCTCTTAACACAATTTTTATTTACTTTTGATTCCTTTGACATTTTAAAATGTAAAACTATATAATTTTTTGTTAAGTCAATATTCTAATGAAAATGGCTCAATGGCTTTTACACGTTTTTTATTTCCTCCCCTCCCCTCATTATTCACAGTATCTGTTGCAGTGATTTAATTAAACTTTGTCCCTTTATACACATACACACACAGTATAATTAATTGATAGAAACAAATGTAATTACAGGGCGGCAGTGAAAAACAGTTCAGTTCAAAATGAAATACGCTTCAACTACATACAAAGAAAAAAAAAAGAGAGGCAAGTTCAACAAACCCTGTGGCAAGTGGCACAATATGTTTCATCACAATTGATGCTTGATTGCAAAGTGAAACAGAAACAGCAATCGAGAATGAAAGGCAACAAAAAAAAACTGTGAAAAAAAAGTGAAATAAAATTTGCATATTTGTAGAATTTTGTGGATTCTCTGGCTAATTGGCAAATTGACAACAACAATTTGTGGCAAATAATTTCACATTGATTGCCTAACAGCAGTGTACACATACATATGTTTGTCTATACATATAAACATATGTATGTTGTATATGTAGAAAGATATAGATAGAGAATGAGAGAAATTATGTAATTTATGAACAGGTTTGTTGCATCAAAACACAGTTTCGCCTGTGGGTTAGGCTATAGTAAATTACCCGAAACAGACTAATTTGCTAGCAAATCTATGGAAAGTTTTCTAACATTTATGGGCAAATAAATCACATTGGCATTAGAATAGAATACAATGGGAGAATTAAGAAGTATATATATATGTATCTTATGTATATAATAGGGGAGTATGGAGAATTAGGTGCAAGAGAGACAAATCTTAAGCCTAGTTACCACTTACCCAACTCAAGTGTATGAGTGACGCCTTCCAGCCTGCCGGCTCCTGTTTCTGTTTCTATGCTTCTTTTGTGCTGGTTCTTGCGTGACTCTTTCATGTCAATTAATGCGGCTGGCTCTTCAAATATTAGCAGACATTATGTACAAATGTGTGTGTGTGTCTGTGTGTTTGATGATGCACCACCACCAAACCAACAACACTAAGCCCCAATGCCTCTTGAAGGCATTTCCGTTCTCTCACACTCATCCCCATACTTATGGATGGTTCATCGTCAACGTCATCGCCGCCATCGTCATCGTCGTCGTCGTCGTCAGTCTTCATTCTTCATATTTTTTTTTTCTTCCATTTTTTCCTTTTTTTTTCCATCCTTCAACGTTCTCCAACTTTTGCACAATGAACACACAAATGACTTGGAGCACTTGAGCTTGGCTTTTTTGTTCTTTAATCGGGGGCATTATTATGATGAAGTCTCATTCTTTGCTCCTTGTGCTGCTCCTGCTGATGCTGTATGATGCTTCTCAAGTGGCCAGGATTACGTGTTGATGTTGAATGCATTTTGATTCCGTTGCGGCTCTTGCTCTCTTTCACTCTCCAATCCAGCTTATGCGATCAACATTTAAAAGTCAGTTGCATCGGTATGGCAAATATTCTGCTCCACTTCCTTGAGTATTTTTTTTTCCCCCTTTTTCTTAACACAATCTCTTCGGCTTGCTTATGCTTAAAACTTATACTTTTACTTAAGTTTCTGTTTCATTTTAGTTGTAATTTTATTTAAAAAAGTGCTTTACATTTGAAATTTTTTTTTTTTTTGCTTTCTTGGGTTTTCTTTTGGAAGTACCACTCACACCGACCTTTCGGCAGCAACTGAGTTCTTTGCCAGCTGTGTTGCGGTATTTCAATGAAAACCCATTGAAAGCTTTTCATGATCCCAAAGCTTTTTTTTGGCCATAAGCTCGGTGTATAAGAGTGAGTCTCTCTATCTCTTTCTCTCTCTCTCTTTTACGATTTGCGCAGGCGCATCCTTAATTAGTCTTCGGCTTAACACTTCGTATGTCTTGGAACGTCGTGTTTGAATTTTCGGTCGTTTTTTTTTGTCACTTGGCATTTAACCTATCTCCCCTTCGGTTCCCCCTTCCAACGCATTGCATACATATGTATGAAAATTAAAAGCGCTTAAGTACAATTAACAATTAACAAATTTTTTTGTTTTTTTCTTTTTTTTTTCTGTTTTTTGTTTATTGTTGTTGCTGGTGGTTTGAGCCTAAAATGAACATTAATCAACTAGCAAAATGTGACACTAAAACCTCTATGACAATTAATCAACGTAGACCAACTATCTCGTCCTTGTCAAATGAATGTAAAGTTACGACAATGGTTAAGGCTAGTGTTTTCTAGATACCCTGTAAAGTGTTAGGTATGTATATGAGATTTATATTTAAATTGGGTGGGAACTAATGGTCAGGGTAAGACTATAAAATGTAATTCCTATGTATGTTGAATAACATTTTTCAAATGTCAATTTGATTGATTTTAAAGTTGCTGCAACACTTACATATACATATATAGACATATTATATACCCTTTATCTATAAAGTTTCTGTAAAAGTATATAGGCTATAATATTGTTAAATGTTTCTCCATGCATTCTTTTAAATTTGACTGCATTTAAAGGAATATGCAAAGTTTTAAAATACGTATTCCGAAAACAAATTATGAATACAATGTTGCCCGCTAGATGGCGCCTGGTCACATTATAAAAAAAACATCGAGCAAAGACTGAAATTTGATCAAGAAGTAAATATTTGAGTTTATATTTCATTTTTCCACAGGCTATATAAAAGTCATTCTTTAGACATGACGTACTTACAGACTTTTTACCCGATTTTTCTTTTCTTTTTTATATTCTACTTGAGGGTACTGCATTAACTGATTGAGGGAAACTTGTCAGTTTGAATAAAAGTTTGGAACAGGCAACACAAGAATAACGTGAATGAGAACAAAAATTTCAAATCAAACTTTGATTTGACAGCCCCAGTAGACAGAATTGATGTTTTTCTTTCGGCTTGCGACTTTTAACAACTTGAACTTGAAGTGGAAAGCAAAGGGAAACTTTGACCATGCAATATGAACGTCATAATTATTATCATCTTCATCATGATGGTTATCATGGTCATATATAGAATATTTGTACCCTCTTATATTTATTTCCCCCTCAGCGGGGAATTGGTGGCAAAGTGAGGGTCGGAAGCATATTGTGTCCATCTAAAGCCAATATCAATTTATCAATTAATGCGCCTAATGAGCTAGCCAGCTGACTTGATGCAAGGCAACAGCTATACTCCTCCTTACCCCCTCGTAGCTCCCGCTCACTTTGCCTTTTCCTCTTGCAAAATTAATTAGGATTCGCTCATCATCAGTTGTGAAATACATACTAAGATATGTATTTGTCTACATATATATATATATACATATATAAGTCATCATTATATATAGATAGATAGATATATGTTCATATACATAGATAGAATTCACTCTCCACTTGACATCTTTGGCGTCTTGGCGACTACATAACCTAACGAGATTTCCCCTTTACTTTCTCTCCTTGGTCCCCTATATACCAACTCGGCAAATTGTTGTTGTGCTTTAATTGACAATCAAAGCAAGTAATCAAATTTGCCGCTTGACATTTTTCATTAGAATTATTATGTAGTTATATTGAATATAGCCCAGTTTCCATTTCCAACTGCAATGCACACACAAACACATACGCACAAACCCACACACTCACACACACATATCCATGAGGACCCAGCGGACCCTTGTTAGAGTTCGCGCCCACATCAAAGGCTTACAACTGTGTGAAAGAAAGTTGAATAGAGAGAGAGAGAGAGAAAGAAACACAGGGAAATTGCTTGGGTGTCCTTTAATCAAGGAGTTAATACAAAAATAAAACTATATGGAAAAAGGAAAGTGACCAATGGGCACAAACAGGAAAGTGAGAAAGAAACATACATATAATGTAATAATAAGCAAAACAATATCAATGTATCCTTAATTAGTTCTTACATTTTAAAACATTTACTTTAGAGCTTTAAAAGCTTTAATTATTTAATGGAGATTTTCACCTGAATAAATTTTTTAAACAGCTATTTTCTCCAATTTTTTTACAGCACATCTAAATGCATTAGGAGACTTGCTATCCTTTTTTTAAATGAACTCCTTATTTTAATTCCTTTTGTTATGAGGAAGTTTTGTTTACAATTGAACTTGTGTTTACTTTTATTTAATTCTTTATCGCCAAAGGTGCTCCTAATATGCCATATTCTAAGACTACTTTTTATTACACACAAGTGGTGACCCCGATGTGGGTAAAAATTAGGTTTGATTGAAAAATAAAACGTTATAACCGCCAGCTTTGGGTTTTAAAGAAACCATTTTACAAACACAAATTCAAATTAGCTCAAATACCTAAAGTTCTGAAGTTAAAAACTTTTGTTACACTTCGCCCTAACCTAAATTTGGTGACCCCGACGTTATCGAAGTTTCAGCTTTCAGCAATAAGACTCGAATGATTCATCTTAAACCCAAGAAATTCTCAAAGATTCTTTCGTTATGAATTTAGCTGGAATTTTTTCTTCAACGAAAAATCTTTTACAAGCATATTGATTAACATTTAGGTAGTTTGATGGGTAGTAAGAATATTTAATTTTTAAACAGCAATTACCTTGTAAACTATATAATTTTACAATAGCAATTCCTTTGCGAACTATTAATATTTCAACAATTTCATTAACTAAGAAACAGCTGCAGTTCCTGAATCAATGTATAAACCATTCTAAATGCTAAAAAAGCACGCACGAGGTAGCAAATTGCATTTAATTTCATTTTGATTAACTTTCGGTGCGGTTCTCCTTTTCCTTATTGGGCGCTAGGCGCCTAGTAGAATTGCATGCGTTAAGCAACGAAAAGATGAGGAAATATAAAAGATGGAAAAAAGAGAAAAAAAACAGAAGTAGAAACAATTTGATGTGTGTGTTTGGCCCCATCTCATCTCCTCAAATCGATAAAGTGCGCTAGCTGCGTTGGCATTAGAGCGTAAAAATGAAACCAGGAACTGGAGATGACATGGCCCTGGAGGAATGGTTTTTCCTACCCGACCCCCTCTAACTGACCGACACTGGCGCTTGTCATTTAATATCCGCAATTAAAGTGGTCATCAATCAAAATGAACAACAAGAAGAAAACCTAAATGAATTAAAAGTAAACGAAAATGAAAATGAAAAGAACAAAGCAAAAAGGATGAATGCACAAGCCAAAATGAAAGCCCGTTGTAATAAATAGAATAGAGCGCAGCAGCAGCAACAGCAAAGGGCGGAAAAAAAGATGATGGAAAGAGGAAATGGGAGTAAAAACACACACACACACCCACACAGAGGCACATACACGAACCGTACTGTGTACAGTGTCCAGTGTCCTGGACGATAAACAAGTGCTATACAAACAAAAAACGGCGCAGTACGCTGAACCTATTGATGATTGAGCAGGACATTAATCTAACAAAATGCAGACAGGCGATGGTCGAGGTTTGTGGGCGAGAGAGCAAAAAAGGGGGCCAACAACAACAACAGTCATTTCGCTTGGTACGGTTTCGTAGTGTGTTACAATGACAGAGGCCAGGAACTGGAGGCCGTGGCGGCCAAGCGACCAAATCAACTGACCAACTGTGAAAGTGTCAAATTTCAAGCCACATTGTTGGTGTTGTTATTGGCATTGACGACATCCTTGTTGTCCTTGTTAGTGTTGGTGTGTGGCGCTGTTTCTTCTCCTCATCATCCTTCTCCTGCTTCTGCTCCTGCTGCTGCTGCTGCTGGAATCGTGAACGACAACGACGACCACGTAAGCAAACATAATTACGGCACATGCCTCACCTTTAGTTCTGGCCAGTAACAACCTTTCCTTCCATATTGCTTTCACATTCATGTCCCTGTTCATGTTCACATATCCTGCCGCTCATCGTGTCAGCTTGCGTCATATGTTGAATTTAAAATGCTAGCGATAGCGAAATTTATATGAAACCTCTTTGACATATTTTATGGCCAATCAATGAATGAAAAACTGCTTGTAAAAAAATAAGATTCAATTTAAATTTACTAACAAGTTTTCAGTCATGTCCTGTCTACCTTCAACTGGCAACTCGAGACTGTAAAATACGAAGAATCTGCAAGAAGTATTTGATTTTAAGGAATGCAGCAGAGGAAATATTATTTACATTTACTTGTTGGTTAATAACTCGGGCAACTGATTCACATATTCTTTCTTTCTTTCTTTCAGTCTGTGCATTTCACATTCGTTGCTTTTGTCTATCCATTCTTTCACTCATCAGTATGTAGTTTATGGTTGTTTTAATGAAGTTTGTTAGGCAAGTTTTTGTTTCAATCAGTTGGATTCAGCCAAATGCAACTGTCTGATGCAGCTGCTGTGGCTATTGCTGACTTCTCTCTCTCTCTCTCTCTCTCTTTGCCTGCCTGTCAACCCATTTTTGATGGCACATCAGTCGAAAATCCAGTCCAGTTGATGGGCCAGCCCAGTCGAAAGGTTGCTCATTTGCTGTCCATGGCAAATTAGATGCTAAATTAGCACACAAAACTGATGCAATAATGCTAGTGCAGCAGCTAGAGAAAGATGGGGAGAGTGGATGAAGGAAGTGGGTAAAAAAAGGGCAGCAGGCAGCAGGCAGGCAGGCACTAGAGTGTTAAGTTGCCCGAAAACCGTTAGAAATGCCATTGCATTTGTCTGTGTCTGCCAGGGCTTCTGATGCTGCTGCTGTTGCCGATGCTGATGCTGCTGCGGTACTTTGACTGATGTGGCACAAAAACCAACCAACGGCTGGCAGTTGGCAAAAACTCTGCTTCCAGCATTGACACGTACACAGAGTACGGAGAATGAAACGGAAAACGTAGCAGGACACAGTGTAAGAGCTGGCCGTATGGAATGGAACCCTGCTAAATGGTTTTTCAATGGGATTTTCAGTCTCGAATTCGTAAGAGAGAGGAGGATGGGGAAACAGAAACGAAGGCTAGTACAACAAAACGCCGACGAGACTTTTACCCGCAGCTTGTGTGTGTATGTGAGTGAGTGTGTGTGTGTGTGTTATGTGGTGTGTGTGTGTGTGTGTGGATGGCAAAGGAAGCTTATGGCATTTTGTGGTATGAAACTCGTTCAGCCTGGTTTCAGTCTGCTGCCACTCCTGGCTGCTGGTTATTAAATTTGAAATGCTACACCTTCGACCATATCAGATTGCCTGTGCGCTAAGACAAAAGGATATATATCAAAATTCATATAAAATTCAAAAGCCTTAGCCCAGCATAAGAAAATATGCCACATTATAAATTTTTGATGTGTGTGAGCATAAGCAATCCTTTCTTCTTCCTTATATTCAATCCTTCTCTCTCTCTCTCTCTCATTCTGTGTCTTAAATGTTGACACACTTTCCTTTGCCTTTTGTCTATCTCAGCAGATATAATATATATATATATACATATATATGATTTTTTTGTTTTCGTTGTTGTTGTTTTATATTTTAATATATAAACCCAAATTGAGCTTGTTATTTATGTATAGTTTAGGCTTCATTCCCATACCTTATGCTTTTCGAACAGTCTTAGACTTTCTATGTAACGGCCTTTTGTGCCCTACTGTACATGCTATCATTGTGTATATGAGGTCTCTCTCTCTCTCTGTGTGTGTGTGGCTTGTGTCATAAAAAATGCACAGACAAGTGGCCGAGTTGGAAAAGCAAAAAAACAAAAAAGGAAAAACAATATACAGGAGAGTAAAAAAAGATGAAATAATAAAAAATATGCTGCAGTTAAAATAATTGTCACTGTAATAAAATGATGCAGAAAATTATGCATGTATATGCAGAGACTGTGGGTTGAATTGAAAGTTTTGAATAATAATTAAAATGGATTATTTTCAAATCCAAATGTAGTAAGTTTTTAATTCTGCCGATGCGAATCTTACTGAGAAATCATGAATATCATCCTTTCCTCCTCAATTTTTTTCATAAATAAGAGCCTAAAGCTTAGCTGAAACTGGGCTCATTAGAAGATTGACCAACACTGAAGTATAGTGTGACCATTAATCGGTGTTTAAAGCTCTGTTAGGAAGGTAAACTTCATATACGTTGCATATTTAAATAACTACCACAAATCCTTATGCTCTCTCAATGAAAACCGACTGACCAACACTGTTGCATAGTTTCATTCAAAAGATTGACAACTTTTTTTTTAAACAGCTTAAAAAACTAATATGTCTTTTGAATTTCTTTTATATATATTTACTAACCCTGACAAGACAATTTACTTGAAACAAATGCTCTCTCATTGTACTGCTTTAAATCCAAATGTTAAGCTGAACTAACTTCAGTTGAGTTGAGTGAATCTGTTTTGACTATTTAGCCTATTTATCAGAGAAGCTGCCCTCGTCCTCGACTTATAGTAACTTCTTTAGCCCTCGGCACTCTGACGGCATTCAGTTGTGTTTGTATTGGTGTTGGCTCTGCTGGCTTTGCACTTGCTCCATTTTATAGAGCAGACCAAACATTATGGCCATGATTAATGGCAGATAATAATTTCGAGTGTCGAGCACTTGACAGCATACGAAAAGTCAGAAAACTATGGCCAATGGACGCCCATTAGCCCTCCAAAAAAAAAAAAAAAAGAAAAAACAAAAAAATCCCCCTCCCTCCATACACAAACAGAGAGTGAGAGGCAACAACAACGACAACAACTAAGAAGACTGAATTCAACTAAAGGGACAAACTGCAATTGCAACTGGGAACTACAACTGCAAATGACTGCTGTAAAATAAACAGCATAAAACTATTGCCATGTTCTGTTTGCGGCATTAAATGGTCTTCCTGCCCTTGCTCCCATCCCCCTAACCGCTCTCTCTCTCTCTCTCTTTCATTCGCCTGCCCCCATTGTGCGTGTGATTTACTTTTGCTTTGTGCATAAATTATGATGAGCTGCTAGAAAAATTCGCATTCTCATTTTGATCACAAAAATTATGCAATGCAAATTGAAAAAAAACCAACAGAGAACAAACAAAAAAAAAAAAACCATCCAACACATACAAAAAAAAAAAATAACCAAATAAAAATGGCGGAAATATCACACTCACAAAACTGACAACCGACCGCTTTTGGCCATGATGATGTCTCGTTTGTTGGCATTGGGGAAAGAGGTTAACAATGTTTGGTTTTAGAGGTTTTTGGCTGGTCTGGTCTGGTCTGGTCCGGTGACCACATGTTGGGCTTTTCGCAGTTATCCAAAATTGATTTAGCTTGACCCTTTAGCAGATTTTGCCACCCAACCCAGTTTCCCCCTCATCGTTTTTAGTGGCTTTTTTGCATTTTTGTCGTTTTGGCTATTGCTATTCGTTCGTTCCATTGTGCAACAGCTGCAGCAAATGACATTAAAATTCGTCATTTTAAAATAGCATTTTTGGTGGTTTTTCAATTTTAGAAAAATTATTAATCTAGATTTTTTATTGTTATTTTTTTTTTTTTTTTGGCTTCTATCTTTCTCTTTGATTTTTTAATTAAAGTGATGTCAAATAATTTCATTATTGTTTATGAGAGAAAATTTAATTGAATATAACAACAAAGTGCAGGCAGTGTTAGGCTAAATGTTGGTAACTATTTAGTTAATTATTAATTATGATGAAATATTTTATCAAAATGGAGAGACAACAATTTAAGAATATAAATTTATTGTTAACGAAGTAAACCAAATAGCAGACTAATTTAGAAAGCTGTTTATTGAACGGCAAATGCTTTGAGGTTATACTTGGCGTATGAGCAATTTGGCAATTTGAGCAATAAAAATAGTTAAAATTGCCATAAAATTTTAAAATGAATCTTTATGGTTTAGAATTATTCATACAAAACCAACATTATACTTTAACAATTTTTTTCTTAAAAGTCAAATCAGTTAAATAATTGGCAACCTTAGAAGCAGTTCCCAAGACCTTTTTCCTTGACTACATACACCCACATACATTTTTCCTATATAATTTTCCTAAGAGATGTCATTGGAGCGGACGCGTCTGCTCTTGCATCAGCTGTGCCTAGAACATCTAGATCGTGTGGACTTACCCACGACTTGCGGGTTAACGCTAGCCTATAGCCTATATAGCTAGTGAGGACTAGTCCATGATCTATCTCATGTGGACTGCATCATTAGCTATCTACTATAGACTAGTCCATGATCTAGCTTGTATGGATAAGGCCATATCCTAGCTCATGTAGACTGCTCCATTATCTAACTTCTGTGGACTACCTTATAATCGTGTGGACGAGCCTATATACTAGTCCGTGTGGACTGCCCCATAGCCTAGTCCGCCCATTGCATAGGCCATGTGGACTAGCCCATTGTCTAGCTCGTGTGGATTAGCTGACTACTGTGGGCAACCCTATTATCGTGTGGATTATCACATAGCCTAATCCATGTGAACTAGCCCGGGAGATTCCTTTATACAGTCTGCACAACTTGAATTTTAGAATAATAAATATGTAACTTTTGTTTATATGTCAAAAAAAAATTAGACAGAAACATTTCAGAGGCATAGTAAATACGAAGATTAAAGCAATTTATAAAGTACGACATGGAAAACTCTTGTCATGAAACAAAATGTGATTCTCAAACAAATAAATTAACACGATATAATTAGAAACAGTTTCCTAAGGAAAAAGAAAGTAATTACATAAAGAAATGCAATACAATTTTATGAATTTTAACTAATGAATAGTACTTAAGAATAAGTTAACTTTCAATTGCAGAGGAAAAGGGACCAAAATAATGTAGAAACTCAGAATAAGTAAAGCCATTGAGATCCATATAGATCTCAGGTTAGTTAAATTTTGGATTCATTAAACGAGCTTTTAATAATTGCCCAACTCTTGACAATTTAGTCTACAGCCTCTTTTGATCTCTTTGATACTTTTTTGTTATATGCCATACTTAATTTTCTTAATTTTTTTTTTTTTTTTTTTTGCTGTTTTGTTTCGAAAAATGTTGAAGCATTTCAATTGGAAGTATCCGGGGGCAGCACCGTTTCAAATTACACACGTCTGTGTTAAAAGCTTGCCAGTCATTACCAAGAAAAAGACAAAAATGAACCATAGAAAAGAAATAAGGGGTGAGGGGGAGGGGCAAAGACAATGAACCAATAAGTGCAGCAGAGTAGCAGTAGCAAGTCCTGAGTTTTAGTCGGAAGTCGAAATCGGAGTTTGAGACAGAGTCTGGGTATCTTTCTGTCAGGGTACACTTTGAGTGTGTGAAAGATTGTGTATATGAGTGTGTGTGTGTGTGTGTGTGTGTGTGCGAGTGCGTCATAAAATTACTTTTTATCATTGTAACATGGCAGAGCTTGGGTTTTTGTGTTTTGTTCCGGGGCGCAGCGTTTTTATGACAACGTTGTTGCTACTGCCTGCCATTGCCAAAGACACATCCATACACGTCTCTCAGATTCTTTTTTTTATGTTGCAGCTAAAAGGATGTGGATGCTTACTGATACCTCTCTCTCTCCCTCTACCCTGTACTCATTTTTACCCTCTCTACTTTTTCCCTCTCTCTCTCTCTCGCTCTCCATTTTACTCTTTAGAGCTGCATTGTATTAATGGCTCGCATGCACGCCAACGCTAATAAGCATAAACGCAAACCATGCCCCCATGCCCCCCATAGCCCCCTCAACATGAGAAGAGTAGAAGCAGCTAGAGTAAGAGGATGTGGCCGGGTTTGGAGACTTCCTTCCGTTCGATCCTGGTGGCGACGCTGCCTGTCTTTGGTCTCTTAGTTGGTTGGTTCGTGCGTGCCTTTGGTCATGGCGTGCCTTAGCAGCACTTTGACTTCATTGTGCAGTTTATTAATGTTATTAAAAATCTAACAAATGCGCTGAATTGGACAGCTGTCTCTGCCTCAGCCATTTGGCCAGCATTGCACTTGCCGTTTATTAATGTCCGCCCACAAAAGTACGGAAACTTTGTTAACTGTTGTTAAACTGACCAATGTTAACTGTACCCAACTCAAACAATTTTAGCTGCAAATCAAACCAAGTAACATTCAATCCTTAAGCGGAAAAGATTAGAGTTCCTTAACAACTTGGAAATTAATTAAATCATAAAGTTTTTTTTTAATGAGTCCCATCCAAATGATATTGTTCCCTTGGGTCATTAAAAGTAAACTAATTTGCTTGACCCGAAGGCCATTGATGAAATCAGAGACAAAACATGAACTTTGATGACACAAGCAACGCAATTGTTTACTTTTTTTTTCCTAGTGACAGTGCTCTGAGTGAACATATGGAATTATTGATTAAACTCTTTTAGTAATGGGTTGAATCTGTCGAAAAGTTCTCAAGTGAAAGTGTAAAAAATTACTTCTAAAGAGCCGCCTAGAAGGGGGTTCTTCTTTTTAAACACTTTTTCTCTGATCTTTCTGCAGTGACAGCTAATTTAAGCGGACATTGAGAGTACCAAATTGTTCTATTGGAAGAAGTGAGAAAGTCTCACTTCTAGATCTAGATATTTAATAGAAATATATTAAACGAGAAATGTTTTTAATGCTTTGTCTTCTTTGCTTTAATTACAATTTCTTTTCTATATGAAAAATATGTTTAAGATGGAATATAAATTTTATGTGTCACATTAAATACTACTTCTTATAATCTTTATAGAGCATAGATGGAGTACATAATATTCAGTTATTTGGTTGACAAAATCAAGAAACATATAGAAACACAACACAAATATTAACCCTTGGAAAATTGACTATGTTTAGTTATCAAGTTTAGGTGATTTTTCCATAGTTTTAAAAATCTTAGGCAGAAAACAAATCAAATGGTTTCATTTACAAAAAAGAGTTTTTAATTCAATCTATGGCTAAATCTCCATCAGACCTTTAAGCATTTATACATATTTCATCTATCTTGATTGGAAATTTTCTTTAATGTGTGATGTGATCAGTTTGTCTTTGTTGATGTGCCCTATTAGAAGTGTATATATGTATCATATACCCTTGCTTGATGTCTTTTCTTGATATTAAAATGACATAAAAATATAATCTACAGCAAATTTGATCACCTTTCACATTTCCTGGGACATGTTTAATGAACTCGAGAAGCTCTCTGTGTGCTTTTTCTCTACTTCGACGCATGTAAACTTTAAGTCCTTTTATTTATTTACTTTTTCTTTATATATGTTTTTTTTTTTTTGTTTTTGGGATGGTTGGGTCCTTCTTTTTGTTGCGAGTCCATAAAAACCACATGCAGGTTTTTGTGTACGTCAGTTCCATGCAGCGATAGCGATTTAATTATTTCTTGTGTGTCGTCTCACCCTTAATTGGCCCATTAAGAGGCGACGACATTGGCGACGCAGGAATTCGCAGGACTCGCTGAGGACAACAACGGAACAGCATTACAACTAAATTAAAGCCCAGTGCAAACGCATCTCAGCGGTAGGTCCTTGGGCATCAAATTGACTTTACATGAAATATACATATATATACATATAGAAACATATATATATACAATATATATTTCTCATGTATTGACCTGTTTTTTTGCCTAGCTGCATGTGTTCCGGCTTAATTGCAATACAAAACTCGGGGAGAGAGAAAAAACAGAAAGAGAAGGTGTAAGTGGGCAGGCGGGGAAGTGCGGATAAAGAAAAAAACTAAGAAAATAAAGTGAGTAGTAACCAAGTGTTTTTCCATTTCCGTTCATGGCAAACGCAGCAGTTCAGCCCAGCATGCAAATTGCCAAACGGAAGTCATTTCTACCATTTTTGTACTCATTTTGTTTTCGCGCTCTTCCATCACCATTCCATATACCGCAATTCCTCCATCTCTCCTTGCCTTCATACTGAACATCCTCTGACAACAAAGTTGCAGTGGCAAATTCCTTGAGATATTATGTGGAAATTGTTGCCTGACAAAGACACAAACCAACCGCCGTTTTCTTTCCTCTTCCTTCGCCCGCACAAACAAATCAAGTGACAGTCCCAACGGAAGTGACCAAAAAACTTTGCACTTTGCTCAAATGTTTAAACTAAATTGCCAATTGTTTTGGCACAAAATAGTGCCAGTTCCTTGGGACTAGGATGAGTGGAAAATAAAGTTAAGAGCATTTCCAGTTGTGCTGTGCTCAACTGTTGCTTGCTAAAGGTTTAATTAAGTTTCTCTCTGTGGTCGACAAAAAATCAACATTTACAGACAAAAGAGACTGACAGTGAGATACTTAGAGTTGAGGGAGGATAAATGGAAAACACAATAGAGCATTTTCCTTCTTTTTTTTTTTTGCAGTTTAATGCATTGGCAAACAAATGCTGAATAGAAAATCAATCAATATGAATCAACAAAGTGGTCATAAATCATGAGCAACTACATTAAATATTCGTTTTATCCTTCAAAACTGATGCAACATTTTTGTGTGTCTTAAAGGAATTGTTTTTCAGTTGCATCCCCAAAAGTATGCAGCTATTTTGCTTGTTTTCTACATAGCGTCGCACAGTGGGTCATTTCAATTTGCCTAAAAGTCAAACAAAAAAGAAAAGAATCCCTTAGCCTAACATTTCTTCTTTTTGTATTTGGTTGCCATTCAAATGAGTTTCTTGATCGAAATTTGATTACCATATCATGATAATAAACAGTCAAAAACTTATCTTTTACTAGAGTGTAGAAACTTTGGCCAAGTCAAAAGTTTAGTTTGTGCCAACTGTAGGTCCCCGTTTTTCTACTCTTTTGCCTTGCTTTCTCTGGCTATGCAAATTTAATTGGGGGGAAATTTCATAATGAGGTAGCTAGCTGTCCGTTTAAATATTTCAAATGCAATTATGCAGCTGAAGTTGAAGCATTAAAAATCAAATACAACACTAAAACTGACAGCTGCAATTGGTTGGTCGAGAGAATGGACAGAAGGACACCAAGATCAAGTTAAGTTTAACATTATTTCCTTTTGGCTCATCATAAAATTCAATTTGGCGCAAAGTGTTTAATGAAAGCAGCACCAGCACTCGGGTGTCCAAGTTGCCTTGGATCATTAACAATTCACAGAATTTCACCAGGGAGTAGATGAAAAGAAAACAGCAAAATAACTTGCTTTACATAAAAACACACTTTATACCATGAAATTATGCAATGTATGGCAAAAACCTAGTTACTCCTCCACCACTGGCATAGCCAACCCAACTCCACCCAAACCAACCCAATCTTCTGCTCAACTTGTGCCTTCTCTCACACACTCACACTGACAAAATGCAATGGGTGTAATAAAAATTAACAAGCTACGCTACGTTTGAGTTTTGAATTAATTGAAAGCGTGTGTATGCACAGGACATTGAATCGGTACTAACAAAAAAGAATTAAAAAAAAAAAATAGGGGAGAATCTATCCAGGCTAGAATGCATTTAGGGTGCAAGTTCTCTCTCACTCTCTCCCTCTCTCTCTCTCTCTCTTCTACTTTCCTATAAAAAATTATAAATTCGCATCTAAATGAACGCTGCAAAATTAATGAACTGCATGCAGTTTAATTGAAATGAACATCTAACTAAAAGGGCGACAAGAAAGAGCACCAGAACAGAAGTGGCGGGAGTAGAAAATAATAAAGATGAAATATCATAATGAAGGGAAAACCAAAAACAAAAAAACAAAAAAAAAACGGGAAGAAAACATTTTTACATATTCATGAAGAGAAATTTTCATAAATTTGTGAGAGGTCAACTTGAGTTTCCCTAAAACTTCAAGAAATTTCCGCGAAATTTGATACGGGAAAAGAAATTTGCAAAAAAAAGGGTAACACAATTTGATAGAAGATTTCCGTAATTGAAAATTAATACTTTAAATTAAAGTCTTGAATACAATTGGAAATATTTTAAATTTATAAATCGGCCATGTTTTCGTTTCCCTCTCACATTTAGAAATAGTTGAAAAGTTGCGATAATAAAACTAATTAGTAAAATCACTCACCTCCATGTTAGATCCGTTTTATCCCATTTCTGTCCTTGTATGACATAGCGACGTACACGTAAACTATAACTATTGCCATGATCCAGATTATCCGGTGAGAAATTATACGCATACTTATTGTCACCCACACCGCATCGTGGCTGTTGTATTAGCCTGGTTGTTGCCGAGTCGATTACTCCGGTAACTGGAATGTTGCCAAAGGACTGAAAATGGGCAAAGGAGACACATACAAAATACCAGCAAATGTTAGTTGTGAAATTGTGCATAATAGATGCATCTGCTGCTACCGCTGCTACTAGTGCTGCTGGCAAAGACTATATCTACCCAGCTATAGCTATATATACATATATACATACCTGAAGATTACGTATTGCATCATTCAGCTGCTCCTCGGTGCGCAGTGCTCCCGTTTCCAGATCTGACTTGGGTAGATAATCAAACTGCATGAGGTAATTGTACTGCAAGTAAGAGGAAATGGCGATGCTTGTTTTATACATTAGGGAACTATGCCAAAAAAAAAGAAGAATAAACGGAGATATATACTTATATACATATATAATATAAAACCACCCACAGCAGCCCACGGATAGGAAGAGTAACTGAAAATGTCTGCCATATGGCCAGTTTGTGTTGGTTTGAGCCAAACTATTTGTCGTTTTTAAGCAAAATGATGCCAGGCATAAGAATATTATACAACAAAAACAACAACAAAACAAGACAACAGCAAAGTGAAGTTGTTTCCTTTTTTTCATTTTTTTTCCGTTTTGCTTCTTCTTTTTTTTCCTCTTTGGATATAAAGTTAATGATAAAAGCTACGCCAACGCCAACTACAAAAACAAAGTTTAACGTTACATTAATAACCCAAAAAGTATGCCACAGAAAGTCAGTAGGAAAGTAGAAAAAACACACACACACACACAAAGATAAAAAGCTTAAAGATGGCCAACGGAAAAAAGAGTGTTTCAATGAGGTAAGAGAGTAGAAAAAGGGAAAGAAATGGTTAAAATTTCAGGTTTTAGCGAGGGTTGCTTAAGAAGCAAAGACCTTTGGATTTCAAATATATTTTCAAATACTTTCTTAGTTTCTTAACTATTAAATGGTAATCGATTTTACGATGGCGAAATTTATTACAACTTTCTAATGATATTGAATGATAATTGTTTGAATTAGTCAATTGTCAGAAGATAAGGTCAGATTTTAGCGAGGTTTGATTAAGAAATAAACATATAATTTTCTTATTTCTTGACTCTTAATTGGAAATCAGGGAAAGTTTGTAGAACTGATATTTGTTTGATGTAAACAATTGTCATTTGTTAACTCAAATCGTAAGAAACAAATGAGAATTTATGTTCAAAACTTATTTTTTGCAAATTGTTTTTCTGAATTCATATGTAATAGTGAGAATAATACTATAATCGTTTTACCTATTGTTTTCAGCCTAGCTTAGGAATTTTAGTTAACAAAATCCATGATCGACTTCATTTATTTAGATAAGTTAAGTTAAAATTAAACTAAAAACTACTTAGCCAATTGTTTTCATTAAATTTCGTGTTCTTCATTTTTTTCCACTTCTGTAATTAGTCTTTTACTCCTTCATTATTTTATATATATGTATACTAGTAAACCCGGCAAACGTTGTTTTGCCATATAAATAATTTTCTAGTTATTTTATAGCTTAGTTATTGTAAGTATGTATGTATGTTAGAATGTGTATATTGTATGTATGTAAGAATGTGGTGAGAAGTGAGAAAGAAAGGGGATGAAAAATAGATGTTGGCCGATTCTCATAGATACTGGATAAGCACAAAAAATTTCATCAAAATCGGTCAAGCCGTTTTGGAGGGGTATGGCAACAAAAACTGTGACACGAGAATTTTATATATTTAGATTTTATTTTTTAATCAGTAAATTATTTATAAGCTAGTCACATAAATAATTTCTCTATGATAGAAGAAAATTATGTGCAGAAAAGTCTCAAAAGTCAATGGTATTCATTTCTTTTCTAAAGATAAATTTATTTAAGTCAAATTTATATAGTTTTTAAATTCCGATATATATATAAAACTATCAGTGTGGTTTGCCCATTTTAGTTTTGAATGTGGGTCAAATATTAAGTACCGGAACAATTACCATTATTTTACACATAAAGATCGAAATAGAACAAATTTATAGGCCACTCAGTCATTCGCCATCAAAAAAAGAGTCAAAACTGTTTTTTTTTTTTTCAAGTTAATAAACACCCTAAGACCTCTATACCAATATACATATACATATGTACACATATATGTATGTATATGTATATCTCACGTAATGTTGTTTTGGTAGGTGGATAGGCAAATTTCAGCCAAATAAACAATCTCATAACTGTAAAAGTGTGACAGCCGAAAAAAAAAAACATAGACAGACGACACAAACAGACAGAGAACAAAACTCAACTCGATTCGATTCCGTTCTAAATCGACTCTACTCCTCACTGGCCATATGTGTAGGTCTCTGTAAAATTTGCATATTTTTACACACGCGCATATGTATGTATATAAACATATACATATACATAGATATATATTAACACACTCACACACACACACACATATACAGATGCAAACACATGTCACATATACCAGCAAATTACGTGACCTGCAAATTAAATTTTCTCTTTCATATGAGAAAATTGTCACACTCTTTCATTGGTTTATTCTTTCACGCTCCTCTCCTCCCCTTTCACCTATCTCTACATAGTGTAAGCATCAAAAAAAAATGGGCAAAAACAAATTTGTTGTCCGATTTTTAAGCTTTAAAACTATGCAAACCCAACAACAATCTAACAAAATTTTGCATAAACAAATAAAAAGGCTGAGTGAAAAGCAACGTATTTGGTTCTGGCTTTAGTTTAAAAACAAAAGAGTATGAAAGAAACGTGATGTTTGTGGTGATTAGTTAGATTTATTGGTCGAATCGATTGATTGATAGCTTTAAAACGATTGAATTCCATTGAAGTTAAGATTACTAGTCAGTTTATAGATACAAATTTGTTTGGAATTAGGTAAACTCTTTCATATCATTTTCCAAACATTTGCCACAATATCATCGACGTCATCATCATCATCATCGTGATCATATTTTTCAGCTTTTCATCTGCTGCTTGCCTTGTGCTTTTCTCTCAGTATGATGCCATCTCAATCCCAATCTTCCCCCATTCTTCTCCTCCTCTCTTTCCACCGTTTCCTTCTCTTGCACTGTCTTTTTCCTCATTTTTCTTGGTAGTGGATGCAATGTGACCATTATATGATTGAGTTATGTTCGGGCTCACGTAGTCATATGTGTTCACATGTTCGAACCATAAATTTGTTTGCCGGTTGCTGGAAAAGGAAGCCCAGCCAGGCCCCCCCGTTGTGTAGGGGCTAAAAGGGAAAAACCTGTTGTTGTGCCAAAGCATCCATAGACCATATCCTGTCAATTTGGCCCCAATTCTAGAGCATTTCTTGCAGCCATTTTGTCTTCTTTTGCACAGAGCACAGACACAAAATGTGTGGTTTAGGTACGGTAATGGTATGGAAGATAGCGTGGCTAGGGGGTTACGGGGATAGACGAGATGTATGCTCGTTTGTTGCAGTTGGAGTTGCAGTTGCCAGTTGTCATTTTTATAGGTTTGTTTTCTTTGTCATCCTTTTGTCTGATATTTGTAGGTGGCTTTTTTTCTCCCTCTTTTTGCAGCAGCAGCAGCTGCACCATTGTTGTCATCGGCTTGGGGAATTATGGGACAGCAATTTGATTTGTTTGTGGTAATGCAGAGAAAAAGCTGAGCATTTTCCTTCTCTCTCTCTCTTTCTCTCCCTCTCTACAATTTGTGGTAATTGAGTTAAGTGTGGCCCTATATCAATAATGATAATAATAACAATAAGTAATTATAATCCAATGAAATAATAAAAACATTTTCCACAGCATTCAACGTTTACTTTCACTCTCACTTTCACAGAACTTTTCGGTTTCAGTTTTCTCTATGGGTGTGTTTATGCATGTGTGTATGTGTGTGTGTGTGTGTCACGGCAACTTAACTAAATTAAGGCAAACAATTATTATTTTATCCCCTACCAACAAATACCCACCATCCCCATTCCATTAACATTTATTTTTCCCCTTTCTTGTTCAAACGTTTTCTTCCCAATTGTGTTTCGTTATTGGTTTTTCATACACCATATACCGAGCTCTTATAGGGTTAATGGGTATATTAACTTTTTCAATGTGTATGTAACAGTTTTGAGATATACTATAAACATATTTTCCGATCATTTAGAAGTTCTTTTTTTCCTATAATCAATGTATTTGTAAAAGTCAAAAAAGGCAATCCAATTGGATAGTTGAATTTTATTGGTGAAATATTTGTAATTATTGATAATGGTATTTAAAAAGTATTTGAAGTAATAATTGTTCTTATAATTTTTCAAAAAAATGTAGAGAAAATAATAATAATAAAAAGTCGAAAAATATCAAATAAACGCGAGTTTTTTAAGGGAAACTGTACAAAGAATATGAATAATCAATCGATTCCACATCAAATGTTCCGTTTTATTCTACTTAGCTAATTAGTTTTTTATTGTTAACTATTATTTATTATCTTGTAATTTTTATTCTACTTTTATAGGATTTTTACTTTCTAACTAATTAACTTGCTCACTAATTTTATTTTTATTATTACTTATTACCTTTTATTTTTAAATTAATTTTTAATTTAATTTTTCTAATTGAATGCCAAATCGATCGCTAGGGCTTTATTTGCTTTCTCCTCTATTATATCGAGAAAAAAAAAGGTTCCAATCTGTATTTTGAATTTGTTGATTACCGATTCAGTTAAGTTTTCAAAAAAAGATAGATTGAAAAATAGAACAAATACAAAAACAATATATATATCATATGGAAGAAAATTCTCAAAAATCAATATGAATCAGTTTATTCTTAGACAGAGTTTTAGTTTGTTTGTTTGGTGTTTGAATTTTAGATTTTCCCGATTATCGTAATTACATACGAATCTTCCCAATACCTTTATATACCTATGTATATATGTATATACTTGTTATAGGGCATTCTACGCTCGACGTGTCCCATTTAGCATTTGAAATGTTTTTATAATATTAGTTTTTTTTATATATATAAAATATATATAGTATATATATTGTGTTTACACGACAAATGCTCACGTAGCTGGCATCACACTTTTTACTATTATTATTTTTATTTTAACCCGTTTTCTACACCCTACCCCCTGACCATGTCGCGCACTTTTCTATTAGCCCGTATCGTGGTTTGTCCACGTACGCGGTTTCATTTCTTCACATTTTCCCACCTCCCCCACTTTTCACTTGATTTTCCAACACGTAGTTGTTGCCGTGGGTCACAAAATTTCCCATTAAAGAAAACAAAAAAATGAGCGAAAAAAAGAAGAGGAAAATGAAACAAAAAAAAAAAGGTCACAGCATAAATGATTGATACCTCTTACTGATATTGGTTTTGGATATTGTTTAGGGTTTAAAGGGGCATATGGGGTGGGGTATAGTATACACACATTAGTCAGTCACTCAGTCATTCATTCAGTCATTCATAAATAGTATTTATTCAGCCATTCATTCATGACTATTGTACTTTATTATGATCGTAAAATGGCATGGCTATCGGATAGATGGTGATGACACACCTTGTTTAAGTAATATTTATGTCTATATCCTTTCTCGATTAGGCAAATTGAGTAAGTTCCTTTACGCCCCAAACACACCCACACACCCACACACACACACACACAGACACTAAAGCACACATGACAAACACACGCAAATGGGATTCATTAACAATCTTTTGGCGTCTCTTCACATTTTGCAGACATTCAGTTTCCGTTCCGTTCATTATTTCGTTGTTGTTTTTGCATTTCAACATACATATTTTAATTGATATTGTTCTGGTGTAGGCTATACCCAATCCCTCGTCGCCCCCTTCAAATTCACCAAACTTTTACCCCTTCCCAACATGTGTCCCAACCTATCAAACCGCTAGTTGGGGCCAGGGCCACGTTATGTGAATTTCAATTGCTTATACATGTGTGTGTGACTGTCTCTCTATCTCTCTCCACCCCTCTCTCTCTCTCTCTCAATCACTCTTTCTGTTTGTGTGAGGTCTTTCTTACGTTACTTTAGCAACATTACGTGGTCGCGCAACGTGACGCAAAAAGTGGCAACTTTTATGACGCACATTGTGTAAATCTGTGCTCCTGCTGGACTTGTTGTTACTATTGTTATACTCTCTCTCTCTCTCTTGTTTTATTGTTGCACTTGCAATGCTGCCTGCCACAGGGCTTATATAAAAAAGCCAAAAAAAAAGAAATCTTTTTCGCAAAATAATAAATAGCGATAGCAAAAGAAAAGTGGAAAATGTTGCCACTGGCGAGCAACTCGAGTAAAAGTCTGGCAAACCAAAACCAAACAACACCACAGGATCACACAGGAAACCCTTCAAAATCATCATCAAAAGTTAAGCGACTGTTGGTTAACAGCCATCATACGCAATGTGAACATTTGAATAGAGGTTTTTCCCAGAAAAAAAGATGAAAACAAGGGAATCTCGAATTGAAATACAAATACTCTTCAATGGGCAAAAGCAACTCACAAATATTTTATTACAATCATTTAAACAATAGTTAAACTTTGACCTCTTATGGAATATCTTTAGAGAACAAGTTTTAGTGTTGAAATATAGTTTTAGGGTATCCCATAGGACTGCATTAACCAGTATACAGTTTAGATTTTGGGATGAATTATTTACAATATTTGGTTTTTCAATTTATATAGTTAAATTATTAAGTTTACAAGAGAAAAATTTCTTATGGTCTTTGTATTAGTTGATTTAAACCGATTCTGAATACTTAAATTTTTGTATGATTTGCAATTGTTTTTACTCATGGTTTCTATATATAGATTTGATCATTCATGAGAATGATCTTTGATGATCAATAATTACTCATTATCTTCTTTTTTTTATTCTATCTGTTACTCTCTTAGTATTTGCATTCTTTTACCTGTCACTAGTCCTAATAGTTCTTAATGGTCTTAGCAATTCCTCTTATCATTTTATATGATTTAGTTTCAGATGTAATTCATTTCAATATTTTTGTGGCAATAAAAGCAAACTATTAATTATTCATTTCAATATATTTCCGGCAGTAAAAACAAACTATTTAACATTTGCCACAGAATTTGAATAGAAATATTTGAATGTAAATTTGAATTTTACTATTTTTTTGTATAAAATTGTTAATGAAAGTAGCCATGCAGTTTCTCATTGGAATAATATTATTTTACTTAACCATAAACATAAACAAATTCACTTCCCATTCTAGATATTAAACAGATTTAATCCATGTTTACACTATCAAAATACCTTCTTAATGACTTTACTCAGAAGGAATTGCCAAATATATTGTATTGAAAATACTTCAATATGTTTTATTTAAAATCATGACATTTAATTAAACTAAAAGTAGGTCAATCAATCAATTTTGTATATGATAAAGAAACTTTGAATCAGTATTCAAAACAAATCCCAAAAAGTCTATAAGCAAAGAAGATCGAATGCTATTTCGCCAATGTGGTAATAATTAATTGAGTTCAATAATTGATAGCCTTTTCATTTAAGAAATGCGGAAATCATTTTTGGCTTTTCATCTACTACTTATATATTGTTGTAATTGTTTAATGCATTTCAACATATGAGGAATTTTTCAACCTGCTCCAGTTTAAGGGAGGAAAAAAAGAAAGAAAGAAGCTCTGATTCACGCATTTCCTGCAGCTGTCTCATAAAAGTCTATAAAATATATACACACACATATCAGATACATATATAGTAGAAATAAACAACTTTTGAAACATATGCCAATCAAGGAGTAACGCCTCTTCTACTTCTTCTTCTTCATTGTAATCGTCTTTGTCTTCTTCTTTATGTGCTCCTTTAGAACCGCCTTCATTAGCCATTAGTTTGTCTTGTGTCGTTTGTGTTTGCCTTTTTGTCAGGCTAAACACCTAGCTGCAAAATTTATAGACTACTGCAATATTTAATAAAAAGGATGCGCTTAGACTTAGAATAGAGACAGGCACGCCCACAATTGAGTTAAGGACTTTTACTTGTTCTTTTAATAAAAAGGCAGAATGTTGAATAGACACATGGCCGGCCACACACCCAAAGCCAAAGTGACGGGCTAGTGAAGAGATGGTTAAATTAATTGAAATCCACATTGATTAATGTGGGATAAGAGAAAAATGAAGCCAAAGACAAACAGTCAAGTGCGAGAATAAAGGAGAACAAACAGTGATAAAGGAAGGGCAAAGGATAGGGAGGTAAATTTTATTGAAACTTGCTCGGTTAGTTGGTTGACTGGCCCAAGTACACACAGAGAGAGAGAGAGAGACTCCAGTATATAAAGCTAAAGCTAAATTCAAAGCCCAGCAAATGACCTGACCACAAACTGCAAACACGCAATCTTCTTGGCGCTATATCCCAGTTCCAGTTCCCATACCAAATTCCAAACGCCTCCACTCCCATTTACCCATCGACTCTATTGGAACCTGCCACAAGTTTAGTTGTACTTGCACTTTAATTAGACCACAGAACGTAAATTGCAATATCGCCACAGAACCGCCAACTCGTTCCTTTCTTATTCCTATGCCCCACCCCCTCTCTTTCTCTCTCATTCCAATGTCTGGATCAATGTTTATGGGAAAGTGATGAGATGTTTGCCCCGCTGCCGCAATTTGCCTTGTTCTGCTCCACTTTGAACATTTACTTTGTTTGAGAGGCCCGAGCAACAAGTCATCATGTGGCCGCCGGACCACCTCAACTCCAGCTGAAAAAAGGTCCCCAAGCAACTTGCGCAAATAGCAAAGAAAAAAATATCAAATGAAAAATAATATAAGAGTAGAAATGGACATCATCCACTTAAAACGTTTACACTGAACGAAACTAATATACGGGGAGTAACAAATTTCAAATTTTATACTTTAAGTAGGCATAAAAAAACACTTGAAATATATTTTTTATATATTAAAGTTGACATAAAAAACATTTTTAATATTAATAATACTTTAAGGGAATGTTCATTAAAGTTCTAGAACTATTTGAGAACTCCAAGGTCAAGTGGAAAACTGTTGAGAGAACTGGTTGAGAATTATAACTTTAAGTGAATTGATTCTTTATTTTCCTTGATATGAGAAATAGTTGTGCAACTGATTGAGAATTATAGGATCTAGTGAGTTCTTTAATAAGGTTTATTTTTTACCTTTAAGTGAATTGATTCTTTATTTTCCTTGAAATGAGAAATAATTGTGGAACTGGTTGGGGATTATAGGATCTAGCGAGTTCTTTAATAAGGATTCTTTCTATTTTCTTACCTTCAAGTGGAAAAAGTGCTTATAAAGTTCACTTTCAGTTTTACTTTTTTATAATATTAGTTTAAAAATTTGATCTTCCAGTGAAAAACAAACGTTCTTTTTTGTCTAATCTAACTAACAGTGAAAAATCAGTTAAGAATTTTATGTTTAAGTGGAAAAACTTAAATTTTTCTATAAAGTTCCATTGCTGTTGCCATGTTTATTTGGTAAAGAACTTGACAACTTGTCCTGCAACCAAGTTCTTAGAACTTGATTTCTAAATTTGGCATCATTACTGCCTAACATTTTCTCATTTCCCATGGGTAAAACTTGATTCCTACAATTGCAATTCCAATTTTTACGTCTATCTTTTTCAAGTGTAGAATTCAATTGAAACGCAAAAAATGAAAAAAAGAGAAAAAAATCAATGCAATCAGTTCCAAGGTTCTTTTCGTTTGTTCCTGCTCTCACTCAGTCAATTTCTCAGTCAGTCAGTCAGTCAGTGTGTCTCACACGGACTGCACTTGATTAACTACGCTTTTATGCCATAAACAAATAAATCATTATTATTATTATTATTTATATTAACAAGAGACTCTGACCATAATGGGAGGCAAAAGTCGAAGGTGGAAGGTGAGGTGGTGAACATTTAAACAAAGCATCTGAGTATTTCCATTCCATTTTACAGCATTCAGAAGATTTGCGTTCAATGACTTGACATCGCCCCATCATGACAGTTAAATAAACAGAATTCACATAGATGCCAACGACGAACATTGAATGAAATGGACCATATGGCCAGTCTCAGACTCAGGAGGGTGTCCGTCTACATATGTATACTCTTCCCTGCATCAATTGGAGCTGCCAATTCTGGATCTGGCTATGGGTCTGATTCTGGTTCTGGTTCTGCTTCTGATTCTACTGCCAATTATATGCAAATTCAACAACTGCAGAAATCGGAGTAGAAGCCAAACGACAACGAATGTGGCTTTGGCTATGGCTGCGGCTACGGCTCCAGCTCCGGCTGCTGCTGCTATTGCTTGCTGTCTTGGGTAAAAGGTTTCGTTTTAACTTATGACATTAAGACCAAATTGCAGACGAACATTAAGTGGCAGAGCTTGGCAGAGAACCCGATATGGTCATTGATATATTGTCCGTTGTGTTTATGGCCTCCACCCCTCTCTCCTGCTGCGTAACGGGTAAGGGTACCACCACCGGCTGGTCGATTGGTGTAGAATTTAGCATTTAAGACATGCATAAAATTCGTTTAATAATTCAATTGAGGGTGCCATATTTTCACCAAGTTTATGGCTAACAAAAACTTGTTAGTTGACTTTGAATAATATCAAAACTTGGTAAATAGAGAAAGAAAATATATGAAATGCAGCTGCAGAAAGAACATGCAATATTCAGTTGAAATAAACTTGATTTCGGTCTTAAAGTTTAAAGCAGAAATTTTGATTGTTTTCCAAAACGTTTTTAATAGTTTAATGAATCTTCAGTTAAAGCTTTAGATGAGTAAAAACTATTGCTAGTTTCTCTAATTTTTCTGTATAACTAAATCCCGGTTTATCCCCTGGAAATAATTCTCGTGAAGTCTATCTGGTAGCTTAGATTATATAAGAGATTAAGTATATGTATCTATTGAGACATTTTTGGAGCATCTACATCTACTTAAGCCGCTATATTGAATGTCCTGGCTACAAAAAGCTTCATTTTCAATACATTGCAATCTGTAAAAACCGATTTCTTTTGAATTATCTTAAAAATAAAGAAGCCTTTGAAGACTTTAGGGCAATTAGTTAAACTATCCACTTATTCTATACTTTTACACCTATTTTTCATAATGAAGTGTAAATATTTTTGTTGTCACAACAAACTTCAACAATTTCAAATGAAAATAAGCCAAAAATTTAAAAAACTTAACTCTTTGATGTTATATATCTCTTACTTGGATAATAAATAATGTAATTATAGTTTATTGATATAACTTAATTAGTTAAACAGTTTTCTAAGGTATTTGCATACATCTATATACTATATACATAGTTTCATTTTCCAAGATTCCTAATATTGAAATCGATAATCCTTTTCTACAAATCTTCCATCAAACCAACTAAACATAACCCTTTTCCAATTCAATTTTCAACCACGCTCCTGCCTGGTAATAAATAATTTTTTCTTCTTGCGTAAAAGAAAAAAAACCTGCTGCTATTATTAACTAGTTGAACAAACTTACCAACTAACTAACTAACTAACGAACTATCGCCAAGATCTAAAATAGTTATCCCCCCCCCCATATCACTTCAACTGCCACAGTTTGGGTGGCTAATCAAATGAAACCCGTTTTGTCATCACTGTTTGATGAAATTAGCAGCTAACGAAGATTCAACTCATCAATGGATGGATGAGTAGATTTTTGGGTAAAACCCAAATACCGTTTATCAATTATGACTTGACTAAATATTTTTATTTAACAAAGATAAACTTTGAACCACAGCAACAACAAAAGACCACAAAAATGTTGTTGTGACTCAGAAAGAGAGAAGGAAGAAAAAGAAAAAACAAATAACAAACAGGTAACAAACAACAAAAAAAGGCGTTGGACTACACCTACATACAGACGAGGCGATACATATGCGCGTTCGTTGTGCTGGTGACGAACCTTCTTTGGATTTTGCCGTATGAGTGAGAGGATTGGAGTTTGAGGTTAAGGAACAACATGCCGCATAATTGATGGATGGCAGCATCAGCAGCAGCAGCAGCCGCCGCAGCAGCATCAGCAATACACAACACAAAACACTTAAAAGGAAACTTGCTTTTTGCTGGCCCCCAAAAAAGGCGTTGTCATCATTTGCCAAGGCAATGCAAGAATCCAGCATTTGGTATTTCATTGGAAAAGGCCAGCCGGGCAGGCAGGCAGTCTCTACTATGCTCCAAGCTGTTGCCGCATGCTGTTGCATGCTGCATCATCGTCATGTGGCATCATTAAAATCAAGTCAGAGTCTCGATTTTTATTTCGAATTCTACCATTTTTCGTATTTTTGTCGAAAAAATGCCGTTAGCTCGCGTGTGCTGCATTTAACAAACGAAACAAAAACAAGACAAAAATGACAAAATAAATTTCCAACCAACTGAAATGTGTATATTTTTTTTGCTTTACATTTTTTTTTTTTTTTTACTTGCTGTCCGCAATCAGAGACACGCGTCCAAGCACAAAAATGTGATAATTAATACAGAAAAAAAAAACTCCCCCCAAGAGAAAAACATAACAATAAATGGGAAAGCATCTACTTGAGTATACCCTGTAACATTTGGAAACTCAACTCAAATTTCATAAAGCTAATCTCCATGGAAATTTTTATTGAAATACATTTCCATTAAGAATTTCCATTGTGACATTAAATTGCTTGCTATCTCGCTTACTATTATAAGCACAATTTCTGGAAATTTTGGTATAAAGTGTACTATATAAGGCACAGCTCCGATATTCTTAGTAGAATTTTGAAGAAAAGAAATTTCATAGACTGATTGATATTGGCGTTGTTTTTTAGAGTTCTTATGCAATCTTTAAGCATCTCAATAAAGGAGACTCAAAAGGACTTTTTGAATTAAGCTTGATTTAGATATATATTAGACAGATCTGTTTACCAAATTTAGTACTCCTAGCTTTGATCTTTGAGTGAAGTTATTGAGATCAAGAACATATAAACTTGGTATATAAACTTAATCAAAAATGTACATGTTTATATAGTTTATGTTTTTGAAAATGTTCGATTTTGCCTTAATCATACATTTGGACAACTTTTTTTCGCCTATGGTTACAGGGTACAATGAAGAAAAGAACGAAAACAAGAACAAAAAAAAAAAAAAGTCAGCAGCATTCAAATCGGAAACTAGGTCAACTTCAATTGCTGTAGATACCCTGTACAGAGTCACATGGATAAAAAGAGTATAGATATAAAGATATATGGAATATATACAACAGAAAGTTTTCAAAAGGGAAGTTTTTCATCCCATATATCACACTTTTACTATTCTGTTTCCTATGTTTCCTAACTCTTCAAAAGTAAATCTAACAAACTCTTAATCAGAAGTAAGATTGTTTTGTCTTGTATCTCTGATAAATTGAGCTAATCAGTTTAAATTTTAAATTATTAAAAAAAATGCAACTAAACTAAGATATAGAAGAATTATATTACTATAAAAACGAAACTAGACGAACATATTTATATGTTCTTTATAACCATATTGAATTGAATATAGAACAAGTATGTATCGATAGATCTAATGATAGATATATATCCAATATAGAACTAGTATATACGAAATATGTTTCCATAATAGAAAGATAACAAATATCGAAAAATCCATAAAGACAATATTCCATAAAGACAATATCTATAACTCTTTTTGTATAGCTCAAAAGGCAAAAATGCAACTTTCATTAGAGGAAGATGAATCTTTGCCTGGCCTCACCACAAAATATTGAATATATTTCAATTTATACAGGATATATACAAGTCGATGATATCATTTAATTTGTTTCTTTTATTTGTTTACATATAATTCTTTTGTGCAGCGGCCGCAATGGCAGAAGCAAAGCCAACAGCTTACATCCAACAACAAAAACAAATCGTAAAATTTCTATAACAATTTGTTGTGTTGATTATATTTACATATAAGCAAAAATCCACTTGGATTTCCTGCACTTTTTTATTCTCATTCAAGGAAAACATATGAAAAGCATTCTGAAGACCGTTAAATGACGTCGGTATAGGGGGTGGGGAGGGGTTGGGGGTGTTTTGGAAGAATGAAGAAAAAAAATCTGCATAGAGATTTTTGCTAATGTGAGAGGGCCGCAGATACAGTTGAAAGTTTTCCACTTTTCCCTCCCACACACACACACAAACACACTCAATAACAATAAAAATTGTGCAATTTCGATAATGCATCGTCTTAGCCTTCTTCTATAGTATAGATATACATATATATAGTTGGTAAGCATATCAAGTTGATATCTTTCCTTTTGAATTTCCAAAATGATTTAAAGTTATTGCACACTTTATTATGCTGCAGGTATATGGACTTGTATATGAATAATAAACTAGATAATATAGATGAAGATATAAAGATAACGATTTATGAAACTTTATGACTGATATTGTTAACATATAAATGAGTTTTTATTTTTATTTTTTGATTCATTAAAAATTTATTTTATTCATGGATGAATAAGTACAATTTGCTATGTATGTCATGCATGACTATCCTATATATAGTATATAGCTTTTCATAATTTTTCAAAGTAAATTTAATATATTGTTTAAGAAAATCTTTAACAAATCACTTTTGAAATATTTCTTGTTATATATATTCTTCCTCTTTATTTCATCTAAATCTATATAGTATACTTAAGCGACTCGTTTGGTTTAGCACATTTTCTGGGACAAACTGGTCATATCATTATCTCATGTGTAACCATCCACATTTTGTAGGGCACTAGCCCTACAATCTTGAGGTTCACCGCATACTTAGCATATATGTATACGTTCACACACAGACTCACTCATACATACATATGTGTGCATATACTTCCCACAATTTGCCATGCTTTCACCTAGACACAACACCCGGATAGCAACATCATCATCATCAACCAGTAACCATCCTCCTACCCAGCAAGGGTTTCCCGCCGCCTCACAGTTTTGCATGAATCACTGTCATTGCTAACCAAAAATTGTGCACAACTCGATGGATGGCTTTAGGTCTGCCTTCAGCTTTAGCTATGTGCTGGTTCGGGTTAATGTATATGTGGTGTGGGGGGGTTGGGTAGCTGTCTCAAACTGTCAAAATTTGTATGCACAACAAATGTCTCATATTTAAAGTTTCGTTGGATGCAGTAGGAGGAGAAGTAGGGGGTGTAGGAGTGTATATGGCCATCATAATGCTGCGGATACGCAAAATGCATAAATGCAAGAGCCACAAAATGTGCATCAATCATACGCCACGTGGACGCCAAGCCAATCATCATAGCCAAACCCAACCCCAACCCAACCCAATCTAGAAAACCCGGCTAATGCCATTAAAAATCAATCAATGGCACATAAAATTAATGAAAAATGCAATAGCAACTGTTGGCTTATCTCTTTTCGATTGTGTCCCCTCCCCTCCTTCACTCTACTCACCGACAGCTTTCCTTTCTTGCTTTTTTTGTTATTGTTTTGCTTATCAGCTTTTTAATTAAGTAAATAATATATTAAATAAAATGAAATTGCTTCCTATTTACTTATTGCTTGCCATATTAGCTTTACACTGGTCTTTATACTTTTTAGTGCATAAATTTTTATTTTGCATTTGTGCGATTCACGTTTTTGTTTTTTTGCACCCGTCTCTCCACTCCTCTCGTCAGCCTTTTGCTTTTCTTCTCGTATGTTGTTTTGCTTCTCTTTTTTTTTTTTTTTTGTAGCCCGAATGCAAATTGGGCATTATTTGTTCTTGTGCTTGGCGCAAAAATTTTTCCGCTCTTTGCATTTCAATGCGTGCAGTTTTTCCACCAACAAAACACACAAACACACACACACACAGAGACACAGACTCATATGTTTGGAAAAAGGCTTCTCTTGCCTGGCAGCCAAAGCTTAAAAAAGCTAAAAAAAAAAAGGACAAAAAAGAGTGCAGGATTTTCTATGGCCCTTTTGCCGAATGCAGTTTTCTACGTGACACAATTAAAAAAATAAATAGAATATAAAACTCGCCGCCATTTTGTAGGTAGGTTGGCAAAGGTATTGAAAGCGAAATTTAATAAAACGTTATACCCTGTAGTAAGTGAGGGTATTTTAGTTATACGACACTCTAATAATATGCCAAATGAACTATAAAACCTTCAAGAGCTAAAATGTTTATATAATTTGGAATATCTTTAAGGGACATCGGTCAATGATGAGAAATCTATGAAACGGAAATCTGTTGATGACTTCCCCTTAGAAAGAATCTCTTAGTCTTTAAGCTCTTTGTTTTATTTATTCACTTTTAATTTCACGACTCCAATATACCCTTTTACTCCTTAAATAAAGGGTATATTTGAGCATGCACCCTTTGCATAAGGGTGATAGTAAATGAAGTTTGCTTTATACAAATGAAAGTTAAAGAGAATTAAGATTAAATGCAAAAGGGGGAATGAATTTTAGTTGTAATTAACATTAAATTGAATTAAATTTCTTAATAAACAAGAATTATCAAGCGAAAGTTGAGGAAACGACAAAGTTAATAAAATAAAAATAATTCCACTAAATCGGTTTAATATTAAATTAAGATAAAATTGTTGTTAGTCTTATACAGTATATAAAAGATCCAACAAATAAATAAACGTAAGAAAAAAATCGGTTTAATCATTTACTACAAATCGGATTAATCATTTTCAAGAACATTTTATAATTATTAATTCGAAAAATGATAAGTTAATTTACCAAAAAAACCCAAAGACGTCACAGGAATTATGATTCAAGAATCGCAACGAATTCGTAAATTTCCTAAAATATTTTTGCCCTATCAGTAGAATGAGTAGTCAAGTTAATTAGTGGATCTAAATGAGGCAAACTAGTCACCCAACTGAACATAAACAGATTATAAAAATGGTCTTTTGAGAAACAAGTGATTATCTTTTAAATCAGTTTTAGATTTGAAACACTTCAGATGAAAGAACAGAAAATAATGGAATTCTTTCTGGGATACAACTAAAAAAGAATTTATATGTATGCATCATTTTAACTTTCTCTTTAGGTTTGCCTTACTTTAAACTACTTGTGAAATTCAAATGGCAAATTGTTCGAGATTGTAGCCAAAACAGCAAGTCATCTCGTTCATTCATCACACCTCAGTTTTGGTATTCCCCAAAACCCCCACCAAAGTGTTCCAAGTATTTCCCGAACAAGTGTCACAGAGCATTTGTCACTGAAATTGACCCACACACAATGCGCAGCCCAGCATCGGATCGCACACTGACAAATGATTTCACCTTAAATAATGTTAATTTATACAATCTCACGTTGTTATTATTGTCAACATTTTGAGCGGAAATACTTATTAAGGTTGATTTTTTTTTTTTTTTTTTAATTTGTAATTAATAATTACACTTTAGTGCTACTCAATAAATTTTAAAAACCGAAAACCCGCACTCTCTTTCTCTGTCTCTCTGAATCAGCAGAAACGGCTTTAACTGGACGCGTCATTTAATTAATAGCTGCGTATTTAATCTGTTTCAAGTTGAAGTCGAGAGACGCCGCTGCAGATCTTATCTCTGTCACATCCGAGAGTTGAGAGACACATACAATTAAGTATGACTGTACCCGCCCGGTGCGTCCCGTTTAGTGCATTCAACTGGCGCTTTAACCAAATGTCATCATATAAGCCTATTAAGGCGAATTGAAGGCAAAAAAAAAAAAAGAAAAAGAATCATCAAAAAAGAAGAAAAAGGCCTTTAAGTATGTCATAAAAAGTAAACAGTGACCGAGGGTACGGTTCCGAATTTCGGAGGAGAAGGAGTATGAGGCAAAAATGGTGGCGGGGTCTTCTCTACCAGGAAGCCATAAAACAATCAACTAATTAAAGATGCCAGGCCCATCATTCATTCAATCCATTCAGAGCGAAAGAACAAAAATAATTATACAATAAAAATGTATAAAAAAAAAATTGCATTTTACTTAAACAAATTTGCAGACTTCAACAGATTTTGTTTTGCATTATTCCTTCAATTTAAATTCGAAATTTGTTTGCTTGAGATGAGAAAATGAGACATTTGGTCAAAATTAGCAATTGGAAATTATTGTAGATTTTCAAAAATTTCTTGGAAAAACATTGAGGTGGTCGAAAATTTTCCCCTATGTCAGCACAGTGAGTAAGGGTAGATTAAAATTTATGAAATCTATATATAGAAAAGTTCTTTATTCATCGAGTTGTATAATGTATAGATCTATATACATATATATGTACATTCTTTTTTTTGAAATATATATGGAAGTTTTCTGGTATATTAGGTTTTCTTTATATTATTTCAAGTTACTTTAGTCGCAGAAGAAAACCTTTTCTGAAGGTAAAAATCCTACAAATTATTGTAAATAGTGTACAGTTAATAATTTTAAGCAATATAAAAGGAGTTCCTAATTAAGTAAGGTTACAGTTAGTCCAGGGTATTACCTGGTCGTCATTCATCTACCTAAATTGTATTTACGTGTTTTCTTTTATAGTTTGATTAGACATTTCCCACCTGTTCTCAATCAACATTCACCAATCATGCGATATATAGTATATATGTATATACATACATATATATACATATTTGTATCTATAAATCTTGTTCATTAAAAACTAACCCCATACAACAAAGAAACACAGAGAAATACAGAGAATTGAAAGAGAGTTAGGGAGAGAAACTACAATACAAAAAGTCTTGAAAATTTCTGCTGATGACATTTTCTTTGCCAATTAGAATTTACGAAAAGTTGCAACTAAATGGCAACATTTGTTGAGTCGTCTTCTATTCTCTCTCTCTATCTCTCTTTCTCTTTTTCTCTCTGTCTTCGTTTTGCTTCCTCTTTCTCTCAGTGTCACTGGCAACTTTATAAACAAGACAACGACAACAACAATCACATTTCCATATATCCATGCTATATATATACAGACATATGAATGTATATGCATATATGTTGATAACTTCACTTCACTTTCTATATACATTTTCCGGACAACTTCCGTTGGGGCATGCAACTCGCTATCACCTAACTCCTACCCCAGGCCACTGTCTACCTCTCTCGCTCCATTATTCTCTCTCACTCACTCTTCAACATCGTCTTGAAATTGGTCTTGGTTCAGTTCGGTTCGGTTTTTTATTTCATTTTTTTTTTTCATCGCTTACTTATTTGATTGTATGTCCACCCACCCCCGCCGCCCTGCCACCACTCATAACCGGGACGAGACGAGTGTGCGTGAATGTATGTTGGAAAATAATTCTACTACGAGTATCTATGAGTGTGTATGTACATATTCTATACACTGTATAAGTGTATAAGTGCGTTTATTGAGCGACTAGCTGGCGTCACTATAAGACGCCCTCAGACGACATCGTCGCGTTGCCTTCACTCCCAGAAACCCGTCCCATCCACTCATCCGTTTTGTCCGTCAAGTCACATACCATAATGCACACAGTCTTATATGTATCTCTACGTTCTTTACTGTTCGAGGGATGTTCTTTAATAAAATTTCCAAAGAAATTACAATTACGGTTAAAACCAATTTCGAATGTGTCATTGAATTATTTGAAAAAAAAAAAGTTATATCTGTAGAAAGTTAAACATTGACGCAAAAGTTACCTAAATTGATAAATTGCTAAAAAAAAAAAAAGTACAAAGATAGCATAAAACAAGTTTCATTTGTAATCATCTAATCAAAATGTTCATTATAAATAAATAAAAAATAAATGATAAGCCTATTTAACCTTAAGTATTTCAAATAATGCTCTCTAGAAAAGGTAAAAAAAAAGTTTGATTTATTTTAAAGGATTTGAAGAGCGACTGTTATGAAAAATTAATCTGGGAAAATTTATGGAGATTGCAATTTAATTGCAAATATTTGCTATTGAGAAATTTTTAAGCGTTTCGTTCGAGCTGATAACTAAATTTTTAGCGCTTTGCTTTTATAATTCGCAACTAGTTCTGACAATCTAAACAACCCAGTGGAAAAAGGTATTTGACCGATTGTAAATCAGTTGGTGGTCTTTGAAATCACTGATAATTTTATTGATATTGAATCATTCAAGAATTTTGTTATCTTTTATCATCATATCTTAAGTGTTATCCAGATATTTTGTAGCTATAAAAGAGTGTTCCTATGAAGATTTCGTTAAAATTAACAATTAGGTTTTATATAATCAAGAAGAAATATTTTGTTGTACAATACAATATACATTTGCAAAGTGAAAGTTGTTTTGCATTAGAAACATTGAGTTCTATAATTTAACATCCTAGTTGGTAGTATGATTTACTTTGCTGTTCCTCAAGTGTATTATGTAAAGTTAAACTTTCATGAAATTTTGCACTTATTCATTTTATAGCAATTAAAAGATGGTCCACTCATTGATCAGCCCTCGTTCTATACCTAGATCATTAAAGATGTATATATAAACATATATGACATATGGTTCGCACGCTCAGTGTCTCAGTGGCTTCGATATCCTTACTAAATAAACAAGATGCGGGCATCGGTTGTGGCTGCAACTGCGACTTTCTCGCCATCGACCCTTCAATTATGAAACCAACAAAACAAACAAGAAAAACAAGGAGAACAAGAAAAAAGGATAGAAAATTGGACTAAAGTCGACTTGTACTATATCCTGGCAAAATTGTAGAGCCTCTAATGAATATTATTCATACAATAATCAACATTTAGATTATAAATTTTATAACAATTCTTAAGGACTTAACAAAAGTGAATGGTGCAGTCCACCAATCGGTGGCCATATAACATGAATCCGTTAGAGGAAGTACTTAGAAGTACTTAGAATTATGTTAGTCTGATAGATAACAATAATCTAGATAAAATACAACAAGTAGCCTAGACCTATAAAAATAATATATTCGAGTCAGCGTGCAAATGAAAATACTATTAGTTCACTTTAATATACTTAACTTTCTTCTAAAACGCATATGCCCTACATGCAGAGGGTATCAAAACCGCGAAATGAAATTCTATTCTCACTTTAATAAATGCCAAGTTTGGCCAATCCATAAATAGTTCTCTTCCTTTGCTTCCTTTTGCGTTAATATTCCTTTCAACTGCGACGACTAGCGTGACTCATTTTCAAACACTGACTGGAGTTCAATGTCCTGGCGGCGCGACGGCTCCTTGGCACAAATAAATTGCGCATATTTTGTGATTAAAATGGGCGCCCGCGCTCATTAAGAACAACAACAACAGCAGCAACAGCAGCAGCAGCAACTATGCCACTGAGCAAGAGTCCAAGCAGCAAATATCCTCGCACTCTCATCGCATTCGTGGTCGTGGTCGTGCTCGTGCTACAGCAAATGCATTTAAAAGCCCAACCATAACCATGAGATGTGCAGCCAAAACAATAAGCAAGCATTGTACTATGGAGACCAAACCAAAAACCAACTCTGCCCCACACCACCTCCCGCACCATCCCCCCTTAAGATCATGCATAATGCAGCCAGTATATGTATATGTGTGTCGTTGTGGGATTTTGGGGTTATAGGCATGAGAGCAAAACCATCTGTAGGGGGCATAGGCAGAAATGCATATGGAAGTCGGCGACAGCAAATGGAAATGGAAATGGAGATGGAGAGACTGGCTGACTGGCAGACAGCTGGGTTCGCGTTCTCATTGCCTTATCTTTGATGGTGGCAAATGGTGCAGGAGGCAAGAAGCAGCATTCAACAGAAGCAAGCAGTCGAGTCCGTTGAGCTACCGTATTGGGATTGGGAGATGCATTTTCAGTTGCTGTTGTTGCTGTTGCTGCTGCTGTTGATTTTATTTTCAACTGTTTGTTGTTGCTCTCGTTTTTGTTGCAACTGACCTATGTGTTGCACGCACATCTCTGTTCTTCTATTTATGTATGAATATACATACATATATACTACGTATCCATATACATATGTAGGTATGTATATATGTCAGCATATGCAAAGTTGGGGGAATTCAATTTTGCCTTTTCATAATGGTTAATAATGCATAAGCGCCATCTGCTCTGGAAAGTTGCAAATTTTCGGCTTGTTAAAATTGTTAATAAAATATTAACAATACGATTGAATTAAATGATTAAATAGCATTCCAATTCCATTAATTGAAATTATAATGAATATTATAATAATATTTAACCCAATTCGGTTACCCAATTTGATATTGATGAACAAATTATGACTTTCCCTCACTTTGAACTCAATTTGTAAGTGAAATAAGTTGCCTAGGCTTAAGGGGTATTCCCTGTAAGGAGTTGGAACAGCATTCTTTGGTATGAAAATGAAATGATATACATAGGTTTGCAATACTCTATAAACTACTCTTGGTTTAGCAGACAATTTAGAAATAATTTACGCGATTTGAAGCTTTGTAATAGAAAAACTTCCTTTACAACAGATAACAATTTGAAGGTCATAGATCACAATATGTATCTATATATTAACTCTAACATTAATGTTTCCGTAATATCTTTCAAATTTATCCTTCTTGAGGGATACTAAGAACGATAGAAGAAACTTCTCTTCGTATAGTTAATAATCTAAGGGTTTTCTTTCAAATATACATAATTTTTTCTTTAAAAGGTTGGAAATTATTGGAGATTTCCGATAGCTTCCTTAAATAGAATGTTTATTCCTTTAACAGTCAAAAAAATCGTTTTTTTTTTATCATTAAAAGTTTTTTATGTTATTGTGAATATTTAAGCTAAAGGGAATGTATTTTATTTACAAAAATATAAATAATTCCATTTATAATGATAACAATTGCGAAATTTTGTAGTTTTCGTAGAGATAAACCTGTGCAATGGATATAGTTAAAAGGATTATTAATTCCCATTCGAATTCCATTCCAAGCAAAATCAATTTAAAAGCAATTCCATTTTATTCACAAACAATTGCCCAAGTCAAATAAACACTGATTATATATATGTAGCTATACCCCTCCGATCAAGGTTCTTCTAGTTCAATAACATTTCGCCTTTAATCATAATATTAAAAATCATACTTAATTAAATTTATGAACTCTTTTTTTTTTATAACACTTTGACAATGAATGGGGTGTGAAATTTCTATGGAAATTTTTTTTTTTTTTATTATACATAATCATTTTGTAGAAATTGTGATAAATGAAACAATTCTTTGTTTGAAAACTCAAGTTGAGTGGGTCATAGACAATATTTATTTTCATAGAGAGAGAGAGAGAGATAAGCTTAAAAGTATAATATTTAATCAGGTCATTAAATCTGAACTCAACCGATCTCAATAAAACTTACCACAATATCATCGGAGATAGGTTTCGTCTTATCTTTAGTGGCCTTCTCCAGCTGCTCTGTCCCATGTTGTTGTTTGCCATGATGATGATTGTGGTGTTGGTGTTGCTGCTGATGTTGGTCCAATTGAATTTCAGCTCCTGCAGGCACGAGAATCAAACAACACAGAATACCGGAAAGTAAAACACATGTGAAACACATTTTCACATTTAGACATATATGCAAACAGTGGCAAGATATGGAGAGAGATTCTCCGCATAAAAAGGAAACTCGATTGAGGCACTCTTGCATGAGCAATGATTTGGCTTAATATTTTTATATTTCTTTTTTATTTTTATGTTAGAAAATTTTCACTTTTTTGTACACATGCGCACAAGGGGGGAAGTAGTAGAAATATTTTTTTTTTGCCGGAACGGAAGCGCCACCAAAGAACAACAACAACAACAAATGTTATTCAGCGAACCGGGGTTGACCACCAAATGCTGCTTCTTTTATGCGTTGTATGTGTGTGTTACACGTTTGTTTTGTATACGTATTTGTTGTGGCAACTGCTTCTTGGCCCTTTTTTACATATGACGCATAGAATTTGGCTTGGTTTTTCGGTTTGATGTTTCGCGGCACGAGGGCTCTCTTTGTATGTGTGTTTTTGTGGGGGGAGGGAAGGATTGGTTTAAATTTTCAAATACAGACACATGAGACACTATTAAATACACATTAGCTGCATATACATAGGTGCCCCACACCCACAACAACAACAAGAATAACAAATAACAACACTAGGAACAATTAATTAGCACACTTCGCGGTTAGAAGATGGGAGGGAACAAAAGATGAAGTCTTTCCCGCCGCCCTACACACACAGACACACACACACGTAGGTAGATTGTAATCCCACTCACAAAAACCACGCACAACACACACACGGGGACTATGTAGGGATTTGGGAGTCTAAAGGAACGCGGCGCAATGTTATTTTACACTGAAGTAGGCGTCTGGCACTTTGAGCAGCGGATGCGTTGCGCCTCTTTATTCGTATTACACAGTATTGCTTGTATTATTTTCGTATTATTTTTTGTTGTTTTCTTTTTTTTTTATATGTATATATATTTCATTCATTCATTTATTTCTTTCTTATATGATAGCTTTATTTTTTTTTTTTTGTTTTCTTTGTTGGGTTTTTGTGTGTTTTTTTTTTACAAAAAATCTCGTTTACAACGCGTTCATTCGACGGTCCGCTCAAGCAACACGCATGGTCTGCTGTTCGTTGGGAACTATTACTTTGTGCCCCCAGTCAGTCCACAGACTGAAGAGCAAACGAACGCGAAACACAAATGCAATGCTCAAAAAAGAGAAATGAGAAACACATTCAGAGAGAGCGACAGAGAGAGAGAGAGAGTAAGAAAGGGAACGTACGATTCATGGGGGAAGATCTCCACTTGGTTGACAATTTAATAGACTTTACGATCATAACACTACCACACCCGGTTCCACTACAAAATATTGTGCAACATGCATGCACGGAGTACAAAAAAAGAGTTCCTAAAAGATACTCTTAGTAGACGCAGAGAAGCAGATCGATCAACAACAAAAAGAGAAGTCTATGAACTGATCTAGCCGATCGTAGATGTTTGTTGTGTGTGTGTTTGTGTGTGGGTGCCATATGTTTCACTTTCGGGTCTTTGCTTTTGGCTACCTATTTGGTAATCTTCACACTCCGTTGTCAAAGCAACTGGCGCCTTTTTCTGAAATATTACACAATTGCTTTGCCCGCCGGGAGTCAATGTTGAACAATAAAAGAGAAACAAATTGCTAATTTTGGATCATTTTGAAGTTTGATCGTCACTGTAAAGTGATTTACGAGCAGAAGTGATTTATTGTTGGATTAAGTGTTTTGAAAGCTATCGAATTGCCATATATATAGAATATAGATCATTGATCATCGTTGACTGATCATAGATGTATATACATTTAAATTCAATTTATTATCACTTAATCATAACCCATACACATTTGCTCTACATTAGTTCTATTAGACCCTGAGGTCTCTTGAGATCAAACGGTAATTGAACAGCAAATTGGAAGGCAAACGGATTTTTTCAAGTTTTACTTTCGCATTTGCCAAAGAGAAACTATTTCATTTTTGACTTTACTCTAAAAATATGAATGACAAAACAAACAAATCCTCCGATATCGACGAAAAAACGTCACCATAAATGTCATGAATGAAATATAACTTACATTATCTTATCGAAAACTACAAAATTCTGGCACTTTTACGCAAAACATATTGATGACTGTACCAACAACAGTCATGGTCAAGATCGGGTCACTTGAGACCACTTGTGACAATCACTTCCGTTTCTACATATGTATACATATGCACAATTCAGATGATATAGTGTAACTGTGCTGATATATGCAATTACGAGGGTAGATCAGTAAAAAAGTAGCATAAAAGTCAATCAATGTTGGAAAATCTAAAGTTAACATTGAGAAGTTAATAACAGATCAAAAGTGTAAGCTTTCTGAGTCGTCTCAGTTGAATATTTAAAACAGGAAACAAAAAAGTTTTCATTTTATATGTTTCTTAATAAATCACTACCAAATACTTTAAGCCTTCACTTTATATATAATTAAAATTACTTAGTGACAGTTGTAAAGCTATAATTCGTATCTGCAATCGATACTTTCCGAAAGAAATAATCTCAAAATTAATTGGTTTTGTACTGAAAATCTGTGTCCATTTCAATGAACCGTGTTAATAGCTTGAATAAACATCTGGTTTGTTTATTTCGGTTATTCATATTAAACAAACTTCCTTTTGAAAACATTTTAAAAAATAAATATATCGATTTGTATAGCCTTAAAGAAGATCAGTTGAATGTAAAGAATAGAAAAAGCGTTTCCAATAACATAAAGTATGCAGATTTTTGACCCAAATAAGCCACTCGGTCTGTCTGTTTTCTTGCTTGATTTAGACCTTAAACTTTAAGCTAAGTAGACGAAACTTGATAGATTTGCTTTTTAGATTTGTACGCTTCGAAAGTTTAGGAATTGGTCAAATCGGACTACTGGAAGGTATAATCACTATCGGAATAATTGGTGTAGAATAAACTTCTTTTTTGCTAATGTCGTAATCCAGAAAATTAAAGTCAGATCGATAATTATTCTAAATCAATAAAATAAATATTCTAATAAGCTTTTAATTTTATTTGAAAATATTATAAAAAAAATTTATTCTACAAAAAACCCAAAATGTATTTACAAATAATAAGAAAAACATTAAAATTAAAGAATTTTGTTAAAGTTTGTATATTGTATGATCCAAGAAACAACAAAAAATGTATTTAATATGTTGAATGTTCATTAGGTAATTATACAAGAATAATTTTTTTAAAATAATTGTTATTTGCAGAAGAAAACTTGAATATATATATGGTATTGTTTCTCAAAATGAATCAGATTTTCAATATGAATGGGTAAAACCAAAATTGTAAATGTAAACAAAATGTCGTTCTAAATCAAATTCACTTTTGTAATAAATCCATTGCACATTTTGTATTGAGTAACTCTTCACATTGTACCGATATGAAGTACAAAAGGTAATCCTATACTTAACTTAACAGTAATACGAGTATCTGTCCATGAACTCAACCCCAATTAACGTATATATAGTAACATTTCAATCGCTCTCTCTCTCTCTCTCTCTGTGGGAGAATTCTATTGAAACAACATTTTGAGCAACCCTCCCTGACAACGTATTGTGACAATAGCGACTAAGGTTAGTATCTTTCGATGTCAATGACTCAGACATTAAGCAGTGGGTGGATGTCATTATCTTTGTTTTGCGCTTTTATATATATGTACAGATATATATTGCCATATGCTTTATTGCCTTTCTTTCTACCACATTTGCATTTATAGAAATTGATAAGTGATAAATAAAATAAAAAATGAATCTTGAGCTTTGGAACGACAACAAAACGGCGCTTGGGATAATCTATTTTGTGTATGGGTATGTGTGTGTGTGTGTGTCTGTGTTAAGAGTAAAAATTCGTGCTATAAATCAATTATAGAAAATTCAAATTTATATATGCGTATATATATCATTGTTGTTGTTTCCGATCGATTGAGGAGTAACTCCACTTCCAGCACGAACATTCAACCGATATGGAAACTTATTTACTTATTTATTTTTTATATAGTTCCTGTGCCTAACCAATTGTGCAATGATTTTTATGACTCAATTTAAATATTTTCAAAATGGAAATTGTGTTGAACAAACGATTTACAACATTTACAGCCATGAGGTGCGCAAAATCGGACACGTTTCCCCATTGACACAGGAAATTAAAACGTACAAAAATGTTTGTCAACTTTCTTACTTTATATTTTAAAGTTTTTGGATCCCAAAAAAAGTGTCTGATGCATATCATAATGGCCAGGCCAATAATAAAAAAGAAACAAAAACAAATTAATGTACAGGAAATACCAACCTAATTGTATTATTCTCTATACATATATACTCTGGCCTCCATATTGTCGGGCCTATCTCTGCTGATTCTACTGTATCCGAGCAATTAATTAAAATATGAATTTAATTTTTTCCTTTTATTTTGCTTTCATTTTCTGTTTTTTGTGTTTTTTTTTTTTTTGTCACACTTATTAACTGAACCGCAATTGCAGTCGTGCCAATGCACTCGCCTTGCCATGTCCATCAAATCTCTCAATTACACGGCCGCCCCGCCCCCCTCCTTACCCAGAGTGTCCCCTGGTAGTTCGCATGGTTGGGATCGGTTGGGGCATGTTCTCCCTGCCTTGGAGATTTAAATTTAACATGTTCATTAATCACATTCGATGTTGGCTCATTATCACACAAAATGTCACACCGCCAACTGTAAATTGATTGAGTTAATTAATTTAAAAGCGACATAAACAATAATTATAATAAGAACAATGTGGAAAAAAATAACATTGCCAAAACATTAAAAAAGTGTTGATTTAAACAGCTGAATAAACTTACAGTGGTTTCTCTGTACTCTTTGGGTTATATTGGGAAAATGATTTGGAAAAGAGTTAAAGTAAAACTATCTCAAGTAACCACTTATTTTAGCTGTCTATTACAAAGGTACATTTACTTTAGAACCCACTGTGTCTTTAAGAGTAAAGATTTGAGGTTCATTCCTAGTGGAAGTTTTTAGCCAGCGTAAATTATTTATCATTATTATTACTCATTTTTGCCATTCATAGGCTCATTCCATAAAAAATGAATGAAAGTGGGAAATATTCACCACATTGCTTTCACTTTAGGGAAAAACCTTAAATGAATGTTCACTGTATACAAACCATCTAACCGTATTGAAGCTATACTTGGTATATATATTTGGTATATAGTAAGGATCAGCAGGTTTCTGGATTACAGGAAAAACGATTGCGTCTCACTGGAGTTCATTCACCTTAGATATCTGTCTGTCATAACATATTTCTTAACAATGATCTAATGATCTGTCTGTCATAACATATTTCTTAACAATAATCCTTCAAAAAAGACTCGAATAAAGCTGTTATATAAAGTCATATCCTGATTAGTTTTTCATCTATAAACATATGCAAAACTAGACCAATTGCCACACTAGTTAAGTCTTCATTTTACCACTTCAACTTTAAGTTAGGAAAACATTTTAAAGCTTATTTAAGTTCAGCGCAAGACTTCCTCTTTAATCTAATTAAGATATCATATATATTTTTATAGGAATTTCCCTTAATAAATATACCTTATTTTGTCAGTGTATAAACGATAATAGTCAGTCAGAGATTTTTCGTTCATCATTCTATATACAAAATTTTTGTTTTATGTACGTTATATATTTTGGATATGCGCCAACAGGTTAGCTACGTCACTCACTGGCCAGACAAAGAAGAAAGGCCAATGGAGAAATAAAAACAAAAGCCATTTAATTCTAGGTTAAAAGGCAACAAAAAAAAAAAATGATAAAAAAATAAAACGATGAAATGAATAATTTGTTGATCTTTTGCAAAAACCCTTTTAATTTGGATTTGCATTGTTTTATTTTTCGTGAAATTTTTGCAATCTTTCTCTTACCTGACCGAGCCCAGAGACAAAACTGTTAATGGTTGGGTGCTTCCCCGCTGCTGCCGGGTTCCGGTCAATTTTCAATGAGTCAACCAAAGATTATTTTTTTTAATTTTTGGTTAACCCTAAGCTGACGCACACGATGAAGAATAAAAACCAAAATGTATGTATGCGTCTTTGGGTTAAAACTGTTAGTGGTTTTGCCTTATTACGCAGACATCAGAGAGAGAGAGATACTGACATCTGTATGAGCTGGCACAACAAAGAACTTGGAATAGAGCCATCAATATATCATCTGATGGGAAAAAATAAAGAAACAGACGACGATCATCCTGTGGGTAGCATATGTATGAAACAGATACATAGATCAATATCGTAGTAACTCATGGGACTGGTGGCAAGTCATTTATATACTTACATATGTATATACATGCTGGACTAGATCGATCATAATACATACATATGTGGTGGAGTATACGTTTTGAACTTTATTGATACATGTAATCCCAGCACATACATATGTATGTGCCTATGAGCTATGAAGTATCCTTTACAGAACTCGCTTTACAGTAATCCTCACAGATCCATTATACAGTAACCCTCACAGATCCATTCTACCGAAGTACGGTAGCCCTAACAGGTCAATTTCCCTGTAATGCGGCCATCTTTACAGATTCAATTCACCGTTATACGGTAACGTTAACTATACCATTTTCTTGTTACTCACACAGATGCATTCCATCATAGTGCAGTAACCCTAAGCCATTCATTTTACGTAACCAAAACACATTCTTTCCAACGTAAGTCATACATTACGTAACTCTAACCAATAAATTCCACCTTAATTTTGTAACTCTAACAGATGGGTTCCACAGGAAGGCGGTTACTGTATGTAAACCGTTTCATTTCAATAGATCTTCAACGGAAAAGCGTTAACCAATGGGGAAAAGCTATATGCCCTAACTCAAACTCTTCCTCTACTATTTGAATGGTATTTCTCTCCCAGTAGTTTTCTTTCACTTCCACAACACATATTCTATGTATTATCCATTCATATAATGCCATACAATTGTTTATACTTATCACATAACTGGGCATTACAAAATTGTATAAGTCAACCATTAAGCTTATTTGATTCATTAACTGTATAATTTAAGAGGCAACTTTTTAGTTTTTAAGCCACAAAAGAAACTAACGAGATAGTTGGTAATGCCAAACGCCACCGAATGATGTGAAAGACTCGCGCAGGGATGGGATGTTGATCCCCCTGCCAGCAATGCATAAACTTTTTTAGTATACTTCAGTTGCATTGCGTGTAATATTTAATTATAAAGATGCCTCATCTTCTCATCCCTTCTTTTATGTATCATGGAAACACCACCATTCTACGATACCAACAACTTTACGGCACTTGCCAATTGCACTTTGGTGGCGCCTCCAACGACGACGCACTGCATCGCATCACAACGCAGCGAATGAACGAAACGAAACGTCTTGGGGTATAAAATATTTAATTGTGTCACGTAACTTTTTGCTAACTGAACAAGGATGGGTGTGGGGGTGGACCACGGAACACACTGACGTAAAGCAACTGGGATAGATGAGTTTTAAACTCGGCGTTACGACTGGTTTGGTTGGCTTGGTTGTTGGGTTAAATGAGATTACAAATGTAAAACATTAAATGGAATTATTCTGCCTGATTACCATACACACATATCCATCACATGAAATATTAATTTGCTTTTTCTTTATTGTTTTTTTTTTTGTTTGCTTTTTTATACTTATCGCTTTTTAATACAATCTTCTGCTTTTTTTTTTCGTTTTTTCTTATTTTTTTTTTTTAATTAATTTGTAGGCTTATATAAAAACACATGTGTGAAAGAAATCAGTTTCTGTTTTTCTTCTTTTTTCTCTCTCTTTTATCCAAAAATTGCTATGCTGAGCAGACAGTTTCGATTTCTTCTTTAATTTAATTTGTTGTATCTTTTTTTTTTTTTTGTTTAAGTCGAGTCTTTGTATATTTTCGTATTTTGCGAATTCAATTTGCCTTTCCTTAGAGGATTACACTCACGCACAAACATATAAACATACATATATGCTGATATATATATGTATATATCATACTTTCTATATAATGAATCATAGTTTTTCTCTCTTTATACGAAAATCAAAATGCAAAAACCATCAGCTACACAATAAATTTAAATTTTTTTACTTTTTAACGACGTGGAGAAAAAGAAATGAATGGAGAATCGATTGCAATTCTTTGAAAAGAAAGAAGTAAAAGAAAGAACATCTTTTTTTTTGGGAGGAGAGGAGGATTGGGGGGGATTATATAAAAATAATTTAACTGTTATATATATTACGAGTAGGAGAATGGGAGGAGGAGGGGCACACGTTGTTAGCGTAGCTTTAAATGTTGATAATAACGGCAACCCTAGGGCAACGTATAACGCACATACGGCACTTCGACATCCTCTCCGTCCGTATTGTTGCAACAGATCTCAAAGACAAGTGAGCGTTCATGTGGTTCAAGTCGACGCTTCGATACACGACGCACCACCTCCGACATGGGCAGTGGCAAACGTTCCGAGCACTTGGCCTTGGGCATAAAGAATGAATATAACATGGAGACGCCCTGCGACAACATTGTTATTTTCAATTTCTCCTTCTCTTCGAAATAATTGAGGAACTCCTGTAGCGTTAGTTCGCCAGTAACTTCAAAACGATCCCATAGAGTCCATTCCTTATCGTAGTATGTATTCTTGGCAGCCGGCAATGGCTCCGAGAATGCCACAAGTGGCAAAGCTAAATTGACAAAACCATTCTTAAATTTGGCCAAATCCCGATGACCACCAATCAATTTGATAACCTCCAGTACAGCAAAACCGGACAGCACCGATGTGGTTGTTGCAATTGCTGGAATAATTTTGCCAGCAATCAATTTCGACTTGTGACGATCAGCTGTTGGTATTTTATAATTCGTTGCCCTCAAATTCGAACAGGCCACAATGAAATCCATGTGCAAATTATTATCATCATCTTTCTCGAATTCCAATGGAGTGATTTTCGAATGTTTATCTGCATTCTTTAATAGTTCAGTGATAATTTTATCCACACGATCTTGATCCACTTCACCATCATCGAAATGATTAGCCGAGGCGGCTGCTGCAGCCTCATTGGTCTCGATTTTGACACCAGAACGGGGCTGGAATACGGGCACCTAGACGAGAAATATAAAAAAATGTGAGATTAAATATGAATTATCATATCAATTGAGATTATATATCAAAGCAAGCGAAAGGATTAAGACTAAAAGTTAAGAATGGCTTTTCAAACTTTTAATATGATATTATTGATATAAAGCAAAGGTTGAAAACGGGATACAGCTGTATATTTGTGGAGTAAAATATCTATCTTAAAGCAAGTTCTATAACTTTTCGGGAGTTGCAAGAACGAAAAGTCAGTGCAAGAACTAATTGACAATGCTAGAGTTCTTTAAAAATTTAATTTTCAATTGAAAACTAGAAGAAAATCGAAATGGAAATATTTTGCAGCTATTGCCTTATATCAAAATTCATCGGATTTAAAACAAATCTTTACGAATCACCAGTCTTACCTTAACTTGTTGCACCATTTCGGCAATTATCTTGCGATCCCGAATTTGTTTTAGGCCATAGACTTCAGCACGTAAATTAGCTCCAGCATAGATATAATCCAAATGCATGGGATCATTAACATCAAATACCAAGGGATCGGGACAACGCTTTGGTCCAGACCAGAAGGGTTGACCACTCGATGTGACCTGATCGGGTGGGAAATTGAATAGCAACTGTTTGATCTGATTGGCATACTGATCCTCCCAATAGAGACGCGCCCATTCCACACAATCGGCAAAACTGTTGGGTTTGCCATCAATTAAGGCTTTCTATAGGGATAAAAAGGATATAAATATAGTAGAAGATTAGGATATTGTAATCACAATACTTACCTTGACGGATTCAAGAATTTCCAGTGGCTGAATGCCAGGCAATTTGAGGATGCGTTCGATAAACTGAGGATCAGCAATATATTGGGTTGCATTCTCGGCTGCCTGCTTGAAGACACCCTCAAAGGAATCACGAGCCCATTGCAATGTATGCTCAATGGCATTGGGGAAATTCTTGAGTGTACAGATGGGTATGCTCTTCTCTGGCGGATCCTGGGATGAACTATACGATTCGGTGGCAAATGGCACAATCACTTGGACATTACCCATGGTGCCCAGAGTGCCAGTTTCCACTAAGGGGATGCGATTGAAAATGCACTTGCGATCCATATAGATACGGGCATCCACATTATCCAAAGCATTAGCCACACCATCCAGTTTGCCAAAATAGTCCTCGGAGAAGACCTTTTCCGTCTCTGAGCCAACACGCAGTTCATAGGCTGTAACCTTAACATCTGGATTCATTCGCTTGATGGCATCAGCTGCGGTTAGTGCTTTCGGTTTTTGGACATCGTGTGGCCGGAAAAGGAACTGACGATTCAAATTCGATTTCTCAATGAGATCCATATCAGTGACAAAGATTTGACCCTTGCCAACACCAAGACCAAGCATACCAAAATTCTTGAGCAGTTCACAACCGATGGCACCAGCACCGACAATAAACCATTTAGAATTGGACAATTGCTGCTGGAATTTACGTCCAAATATCGCAATTTGGGCATCGTACCGGCTGCCCAAGGGTTGTGCATCTTCCTCAGTGACGCCCTCTGGGGGCAGGCATTCGACTGCATCGTAATAGAACCATTGAAAGATTGGGGTAAATTTGCCACTGCACGCCTTTAGAACTTCCTGGGCCACAATGCCACCAATTGCCGCATCCAGAGGGCAAGTGTTACCCGCACAGATTTTGGCAAATTGCAATACCAACTTTTCATCCACATCGGCTTTAACACCTTTGCATAGAGTCAGAAATTGGTCCGCATCCTCCTCATTCCATGGCCGAGGTAGATCACCATTGTGAACCTTCTGATAACTGGATAAAACACTGAAGGCTACATGCAAGGTAGCTGGGGCGTCCAATTTACCAAAATCTGATATGAGGAACTCTGGATCAGCGGTAGCCTGCTCAAGACTCTTGAAGCTCACCGTCTTGGGCATCTTCACTTGGGTAGCCACACCGCCAGACTTGTATACGCCATATGAACTTGTGTCCCCGATGCTAAAGGTGTAAGGACCCAAAACGTTGATTTTGATGGGCTTGCAGCCATTTAGCTCCTTCATGCCCTGAACTTCCGAAAAGGTCACATAGTCACCATCATTAAAACCGTGCCGTGTCTCATCCAAGCATGTCACAACACCCTGAGCATCGTTGGTAACACTGGCTATCATTGTGGACACTGGTTGGGCACCATCCTGATCGAAGATGGTAAAATTCTCACCAAAATCGCAAAAGATTTTTGCAAACAAGCCGCGCGTCTCAGCTATAATCAAAGCAATGCCATTTTCATGGGCAAACTTTCCAATACGCTGCTGCTCCTCCACATCCGAGTTGGTTAATACAATCACACGGAATTTACTCAGGAAATCCTCCGTAAGGGGACCTGTGTGGGACAAAGTCCTCACATAGCTATTCAATTCTGCCAACTGGGCGCAAGATGCCTCAGCACGATTCTTGCCAATATCCGCTTGGGTTAGATAGAACTGCGAGGACAGGTCATTGAGCTGTGGAATAAACCAAACAACAAAAAATTAGTCAAAGATTCATTGTGAAATTGAAATGGTTGTGAATCGCAGGCAGGGGGGCGGGGAAAAACGTAGAAATGGGATGACTAAGTCCAGAAATTTTGTTGCAAACAAAAGCGAATGAGCAGCACAAAGGAGCGAGAAAAATATTGGAAAAACTAAAACTAACCAAAACGATTTATAAATACCCTAACTTTCAAATGCGTCAGTTTAAAAGGTGTAAATTAAATATAAATTGGTAGAAAAATCTAGGGTTTTTGTCGTTATACCGCTAACTTAGCTAGCTAGATACTAATTTTAATTAACAGATTAGATAAAGTTTGGTTTAGTTTGATTTCGTTTCACACAATGGATATATTATATATGTTTATATATATAAAACTGGTCAAATGACCTCATTTGATGACCGAAAAATAATTTTAAAACATTATCTCAATTTAATTTATATTACCAAAAACAAAAATTCCCCGAAATGGCCTTATCATTTTTCAATATTTGCCGAACTTTCCAACTAAACGAAACTAATCTTCAGTTAGGGTATGAAAACAACTGCAACTGCCGTGTAACAGTATAGTTGTCTCGCTTCCACACTTTTTCGCAGACATTTTGACGCAAGAAAACACAAAAACGAAATGAAAAGAACAAAAAGAAAAAAAAAGAAATTCAATTTTTTTTCTTTCACTTTGCAAAATAAGTTTTGAGAGAAAAAAAAGCAAAGAAAACGCAAGTTCTAACCTAACCTATAACTCAATAGTAACATTGAACATTATTTCTCAATTAAAATTTACTACCACAGGGTGAAAATTGAATCATTTTCTTTGTATTTGCCGCGTTCACTCGAAAATTATCGATTTTTCCACCGCTCTTTTTTCCATGCCTCATTTGCCCCTCTTTCCACTACACTTTCTTTGGACACGCACACACACACACACACAGAGACACCATATAATAAGCATACACGTACCACACAAGTTGCTGTGTCATGCAGTGTTATGGACTTCACACCGCCCAAAATCACATTTTTTGCTATTTCCAGGCCTAAGCCTCCTAGGCCGGATAGCAAAATATCCGAATTGGCCATGCGACGCATGGCATCATGGCCGAGCACATAGAGTTGGCGGGAATAGAGAGACTCATCGATATCTCCACCGGGGGCGGCGGCGGCATTACTGTTGGCTGCCATACTGCTGCAACTACCTCCTCCTGCTGGATGACGGTTTGTGTTGTTGTTATTATTATTGCTGCTGCTGATTGAACTGGAGCTGACTTTTGTGCTGCTGGCTGAGGCGGCGGCTGCTGCTTCTTCTTCTTTCTTTGCTTGTTCCCTATGGAGGCTCTGATTTTTTTGCTCCGTTCGATTTACACCACTTTCCGTATTCACTGCTGACGATGTACTAACGTTGTCACCGGTCTCGCTTGCTGTTTTAGCCATTGCTTCTCTCGCTGTCCTCTTCGCAGACGCATTCGCACACGTGTCGGAAGTAGACGACGATACACACAACTCCAGCTGCTGTTGCTTGCTGCCTGCTATCGCCGTCTCTTTTTCGTATGTGTCAACTTCGCTTGCTGCTTTCCCATGATTTTCGTAGTTGTTGCTGCTGTTGTTGTTGCTGCTACTACTGCTGCCGACTTTGACGTCTCCACCTCCGCCGCTGACCGAAGCTCCAACGCCGGCATCGTCGCCGTCTGTCGCGAGTCTCCGTTTTTTGGACAGCGGCACATCTGAACTGCTACAGGTTGACATGGTATTTGTGTTTTAATTGTTTAGCTCTCTCACACTCCAATTTTGTGGTACTTTTAGTCTTTTGCGTAGGATCACGATCTTCAAAGTCCAAAGCAATATGCAAAAAAAAACTACCGAAACGACAATAATTTTTGCCAAGTGTGACCGCACGCGGGCTAATACAAAATGTAACTTGAGCTGCTGACTCATTGTGAGCTGTTAGCTCAATGCTCTTTGCAACTTGCGTTAACAGCCCATAATTTGTTAACAGTATGGTCATATGTTATCGGCAACCCAGTATATGGCGACACTAGACGCGCGAATATTTAAAATTGATTTTGAAATTTAGACGGTTATTATTTAGATGGGTAATGTTTAATCTATGAGACTTAAGTTGAGTTCATAAACGTTTTAACTTAATTCAGTTAGATAATTTGTTAAAGTGTGGAATAAAGACTTTTATCTCGCTTTTTGGCAAATTTGTTCTCTTGTTCTAAAGAAATTTATCGTTGTACAATGAAAAAATAATATTTGTATGATATAAAATTGGCTAAAAAATAAAGTCCTTAAACTTTTAATTTAGTAATTTAAAATCAATTTGTTGAGATTTATATTAAATTCAATTAAAGCAATTATAGTTTGGCTCGTGCTCGGTGTCCTTTCATCAACTGATCTATGGCCACATCCTTAAGGTCCCTTTTTCCCCTCTTTATGAGTTCAATATCCTTTCACTACGTCAGCTAATCTATTTCTGTGGCCAGTGACAGGGACGAAACGGTAGTCGAGCATGAAAATGCGTAAATTTCCAACGAAAACACTAAGAGAGAGAGAAAAGCGATCCATGGACAATGGAAAATTGGAAAAATGCCCTCATTTGATCTGTTGATGTGTTTGTGAGTGTGTGTGTTGTTGTGTGGGGGTGTCCTTTTCAAGTGCTAACTGCGTGCCATTAGAAGAATGTGCCGTAACAGCTGCAGGAGTGCCAGGATACTCCATTGAACAGTTGCGTAAAATGCATTTTAATTTACAGTTACAGCTGCGCTAATACAATAAGGCCATGTTTTAATTTTAATCACTAAAGATCGCTACAAATAGATAAATCAACCCGCCGACACTATCGCGTGCGGTTATGTCCTTGTGTCGCGTGGACAAGCCGAAAATTCAGATATAAAATTAGCATAGAGTCCTTGTCTAAATTTATATGGCGATCTTCCATCCTCCTCCCTCACTCTGTGTGTGTGTGCCATATGAACTATAATTGTTAATGTGGGGGTGTAGGGGTAGGTAGGTCGAACAGATGGCATCCTTTTTGGCATCGCGTGCCCTTTGGAATGGGTTTTACTTCTCTCTCTTTTTTTCTTTTTTAATAAAGCCTCATCACATATGGCAGGATCAAATGCCACCCTATGCAAATTTTGGTTGTTGAAAATTTTATTCATTTATCATTTGTGGCAGCTAATTTGAATGCATCTGTGCAACTACCTGGGCCAAATGGCCAAAATGCCAAAAAAAAATTTCAATATTAATGATATCTATATAGGTACATACATATATGGTATATGGAAAAGTGTTGTAATCATTAATAGGTTATATTTAGAAAGAGTGAAATATCTACTCTAAGTAATCACAAAATGTATGCATATGTATATACTCTATATCTGAAGTTAAACTACCGAAAAATAATAAAGGGTTAGTACACTTCTTTTAATGTTACTAAAATATGAAAGAACATTTAACAAAAAAAATAAAAGTACCAAAAAGTAAAAGAAAATAGAACAGAACCCAGAAATAACTTTATTTCTTTTATATAAATCAACCTCAGGCAGAATAGTAAAATTTGTGTTTAGAGACTTTCATTAACTATAATTTCAGACTAAAACTAGTTGATTGGGATTGCAGGTTTTCATTTAGGCCGTTTCAAGACTTTCCGTTTCAAGTTCGTCTGTATGTATAACTATGTATATGTCGGAGCGGGAACAGAATATTGCGGAATTAGCACACCCTTCGATACCCTCTCCTTTCTACTTTGACGCTTGTGACTTTGATGACTAGATTTTGGCAGTGTCAAATGTAAGTTTGGCAGTACAGTAAGTTTTGCATAGAGAACTGTAATGTTATTTAAGCAGGGACTGCTGAGTCATCCAGGTGACCCTGGAATTGAACGACATTAGACTCTGTAAATGAGCGAGATGACATCAGAGGCTGTAATCTAGTGCGGTCTGAGGTGGCATTGGGCAATGGACGACGGGATAGTCAGTCTAAGCTGAACGGACTTACTGAACGGAAAAGACAATTATCAATCTCCGACATATAAGTACTTTACCTCAATTTTATAACAATAAAATCTTTTGAACAGACAGAAAGATGTCATATGATATGCCCTGTCCATCATTATATATAATATGTATAATATAATAGATATTGAATAATATATTATTGGATTGGATACACTTAGTTTGGTCCACTGCTTATATTTTTTGCAGCTTCATACTACCCTTTGATCCTACATTTGTAGAGTATAAAAACCAGCTTTGATTTCTAATTTGTTTCTGAGAAGAAACCTAATGAATATTTTCAACTACAGCATCCTTTTTTAGCTGATCTTCCACAACATTTTCCTCCTTTATGGGAGAGTTGACCATTAAATTCTATTTGCAATGACATTGACATACTTTTCATTAGATTTTCAGTTAAAGAAGAAAATGTTATGACGACCCAAAGGAAAAATAAAGACCAAACTGACTTTGTAATCAAGAAAAATCATACAGTGGCAGCAGCAGAGGCATCAACCCTTTTGTCTTTGTCCCTTATGACACATAAATTATATAAAGAGAAAGAGAGAGAGAAAAACTGACACTGCAACTGGCCAACGGCACAGTCATTGGTCAGCTGGACCGTTAATTGAATCATTTACGTGAACAAAAGGGTAAAACGCAACTCGAAACAATGCCGCATAATCATTATGAGTGATTGCCGAATGGAGATTCCAGTCCTTGAAACAAAAGCGGAAAAGGACACAGAAGCGACAGTGAGAGAAATTTAATTTCAATAAGTCACAAGCAGCTGGCCATCTCGGCATGTAACCAAAAGGATTTAGAGTTTGAGCAATGCATTTGGCAGCCTCCAAAGTTAGATCAGAAATCCCCTTGTAATCCCTGACAGTTTTCAAGTATAAAAATGGAATAGATTTCAAATGCAGAGAAAAGGGTTGTCTAATGAAGAAGCCACTTGAATGAAAGCCAGTTTTCCACCGCCCCTTCCATTGCACATTTTCACGAGGATGTGACTTGAGGATTTTTTTCCCCCGAAAAAAAAAGAAAGAAAATTGCTACAGTTCAGTGCCTAGCACGGGTCAATAATTCTTCTTGAATGTTTATTTTTATATTTTTACTCCTCATATCATGTCCAAGGAAGTGTCTAAGGTCGTGGGTTGGAATATTCTTGAGAGTTGTCATTCAACTGAAGTCTATTTGTAAGGGGAACTTCATTTAGTTGCTCACAGCTGAATAAGTTTTTAAGTATTTCAAGTTTAAGTTTGATATGGAAACATGTTGAGTAATCATTTCTAATAGAGCAAATAGTAATTTTATCAATTCTTTGCTATAGCAGGGGAAAAATGGATCTTGGAGGTCTTTGAATTTCGAGCATTTTGTTTTCGTTTTTATCAAAAAACAAAATGTTTTTTAAAATACAAATAAACTCAAATTTTCGTTCCTTTTTATATGATTTTTTGTTTTTGATTTTTAAGTGGATGATTTTTCAATATTTTAAGAATATTTAGCAAACAATTTAAGAAAACTTTAAAATGTTAACCTATGATAAAGGAGGATACAAAATCATCTTAAACTAGTTTAAATAATATAATAAATAATTGTAATTAATTATAATAATAATTTCTTAATAATTGCTACTTTATTAAACTCTAGAAAATGTTTATTTGGTTTTAAGTACTTAATATTTAAATGTTAATAATCTGATAATGTTTATTTGGTTAATAAGTTTGTTTTGGATTTAAACAGCTAATTAGACACTAATTTTACAATTTTTTTAAAAAGCTGTTATAAAAAATTTATGTAAAAATATTTTTAAAGAAATGCTTATGAAATATGAAAAAAAAAATTAATATTTTATCTTTACTAATACTCAGAATATATGTTTCATCAATCTAAAGGATTTTTTTTTTACACTCTGACTTCAGTTTCGGTATCAGCTTCTAGTTTCTTGGCTATGGCACTTTCAATTTTGTTAATTGTGTCTATTAAAGTAAAATAAAATAATTAAATAAAAGTTGTCAAATAAAGGTGTTTTTTATAACTTGAACAGCTTCGCCCCAAATGATTTAAGTTAAAAATTTATTTCATTAATATTAATAAAGAATATTTGACAAAAGAAAAAAAATAGTATAAAATGAATTTAACTATTATAAATTAATAGAAAATCTTTCCTCTAAGTTAGGAAGCAGAACAATTTAAATTTAAATCATTATTATGAATGTTTTTATACTTTCAATTTAATGCCTAACTTTTTATAGTAATTATTTGACAATTAATTGTAAATCTGAATTGAAGAAAAGCGATTTCCAGTGGTTTTTGTGAGACTTTTTGGGCTACCAAGTAAGTCTGTCTGGATACCAGCGAGGCAGGAGAATGTTTCACACCTTTCTGTCTTTGTAATAAGTCCTTTCCTTGGGAATACTTAATAGCTCCTTTACTTGAATTTTAGGATTCAGATGATACATTATCTTTAATGAAAAACATGGTAATTTTATCTACTTATTCGATTCTGATAATCACGTTGCACTATTTTAGACAACCTTTCTTAACCAAAAGACAGAAAGAGTTGACGGAAAAGACAGAATTTTGTTTGCTGAAGATATGTGACGACAAAGTGACGGGTTTAATGGGACCGCAGAGAACCATATATAGTTTCTGTGAGGGAGTCGCGAATATCCAAAGGCAGTTGTGGGGAAACGAAAAGGATGGCAGAGCTCTAGCTAGAGTAGGAAAGACATAAGCGGATGTTTCCACCAGGATCGCTAGGAGAAGTGATCTCTAATTGGGTTAATTTTTGGGAGGCCACACTATTGGAAATGACACTGATTTGAGCATCGATGACCCGGAATGGTAGTCTTACCTCTACTTTATATCTTAGAACTATCTCAACACAGATTCCAATTAAATTTTTCAAACTTGACCACACACGAAAAGCAAAAGCAAAGTTCTCTCAGAGAGGGAAAAACACATCTGTTCTTTGTGCTAAGCTCCAGTTGCTATCTCGGACTCGGTTTCATTCTTATAACTCTCATGCCCAAAAAAAAAAAAGTGTTCCTTTTGGATTGTTGTGTCTCATCTTGTCGGGGTCGTGTCGTTTTACTTGCCTTGGCTTGGATATCATGTCAACGGCTTTGACGGCGGCATTTAACTTGCCCTCATCGTGTCGTCTTTGCTTTTGGTGTGTTGTAACATTTAAAAGGCTTAAAACTTTAATTAAAAGGAGCAAAACGAAAAAAAGACGGCACAGCTGTGCATCCTGCCATGGTCCTTGTACTGGTTGTTCTTGTACCCTTGGTTTAGCATTTGATCTATGCGTAGCCAGCGACAGGGGAACCATGTGAAACAATGAAACAAAGTGCAGTTAGTAATCGGATACTTTTATTGCTGAAAGGATAAACCGCAAAATGCTTTTGTATGAAGGCCATCCTTACTACTATATATACTGTAAGAAGGAAGGAAAAAAAGAAGAGTTTCAGCGTTCCAGCGGTTTTCACATATTCCATAAGCAGCTTAAAGCCGCCTGCAAAACTTTACGACAAATGTAACGATTTTCTTTGTTTTATTTTCACATATACATACATACATATATGTATAATTGCATTCAATGGCGAGAAATAAAAATATATATTCTCTTGATCATAAAAATCTTGATGGATTCGTTGCAACGCGTTGCCAAAACAAAAGAAAAAACGCATAAACTTGACGTTAAAAAAGAAAAAGAATGAAATGAGGAAATGAAACCATATACAGGAAGTGTGGTTTAATACATGTATGTATCTTCCTTACATCAATCGAAGTCCTCCGAGCTAAGCATATTAAACCGATAACTGAGCATTATTCAAATCAAAAATGTTGGCCGCAATAAGCACATTAACGAGGATTAGACATGGGCAATAAAAAGACGAAAAAACTCCAGACAATTATATATGCAAAGCACGGCACAGATCGATCCTCTGTAACAGGGATGAATGAGACTACCATCCATGACATTTTTTCGTTTTTGCACATCTTTAAACAGGGGTTACATCGTTTTGCCAAATGTTGAAAAAAAGGGTTAAGGGTTGCTCTTACATCTACTTGCAATAAAATGTTTACAAATTTCTTAGCAAATCATTTTCACTTTTCTCTTTTGGCAAAAGTTTCTGTGCAAATCTTTAAGTGATTTATGGAGGATGAGAATATCATTTTGATGACTTTGTTAAGCAATAGAAATGAATGAGAGGGAAATTTGATAAAGGGTGATGAAGGTGAGAAGTCTTTGCACATTCCTACAAAATTTTTGCATTCTACAACCATTTAAATTAGAAATTACTTTGGAAGCGTTGTTTCTTTGGGGTTTTTTCTCAGTTGAATATTATTTGAAATTTTTCTTTCTTTATTTCTTTTTATTTTCATTTTATTTTTATCTTTTGTCTTTATGTTTCAGCTTGCTACTCGAAATTTTATGAAAACATCGAAGAAAATATTTACAAATTTGAAAGTAGATGAAGATTCTTTGTATACTCGTCATCTCGTCATAGATTTAATAAATCAACAAAATGTAGCTTCATATTTAAATTATTGCGTTATATTATCCAAACTTTGAATAAAGCTAATTAGTCTTCTGCATAAGAAATTTAAGAATAATAAAGGTTTAAATTAGGCAGGTTTTTTAATATTTCAAATAGAACCATCTTAACTTGTAATAATTTTAATCTAAATATACTAAACAAAATGCTTTAACAATATTTCTATTTATTATTTCGTTTTAAAATATATGTTTTTAAGGGCATCTAAAGTTGGAAAATAATAAACTTAAATCTGAACAAAACAGAGTAAAAACTTTAAATAAGAAATCATACGATTTTTATAAAATAATATAAAAAATATTTCTCTATATCTCATATTTTCTATCTCAAAGGAACTACATTTAAGTAATCGAATATTGTAAGATGATTTTCATTTATATTGATTCTAGTTCATGTAAAAATACATGATCATATTAATTTTTATGACAATCGGTTGAACATGCCAAAAGTTACTACACCGCAGCGGCACCTGGTGGCGAGTGGCGTCAATGAACATATTATACAAAACTTCTCCCTGGAAAAATACATATATATACCAATTTTCATAATAATCGGTACAGTAGTTTTTGAGTTCATTGATGACATACAGACAAACATTCATTTTTATATATATAGTTAAAACTTGAATCCAATAAAATCATATAAAATTCTTTCGATAACATATCTTCATTGATATTCACAAACATTTCTCTATAACCAATAAGAATTTGGATCATATTCATCTATTACTGTGCACATTCTACTCATTAATCTCTGTTGAATGAAATTTGAATATCAATTTGAAAAATGATTCTTAATTTGAAAAATGACACCCAAGTTGCTCATCGCTATAGTTTCATATATGCAAATGATATCAACTATAGACTCGATAAACTCTTTTTCAATTTTTGAAAAAAAAAAAAAAATATTCGCACATTATTCAAATTTCTGTAAAAGAAAGGGGGGGAAATTTTTGCCATTAATTACAAACGCAATATTTACAAACAACAAATGTGTCGCTTTATTCCAGGACTGGGCAAGAAGGCAAATGAAAGGTGTGAGGCAGATGTCCTCTGTCCCCTGTCAACCCTTTCTCGAGCCCTTGACAAAAAATTTACAAAGATTACAACTTAATTTTCGACTTTCAGCCCCCTTTACATAAAATTTACATACAACATAAATCTAAGATCGCGTTTTGCAGTTCTCAAAAGAAATGAGAGAAAGGAGACACTCGAAATTGTTGAAAATATTTTGTCGTGTCCTGGCATTGTGTGTGTGTGTGTGAGTGTGTGTCACCTTTCAGGTAGAGATTGTATTTGCATTTTTCTAAAAAAGAAAAAAAAACTTATTGTGTCCTTTCACACCTTTTGAACATTCTCCATCTAAGGCAATGACTCCTTCTGCTCGACTGCATCTGTAAATATTTTGATTGTATTTGGTGGGATTTTCTTGTCTGTTGGTTAAGTCAATAGGAGAGAGATAGGGAGAGAGAGGGACTCGCCCGCTTAAAACTTCAACTCCGAACTGGACCACTGAACTACTACCAATTAGCAGTTAGAGCACTTAGAGCCCTCAGATTCACTCACCTGTGGCGGACAGGGCAATTCCATAGGCCCTCACCTCGGGGTCCAAATCAAAATTGCACCGACACTTCCTCTTGTTACTCTTCTCAGTCGTTGTCATAGTCAGGTTCCTTTCACACGTTACTCACTGAGCATAAAGCAAAAAAAACAAAAAAACAACAACGCGGCGCAAAAATAGGGCAAGAAAACAGAAGAAGGGAAGAGACCCAAAACACAAAACACTTGACCAGTTTGGTAGAAGGAGCTGCCGACTAAACTTTGCTCCGGAATCGTCCAACCATTGTATTTGTAACGTATTTTTTTTTCTACTTTGTTTGCCATCACCAAGGGAACGAGACATAAAGAGAGAGAGAGAGAGGGAGGAAGAAGGGAGCAACAATTTAGTGTCTTTAATTGTTTCGACTGTTAAAATTTACGCTATGTCTTTTTCTTCTTTTGCCTATAGATTTGGTCGATGCGATAAAATTCATTTTCCCAGACAATTAAAAAAAAAAAAGAAGCAAAAAGGAGACAAAGTCTCTTTTGAAATATGATGTGAGGATCTATCTATCATCATCATCAACAGATCTCATCTATGTGAGGTCCGTCTTGAGGTTACGAAAAACCTCATAAACCGCGATCACATTTAAGTGATAATAAACAACCAACCAAAAAGAGTACAGTAACAATAAAAGTTGAAAGGATTTTTAAGTATTTAAGGCAAAATAGTTTAAAGTTATCACAGAACATGAACCATTCTTAACGAGAGTCTTTAACTATGTCATAAAAATATAATTTTTGGGGTATTTTAAAAGAGATGGAAAATTATATTGATCATCTGCTTTCTTATCTAAAGTTAGAGGCCAAAAAACAAAGTTTTTTAGTTTTAAAATACAGAAACAAATCATTTTATGTGGAAGATTTATTGAAACGAGTTAACTTAGTTAGGCGAAGTTTTCTTTTAAAGTATATTGTGGAATCTTTCCAAAAAATACTGAAAAATTAAAAAATTATCAATACAGATGATCTTATCTCTTTTAAAATTATGTTGTACAATCTTTTCAAATAATATTGAAAACCCCAAAAAACTATCGATTGATCAGAAATACAGATGATATAATCTCTTTTCAAAGAACATATATTGTAGAATCTTAAAGTAAAATAATCCCATCTTCTCTTCTTCAAGACGTTATGAATCCTGAAAAATCTTTCCTTTAAACTCATTTTAAGTACAGTAGAGTCCGGTTATAACGACGCTCAAGGGACCGACGTTTTACGTCGTTATATCCGGAGGTCGTACTATCCGGTAGGAGCAAAAAAAACATTTTTTTTCGGTTTTTTATGGTTGCGATGTTCGTAATAGGTTTCCAAATAATAAAAAGTATATTTTTAATCAAAATTAAATTAAATTAAATTTTTTAAATTTTTGATTATTACGACATATTTTTTTCTCGGATCGTCGTAATAACCGGTTGAACTGAGAAAAATATCGTCGCTATAAGCGGTTCATCGTCGACGACCGGAGGTTCTTTCCTATAAGTTTTGTGTGGGGACCAACCAAGACATCGAGCTTTCATCGCTTTAACCGGGCAGACGCAATAAGCGGAGTCGTTATAACCGGATTCTACTGTAGTTTTGAATTCATTTTTTATATAACCAAGCTTTTTCTTTTGTAAAAGTCGAGAAAATTTGTTTCTTTTGTTGACTTTAATCGTTTAATTTATATATTTGTAGAGTTGGTTGTTTGTACTAAATTTAACATAAATTTTGTATAATAATTTCAATCCAAAAGCCTGTTAGTAATATTTTCTTTTTTACTTTCAAAAATTACCTTTACTGTTTTGTATTTCTATATATTCTTATATACAAATATATCAAAATATCTATATGGTTATTAGAACGATTTGAAATCAACGAGAAAGCTTTAATTTTAAGAGAATAATACAGCAAAAGTTTTTATCAATAGTACAAGAAGTATAAGTAAGTATAAGTAGAAATCTCAGTAAATAAAAGATTAAATAAAATTTTAAGACCTGAAAATTCTATTTATACATTTTTATACATTTTTGATAAATAATTTCTAATCTTTGTCTATTTTAAACTAAAAACTTAGACCTATATGTTCCATCTTAACTTTTTCTTACTTTTTTGATAAATAAACTTTAATTCTTCCCTATTTTACTCGTTCAAAAAGAAAGCACTTTAAACCTAGTTAAATAACTTATACAAAATTCTATTCTAAGAATAAGAACAAATGTTCAAATGTTACCAAATCTATATATATGTATATCTAATATTCAATTAAAAATCTTTATCTTTTCTTAGTTCAATTCCTAAACAACAACTTATTGGTTTTTCCCTCTACTCTTAAATCTGTTTCCCAATTCCTGTACTTCATAACTTACTAATTTCCTCCCATGTCAAATTATCAATTCTTTTCAATATTTTTTTTTTTTTTTTGTTTGAAATATTTGAAAATCTTTTAATGTGACATTAAAATCCTATTAACTAGCCGCGGCAAAAATTTATATATCATTTAGGTAAACGACTGGCAGAAACAGAGACTCCTCTGTAAATTAGGCAGAAATTGTTGGTAAGAGGACAGGACATTTGTTTGAGCAAATCAATTAGTCACAATGGCCCAGGGGCCCATTGACAATGACGGGTACACAGTCAGCAGGCAGTAGGCAGCGGGCAACAGGATGAGAGGGACATTCTCTGTGGAGTGGCGATTTCTGTTTTTTTGTCCTCTTATTTTCTTGCCTGGACATAAGGGCGTTAATTATCGGGCAGAGACGAGACGAGACCAGATGAGAGAGAGAGAGAGTGCGTTTAATGAATGCACCCGGAGCGACGGGAATGTAATTTAAATTTGCTTACTAAAGATTGCGTGTGAGTTGTTATATAGCCAGTAGCTATATACAATATACATATTTGAGTTAGTTAGAACTGAGTTTTTCCTTTAAGTGACTTTTTGTTTCCGCTTCCTGTTTTTCTTTTTTTTTTTTGCTTTTGCGTCTTCCTTCCTTCCTTTCTTATCTTGGTGTTGTAAGCCAAGTAATTAGTGAGAGAAGTGACACACAGGAAACAACTATTCGAGGGTGTCCTCGCTTATATATCTAATTCTTTTGACTTACATCCAAAAACCTTGGAATTTAATTAGGCGGCATTCCCTTTTAGCTGAAGAGCCTCATCACATATCATCTAAAGAAGAAACTGCACAAAAATTGTAATTCCAAGTTATGACCATGTAAGGGGAGACAGACATCTGTTTGGCTCATAGGCAGTTTTTGGAGTTTAATAAAGCAATTTTATATGGTCATAAAACTGCGATTTTTGGTAGATTTACTTCCTCTTTTTTCCTTCATATTTTTTCGCATTTATTTTTATGACGCTGAAGAATGGCAGCTGCTACTGTCGATTGATTTCTATCACCAAAAGGGAGGTAATGGTCATTTTGAACTATTATAAAATCATTTAAAGTTATAGTTTGACAACTGATTGATTTATACAGAGCATATATATAGATATTTACTATATCTTGATTATAAAAGAGGGCGCATTAAGCTATATAGAACACACACATCTGCTTTGCTCTTACAACTCTCCCCTATTCCCGTTTAGCATAAGAAAAGAGTAATCGGTTTAAAAGAAAAGAAAGAAAAAAGTATCATATGACACTTTTCAATTAAATACTTTTATCTAATTACATAAAAAAAAGAAGAATTTATAAAAAATATTTGCTGAAAAACATAAAATCTTTGATTGATGACCACAAAAACAAAAAATATAGAGACAAAAAAAAAACATGGAAAAAATATAAGAAAAATCTTTGATAAAACTTGTAATTTTGTAAGTTTTCTTTCTATGGAACCACCACCGTCTTTTTTTTCCTTATGAGTGATCTAACAGCTGCTTTTATGCAAATTAGTTTTATTTTTTCTTGTAACTGTCGTCCGTTTTGCAATTTGAGTAACTGTCTGACATAATTCCCGACAAGCGTTACAAACTTTGATTGATATGTGACATGAAGATCGGTCGCGGAATAAAGCGAAAATGTAGCGACAGGCATAGCGAATTTGAAAACTGGTACAGAAAATCTCTCTCTCTCTCTTCGCACTTTCTCTATCACTCTCTATCTCTCCTTCTCATTGTGTTCTTGTACTGTCAAAATTCTTTTGGGATTGATCACTTGAGTAGTCTCAAGATGATGTAGTACAATTGCTTGTGCATAATTTAGTCTGGGCTTACATAATGCTTACAAAGATTACCCTTGTAAAAGGGCCAACAAAAAAGTTGATGGGAAAGAAAACTGGCTGAGGTGAGACCTTCATTGAAATCCTTTGGCAGGCAAGCAAAGTAACAAACAGAAAGTTAATAAAATTAGTTAAAAGTTGGCACTAGAAAATGAAGGCAGATATTTTTCAAGGAATTATCATGGAAATACCACCGATTTATATAGAGATACTTAAGCACTTGAAATGAAAATTTATTTAACTACTTAAGATTAGTTTATATTAGCAAAGATTTGTTTACAAAGTTCTTAAAGAAAGTATTTTAAACAGAAATTATAAATCTTTTCTCTAATAGACAGAAATTTTAAATCTTTCCTCTGACAACTACTAAGCGAAGTAAAAATAGCAGCGCCCGGAAAATGTTCAACGACTCCCAAATTTTGACATAAATTTTTTATATATTGCCATTTTGACTTGAAAATAATATGAAAGATGTAAAAAACCAATATTTGTAGATAAATAAACTGTAAAAACATTATCATTACATTAGTAAATTATTATTATTATTAAAGTGTAGGATATAGTTATAAACTATCAACCTAACTATATTTTACAAGCACTGGCAACTAAGGCCTTCGGCTTAGACGAAAAACTACATCCATACACTAGCCTGGGATTCGAACCCGGATACATTAGTAAATTATTTTTTGATTTTATACAATTTTTTCTTTCTCGACATATATACCTAAAAAAAATAAACAAAAATTAGAAAAAAATTCTTAAAAATGTTTAACTCGAAGTCTGAATATAGAAGAACCTACCATAAATTAGAAAATTCACCCAAAAATCATGTCAATTTAACTTATTGAAACGTTTTGTTCATTTAGAAACTTTTTCTACACTTGAGTAGAAAAAATTGAAAATTTTGCGAGTGCAACTATTTTTTTTTTAAAATATGTACTAAACATAAAGTTAAAAGAACTTTCAGGTATACAAATATGAAACGAAATTTGATCAAATATCTTTCTTTTAGTTATTCAAATAAAGTATATTGGCAGCAGTTTAAAAAGAATGTCTAAAATCAGCAAATAAAATACAAAGTAAGCTGCTATTGCTATCTCACTTCTAATTACAATGTATTTTTACTTAAATATTGTGTAAGAAAAAAACAATTGAGTAATTTACACAAGAGTTAGTTAATCTCTTCTATTGTCTAGTTTAATACAAATAATGTTTGAATTGTATTGACAATTTGCACAGCTGCATTGAGGAACTTTTCATTGGTTTTCCCGTATAAAAACGATCAAATTATCGTTGGTCAAAGCAAACGATAGAGTGCAAAGATGATTCTAGCATCAATTTTATTCTATCTGCTGATTGTCGCCATGCTCCTGATGTATATGGCACCACCGACAGAAGGATGTTTCCTTCTTTTGGCCTGTCTACTGAACTCCACCTTGTGCCCCTCCAATAGTGCAGGATAATGCTGATTCCTTTTAATTGAACTTTACCGATCTGATGTGACAACAATAACTGTGAAAACGTTAGAATAATAATGTATTACATATGAGAACAGAATAAAAATTCAAATTTCCTAAGAAACATATGTGAAAATGTGGATTTAAGTTTACAAAGTGATATTCATTGATCTCGTATTTAGTTTTTTGAATGAATTGTGAATATCTTATCTTAGCTTATGTTTATCTCTAAGAGGTTTTAAATTTAACTGAAATATATTTTAAAATTACTAAGTGCAAAATGTTTGTCATAGTTAATTTATATAATTATATGGGCATTTCCTGAAAAAGGTCAACCTCGACCCAAAAAATTAAAAGTTCACTTATAAATTTTTTTTTCTTTGATAACGAAAGAAGAATAATCAAATTTTAATAAACTAAATGGTTTAAAGCTTTTTGAATATAAATATATAAATTTCGAATATATATAAATTTATTTTAATTGTGAAATTCTTAACTATATATTGTCAGCATATACATACTATCACTTTTCTAGTTTGTTTTAAAAAGAAGAAATAGATCAACTAACAATATCTACATATATCCTATGACTATGAGGCATGCTGAAAATCGATTAGAAAGATTTTACATTCTAAATTGAAACTGTTTTTTAATCTCAATGAAAATATATACATATTTGAAGTCTCTTCTAAAAATTTTAAGACTTCTAAAAAGATTCAATTTCAAACGATTTGAGAACCTTTGGAATCTCTACTTAAGTGCACTGAAGTGTTTCCCAATTTCTATTTTACATTTTTTCATATTTGACATTTCACATTTTGTATAAAAATTTAAAATTATTAAACTTATACAAAAATCAGAAAATTTGGGAATTTTTAAAATTTTTACAAGTTGGAAAAATTTGTTATTTCTCTTTAAATATTCATTCAAACAAAAATTGAAAGAATTTAAAACCGATCTCAATTTCAATTCAAATTAAAATGAAAATTCTTCCATTTTTTATTAAAAAAATTTAATTTTTTAGAAATATGGAAAACTAAGAAAATTTTTGATTTTTGAATTCTTTTCTATAAGTAAAAATAATTTTTAAAATCTCTTTAAATATTCATTAAAAAAAATTCTTTCACCTTTTGTATAATAAATTAAAATTATTGAGAAATATGAAAAACCCAGGAAATTTTTGAGTTTTGGAAATCTTTACTACATGTAAAAATAATTTTTTGAATCTCTTTAAATTTATATTCAAACAAATATTTCAATTATTCAAAAACACTTTCAATTTTAATATTATTTTGAAATTCTTTCACCTTCTGTATAATAAATTGAAATTATAGAAAAATATGAAAAACTAAGGAAATGTAAGAAAATTTCTTTTTTTCTTCATTTGAACCAAAATTTCAAGTATTCAAAAATACTTTCAGTTTTCTTATTTCACTATTAAATTAAATTTTATTTAATAATTTACACTTCTTGAATAAATTCCTCAAAAAAATTTCTTTAAACTTTAAAAAATATAAAAAATAAAAAATATTTTCAATAGTTTTCATTGTTATTCAGATGGTTTAGTAAACTCATCTTAAACAACAAACTAAAACTCAATATAGTTTGTTGTGGAAACTCATATCATTTCCGTTTTCCCCTCCCCCCTTCTACCATCATCTGTTCCCGCATTTGTAGGACAAACCCTCAAAACATCTATCAACAGTCATTCATAGATGGATCTCATCATTTCTTTTGAGCATTTGAAAAAGCATTAATAATAATTAGTCCATAGGCCAAGAGCTAAATGCAATTCATGCTATTAATGATGAATTTTTCAATATTCTAAAAAGAAAAAAAAAAAACCGAAACAGAAAGTAAGCAAAAGCAACAATGTAATCAACATTTGCTGCAGAGTCAGCGGAAAAGAACAACATCACGAAAAAAGAAAAGAAAATGTTTTTAGCTCTTTTTCGTTTGACCCATCAAAATATTTACAGGTCTGGCCATAAAGTTGAATATTTTATGAGTTAATGCAATATATTTTTATATATTTAATTGCAGATAATTTTTATGGAACAATCAAAATGGGAGCGCGAAATATAAGGAAAAAAAAACAGCAAGGGGTAGGGATAGGAGATAGGAAAATATGAAGGTAACAGCCACTCCTTCCATTGATAATAGCTGAAAGCAGCTATCAATCTCAGACAGATGCCTTACCAGTGGGTCCTCTGTTACGTGTGAGTCTGCCAAATGTGTCAAGACAAATCAATAAACTTCTAATTTTATTACCCGATGGGCCCAAAAGATGCCTGGAGAAACGTTACATATACACCGATCTGTCAATTTCTATTGTCAATTTGACAATTGATATCTCACACATCATTTGATTCGAGTGCGCACAATGAGATTGTTTATGCCATTTTTCGGGATTGCAAAAACTGCAATCGAAAGGTAAGAACAGGGAAAAGTATTCCATTGAGGGGTTGCTTTGGCTATCAGCTTTCTTTTACCTGAAAGAAAGAAAGCAAGAAGAGAAAAGAAAGTAGAGTGCGATTTTTCATCTTGCAATTTTCACAACAATTTTCGAGGGGTTGCGGTTTGCTCTTGGACGGACTCTTTAACAAAAATATATAGAAATTGCCATTATTTTTGTGTATATTTTTGGATTTTGGTCAGAGTTCAAATAGGAATATATGGGTACATTTTGACTAATGACATTTGGTTTAGGCATATTGTTTGCATATAATCTCATTTGATTTTTTGTGGTTCATTGGCTAAAAGGGAAAGGGCCTATGAACTTTGATCTTATTAAGGATCTTTAGCGACTTAAATCTAATTAGCATGTGACAGGATCTCTTTTTTTTTAACAAAAGTTTGTTATCCTTGCAAAGTGTCAAGTGAAGCTCTTAAGGATATCCGTTTAATTTCCCCTTAGCAAAGACAAATTTTCTCTTCTTTTTTTTAAGGTAAGAGCCACACACACACAATGGAGTTCCTTCTATGTGTAAGTCCTTTGTGAAAGTGAAATCGAGTCAATTGCGGCAATGTTTGTGTTAGTCTTGCGGTTGCTCCTGTTCCGCCTTCTGCTCCTTAGACCTGTTGTCAGAAGGGCGCCGACAATTGGCTCAGGTTCAGGTAAAGGTAAAGTGGAAGTCGAACAGATTGCCAAAAGGTGTTGAAAGATTCTGTGATGAGTGTGTGTGTGTGTGTGTGTGTGTGTGTGTGTGTGTGAGTGTAAGTGTGTTCGGGCGTGTGCACAGGTGTCATCCTGTAGCCAGGACACGCGCCGTCACTGGAGGGCAAAGTCAACTCTCTGCTTAAATCTCTTTTGTGTTACGTTTTGAAATATGAATTGAATTGCTGCTTGAGAGTGCATTTAATATACATTATGCCATACCTGGAACCATTGCCATTGCTCCTGCTTATCCTACTCCTTGCTGCTCCTGTCTCCTCCAGCTACTCTTGCTAATATCCTGCCGAAAGTTACGAGTAGTTTGCAATCTTGCCTCTTCGTCTGTTTGCCAAAAAAAAGAAGGAAAAAAAAAGACGAAACGAAATCAGTTTGCGCCATATAATATCCGCTGAAACGTTTAAGTGAGATTAACAACTGATGACAGAGCACAGGAGCTCTGGATAGAATTGAAGCACGATGAATCAGGATGAAAATGAGGGCCCGAGGATATGTGCTTTTTATTAAATTAAAAGTGCCAAAGCAAAAGCCAAGCAAAAGAAAAAGTGAAGTCTGCCGTTTTGTTATATGTCTATAGTATGTGTATGTGTGTCTGTGTGTGTGTGTGTGTATGGGTTATGGGTTTCTTTTGTTCAGCATTTCGTTGACTTGAATAAAAAGGGCTTAAATTCAATATTTTAAAGATAACTTTATCTCAGCTTTTTAATAATCAATAAGTAAATGAATCAGGTGAAATTTCGCTATAAAATTATGGGGAATCTATCAAAACTTGTTAAAATTGTTTGAATATTGGAAATTTCAATTTGAATTTGTACATCTATTATATACTTAAATGACTTTTAATAGAATATACAAATAGCATATTCTCGTTCTTAATCGAAAACTATCTCAACCTAGAATATGCGTTACATTGCATAAAAAAATTATCTTTAATATATGAACATTTGGGATTTCTAATATAACTTCTAAAAGAATTGATTATCAATCAGTCAAATTACTTACTGACTTTGTTTAAAGTCCACTATAAAAAGCAATTGACTTATTTAAGGAGGAAAGATTAAACAAATTATTAGTAGTAATATAATTAATATATTTCCACTCAAAATTAGAAACTAATTTGTTTAGGGTTTTCTTCTTGTAAAGTTTTAAATGCATTAAAATATTTCTAGATTCAAAATTATTTTTATTAACGAATCTTTTAATAATAAAGAAAAATAAATTAATTTTTATATCCGTGAAAACTATAACTATAATATTCGCATTTTAAATCGGAAACTAATTTGGTAAAGTATTTATGTACTTTTGTAAAATTTCAAAAGCTTTTTTTGATTTTTCAATCATTTAAATTTCTTTTACTAGTTCACAACAAAATGATTATAAAGTTGCTAAGACTTCAACTAGTATATACTAGTTCAATTCTAAATCGGAAAATAATCTTGTTAGAGTTTTCTTTTTAGAAAATTTGAAACATTTCTATTACATGTTATTGGCTTATACACAATTTTATATTTTCTATAAATTTTAAATACATTTCTAATATATTTTAGTTTATTCCAAAAAACATTTAGATGCCAATCTTATACAGAACAATACCTGAATCCATTGCGATATATAAATATTTAAGAAACTTTTCTATAATCTATATAATATTAAGGAGAGAAAAACTATTTCTATATTAGCTTTTAAGGAAATACTCACTAGTCCCAGAAAAAATGATTATTATTACAAATCTAAAGCACAAAATTAATATCCCTTTCCTCCTTCTATGCTCCTAATATGCTCAAGTATGTTTGAAAAAGATCTTTTAAATCCGTATTCAAAATATAAATAGTCAAATCTAAGTAGATTTTCTAGATACATATTTTCTATTAAAGAATTTCAAATTTGAATGGAAACTATTTCATTTCCATGCTTATATTATTTTATTTTGTGAGATTTTGAATCTAAAGGAACCTATATATGTATCTATATCTCAATAAAGCCTATTTAATTACTCTAGATTCACACAGCAAAGAAGGATCTTCAAACTGTCAAAATTGATCCCTATCAGAGATACTCCCAGCGTGGTCCTTTAAGTGTGTCCCAAATTCATTTCTCATTTGCCCAATGCAATAACATATTTTGATCTCAGGACAAATGACCGATCATTAATATTAAACAAAATATCTTGGGATCAGGACATTTATAAATGATTTTGTTACCTCATGGGTTTGTTATCTTTCACTCGAACAAATTACTGCGGTCAGTTTTAAAAAAATTATTGATGGTTTTTATGCAAATATTTCTACTGGCTACCGGTTAGTGTAAATCCTTTACTGATCCTTATGGCTACTGTGCGCAAAAAAAGAAAAACAACATCAATCATAGTAAATGCAACTCACACACTTGTTTCAACCACAAAGAAATGACAACTCAGTTTATATTTCTATAGTCACAAGATAAACATATACAGAACGAGAGCAACGAGAGAGAGGGAGATAAAGGAAGATAGAGGGAGAGATGGAACTAAAGCCTTGAGGTTGTGTGAAAAGGTTCCTCTATTCCTGGTAAACACGTGGAAAACGTGTTTTCAACAGTTTTGTTTGTACAAGAAAGAAAAAAAAAACTCGTTTTATCAACTTTGGAAATTATAAATATTTATGGAAAAACGTATTTATAGAGAAGAAGCAAAAGTCGGGGATGGGGGAGAAGAAAAAAAAAATAGTAGAAACAAACAAATAAAGTCAAAAAGTTGACAATTCTCTTGAGATAGGTCACTTTCAAAAGAGAGAGAGAAAGAGAGAGGGGAGCGAGGGAGGGAATGAGATTGTATTTGCTCCCAATTTAGCCGAGGCTGTAAATGTAACTATTTGCCTTGACTATCGCTCAACTACCCCCAAAGAAACCAAAAATCCATTCTAACTTTTGGATACAAACGAAATAAAAACAGCATTTATGACTCTCCGATTGGTGAGAAATGCCATATAACGCAACGATACGATACGATCAACATCAAAGTACAGATCCTTTTCTTTTTTTTATACAATAAAAAAAAAAAACAACCTTCAATAAAATGCGCAGCCACGAAAACAGGTTGGTTGTTGTGTGGTTTAAGTTGTTACCTAAGCAGGTAGATGGATGTTCCTTGGGTTTTCAATCACAATCACAGACGACGACGAAAACGCGGAGTTCTGGACGAAAAGGCAAACAAATTTATTAAAGAAAAAACCCAAGATCAAGAGCGTGACCCTTTTCTTATACTCTATACCGTGTACCCATGTGATTAATTGTGGGGTATATTCTGTAGCCCATCAAGTAGAAGTACATATAACTGAAAAGATAGATTGTAAAGTACAGTTACACTTTATATTTCATATCGTAACCAAAGAATTTCTTATAATTTATATTTGTTAGAGGATATCACAAAGTCGATGCCTTAGAAACAATTTACGAAAATTTATAATTATTGAAAAAGGGAAAGAAAATAACGCATAAAAAAAAAATAATAAAACGCATGCAAAAGGTACAGTTGCGCCACTAATAGTCATATTCATGATCATACATTGTCTCATCAAACTCAGATTCTTGAGATTCATCATAATCAAATTGCATTTCGTCCGTTTCATCATCTTCGATTCCAAACTGTTCATAGAAGTCCCCAAAAGGTATTTCTGCAATGGATGGAAATGATTCCTCTGTATTTGAATTCCACATGCCAGATTCATTATACTCTTCTTCGTTATTATTTATTTCCTCATCATCGGCTTCCTCATCAAACTCTTCTACATCATACGTTTCCTCCTCAAACTCTTCTTCTTCACCAATCTGTTCCTCTTCATTGTCATCGTCGTCGTCATCATCATCATATCCTTCTGCATCAAACGGTTCCGAGGAGTCCTCATCAGAGTTTTCCATAACTGAAGCAAACGATTCCTCTGGAGCAGTATCCCAGGTTTCAACTAAATCTTCATCGTTGCCTTCCTCATTATAGTCATCCTCATTGTTCTCTTCCTCATCGTTATCATCCCCTCTATGAAACTCTTCAAAATATTCATAATCTTCACCATCAAATTCATCCCAATCATCTTCATTTGGTGCGGATGAATCATCTGCGATTGAATTCAGGGAACTTTGCTGTGGCCAGATAACTATATCACCGCTATTCGCACAACTGGCATACTTTTCACCATCGGGACTGTACTTAATGGTACGTATATTACCGTTATGAGCTTCAAACCGCTCTAGTAATAGGCCCGATAAATAATCATACTTGTAGATACAATGATCGGAGCCACAGCACACAAATGTCCTTTTCTCCGGATGCAATGAGGCACACACCATCTTTAAGGGCATTTTATGATGTTCGAGTACCTCGAAACGGTCCACATTCAGAAAGATAACGCTTTCCCCATAGCAAATGGTCAATGTCTGACCATCAGCACACAATTCCAATGATTTGGCATGATGGGGTAACATAATAGAGCTCGATTGCTTACCATTACGGCAATCCCACAAAAGTATGGAACGATCATAAGATGATGAGACTAAAGATGAATCATTGTGACAAAAGGCTACATTACGAACACCACGGGTATGACCCCTAAATTCCATAACAGGATTTCTACTCAGAACTTCCATATCGTAGAGAGATATTACGGGATTAGCTTCCAAATTGCCAGCCAAAAAATGTTTTGACTGAGTATTGATGGCCACACAACTCACGGGTTTTGTTTGCCGAAACTTTTTGATCAAACTTCGATCAATTGTATTCCAAAGACGCACTGTTTTATCATCGCTGCCGGTGACCAATCGTGTGGCATCCGCATTCAGCGATACACCCCAAATACAGGACTTATGTCCTTCAAATGTGCATATGCCTTCGCCGGTATCCCCACGTCGTAACATGGCACGTCCCTCCTGGCACCCCGATGCCAAATAGTAACCAGATTCGCACATTTTGCTATATGACAAATCCTGCACAGGTCCCAAATGTGCGCTTGGATCCAAGTCCCTATCCTGATCCATTTTAATTAAACAGATGATCTCTGTTTTCGATTAATTTTGATTTTCGAAGTATTTTTTTGTTTTCTTTTCCCCCTTTTTTTGTTACAAATATTCAAGTTTTGACAAACTTCACTCGACAAATAAATGCCAACCCTTATAATAGTAATGCCTTCTGGAAAAAGGAACTTTAGTTCACCTCCTTCTTTTTGCAAGTCCTTAACCATAGAGCACCTGCCCGAAAGGACTTGCGGTCACAGTTCGTGAGCGAAAAAAAAGCAATTTTATGGTAATAACCTTATGGCAACCGAAACTCTATGTGATATTAACACGTTCTATATATACATATGACTTATGGGTAAATATCTTATATGGTACGTTACTTAACATGCTCGGTCATGCCAAATGAACAGCAGCACACACGTGTCATATTGACTTTGGTCAGCGGGTAGTATATTATATCTAAGACTTCCTTTAGGAACCACTGACTGGGTATCGGGTTGGGGTGGTTGTCTCTGTTGATTATTTTCTATTCTGTTCTGCTTCAGAGCGATAAGAAATGTTCATATTGCATTTGAAATGAGTGTAACGTATATTTTATGCAGTAAATTTAAGTATTCGGGGGAGTAGAGATAAGAGTTTCTAGATCACGACCTTCAATTTAACAGTTCTAAGATAATATTTACTCTACACATTAATCAAGGGAGTGCATTTGTACTCAGAGTTCGGGGCTTTACTTGTAACAATTATTGTCAAAAAAGTATTAAAAAGAGAAAGAACTTATTTAAGACCAGCATTTGTTAGCTTTCGATATGATCTAATACCCGCACACGTTCCAAGGATGGGGCAATCCTTTTATATTTGATAGATCTGCCCTTATAAAAGGCTTAGACAGGCACTTGAAATTTATACATTTTCCACCTCTTTTTCCGTGTGTTTACACAGACGACAACCCATATAAACTCGTATATTGTGTTCCAGGATATCCTGTAGAAAGGAAATTACTTAAAAGGATCACGAACTCTTTAACTCCCTTCTACCCCTGCAAAAGTCTTGAGTTGTTTATGTTTCAAGCCTGACTGCAACTCAACGCCGTCGGAATATCTCAAATTTGTTAAAAAGTGTGTAAATTTACGTTCCTTTTCGGTTTTTTTTTTTTTTTTTCTTCCTTGAGGAGGGTGTGTCCCATGGAGACCACAAGGGAGGGAAGGAACGATGCTGCCTAATCGAACGATCTGTCGGGGTGATTGCACTCTAGAGGCCAAAAAAGAGGACTGACGTTGGTTTTTTTCTTTACTTTTTTCTCGCTTTGTGGAAAATGCAAGAGGTTTTTCTTTTATTTTCTGAAGTGCCAAAGGTACAAAGCAAATGATGTCTTTAGCTGTGACTTTTCCAGTTTTGTATTCTTTCTATTTTTTTTTGTGTTTTTTAATTGCATTTGTGCAAACAATATAAATCGTATTTTATTGATTTTGGTAAGGTAATTTAATTTTTTACGATTTTGCACATAAATAGAGGTGGGAAAACTTGATGAAAATCTAAAAAAAAAAAAAAAAATAAATAAAAAAGGAAAAACTTTTAACAGTGAGGCAGTTACCCCAACTATGGCTTATAAGGTTGTTTGATCAAATAAGATTTAGAATATTGTATAAAATGAATTTTGTTTAGATCTTCAATTTGATTAATTTTGATCCTGATCTACAAGCCTTTTCAAATGTTCTTCTTCTCCGATTTTAAAGATTTTCTTTATTCCAAAAGGAAAAACTAAAAGAAAATTTCATTTTATAATATCCAAAATCTTTCCCTCAAAACGGGGTTCTATTTCAAAATTTCTAATGCTTGAAAATCTGGTCTTCAAATGAGAATTTATTTTTAGAGTTCTCTTTTCCTGCTTCGTTTGCCCCACATAAGATACGATCAGTTTGTCTGCCCCCCAGATACAATAGGAAAGTGAAATTCTGTATGCAGTTGCCCTAAATCCCCATTTTTATGCTCTCCACACCCTCTCCCTCTCCCTTTCCCTCTCTCTCTTTCTCTCTCGCCGAATCATAGTCTGTCTCTTTCTGTCTATCTCCGACTGCACCAAAAAAAAATCCAGTTTCATGTTAAACAAACCGAAGCCAAAACATTTTTATCTACCCATCCGCGCAGAGTAAAAGTACAGCTCCATCCCATCCAAGCAACAACAAAATGCATTGAAATGTTGATTAGGTCGACTGATAAATGCACTTCTTATGCATTTGATAACTGCAGTGGAAGTAAACTTTGTCCTTATTGAAATCATAAAACATCCAAGTTTAAATTTTTGTATGAAAAATCTAGTCTAACTTTCCTGATTGCAAAGTATTTTCTAATCAAAGAATATTAATGCTCTAATCGGAATACTTTTTTTCTATGTTCTGTTAGATTTCCCTAATATCAGATGCTTAGTTAAATGTTTTGATATAATTTAAAAAGAAATAGTATTTTTTAAGTTTACTTTACTATTTAAAAATTTAGATATGAAATATTGCTTCTACATTCATTCAACAGATCTACAATTATTTTTTAATTATTTAGAAAAATGAAATCAAATTCTCTAATGCATTTTTATCACATAGTCATGAAACTCCTTCTTTTAAAGTTCCTTTTGATCAGTTTTTTTCCTGGCGTTCTTACGTTTCAAATCGAGGGTTGCTAGCCAGAGAGAGCGCGCTGTCGACGTTAGCGACGATGCCCTGGCAAACGGTGGTTGTTTGACATTTGCTTTTGCTCTGGCTCTTCGCTGAGTTTTTAGTCTGCCAACTGAGTTCGTCGAGAGACGTTCAAGTACAAGAAGCAAGCGCATTTGCAATGCGCAAAGCGCTAAATATATACAAAATAAAAAACGAATAACAACAAACATCTAAAAATTAACAGTTGCCGAAAATTATACAAAAATCAAATTATTATAAATTGTTATTAAATACAAAGAAATTTTGTATAGTGAAACCAATTAAATAATTTTTTGGTGTGCTCAAATTTATTCGTAACTCAAATCTGAGCCACTCGCATGTTTTGAGTGAACGTGGAGTGAAAAAGACAAAAGGCGAATAAGAATAAAAGTTCCGTGGAAACAGTTTTCAACAATATAATAATATTTTTTATATTGTGAGTGAATTAAGACATTAATAAAAAGTAAACATTTGCAACAATTTCATTTCACTTTTAACAAAAAAAAAAAAAAAATAGAAAACAAAGACAAAAGAAACGAGAAAAGAATTGCCACAACACACTCACACTCGTTCAAAACGCTCTCCCACTCACACATATATTGAGAGATACGATTACACACAGACATACACATACGCATACACACATTAGCTCCAAGCTCGTTAAGTGGAGACATTGTCAGTGTGTTGGAGACGTTTTTGGCGCCAAAACTTTGACATTTCGTTTTGCTCGCCAAACAAGTGTCGAAAAGAGAGACGTGAAAACTGCGTCGTACAGCCAAACAAAACAGAAAAGACGAAAAAAAAAATACAGTCTAACCCAATCCCCCCAGTGATACCCCCATTTAGTATCCAATCATGGTCAGTGCACCTTGTCCACCAGTGCGCCAATTAAATCGCATTAAACGCGATCTCTTCGGTTCGGCTAAAACCAACAATAACGCGGAGAACAAAACGTAAGTGAAAATGAAAATCCAATTGAAAATTGAGTTCAAAAAAAAAAATTAATTTGCTTCATTGTTTTTTTTTTTTTGTTTTCTCTGTATTCCCTATAGACCGTTTAGTGCTGAACTTGAACGACACCAGGAGCTGGCCACCCAGAAATGGGGATTTGATTTCCGTTCTGGTTGCCCATTGGGCGATAAATCTCACTTTGTTTGGGAACGGGTTAGCTTTCAAGAGTCTAGCTTTGCACCAGAAATGTATACCCTTACCCGTGCTGCCCATGTGCGACCACGTGTGGATGATACTACCAGTGATATGGATGCGCTGATGAATGAGCGGGCCGAAAGAGAGAATTTCAATAGTAGTCTGGCCAATTCTTCTATGGAATCGCAAACCGACAACGATAGCTGCTATGATTCACAGGATGACTCGCCATCATCGTTGAGGTCACTACGTTTGACCAGCAGGAATACTACAACAACAACAACAATTGGCCAGCGCAAGAGGCAGTTAAAAATCACAGGTGAGTCTATACCCAGGGGTGGTTGATTATGTTTAACCAAGCCTAACCATTCCCAGAGTCAGGCTTGATTGCATTTTCGAGTATAAATTAGTTTCCCATAAAGTTCCGTTTCTATTTTTTTTTTCTCAGTTTTGTGTTTTATGGTGGGCGTTGCTAAGGAGTTAAGCGCACAAATTATATATAATTAGAGTGTATTGGTTTTTTTTTTACAAAAGCAGGACCCAAAAGGGATCACCTATGAAAACGTTTTTTTATATTTTTAAATTTTACAAATAAGTCTGTCCGCAGCTGTTTGTAGCGGGGGTTGATTGATCAAATCAATCGCATGCGGGTTTACTATATACGAGCATCTGCATCTGGTTCCAACATCTGTGGCTTAAAATGCTCCCTAGTATTCCCTCCACCTCTCTCTCTCTCCCTCCCTTTCATTCTTTCGCTGACCTCATTAGAGAGAAAGCTGCTGAATGAATGCACCACCATGTAAAGTTACTTTACAATGGGGAGGGATAGAAGAGATGGTGACTCTTATCAAACCTCCCTCTTTGATTGCTCGCCATACGTATCTCTCTCTTTGTTTTTTATTACATTCAAACACAATAATTATATTCAGTAAAAAAAGAAAAAAACATTAAAATAGTGTTTGTTCATTCTGATGATCGCATAATGTATGCACCCGCATTGGACACGGAGGCCAAGTGACCAGTCTGCCTTGCTTTTGGCTTGCCTTGACTTGCTGTCATTGAGAGGAATCCCATAGGGCGTGAAATTTATGCAAGCCACAAATGCACTGAAAGAAATTTAAAAAGAGAAACTGAACAGGAAATAAAAGTGGAAGTTCAGACATAAAAGTGACCATGGGATAGCAAAAATTTAACTTGAAAACAATCAACTTTTTTACATGTTTACAACATTCTTTCTTAGAAAGTCACAGGGCATTTCTTTTAGGCATTACAATTAAGAAACCTTAAAGTATATCCTGCATTTCCTGGGATCTTCCTTTTTATTTTTTAGTGTATGTATTACTGCATTTGAGTTTAACCTTTTTGCTCTGTCACTTGCTTACCTGAGAGATCTCTGGCGCTCTATCGTCGTCTGGCTTCTGTCTGGCATTTTGTGGCATTTGCTACCCTTAGGCATGTGATTGCAACCCTCCAGTATTGTTTTCGTGTAGGGACTGCGGCCAGCCACGTGCCATAAAATGTGCAAAAACAGGCGGCGCCTGCTGTTTCCTTAGTCCTTTTCAGCACACACACACAATAAAGTAGAATATCAATGACCTAGACCAACTGAGGGCAGGAAACTCAATTGCAGCTGACTTTGATTTACTAATTTCATTTCATGTAATTAATATCCTTCGTTCTATTTATTTTGCAGAATTCATGAAGGAGCGCAAACGTCTGAATCAAGCGGCCAAAAAACTTACGCCTGCCAAACGTCTGCGTACCAGCTCACCATCCTCCACATCTGCATCCTCTTCAATTGTGGTGTCCATGCTGAAGCGTCCGCGACACAATTGAACAAAATAATTGAATTTCAACAGCAATTTTTCTAAATAATTTTACATTTCTATATACATATAATATGTAGTTTAATTATTTTTTTGTCGATTTTTTTACATACGCTGCTACAGAAAAAACAAAACAAAAAAAAAAACCAGATTCAATTCGAGAGTTCTCTACACACATTTCATTTTCAATGTGCAGTGCAAGGGCGAAAGTTGCGAATATTAATATATATAGAATACAAAATACATATTACACTTAACCAGTCTAATACGCGAACATCTATTAGTTAGTTATCTAAGTAATCGATCTTAAAAACTGAAACTTTTTTCGATTTCTCTAGTGAGAAATGCCATATAATAAGTGATTAGTTTATAACACTAAAAAAAAGAAAAGAAAAACCGAAACCGTAAATCATAAAAGAAAAGACCTTTCCCTGGATAAAAGATTTTCAACGTTAGAACCATGAAATTATCTTTTAAACTAAATAACAAAACTTATACATAATATTGTAATACTGATAAGTTTTTCAAAAACAGTAATTACTCTTTTTGAAAAATTTATTTAAAAAAGAAAAAAGGCAAAACTTATACGAGCTCTAGTTCTTAGATCTCAAATGACTTTTGTCTAAATAAGAAAAAGAAGAAAAACCATAAAAATGCAAAATTTTTATGGTTTTGGTTTTCTTTTTCAAAAAACTTAGATTATATTAGGAACTTTACCTTAATCACGACCAGTGTGAAAGCAATTTATAAAACTTTAGTTTAGAAATTTCTGAGCTCTTGGCCATTTGAATTGTTGGCCAAATGCACATAAAATTTTGTAAAAAAACTAAATTTTTGTAATTTGCTTTAAACAAAATTATTTCGAGCACTTCTTTCTCTTTGAACTATCATGTACAAAAAATGCTAGATTTACACATAGGCAGAGCCTATACTATACAAATACATATATACATATAAGCATATATAAATGCATTAACTTACAATTACAATTAGTTTTCTAAGTATTTAACTAAGAACAAAATCCAAAGTATTCTCTTCTAATATTTATATACACATACAAATTGTATAATATGTGAATTATACAACAACTCAATTTACTTCAATAATAATAATAAAAAAAAAGGAAAAGAAAAGAACCGAAAAAGCAGAAAAAATAACAATAATAACACATGAAACAAAACGAAAAAAAAAATAATAATGTTTAAACAATGTCTATTTACAGGGGACGGGGAAAATTGTAGATTCAATGAATTGACAATTTTTCCCCTTTGGATTTTTTAAATTTATAATTCGACAAGTTATCGAAATTTTGCTCTCATGTAATTAAATGAGAATCATATGTTGTTGTTAATTATTAATTATGATCCTTATTTCATTTTGTTGTAGTTGTAGTTAATGGTATATATATAGTTATATATACATATCTGTAGCATTATATGATTGTATAATTTTTTGTTTGTTTCTTCTCCTTCAAATAAATTTGTTTTGATTTTTTTTCTTAGTCGTCGGTAGTACTAAATTTTATTGAAATGATTTACAGATTATATTATATAAGGTATGAAGTCCATAATTGAAAACTAACCTAAATCGGGTTATATATTGAAAAATATATATCGGTTTATAGACAACCCAAAGGTACTAGTATCTAGTTACAAAAAAAAAATTCATATTATTGATTTGTTATAGACGAAGTTAACCGATACGAAACTGATCCGAAACAAAATTCTGAATAAATAGGGCAAAACATTGAAGTAGAACTGGAAGATTGTTCTCTATTAGTTATTTCATGTAAATGTAATTCCAAAGTGTGTAAATTCTACTCTTAATTATTTTGGAAAACTAATTCTGGTTTATTTTCTGTACAAAGTATAATCTGAAAACTTACCCATTAGATGATTATCTTTTGTAAGAGGCCGTTTTCTAATTGAATTTATTTGGTTTATTTCTCATTTATAATTTATTTTCAATAATTTAATATCATATAATTTTCATTCTTACAACAATTACATAAATAATTTAAATGTTTCAATTCATTTGCAACATAGTTTGTATACATTTTTTATACCCAAGCGGAAAGTACTTAATCCGATTTTTTTAAAACATATAGATTATGGATCAGCTGCTATGCAAACTGATGTTGCGTTTCCTTTTGATCAAGATTATAGATTGTTTTTGCAATCAGCCAGATCGGGGAACTTTATCAATAATAATAGGAACAATTAGATAATTTCTAACCGATAATCTTTGAGTTAATTCCAATAGATCCCAACAATCGTTTTAAATTGCATTTAGTTAACTGATCTATATATGATAGTTCCATGAGCCGATCATTAAGGAATATAGTTATAAGGCACTGCAAGGGTATATAGACTTCGGTGTACCGAAGTTTCTCTTTGTTAATTTAAACTAAGATTTGTCATTAACTAGCCGAGTTTATCTTTGATCAGAGTTTTATACACACATACATATATATATACACAACCTGAATGATTCGTCACTACTTCCCCGTAGCCTTCTCCTCCAACTGGGCCTGTATGTGCCTAACATTTTGTCCACCTCCTGTATTATTGTGACGCTGGAAGAAGGCATTGATGGAGCTCATGGAACGATATTCCAAATTGTCACTAACATGCCAATCGACACTGATGCTCTGATGTCGACCAACCGGATTACGTATGCGGGTCTCATTGTACTTTTCGAGTAGATGCAGCAGGCAATCTTTGGTTGTATTGGCTGCCTCTTCCAGATTCACTGTTTGATGTGTATCGGGCAGGCCAATGGGTACATCTCGACTCATTTGATTGATACGGAACTTTGCTCGACGACTGCTAGCCGATTCGGCTATGGATGATGATGATGCTGTGGAAATTTGTTGATGACTGCTGCTGGAGGTTACCTTGGAGCTGCTTCTGGTATTCGAGGTACTCATGGTGCTCACTGTGGATGTATTCCGTAGACTTTGCACTTGAGATTTGGTCCAGCTGCTGCTTTCATTGCCATTACTTAATTTTGGAGTCTCCTCAATGGATTGCTGCAGGCGCACAGATAAGGAACTGGTCTTCCTTTTACCCTCTCCATCATCGTAGCGGGTTTGGCTTTGAGTACTGCTGCTGGAGCTATTGAGAATCCCACCACGTGGTGTCACACGACTGGAACTGCTACTACTCGATGTTTTGCTGGTCCACTTATTGCCATCTTTGCTAATCTCTGTTGATCTTGTTGCACTGCTACCAGCTCCCGCTGCATCGCCAGCTGGACTTTTCTTATTATTATTGGCATCACCCAGTTTCGTATTGATCTCGGCCAGCATTAGTAAATGATCTGAAAGTTTCTTAATCTCATCCGCCAGATTGACACGCTCTCCCGAGCTGCGTCTTCCCAAGAGATAGGTAGTATCCGAATTCCTTCGATCGAATGTGTGCAGATAACTCTTCATGCTTCGCTGCTGTTGGGCTGTCGACTCACTGCCAGAGAACTCATCGAAATTCTCATTGAATAGATGTTGAGGTGTGGGCGTGGCCGAGCCCGAGCTGCTTACAATCGGGAATAGTTTCTCCCTGGACTCATTGATGGGTGTGGAAACCGAAATGGGGCTATCATTGTCGGCACTTCGTGTCTCCTCTTCATCAGGATGTGGACGCTGCTCCTTAAACTCTTCATTGTTATCATCATCGTCTCCTCTTTCATCATCGGTCAGGGTGGCAATGGACTCGCAAGGCGATGGTGAACAAACTGCAAGAAGGTTCATAAGCGGAAATTTGAGATAAATTCGATGACTGAGGGTTAAACATTAAATAGGTTAAATTAGTTGTACCTGGCCAGTTATCATGTGGTTTTATATTGCCAAAAATTCAAATTTCGATGAGTATTGCATGCGTATTTATGAGCTGAAGAGTTGTATAAAATAATTTTCAATTCAGGCAAATAATTAAAGATATTCTTTTGGATAATGATCTTATAAATGAAATCTGCTACTTTGTCTGAAGTAACTATTTAACTAATGAAGAGAGAAGTATCGGGAACTATGTAGTAAAGAGGTATCGGATTCTCTTATACATGTCTCTTAATTTTAAAATGAAAACTAATAAAAAGGACTCTGTATCTTAATCATACTTTAAGAGATCGAAAATAGAAGAAAGAACGAAAAGAAAGTGAAAGAAAAACTCATTAGTTCATAAAAATTTAACCGTTTGTGCTGATTTAAAAAATTAAGCTGTTCTTACTTTAAAATCGGTTTAGTTTTCATGATTTCAATCTGACAATGGTTTCTATTTGAAATATTTCAAATAGATAACTGTATATATAAAGTTTTCATCGGATAAACTTAGGATTATTTCTTGAAATATTTTAGGAAGAAAACACACTTTTCTTTAACAATAATATAATCTTTTGAACTGATAAACTTTGGGTTGGTTTTTTGAATTATTTTGAAAGATAAATACAAACATATAAAATTTTCACTCTTTTAAATATTAATATTATAAATACTTAATAAAATATTTGAAAACCTATTTCATTTCGGAATTAAGAATCTTTTTGGCCCAAGTTTAATATTGGTAAATTCAAAGGTTTTCCATATCCTGTCGATCCTGACATAGCATTTTTATACCCTGTACCCATAGGGTAAAAGGGTATATTAAAGTCGCTAAAATGTATGTAACAGGCAGAAGGAAGCGTTTCCGACCCCATAAAGTATATATATTCTTGATCAGCATCAACAGCCGAGTCGATTGAGACATGTCCGTCTGTCCGTCTGTCCGTCTGTCCGTCCGTCTGTCCGTATGAACACCTAGATCTCGGAGACTATAAGAGCTAGAGCTACCAAATTTGGTGTGAACATCCGTCTAGTGTCTACACAGGTCAAGTTTGTTTTAAATTTTAGCCACGCCCACTTCCGCCCCCGCAAATGAAAAAAGAAAATTTTAAAATCAATTTACAAGAGCTGTAATAAAGATATCCAATTGTTATTTGGTAGACATAATTATATAGTCAAAATGCACTAACTGACCTAATTTTATTCAAATCGGACAATAAACATCGGAGATATAGCCATTTGCATTTTGTACTGAATTGCCAAGGCGACATTGGCAGATATGAAAGAGCGAGATAGCATGCTTTCGCTGCTGCTGCATGTTAAAGGGAATTTTGTTTTGAATTGATTGCGATTTCGAGTGTTCGAACTTTTGTGTAGTGCCTACGCAAATCAAGAGTTTAAAATTTTTGCCACGCCCACTTCCGCACCCGCAATTTAGAAAAAACGATTTACTAGAGAAGTTTTTAAGCAATCACATTCTTATTTGGCACACCCAACAATGTGGCCAAAATGCATTATCTGCCTAAATTTAGTCGAAATCGTACAATAAATATCGAAGATATACGAATATGCAGTTTGAACTGAATTGCCAAGGCGACACTAGCTGGAAAGAGTGAGCGAGATAGCATGCGGTAGCTGTGGCTGCATGTTAAAAGAAATTTTGAATTAAGTTGATGCCGATCTTGATTTAATATAACTAGTTGGTACAGGGTATACTCAATGTCGGCAGGGACGACTTGCTTGCTTCATTTCTCTTTAAATAGTTATAAAAAAAAATTTGAAAGAAATTCCTAAATATTATCTATATTTCCTTACTCATTTCTATATTCTATTCTTTTAAATTCATTTTATTTAATTATAGAATGCCTTTGATAATTAGTTACAGTAAGGTTAGTTGATAAGAGTTAATCACTTAGTTAGTTTCCATTTATACAACTCAATGATAATGAAAGTAATTTAAACATATATTCGATACTTCCTGATAGACAGAACAATGATTGAAATGAATATTGAGTACTGAATTTGATTTGAATAATTTTGAAGATGATTGCATGGAGTTTCTAATAGGCTTACCTGGCTGGTAGACCAGAAATAGTGTGTGCTGATATAGATTTATATATATATATAGACCTGAACTAGGTAGGATATTATGGGTTTTAGGGATTTACATATATATATATTGGATATATGTATGTATATTGGGATGGATAGTGGGTAGGAGGAATGGTTTAATTTCTAACTCAAAAGAAGTAGAGTGGAGGAGTGTTTGCAGAATTGAATTTCATATTTTTGAAAATTTAAGTATATTTTGTGGTACTTTTGTTGTTTTGTTTTTCTTTGTCATTGGCTGTCTTTATCACAGTGTCAATATATTGGTTAATTGATAATTATGACTAAAGTTAAGTTACTTAAACATTTATAATTAACAGTTCTAGTTGGCGTGCCTTTTCTCTCTCTCTCACTCACACACAGGTATACAAGTGATATATAGTACATACAAATAAGACAGAAAGATATATTTTCTCTTGGATAGAATTGATGTTAAAACACACAGATAAGATAGATAGGTAGGGGTGGAGAGAAAGTGGCAGAGAACCAACCTTTTTTTTCTTCTTTGTTTTTTTCATACAGTCAAAAAGTTAAGAACAAGAATTAGTTTTGTCAAATATACATATACATAGATCCAGTTGTGGATTTAGATGAGAGGGGATGCTCTTGCAATTTGCTTCTCTCATTTGCCATGGATGAGAGCATGCCGGTCACGTTGCCGCTGGGAGCCACCGCGATAGTACTCACCTCGGGATGAGGATATGCTATCCGGACCATGTGTACGTCGCGGATGCGGATAACTGGTCTCACTCAAAGGAGCAATCACATTACCCTCTACATCAAAGACATATGGACTATTTGGATGTGTTTCCCAGCGTACAATAAAATTCTTAAGATTATCTTTTGTGGCATCCAGTTCTTTGTGCTATGAAAAAGAGAAGAATATTGAAGAATTTTTCTATTAGAAAGTGTAAAATTTCAAAGATTTTTACAAGAATAATAAAGAAATTTGTAATGAATATATAGAAATTATATATTATAACAATTTGTTGTCAGGTTGTTCTTCTTGGTGTTAACTCACCTCTAACACTGTGCTATCCAAGTTAGCTAGCTCATCGTCATGCTCCCTTGTTACACTAGCCACCTCCTCATCCTCATCGTCCTCATTCTCTACATCCTCAATTGTTTCTGTGGAATCCTCTGATGACTCGGAGGCAACTGTTGTGGGTGATTCAGATTTCAAGCGGGTTTTTGATGCTGAACTCGAGACACCTGCCTTGGCAAAGGGCGTATTTGTCGCCCCTGTTACTGCTGGGCGCTGCTGGAGCCATTTGTGTTCCAAACACTGGGCGGCAGTCATTCGTGTGCTGCATATGGAGGTTGTGGTTAAAGTTGATTAAAAAGATGCTCTTCTTGCTTATGACTAGGGATTCTAATTAAAATGGCTAGCAAAAAAAATGAAAAGAAACTCACCTCAAATCTTTTACCAACAGCTTGGCTATGAAATCCAGACACTCTGGGGATATGCCATTAAAGCATTCATCCTCAAAATCGTATTTAGCAATGGTTACATTTGACATTGTTTCAATGTCGTTCTCGCCCATGAAAGGCGACAGACCTGAGATGCTGTCATGTGTGTATGTGTGTGTGTATGTGTGTGGACACGGTGGTTGTTGGTAAAGTCAATAAACATGAAATGTAAAAGCAGCATAAGTAAAATAAATAAAACGCATCAAAAAACAAAAGGGGATATGGTAAGATGGAGAGAGGTGAAAAACAAGAAGAAACCAAAAACACACGCTTCTGGCACTCAATTAACAAAATTAAATTTTCTCGCCTTGCTATGAAGTGAAGCCAAAAGTTGTTGGCAAGTTGGGAATATTTTACGCATATATATATATATATGTATGTATATGTCGGTGGGTACTTTTAACCAATTCAGATATTTTTGATTGCATTCTTTTTACAAGTGCTTCGCAAATTTTTAATTAGTCAGCAAGTTACCCTCAAAATGGGAAGATATTTTGATTAAATTTATATTACTCTATGGACTAATATAGCATTTTAGCTCTAAGTGAAGTTTCTGGGTATTTCGTCTATATTTGATGTTGCCTACTTTTGGGCATTTAGTAAAAATTATTCTTATCAGAATTCAAGGCCTTTTCCAATCATGATTTGAATTATCTTGTTCAAAAGGGAATGCAATTAATGTGAATGGCTGCTTCCAAAAATGTTTAAAAAAGGTTCTAAAATAGTTCTTGAATAAATTTACCAAATTTTGATATATAGAAAACTTCAATAAACATGAAAATTCCTTTTTCTTTCTTAGAAAGAAAATAAAAAAGTAAAATTTGTAAAGTTCTTGTATTAAATTATTGGTTGTCTATCTAAGATATAAAATCCTGCTTTCCCCCTCTTTATATATACTTTTTTTGTTAATGAACAAATATTTCAAATTTGTTTTCATCTTTCGATTAGCTTGTTATAGAAACTTACAGCACATAACAAATAACACCAACACTCCACATATCTGTGCCATATGAGATGCAATCAAAGTTTACAACTTCTGGTGCCACAAATTCTGGTGTACCGAAGAGTACCTGAAAGAATAAGTTAGATTATCAATAATATAACCATTGTTCATTAAGGATTTCCTCACCCTTAGACGCTTATCTGGATCAAATTTGCGTGCCAAACCGAAATCAATAATTTTAATACGATTTCCCTTTTGAGTGAGTACTAAGATATTTTCCGGCTTCAAATCCAAATGGACAATGCCATTGCCATGAATGAAAGCCATGGCCTCACACAATTGGCGTATAAAAACCCGGCAAACGCGTTCGGTCAATACGAATTCATCATCGACCACACGATCAAACAGTTCACCACCTTCAATGCTAAGAAGGAAAAGTAAATACAAACTGTGAGCAAAAAGTCAAGAGTAAAATATTAAATTATATTTAAAATAAAAGCATGCTACAAAACCATTCATGAACTCTTCTCTTACCTGCCGCCCCCGACCAACCCATAACAATGTTATTTACAAGAATATTTCAAACGAAAATCAGATAATACATGAACATCAATTCCTATGAGAGAATGAGGCACATCAACTAAACTTTAAATCAATAAAACATTGCATACATAGTTAGAACTGAAAGTATTATGTGTTTCCCATTCGACAAACATGATATTTTCCGTTCACTCAAATGAAAATACATACATGGTAAAAGGTTTCCCTTTATGCCATAGTTAGTTAGAGATACAGATACAACACACATATACATACATACATATGTACATATATGCACGTACTAGCTGTTTGTATGCAGTTAGTTAGTTCATGTGCTTCACTCGGATTTCAACTAAATTAAAAATTGATATGGCCATTTTGTATGATTGCCTCGTTGATGCCAATGCCAAAATGACTGCAAAATGCCAAATGAAAACGGAATATTTCACAACTAGAGTTCAAAAGTTTGGCTTATTTGGCTTTTAAATAAAGGTTTCTCCACTCTTAATGAAAATGGTTTTTCAAAAATTCTAGTACATATTCAAATTCCAATAGTTTAAGGTCATTACTTCAACATAAATCTTCTTAACATCTATAGAAATGCCAAATGACTTAAGCTTGCATATTTAAGCTCTATAATTGTCTCTTTATCCCAATTATTTTAAGACTTTATTTCCTCCTTCGATAAGAAAATCAATATGCTCTGACATAAATTTTATAAGCGAAAATAACATAATGTTGACAATGTCATTGCAGATAAAATCCATTATAAAAAACAACGAAATTTTATAGGTTGAAATGGAGAAACGACTTTGGGATATCTTTTAAAAAATATACTTGAAATTATATTGTTGGAAAATTGATAATGAAATATTGTAATAAAAATAAAGACAATTATTTCAACTGGACTGTCATAGTTATCTAAAATTCTCTTATCTTGTGCTTGCACATATATGTGTATAAATTAGATATATATATTTTATATAAATTTGTCTCATTCTCTTATTAAGATTTGCAGTAATCAAAATTTATCTTTATTTATCAATATGTTCCTTATATTTTGGAGGAGTTCTGTGTATTTTGGTATAAAAATCGTTATAACATAAATTTCATAGTAATTTGGTGATAAGCTACACATTGATCATGAAAATTCTTGAGTTTTGAAGTGATATATACATATAAACATTTGTGTATAATACCGATCAAAAGTGATTCAAAAGAAAGAAAGGGATTGAATATGTAATATGAAGCCCCATTTCATTAGCTTTTCTTATATCAAAATGAATTTGATGTGTCTAGAATGACAGTTACTCTAGTGAAAAGAACGCATAAGAGAGCAGAGTGGAGAGAAAACATTCGGTGAATACGCGAGGGGGAGATCTGAGGAGTCTTGTTCGGGAAGCTGACGCGTGCAGTCGCTAAATAGAAGAGCTTAAGATAAGTTGTTAAGCGAACTAAATATATTTTCCTGACAATTGTTAAATAAACCACTCATATTCCTGACAGATGGTTCTATAATGAATTTGATGGTTCCATAACTTACTTTTCATACTTTCACAAGAACTATTTGTAAATTCATCTTATAGAACAAATAATATCGTTTCTTCTATAGATAGTGTGGAAGCGATACTTAGAGACTTTGATTGCAAAATGATTAAAATAATTGGGCTATCTTTGGTTTAAAATAATTTTGTATTACTGATCCTTATTAACAAATATAATACAGATTTAATACTTTTCTAAATGCTTTCTCCTGCCTCTAAGTTCAATCTACCCAAAATGACTACAGGGTACCTTTAACAGGGGGTAAAAAAAAGTGTACAAAACAATTTTACTTTGTAAAGAATTTTCTATTATGAATATGCATAAAAGCCGAGCAAGATAATAAGAGAAAAATAAATAGAGAATAAGAGAAGGAGTGCTAGAAGGGGTGCAGAGAGGGTGACATAAAAGGGAATAAAACTATGCAAGTAAACAATTAACTTTTTGTTTTGGTAAAGAAAACAATAAAAGTTCTTAGTGAGTTGGCAAATTAATTCAAGTTGACAAAGAGACTTTGTCTTTGGAGTTTTGTTAACATTATTTCTATTATCCAATTGTTAAATTTGGGTCAAGGTCGCGTGAAAGAGATGGCTAGAGAGAAAAAGAGAACTAAGCACCTGTTTCAAATATTTTTATGAGGCCATTTCAATATATTCATTAGAGAACAAAAAAAAAAAAAGGGGGAGAAAAGAAAAGAAAAGGAAAACGGAAAAACTTTATTTGTCGCATTAAACCTGTTGCTAAAGGTTTTTTCTTTTCTTACACAAAGAAAACTTGCAAAGTTTCCATATGTGTTTACGTGTGTGTGTTTATATATATCTTGAAGTTTTCTTTGTGTTTTGGTTGTGTGTGTGTGTGGGTGTGAGTGTGGGAGAGTTTTACTATTTTACGATAATGTGCGTACGTGTAAATCGTATTTTATGCACATTCCCACTGATTGCAAGATATTGTATTGTGTGTCACCCACAACAAAGTTAGAACAACAACAATAATAGTAGCAGCAGCAACAACAACAATAACAAAAAGAAAAAGGCAACATAAAACTAGGAAGAAAGTCAAAGGAGTTAACACACACACACACACACTAAAAGGCACACACACAAAAGGAGGCAGAAATAGGTTTGAATTTCTTTTTTCTTTCTTTTTTTTTTTTGATTTAGATTTTGATTTGGGATCCTTACAGTTCAAGAACGACGCACATCATTTTCTGATATTCGTATGCAGCATACAATTGTATAATGAGATGATGTTGCAATGAATTCATTATCTCCACTTCCCGTTCCACATTCCGTTTATCCTCTCTCTTTGGTATGGGCACAAATTTGGCTGCCAATTGTAGGCCATTTGTTTTATCTCGACACTTGTAGACTGTACCAAATTTGCCACTAAAAACAGAAATTCGATTAGTTAACTATGGATCCAGTTCACTGGGAATTGTTGGGTTAATGTAATATTCATAAATGTTGTTTTTCTATACACATATTAGCAAATCGACACTTACCGTCCAACCTCGCCCAGTACATCATAGAGTTTATGGGCATCCACATTACGATTTATGGTCACATCGCGCATAGGAAAAACCGGTTCGAGGACTAGAAAAAGAGAGAGACAGAGAGAGAGAAATTGTATTGAATGTGGTTATTGTGGTTTTTGCCATGGGAATAGCGACATACTGAAACAATTTTCTACATCTAATGAATATTTAAAATTGGTTATGACTATATTATAACATTGATTAGTAGACACACCTATAGTGTTTCTTAGCTAACAAACAAGCTAACAATTATAGTAATAGGTAATATTATGGCCTATTATATAAATAGAAAAAGATTATTTAGTATTTCAGCTGAAGGATTTTGAAGTCAAGTTGCTTTGTCAAGGGTTTTTTGAACTTTGCTCTATTGAAAAAGTTGCGATTCCTTGTGGTTTTCATACAAAAAGGTTGTTACATTTGCTTAAAGGTTATATGCAGGTTATATATATAACTCTTGTATAGAAATCTTATTTCAAAAGATATATCTTTTGTTTTCAAAGATATTTTAGTCTTAATTTTACAATTATTTGTTGCAGCTGAGTTGAATAACAAATAAATATCAAATTCATTGATATAAAATTAGTTAGTAAATCTCTAATATAGTCTTTTTAGTCTCATTGGTGTGTACCTTAGTAGAGTCCTTATAAAATGTTGTTCAACAATTATTTAATCTATCTATTTGAATCATCTTATTATTAAATGTATCCATATCTTATCAAATTGTACCCATATCTTATCATACGTATCTAAATGCGAAATTTCCCTATTTGATCGACATTTTTCTAAGTTCTTTTTTTATGTGCATAGGAAATAGCTAAGGCCCGTGTTGTTATAAACTTATGAAATTAAACAAAAGAACAAAGATTTGTTACCTACGAAAAATAGAGAAAAGTAAGAAATTTATTAAATTTAAATTCAAGGCAAATGATTTGAGACAGCGAGACAGACAGCCAGCACCCAATGTTGTCTTAAAATACTTGCAATAACTTTGATTCAAATTAAAAATGCATATGCAAATGTTGCATTCTAAATCCAAAATAAAAAAAATGCACAAATTGATTCTAAAAACTAACATGAACTTTATTTATGGTCTTTGCAATATTTTGCATTTGTAATACATAGTTTGATCCAAAGAGGAAGTAACATATTCTACCTATATCAATATTAGCATATTTCAAAAAGAGTATGAGAATATTTTTGGTCTGTTTATTCTGTTATTTACAGATGAATCATGAATAAAATAAAATGCATTGTGCATTTTCGACAATGACCTTGTTGGGCCAAAAGGAGAAGAAGAAAAAAACCATTTCCAACTGTTTACCATAATCGAATTGTTTGCATGAAAAGTACCGAGTTTTTCCCTTTTATTTTGCGTTTGCGGTGGAAAATGCTGTAACTCTCATTTTCACATTCGCACATTATGGAGAAGGCCAGAGACCAGGACAAACAATAATGTGCCAGTTACATGACAAACAGCAAGGACATTGAGGCAGGAGCTGGGCACATTCAGTGAGCATGTGTTTTTCCATCCTTCCACTTTTATACCCCTTCAACCATCAACATTTATGCATGACCATCAGTTATAAGCATATGCCAGTTTGAGTGAATGTGTGTGTGTGTGTGTATATGTAGCATTTCCGTGTAATAACCAATTTGAAATGGCAACCACATACACACACATACATACACATACGCTCACACTCACTCAGAATCAGATGCAGAGTCAGAGTTAGCAGCATTGAAGCAGCAAGCCAGCGAAAAAAAGCAGAGAAAACTTTTGCCATTTTTAATTTTTCCCATTTCGCCATACATTTTTTTCACTCTTTTTCGCTCTCTCTCTCTCTCTTTCTATCTTGTTTTCCCTTTCTGGCAGGCACTTAGGCTGATTAAAGTGCACAGACATGCCAGCAGTAACAACAATAACAACAACAAATAACATAAAGAATAAATGTTAGTACAAAACATTTTCAGCAACAAAAAAGGAAAAAAAAAATGAAGAAAGAAATACAGAAAGATTTTTGCCATTTGCCTTTTGGCCATTAGTTAAAAAGAAAATGTCATCAGTTCAAATGTTGTTAAAATTTGTTTTCAAAACTATTAAATAATATTGATTGTCATCAATTCATTTTCATTCTCTTATAGCTTGTTTCTCCCAATTTGATAAGGCATTGGAAAATTACTTTTCAAACCGCAAAAATGTAATAAAAAAAAAAAAGAAAACTTCGCATTTGTCGCCATACATATTTTATGTATGTGCTTTGGCCATTAAAATGCTTAAAATACTTTGACATATTGCTTGGAGTCCGCCAGACAACGGCAACGACAACGAAGAGAGCGCCGTCGTTGTAAAAAGTGTTATTAAAAGCATATAAACAATGAAGAAATACCTACAAGACTCTCATGTTCGTATATAACTTTTATGTGCCTTGTATTTGTACTTCTTTTTATGTATCCTGTATTCAATGGTAGAGTGAAAGTATTCAGATCTACGAAATGTTGATAAATGGAAGAAAAAAGTGTCAGGAGATGTTTGACAATATAAGAAACAAAAAACCCAGTCACTCTCTACACATGATGCCATATAAAATGACTTTTTGAGTTCTATGCCTTGCCATTCCATATCTTGCTTTAGCCTGCTCAAAGTGGTACTATTTTTTGGAGTATTTTCTTTACCATATTAGCAGAAATTTATATATCTTTAATCTCTGGTCTTTAATCTTTTGTATCTCCAAATTTTGTTCAAATCGTATTTTTATATATTAAGAAATATCAAATTTACAAAAGCATAAAAACAATTTAAATTCTTAGCAATATAGCTGACTGGCAACTTTTTTGAACCCAGCAACATTTTGCTTTGTTTGCTGATGAACATTTTTACCAGCTTTTAACTCAAGATTTTAAAGACAGCAGGGAACAATCTCAATTCCATATTCATTGCAGGGTATTTCTCATTCGTTTCAATTGCTTAAAGTATGAAATAATTATATAATATTTTGTATGCAAGGTGCTCAGATTGAAATGCCAAAGAGTCTACGGCTTCGAGTTTCTTTTTTGTGGCCCACACGATGTATGCGTAATGTTGGCCATTGACATTCAAGTTTCTGTTTGATGTGCAACAGTTTGCAATTGTTGCTGTTGTTTGTTCTTGTTGTCTTGTTATTGTTATTAAACTCTCTTTAAATTGTGATATTAAAAACAAAATTTCATTTAGCTACATTAAAAATTTATACCAACAACAAGAACAATTTGCCAAAGACTAAAAAAGGGGGGAGGAAAACCAAAATGTTTTTTAATCTTAAAAGTCAAGGCAACAGTTGTCGAATCGGATACATTTATGTAGAAGTGCAAGGGAGGAAGAGTATAAAAAAGAGACAGATAGAAAAAAAGGAAGACTGTGTGGTATAGCAATTGACTTCAATTACCTGTTTGTATGTACTCATGTGAACTTGTTATCGATTGGCATTATAAAGCATTTGTAGCGATCGGGCTTTATAATATCTACTTTTTCCTCAAATTGAATTATTGTTTATCTCAACAAGCTGGGAATTGATTAGAAAACAGTAAAAAATAAAAAGAGCAACGAGGAATTCTATGGAAATTTTTAGGATATGATTCAAGAGGAATACTTTTATAATATAGATTAGATATAAGAGATTTCAATGACAGTTAATTAGTCATGTTGGGATTAAGAATGTTTTTCCGAGACCTAAAAGTTTCTTAGATCTTTCGTACATTCTATCATTTGTCAAAGCACTAATAAGAGGACTCTTAGGATCACTACAAATGGTTGTGAAAGACCCTCAACTACGCCCTTTGATCGTAGTTTGTAGGAAATCAAGCCAGAAAAATTGCTGATTTTTCATATAAGAAAAAATTGCCAACGTTGGCACTTAAAATTACTTGCCACTCGTTTGTTGGCACTCTATTGAATGAGAAGTGCAAATATCTCTTCCTTTCTCCTTTTTGCTGTCACTCTCCTTTACCCATATTACTCACCCTCATTTCTCTACAAGAGAGAGAGTAAATTTTTTTTTTTCAATCCACTATTATTGTGCATAAATTAACTTTATATAAAGTTTGCTGAATTGAAATTTGCATCCAAAGGCACGCATACATGCACACACAGATATAAAATCAACACAGTTGCAGCATGAGTATGTAGCTAGAATACCATTATATACCCTTTATTTAATGTTTAAAGTCAAGCCAAGTGAAATGTTGGCGCTCCATCTGCTGTGAAATTATTTGATTTGAGTGAGAACTTTTGTCCAATTGCCAAGTAAACAAATGGGTAAATGAATATTAATATAGTATCAAGTTATTTGTAGAATACCAATTCTCGCTCTCCTTCGAATTGTCTGCATTTTTATTGATCCTTAAAATAAACTCAAACTAATAGGAATTGAGTTGGATTTAACATTTTGTGCTATTGGGTTAAGTCAGGGCATCAGTAATGCCAATTGTTCAACTGCCACTATAGAGGCACGTGAGCATATGGGAAATGTCCTTCGTGTGTCTCTCTTTTCTGCCTGCATCCTGGTTGCATCTCAAACAGGTTCAGCTATGGCGTGGGATAAGCGCAGAAAAGTATGCTATGCAGTTCAACTGCCAAGCGAAGTCGATATAAATTCATTTATTCATGAGCTCAAAACGGGAAATGAATGTGTGTGAGTGTATGCTGCTACCTGACAACCACCCATTATCCACTCCCACTTACGTTTATCTCACCTACCTCTCAACACTGTGTGTGTGTGTGTATGTGTTTGTGAATGTATTTAAGGCTGTTTGTGCATAATATATGAAGCCTTGTCTGTGCTCTTCTATATGTATAAATTACCGATGTGAGGGTCGCGGCGATTTATGGCAACATGATGATGTCGTTTCATTTCACTTTATTGTTGTTCAAAGTTCAAAAAGTTTTTACGCCAAACAACATGAAATAAAGCTTCTTTAACAAGGATCTTCTTTTGGCATCTTTAGATTTACGTAAGAGAAACCTTTTCTAAGTCTAATTCAAAGGTTTGTGTATACATATGTGCGAAACTTAAATTGTGCGCATTATTGGCAGAGTGCACTCAAATGTACTCAAACACACACACACACAACCAGACTCATATAGGAAAAACTTGGGCCATAGTGCAGCAGCAGCAGACATGCATAAATTTCTGTGCCCAAAAATCGTTTAAAATTGATAGGAAACTTTGTGGGAGGAGAGTGAAGAGATTCGGTTTGATTTCAAACTTTCACTTCGGCATTTGCCAAGTTTTCGCCTTTCGCCTTTTGCCTTTGATTTTAAAGATTTATCGCATGTTTCTTTGCATACTTACGAGTTCACATTTGCATATTAATAGAGGAGCTTTGGGGGCGGTCATAAAGGATATGTGTGTGAGTGGGTGTGCAGAGATTTTTGACTTGTAAGGCAAGTGCAACTCAAAAAGCTATAGTTGAAAAGTTTTCAAGTTTCAGACGGTTTATCAATAATTCAAATTGCAAACATTTTACGTCAACTGATTTTCATTGCTTATCCTTCCTAACTCTCTAAGGATTATTGTGGTCAAATATTATGGAATAAATAAAATATATGTATTCGTATACTTATATATAAACTTGAGATACTCGAGTTGTCCTCTTTTTTTTTTTTTTTGGTAAGCTTGGTCCCACAGCTGCACACAAAATTCAATTCAATGAAGACAATTTTTTTATTTGTTTGCCAGCAACAACAACAATGAATTGAATATTTGAAAAGGGTTGCCTCAACTTTTTACTATGCCATGAAAAGGAGAATTTTTTGCAACAAACTTGTCTGCAATATGGTTTCTTTTTTTTTTTGCAGCAAGGACACTTTATGTTATGTATACAAATATAGATGTAACTGTCTGACAAGCAACAAAAAAGCTGTTGTTGAGCATCTACATACATACATACATATGTATATGTAAGGGGCATAATAACTGATATTAAATGCAGTTGGCATTTTTAGCAAACAATGAAAAATGATTGAATACAATAAAATTGAAATCTAACTATGTTGCTTTCAAGTGGCACTCTGTTCTTAGATATTTTAGATATGATTATATGTGTGTGTGTGTGTGTTTGTTTGAGTGTATTTTGTTGTGCATGGGCAAAAGATTTAAGTCATGTTTCAAGGATAAAGACTACAAAAACTCATTCAAAAATTTACCATCAATAACTCAATTACTTGTTACACTGAAAGAAGTAACAATTTTATTTAATATAATTTGATTTGCTAAAAGAATTATTACTCTACACTTAAGAATAGAAAGGATGAAATATTTTAGATTTGTTACTGTAGTTCTATAGGTTTCTTTGCTTATGGTCTTTGATTCTTCAAACTTGTTTCATGGGCTTACAAGCTGCATTTCTCATAGAGTCTTTTCATATTAATATTGATCATTAAGGAATCTTGTGATTGACTTATACTTAAATAATTGGGGGAAAACTTATAGCTAAATAATGGCAAATTAAATTTTTAACTATATTATATACCAAATATCAAATGCAGATTATCTTAAATTCAACTATGTACAAAATAAAAATAAATGGACAAATAGACTGTCCTAATTTACTCAATCAGGTCAATCTATCTGTTCCTTGTAGACTAAACCGAAATTATGTCCCTTTATCTTTAACACGCTGTACTTCGAACTATTCTTTGCATGAACCTTTTCGAGTTCTCTGTTCCGACTACAACCGACTTTATTCTGTAATCGGATCAGAGTTCTCAATATCTGTCCTAAAAACTTGTATTTTAAGTTATCTATCTAGTGGTTAGTCTTAATTAATATTTTAGTTGTCGTCCGTTGTCCACGCGACTTCGTTTTTGCATGCTGTCTGCTAGGGTTCGAGCGTAACAGGTAATGTCCTGGTGTCGCTTGGACCACTTGAACGTACTGCGCATTATACGCGTCAACGTCCAGAAGAATAAGAGTTGAAGCCAGTAAATCCAATCAACTCAATCAGTGTAAACAATATTGCTTCTATAGTTATAGTAAGTAAAATTATGAATTAATATGTTTAACAACATATTAAGGTAAATAAGTACAAGACCTAATTCAATCTATGCCTTTTTCTTTGTCTATGTCTAACAATTACTCTTTCTATCATCACTCCATAATCTAAATATTAAACTATATTTCCATTTTCTTTTTTCTCTGTGTATAGCAAATCTGATTAATAATATGAATTTTCACAATGTAATAGCAATTTATTTCTTACAATTGAATGGATTCATAAATTCCAATTCACAAATGAGAGATAAATGGCAAGGAAAACTTTTTCTTGAATGAAATAAACAAAAACCATAAAAAAGAAAAAATAGCAGGAGACAATTTGAAAACCATGGCGAACAGGCAACAAATCAATATATACGATATTAATACAGATATATTTGTATATGTGCATATATAGAAAGATATATCTTCTCTTCAGCGACAAGGCAACAACAGCAATTCATCTTCATCATTTTCAGTTAAAAAAAAAAAACGAAAGCGAAAAGAGGAAACAAAATTTTTGCATGCTGCCTGCCAAGCGTAAATCCGTTGCGACAACGCCCATCAAAGAAAAGAGACAGAGAAGGAGGAGAAGAAAAATAAAAAACAACCACATGAAAATCGTTAAGGAAAAATGAAAAGTAATAATCAGTGTGTGCTGCATGCGTGTGCCTATGTATGTGTGTGTAGGGTAACATAAAAGTGAGAGCGCAAAGCTTCTTTAGTTAGGCCAAGTTTATGTTTATGTTGCCTACTTTTGAGGGCAACATTTAAATTTAAATTTAAAATTGTTTTTTCTTTTTTTTTTAGTTAACTAGCTGAGAGCAAATTTCATTTCATTTCATTTCATTTCATTTCATTTTATTCATTAAATTTTATTTCTCCATTACCAGAAAATGAAATTAGCATTAGTATGAGCACATATATTTTGTATGCATAAGCTGTTGTGTGTGTGTGTGTGAGCGTTTCATATTAAATGGTGTTAGAAAAGAATTCAATTTGCAAGTTATTTGCTTGCATTTCAATTAAGGTTTTTGCGAAAAAATTTTCATTCATATGATGATGACATTTTCTCGCACATTTCTTAAATTGTTTTCTTGCCAAAGCTTTGTGGTTATCTTTTTTTCTTTTCAGCTTTTTCCTCTCTTTCGGTTTATCCCTTTACACATTCATTACGCTGGCATTGACACAAGCATATACATATATACACCCACACACATACCCATCTACATGAATATAATCTCTGGCCATGTATGTGTGAAGAGTTTTTCGCGCTTATAATCAGCAGTGCCATTCGACGCATCTCTTTAGCCATGTTCGTTTTGTTTTTTTTTTTTATAGCATTTTTTGTTTTTTGGTTTTGTTTTATACTTGAATTTAAATTTATGTGTTTTGCTGGTTGGCTAATTGATTGATGTACCATAGCAATTTCAAGGCAATTTCAAAGTTCAACAATGCAGGTCAGAGCCAGACATAAGATGAATGTGACTGCATCAGAGAAAGGACAAGATAAACACTGTCAGAGTCAAGTGAAGTCTCATTCCATGGCAATCAGACAACAGACGACAGACAACAGACAACTGGCATCTTTGCCCATTTTCTTCTTGTCTTTTGTTTGTCTCTATCTCTTTTCATTTCAGGCTTTTATTTCTCCATTTCTTTGCTTGTCAGCAACAGCAAAGGCAAAAGCTAAACAATTTTTTTTTAAGCCAGACTAACTAACGATCCACCGCAATGAACTCATTAAAACTTTCTACCTAACCAACCTGCAGCAATAACAACAAAACAACAAAATGGCATTAAAATATCCTGCGACAAAATGTATGGCAAAAATGTTTAACTGTAAATAATAAACAGGGCGCGTAATGCATTCAACAAAAAATTGCAATAAGAATATATGTGGCAGTGGCATGAGGCAGGCATTTAATTAATTTAATGAGCATTGCCAAGACACGTGTGAGATATGAATCACAGAAGTTGTGGAAAGTGAAAAATCAGCAGTGGAAAATTAAAAACCCCCAACAAAGTCACCACACAATTTGTAAGGGATTTAAGTGATTTAAGTGCAGTTAATACAGTTGGTTTAAATAATCATTTAAAGATGACTTTGACACAGAGATTTATATTCATTAAGAAGATGATGCATTCGTATGTACTCATGTCATAATACAAATCTATATTCATTAAGAGATAAACCGAACACTGAACTGAAATCAGCTTATAAGTAAAATAAAAGTAAATTGAATTTAACATAAAAATTTATAGTGATAAGCAAAATAAATGCACTCGAGTTGAAGTATAAACATTTATTTCCTTAGCCATATTTGCATAAAAATAAAATTCAATTGTCTTCTCTACAGAAATGTTCAGAAAAGGTCATTTTGTTTAGTATGTGAAACTTGGTGCAAATTAAAATGCTTGTTGCAATCGAACGGGTCAGCAGTAATTAATTTTTATTTTCTATAAATTTAGCAATTTTTGTCTGCCTAGATTAAAGCAATTAAAATTCTATATCTATATATGCACTATAAATGCAAATAAGTTGATGATTATTTACATAGAACATTCTATAATATCTATGTACAAAATAAGTGCAAAAGAAGTTGGTACTTCCCCCTTAGTTTACTTGATTTAAGTTGGATTATTTACTGTTTAGGGTATAGAATTCCCGTTATCTTATCTTGAAATCGCAAGCATTCATTTTAACTTCCTAACGAAACTGTTTTGTGGGTTGTATGTTTACTTTTTAGGCATTCCATTTCATAATATGACTAATTATACCCTTGCAAGGGTATTTTAATTTTGGTCAAAAGTTTGCAACGCACAGAAGGAAGCGTTTCCGACTATATAAAGTATATATATTCTTGATCAGCACGACGAGCTGAGTTGATATAGCCATGTCCGTCTGTCCGTCTGTCCGTCTGTCTGCATCAACAGCTTCTCCTCCGAGACCCTTAAAGCTACAGAGCTGAAATTTTGCACCCAGGCTTATTTTTGCTGCAGGCATTGTATATCTCGGAATCATCCCGATCGGATGACTATATCATATAGCTCCCATAGGAACGATCGGTCAAGAATAGAATTAAACTTCAATAACTTTGTTGTTTTTCAATCAATTGTTACGAAATTTGGGGTTCGTAAGTTTAATACACCTTTAAACAAATCCACCAAGTTTGATCAGAATCGGTTGACTATATCATATAGCTCCCATAGGAACGATCGGTCAAGAATATAGTCTTAGAGCAATAACTTGGGTGTTTTGAAAGCGATTGTCACGAAACTTGGTTTTTGGAAGTTTAGTATATATAGAAATGTCTGTGCTAAGTTTCAGACAAATCGGTCATCTATATGCTATAGCTCCCATAGGAACAATCGGGTCAAAAAATTTTTTTTTTCGAAATACTTTTTTTTCTCATGCTACAAACATTTAATGTAGGTTTGACTTGTTTTATATGATTTCTAATGATTTTGTCACATTATAAATGTGTAATTGTTATTTAAATAACAGTTTGCAAGGGTATACGAACTTCGGCACGGCCGAAGTTAGCCCATCCTTCTAGTTTTTAGCTCATTTATAATTTACTAAGAATATTTAATTATGGAATATGTATATGATATGAAAGTTATCCAATTGGATTTAAAAATTATACGCAATTTGACTAGTGCTGGTATATTTTGATTGTTATATATATTTTATTTCACAGTTGGCAATCAGCATGAATTAAACTAATTAGATTAAATCAAAATAATGAATTTATATATTTACATATAACATTTATATTTATAAAACTATTTACTATAAGTTGTGAAATCTTCCAAAGGTTTTCAGGACAATCTTGATTCAACTTAAAATTGAAAATAATACCATCAAAATCATTTCAAATCCATCTGCTTAAAGATGAAATTTAATGATCCCATCTAGATTTCTGTTTGGTTATTATTGATAACTTGGGATATTCTTACCTTTGACATGATATAAAGTGTTACAACATTATACGATATATATTCACATGTATATACTTAGCTTAAGTATAAGGAATTTACCAACATTTTTTACTATTATTCCTACAAATTATTATTCCTTGTTTAACTTTTTGTTAACTGGCTTTTTGTGTGAAAATAGACCGGCTTTTTCCATTAAAGACTGACCGACCAGACCTAATCCTAGCTGTCGCTATCTTTGTCGTAGTTTGTGATTAAACTATAGTTTACTGTACGGTTCAAGTTAATTACAAGGTCTCAACTACAAAGTATAGTTACACTGCCACATCGCCGAAAATGTATTAATTTATGACGTATATGCAGGGATTTTTTTGGCACGATAGTTCATAAAGGATTATGTCATGGCATGTCAGACGCAAAAGCCACCTTTGACAGCGAAATTTCGTTGACCGCGTCTGATGATGATGTCGAAAATGAGAAGTTTATACCATTAATTTTGTTTAAAGTTTCCCATTAGAAGTACAGTTAAGTAAAATTTTTAGTGAAACTTTAAGTAAGTCTTGCCATTGGTGTACTTTTCTGTTGGCAATTGTCATTGGCTGGCGGACTGGCAATTTCATGGAATATTTGAACACTTGCAGCTTGGGTATTGTGTAAATAACCTCAACACCATTAAATTGTCACTGTGTAGGAGAGTGTAGACATGTGATTGCGTGTGTGTGAGTGTGAGTGTTTGTTAGCCACGTACACTATATATATAGAGTAGTTCTAGCCAAGGGAAGTGCAAACTTTATTTAGTGTTGTCAAACTGTCGCTCAACATGAACACGTTTACAACAATGTCCAACAGAAACAGGAATAGCAAAACTGAGACAGGGTAACCGGGAAACATTGCGTTTTCCATGTGCAGTTTTATATGTCAGCACTTGGACATTTTCCCAGTGACCAGAGCGCAGTGCCGTAACGGGCAGTAAATAAAGCATTTAATTTTAACAAATTGTTGCCAGAAGCGCGTGCGAAACGCCACCATATGAACCCAATCGATGGTCCTTCAATTACCTATTAACAAAATGCGAAAAAAACGAAAAAACGAAAAAAAAAGATGGGAGAAATGAACAAAGTCCTCTGCATCTTGATTAATTGTCTTGTTTGTGTTGGTCACGTTAATTGATTTATCTTGCCAAACTAATTCACAGAGCTGGCGAATTATTTATGGGCTTCTCTTAAACATGCATTTCCGTTTTAGAGGCCAACATTTTTGGCCAAAAACCGAGAACAAAAAAATACCAGAGAAAGAAATTGTAGAAAGAGAGAGAGCGAGAGAGAGAGGGAGAGAAGAACTGCAATTCCAATTTGAGTGCAAATATGTGTTCAGCATTTAACCGCATAGAGTAGAAGTATACCCGTGACCCTCTTCAGTTTCTTTCACCATCTACTGTCTGGCCTCGCCTTTGATACTGGCGACCATTGGCCTACACGCACACATAGAGACATTCATATGTGTAGATACATATGTGTGTGTGTGTATATATCTATGTCTGTCTATCTGTCTCTCTGTCTGCCTGTCTCTACATGTTCTCATGTCTGTTTTGTTGTTTGTTGATTTGGCAGCTGTTCTTTATTCTTCTGTTTGTGCCTTCTCTTTTCTTTTTTTTTAAAGTGGCCAAAAAGAAAACAAATTTTTCCTCTAGCCACGTGGCAAAAATTGGTTTCGTGGTCTCTCTAAGATACATATATGTAAAAGTTTTAAGAGATTTGTTTAATTGAGGTAACATTTTGTGAAAACAAACTTTCTGTAAAATGTAATTGAATATTTTCGGCTTGAAAAGAAATTTAGAAATAAATGATAAAAAACAATAAAGATGTATAAATTTTGGTATCTTTAGTTTTATACTATTTTAAAACGAGAAGAACATTTTATATGTGCAAATAATTTCCATTTTAATATTTTTATTGTCATTAGTTTTGAGTATCTCTTACGCTCAAAAAAATATTAAAAATATGCCAAATGTTTTGTGAAATGGAAAAGTTTTTAATGTCATAAAGTTTTGTCAAAATATTTTTGTGAAATTGAAAATTTTCGTGTTTTCAAAGTAATTGGATTGAAAATTGAGAGCAACTGACAAAAAGTGACAAGAGAAGAAATATGAAAAATAAACAGGAATGTTTATCAATACAAATAAGATTATTCGTTTAGAAGATAGATTTTGTATAATACAAGAATATGATATAATATGAGAAAAGAGTTACATATATAGAGTTATATATATATATGCAAACGCAAAGGATTATATGTTGAATCGGAAAGTATATATATGAATACCAAATGCGAGAATTATAATGTAGATAAAAATGATCAAAACTATAAAGTACAACTAGCTTAAAAAGAAGAATTATAGATTTAGCTTTACTTGGATCAAAAACCGTAATATGTATATATGTCCATGTACTATTAACTTGTTTTATTATTTACTACACTATAGCTAGACAAGTTTGCCATACTCCAAAGTGATAGAGCCAAATTGATAAGAATCCTTTAACTTAATCATATGAAACTTTTCATGAGGCGAAAAGAAAAAACGCAATTGTTAGCCAAACACTTGCTAAATAATCAATGGAGAGATACACTCTTCTAAAGAATCAAATCTGCTGCATGAGTATTCCGAGAATCGGGTCATATATATTAAGTTTTTACTACGATGCGATAACGATTAAATTTATGATTCATTATTAAGCGATTAGTTGTGGCTGGTTTTATGCAACTATAAACAATATGTATACAAACATATAATATACATACTATATATATACCATGTATATGGTATATCGATTTCCAGCTGAGCAGTAACTTTCTCTTTATGTACATACTTAATAAGTATATACATATGTATATATATATGTATTAGTAGCAGAAAGCAGCTGCTATAGCATCAATCTTTCCCAGTTGTATATAGCACAGGCAGTGTCATTATGTTGGACGAACTTTATGACTGACATTTAATTTCCTTTTTTGCGCTCAAAATTAACGGTCTGTTTGGTTGCATAAAAGTGGGATAAAGCACAGATAGAAGGATAAACACTTTGCCATCTTATTGCATTTTAAATGCAATTACAAAGCAACAACAATTACATATCACAAACGCACACACACACACAGACCCAATAGAATTTGCCATAATCCACAATAATTAACTTATTTTGCCAAACACATGCAAAGAATTTAATTTTGTAAAACTCCGAACAATTACCTCAAGTGAGAGCTCACAGCAATATACTAATATATTCACACATTTTACACACATTTGTATTTTGATTATAGTTTTGAAAATTGCATTATTTTGTGTTGATGATTCGAATTTGATGAATGAGACTTTTGGTATAACAAAACTCATAAATTAGCTGGCCAAAATTCGTATTCGAATTTACAAAATTTTTGATGCCAATCAAATGATCTGTCTATGTGTGTGTGTAAATCAGTAGCGGATTATGATATAAGCTTACGGTCATAGTTGACCAACTAAAATATTCTCTTTTGTGTTCAATAGTTTTCATATAATTATATTTATTTGATAAATAATCTCACTCGAGTATGTATTTTACATTCAAATTTCGATGCAGCTCTGTAAGGCTTTAAATACTTTAAAATTTAAGATTACTTTAAATCACTCAAAACTAAATATTGTGTATTGTCTTGTTTATGCATTTTGTTTGTTTATTTGATATAGTTACTTAACCTTCATAAGTTTAGATTTTTCATCTATTTTTTATTGATCTTCCCTCATTCCGTACCTGCTTTGGTAATGTAATAAATAAAAATTCCTACCGTTGAGAATTATTTACATAATTTTGATTATTTTTGTCTAAGCCAGTGCCGAAACATTTGTAGTTAGTTGGCTGTTGCCTGTTTTTGCCATTGCTATTTTGTGTTCTGTATTTGCTGACGAAAGGTTCTGAAAGTGTTTTGCATTATGGAAATTTACGTTTTGTCATTTCAGAGGGCGCGAAATGTCTACATGCAAATTGAGTGTGTTGCAAGTTGCAACTATGTATATAGTAAGTATGTATATATATTTATATATATGATGAGCAGACAAATTTACTATACTACATATATATATATATATATTGGCAAAGATAATTTAGTACATATAACCGACAAAAGAGATGGAAACTAAACAGATTGAAATTGAGATATAGATATAGATATAAGGTGGAAGATTTGTGAAATAAATGTTGAATTAATTTAAAAATTTAATGAAATAAGAAATAAAAGCAGATTTTTGATAGCAATAAAAAGTAATTATACAAATTTATTTATTGATGAAAATGATTGGTCGCATTTTATAATACAAGAAACATCAGATATTTGTTCTTTAATGGTTATGAAAATATCAACGGAATATCTAGGAATAAATCAATAAATAGCTCAAGTATTTTGTTTAAGACTTAGTATAAATCTTAGACAAAATGATGTCTTGAATCTATACAGAATCAGAATAATTGTATATTTTATCTTAAACTCAAAAGCGATCATAAAGCACTTTAAATGATTTAAACAAACGAGACTATTGAACCTGAGGTAATGCGAATTGTATGGTAAACAACGGAAAGTTTAAAAAGTAAACTAATTTAAAAAGTTTAAAGTAAATAAAATAAGTTAAAGTAAATAGGTTGAAAGAGAAATGTTTATCTATATCCATATACAACTTATTTAAATCAAAATATATGGAATAATTTTTATTATCAAATCGATAATCGTTAGTGAAACATTTGTCTGGTGGCTGGTTGCTTGTTTTTCGATTTGTTTGTTTTAGTTTGCATTTGGCAACTGCAATCTTAACGAGACTCTGCTCTTCCTGCCACAAAATGTATACGAATTCATGTATCAATGTGTGTGTGTGTCTGTGTCTGTGTGTGCTGCGCCGCTTGCCAATACATTAAATTGCAATTTTAATTTGTTTAGCATGCGGCGCTCTTCCTGCCTCTATCTCTGCTTCTATCTCTTCTCTCTCTTTTCTCTCGGTATCTCATTCTCATTGTACCACTTGGCGTATGCGTTATAATCAGACAGTGGTATACATATGTATGCATGCATGTATACATTTATATATATATATACATATATATGCACTCATGCCTGTGTCTGCATTTTTAATGCTATTGTTGTTGGTATTGCTATTGCAATTGCTGCTGTTGCTGCTGTTTTTCCACCTGCAGCTGCTACCCAACAACAGGCAACAACAGAAATGTTGAGTGTGAGGAGAGAGATACTTTGCGGCATTAAAAATTTAAACTCGCATTGCAGTGTACAGAACCAGCTGAGTTTATAGGGAAAATGCCTGAAATGAGGGCTCAGATAACCCTATGAAAAGCATCCTTTATCCTTCTTTTAACATTATAACAAATAAACGTATCTGGCTTTATGTTCAATTTGTAGAAATTGTCATTTCATTTCATTGAAATGTCTAAGTATATATACTAAAAATATATGTATATTTCTTATAGAGAAGATTAGATATATAATCTATGCCAATTTATGTTATGTTTCATTGATTAGTCAAGCATAGTTAATAAATCTTATCCTCTCTCTCACTCTCTCCCTCTCTGTCTGGCTAAAAATGCCTTCAATTTTTTTTTGGTAAGTAGCCAACAAAAACTGCATTCATTCATTCACAGAAGATCATCCAATACGAAAAACAAAGTAAAAGCAAAACAATTTACACTTGGAAATGCCATCTTAAAGGGGTGAGGGGTAGAAACATAATTAGTTATAGTAATTAAATGTATGTATATATACTATTTAAATGCATATGCAAATAGCAATTTATTAAGTAATTTCATTTCCTTCCCTTTCCTTCTACAAATTAATGAGACACCATCTAGGAATTTGCGTACATCAAGTAAAGTGAATATCAACGAACGACCTTCAACATGAAATGCGACGTAAAATAAATTTATCTCAATTATATATATAGAAGATACTTATATATATATATATATATCTAGTATATATATATATATACATTTATTTATACGTTCATCTCGACGTCTCTCATTTTGGTTTGCTTTTGGGGGAGTAAACTTTAAGACAAGATGTGAAAAATTCTTCTTGCCGTTTTTCGCCTGTTTGTTTTACATTCACCTTGGCAGCGTACGAAAAACACACAAAAAATCAAGTGAACAGAAAGAGAGAGAGAGAGAGAAAAAAAAAACAGCAACAACCAAAAATTAAAATTTATTTTTGATATTTTTGTGGTTGGGCGGCGTTTTTAAAAATTGAATGAGATATTTGTATATGTGTGTGTATCTAAGGCAACAGTAAATAATGACTATAGCAGAAATAGGAAATTGATCAGAGAAAAAGGGTCGTGACGTAGGTATAAATACAACCACATAAGCTCAGCTATTTGCTGCGTTTCTAACTACGTCACTAGACATCCAGCCGCGTCATTGTCAGTGGCATTTGAATACTGGAACGTGGGTGTTGCATGCGAAAATTGAATAAGTGCCGGGAAATGGCAAATATTTAAAAATATGCAAACAATAAGTTACATAGAATGTGCAAGCTGACAAAGCTGATTGTCCTAAGGAGTACTACGCAGTCCTTACGATTTACTTATATAATAAATTTAGATTTTTAGTAAATGAAAAATTCATCATTTTATCTACTTGAAATGGCATATAAACAAGTTTCAACTCCTTTAATTATGGAAATTCTTATAAAAGACAGCAGAATTACTTTTTGTCTTTCAAGTGAACAAAGACTGAATTTTCTCTGAGTTCTTTGGCACTATCAGTATCACATTATTATAGAATAGGGAGTGGAAATGGAAAGGATAAGTTTACTTCAAAAGTTGGCCTTCTCGGTCTTACTCTGGACACTTGAATCTTAGAATCTTTTACAAGTAAAGATTGATATGAAAGGATAGAAGCATGTAAAAATTAAAAGCAATTTCCATACGATGTGATAACAATTTCCTGTATCTTAGATTTTCATATCCTTTAAGAGACTCCTAAGATAAAACATTGTGCCGAAAGTTAAAGATATTCCCAAATGGATAAGTCACTCTTCCAGCCTATTCATGATTCAGTCTTGAAATCATCAAAATAGTCCATTAAATTCAAAAAGGAATCCGTCACATTTCCACATTTAACAGCAACAAATGTCACATATCTTATGCCAGTAATTCAAAGCCAAACCTCAAGTCAAAAGAAACTGATATTTCAATGTTTAAGAAATTGAAACCAGTGGCCTATATCCGTCACCTCCCTTAACTCCATTCTGACAACTTTTGCTTTTACCTCTTATTTTTCCTTTTGCCTTACATTTCTTTCGCCACGCATTCAATTTGTCATTCATTTTAAAGAGTTTTCCCTGTTTGCCTCCTCGGAAAAAATAGCAAAAAGGAAAACCAAAATAGAAAAAAAAAACGCTACTGCTTATTTATGTAGAAATATTTTTGCGCCTTAAATGACGCCAACAGACGAGAAGCTGGCCAACATTTTTATGCACATTTTCTGCTTTTTGGCTTTTTAAATGTTTATACAAGCATCTATGTATAAAATTTATACTATATAATCATAAATAATGCACAAAATTTTCAAGTGTTTGCCATTAATGATTTATTTAATATTGCTGGAAAATAATAAAAAATATAACAGAACACGGCAAATATTTCCATTGCGGTTCAGCAATTTCCGCTTTATAAAAAAGTGAGAAAAAATTGAAAAACTTTTTCATTTCCTGTGCATTGAAAGTTTCTGAAGCAGCAAAGATCATTTTAGTATTTGTTTATTTTTTTGTTTTGCTAGTCCTAATTGGTCACATTTGAAGGGTTGGGCCCTAAAAGGAAATTGAGAAATCAGCTTATGCACCATTAGCACATAATTCACCTGCTACAACAATAACACAATTGTTGTAAACAGTTGCTTAGTGAATAGAATATGGGATACACTACATGAATTGATGATGATTTTGCATGTAGAAGAGATATGGAATAGTTTACCAAAACAAAGAATCATATTATCTTAGTCTTGTCTATCTTGTGCTAGTCCATTCATTAGTTGTTTTGGTATAATAGATATAGATATAGATAACTAAAGATTGCCTTTCTCTATAGCCAATTTTAATGAAATTTGGTGGAGTTATAGCTTATACGCTATAAATTATAAGTTCTTTATTTAAAACTGATGTCTAACATATTAAAGCAGAAATCTGATTAAGTAACTTGAAAAAGGATCCCACTAAGCAAAAGCTAAGAACTAGCTGAGAAGATAAATCGTATAGTTTATTCCCACTGATATCGAATATATACAAATTAAAGATTATTCTTATCCTGTTACACAAATACCTTCACCTTAAATATACCATTCTAATCTATAGGGTATATAGCCATGAATAGGTGACAAACCTGTGAAAAAGGTTTGCCAATTGAACACTTTCTTCATTTGAACCCTCTCCCGCCCTTCATTTCCTGGGCTGCCTCCTACCATTTCGTGTCACCTGTGGACAAGTATTTCCGTTTGTTGTTATTTGCCAATTTGAAGAGAGAAAACAGCCGGAGAAAATGGAGACGACAAAAGAAAGGCAAAAGGAGAAGGCAAGTAACCCTTTTTTTTAGTAAGTTGGTTGGTTGGTCTTTGTTGGGTTTGGTTTGTGGGCGTGCCTGGTGGCCGTAACTGTAAATCACAACGCCTGTGTGCGGTTAGATTCCACCTATACCTCTATTCGTATAGCATTTTGTAGTCTTTATTTTCTTTTTTTTTTTTGTTCTTTGTCGTTTCCTACTCTTTGCCTTTTTCATTTTTTTTTTTTTTTTTAAATTGCTCCGCCAGTGGTAGTCATTTTTCATGCTACATGCCTTTGCCATGGCTTCCAACTACTTGACACATCCGTTTCCGTTTGAGTTTCGACTTGCCTTTTGTCTTTACTTAAGCCACTTTTTTTTTCGTTCCCCCTTCCTCCCTTTGGCGTCCATCTTATATGACGTTTATCCTTCAGCACCTAAACTTTAATTCTCCTCCGGGGGACAAAAACATAGCGCAAAAAAAAGAAAAGAAAAAAAGGAATCATTTGGTTCTATTTTCTCTTTCCCTTTTGTTTTATGCCTTCAAAATTTATTGTTTCTGACAATGGAAACGGCGTCGGCAAATGTTTCCTGATCACACACAGAGTGCGAAAGCCTTATCTATGGGGATTCGGGACCCTTTTTTTTTTTCTTCTTCCTTTGCTTTTTTTTTTGTTTCGAACATTGTCGTATTTTATTGAAATTCATGTATTTTTAAAAGCTCTCTGGCCCATTTTGGGCTACGACTCTAAATCGTTTAAGCATTTGTTTTTCTGATGATTTTCGTTGATTTTTATACGAGGAGATTTTGGCACATTTTTTTCTTTCTTTCTTTCTTGTATTCTGTTTTATCTAGACATAAAAGTTAATGTTTTGCAACAGTATCATGAGGCTGAAATGTTTATTGGTTGCCTTTATTAAACCGTAGTTAGCAAATAGAACCAAAAATACGGATAGCAAAAGAGAGAAAAAGAAAAAAGTGTGAAAGATAAAATTGAACTCTGATAGATTTGACTTGATTTGATGATGGTATATATTATAGGTAATAAACTTTGGCTAGTTTTCTAATCTTGTTTTTTTGCCTGTTATCACAATTGGGTTCATGAATTTATATAGATTAACTAAGAGACTAAATTTCAATACATTTTTATTTCTTTTGCATAAGAAAATTCATTACTTTTGGTCACACTTTTCCCTAGTGTTGGTTAAGTACTGCAGTTATCAATGCTTCCTAATGCATAAGAGATCCATTATATCGCACCGACCTGTCAATATGCTATTAAATTGTAAAAGAACTTGACTAGTTCCGTAATCTAGACATTATCGGAATTGATACTTTTATGACTGGGACACAGAAAATTTATCAGTATTATGGCAAATACTCTTCACAACTGATAACAACAACAGTTGTTTGTTAGTGTAGCACAATCTGTGACCTTATCATTGCAACTACTATTATCACTACTGTAAAATACATACATACATATGTATGTACTTTATATCTATAAACTATTGTTAGAACTTACCACCTTCCGGCTCTGAATCATCTATATAGATCATACTGTTGTCTGGCCCTTTGGCTCTCAGTTCTCTCAGACGTTGACCCGTGTTGAAGCAGTTAACTTTTATTCTCTTTCACTTGGTAAGATATATATGCTCTGTATATATATATATTTGGGTTTGCTTTGCAGTTTATAATGCTTTTGATCTATATATAATATATGTATATATTATTATAATGACACACACATTATACACACATTTCGCGGCACAAAGAAACTTCACTTGATTTCTTCACTTCTTATTATTGATTCATATTTTATACATATATGAAGAATATTTTTGTTGTGCGTTGTTGATTTTATGATATTTTATTTGCGCACTTTAAAAAACGGACTAGAATTATTATTTGATATTTTTGGTTATTTTTACTTTATTTATAGACATCAAACACGTTGCGTATACTTGATTTTTGCCAATACCGACACATGAAAAATCTTTTCTTTTCTTTTCTTTTCTTCTATTTATTTTTTGCGCCCCTTCGTTTCTTAGATGGCTTTTTTGTTGTGTGTTTTTCTGATGATGGCGAGCGAGCGTTTTGCCTCAAACTGTTTTTGGCCAATGCCTCATTATTTGATTTGAGTTGCTTGCTCGTTTGTTAACCCATACAAAGACACAATAAATTCACACATACATAGATATAGACGCAGACACATACATTATATTACGTATTTCCTTTGTGGTTCGCTCTTTTGGCGCTCCGTTTTTATAAATGTATGTGTATCTGCATGTCTATCTCTCCATATGTGTGTGTGTATGCATGTGTGTGTGTGTGTGTGTTTTGTTTTTGGCTGATAACTGGGCAGAGCGTCAGCGTCAGGCCGGTACCGCTTGTCGCTGTTGCTGTCTCCGTTTGCCGATTGACTCTCGTTCTAGTATTGTATATATGTATATATAGCTATAAATAAATGAAAGAAAAACCAAAAGTACATGAGAAATTCCACAACACCGAATTTTGTATACCCTTGACAATGATCATTACCAATGATCAGCAAAAGATTTCGGGTAACCTTCTACCCAAAGCAAAGATCAGTCAAAGGTTTAGTAGAATCTTCTGTCCATAGCAAAGAGGTTTGCCAACAACAAGTATAACTTGATCACTTCTAAACTAATCAATTTCCAATTGGGCCCATTTGTTAAGAACTTTTACCAACTTACAAATATCTACAATAATTGCAGTTCTCTATCACATTTATTTATGTTTTTTCGAAACCGAGTGTCTAGTATTAAGTTTAACGTCTGACAATGTTGTTCGTGTACTGTTGTTTTGATTGACCGACGATCTTTCGGAATCACTGATCGGTGTATAAATATATAATTTAACGCCATGTGCCACAGGAATATAGGAGGCTCTCATACAATTATTCGAATGTTCGATCTTAGCCTCTCCCGAGAATGAACCAATTGATAATCTCTGATGGGATACACTTCTCATTGAATTGGCCGATACGATTGATTTGCGAACATTGCTGGGACGATCGGATGGTGTCTGTGCTACAAATTCAAGGGATTCGGTAGGCATTATGTTGGAAATGGAACGGGCATTGGCTATCTCCCGCCAATTGTGAACCATAATTCTCATACTGGCTCTGCTGTTCCGTTCGCTGGATGTCCTTTTTGGATAGGCCGCCATCGTATATCCCTGGGCTTTGACAATTGTTGGTATAACATTTATTCCACGATTATCCGTTGACCATTGTGTGCATTTTTTTTTTGTTTTTTTTTTTTCTAAAGGAAAGGTGGGTGAGTGTTAGTGTGAAATGTTTACATGGCTATTTCTTCTTGTGGTAAAAAAAAATCAAATTTTATAAAACTAATTTTCGGTTTGTTTCATTTTGTTGAAATTGTTCACTGATCAATATTTAGATCCTACATGGAGAATGAAAAGTCACAGTTTTCTTTATAAATTTAAAATAAGTTCTCAAAGTTCTTCTAAAGTGATGTCAAAGAGGGAAATTTTGGACTTGAAGGAGCTTGAAATATATAGTGAAGAAATATATAGGAAACTGATATCGAGGCAGCTAGCGAGAAGATTTTTTTCCTGTAAAATATAAAAATGTTTCAAAATGGTAAACCATATTAATTGTCGATTGCCTATAGGAATAGATAAATAAGTCTGTGTTTCAATGTTTAAGTTTAAAATTTCAAATAGAAAGAAATTAGTTTAAGAGCAAATAAATAAAATAAGATATAATATGTTATAGGAAATGTTATAGAAGTTTATAAGATCAGGTCTTTCTATGAACTTTTAGCCTATGGGACTAGCTTTTTGTTACTCCTTGACTGTAGATTTCCAAACCTTTGACTTAAACAGAATAGGATTAGGATTTTTGATCTTAAATCAAATTAATCTAATCCAATTCAATTCTTTATATTTTGATAAACCATTTACTGGTCGACTTTTTAAATCAAAAAGGATCCAATTGGAACTAATTTAAACAATGATAAAAAGATGATAGATGAAACCTTTAAAAAAATGTATATGCTGATACAAACATCCGAGTTCTCTACATATCCTCTCCCTTCTCTGTATAAAGGCTCTAAGGACGCGTTTACTACATATATTTCACTATCTTCGGGGAAAGGGGATAAATGAATATCCCCAATTTTACAAGAGTATTGGAACAACCAAAATACATACATATGCAATATGTAGTTGTATTTGTATGTATAGATCTAACTTCGCTGTTGTTATAAAAATAAATTGCAAAGCAATTTGTATCTGGCACTCTCTCTCACTCTCTCTATCCCTCTCTGTGTCTATCTCTCGCTCAGTTTCTATTTCTCTAACATTTTGTAAGCAAAATGAAAATGATTTTCCCTGTTGTCGTTTTAGCACATTTTTTCATACTTTTGTGTGTGTGTGTGTGTGTCTAAATATATATGTATAGCTAGGCCAGGCTATATGACTTCCTATTCCCGTTCGGTTGGCTCGTCTTCTTTTTTTTCGTGCTGCCCCTGTCACATTTTCGCAACTTGTTGCCGCCGTTGGCATCCATACATAGATATATATGTATTTATATGTACATATATATATACTATGCATATGTGTCACGTTTTGGTTTAGATGTGCTTCTTCTTCTTCTTCAACATATACATAGCTATAGTATCTATGTGGATAGTTGGCTGGGTATTTGTCAGATTAACTGCTCGTTATATTACACAAACATTTTCCACGCGACCTTCATTGAAATTGCCAAAGCTTATCTGATTTACATAGTTTCAGATGAATTCCAATAGATGGAATTGAGTAGATAATAGTAGATTAGCTAAAAATCCTTCAACTTTAACACTCTTAAATGCGCAACTAAAGTAAATTTGCATATTGTCAAATGGTGTTGCCCATTAGAAGCTGGTATTAAGAGGGATTTTACACTTTGAATGTTAGTTAACTATTAAAAAAGTGATTTTTATTTGGAATTGAGATTTTCTATTGGAATCATTTGTTTGTTTTAGTTGACTAATGGTTATACTATCTTGTGTTCTATGTACTGCAGAGTCATAAAGAATCTTATGACTTAATAACTCCAATATATCAATATACCCCAGATGATAGCTATAGTTGATTAATGAATATACAACTTTGTTCTACTTTTTTATAAGAGGAGGTAACCTCCAGAGAAAAGCTAAAGAAAGAGTATTGCTGGTGATAAAAATAGACATTATGAAGAATTTTCTTATTACTCAAAGAAGAACTTCTACTTAAAATCTTTGCTTTGATACGACAATGAGTCTTTCTTGATATTTACTTTCTAAAAATGAAACATTTGACTGACGTAGTTATTCCTGTCACTTCAGCTTAGCACTCAACGATTCGATTTATAAACTTACAATTTTGGCTAGAGAATGTGAAAGTTACTGTTTGTCATTTGCTTGGTAACATATTTAGTTGAATGTATTCACTTGAAGAAAATTTGGAATATATTCTTGAAGACCTCTAGTAAGTAGTAGTCTTCTTATACTATTACTTTTTGTTTTAATAGATTTGGAACTAACTTTCATAAAAGACTTTTTCATTTTTGCTCTTTCCAGTCATTAACGCCCAAGATGGGAAGTCTAAATTGAACTGTAAAGGTGGTTTTTATATATGTATATATATGCTTTCAGTATATACATATATAGTGATATTGCAGATATAATGTTAATAAACTATGGCTAGCTTGGTATTAATTTCTTTTCAGAAATTGTATATAAAAGATACCAAATGCAAGCTAACTAAAAGCCAAATTTAAAAGATATTTTACAAATTGATTCTTTGATTTTCATAATACCATTAACCGATTACCATTATAGCTTAAACTCCTTAATATTTATCTTCCCCTAACCCACTTTTCCGCTAACCACAGGCAAAATTTTTAAATAATACAAAACGAATCATTTTAATAATATTCTCCTAGGTATACCCATAGCTTGGTTACTTTGAATTTCAATTGGAAATAAAAGTCATATCTCAAATTAAAGCAAATTGATTTAAATCTCGACCTTGCAAAAAATGTTGAGTCAACAATTGTGATATAATTTAAATAAAATTTGCCCACAATTAGATTATATTTAGCAAATGTAGTCATTTGAAGGGCATTCTCTAATCTTTCTAAAAGGAATGTGTGAACTATAAATAATTGCATAGCCTAAGCTAGAACAGCGGATCTCTTAACGCAATTATCTTGGTAAACTTATTCGGTTACAGTTCTTCTATTTATATATGGGTTACCAGTACGTCTGATAAGAATAGGCGAAATCGAAATAACACGCCTCCCCTCCACACACAAATACACACACAAAGAGAGCCCACAAAATGATATCTTATCAGACGGAAGAATGCCTAATTGCCGGACGGGCACGCCGTCTACAACCGACAACATTATAAAAGGTGGCCATGCGTCATGACCAGACACAGACACTGACACAGACCATGCAGCAAAACAGATGGAGTGAGACGTGGGGGATGATTTTGCACTTGGATATCTAATTGGTTTGTCTTTCGACTTGGTGAATCCCAACTTAAAGTGCTTGAAAAAAGAAAAGAATGAAAGAAAATAATGATGAAGACAACGACTCCTCTTCTTCTTCTTCATGGCCACATAGACATAGTAAACGAACGACTTGGCAATAAAAACAAAACAAAAAAAATTACGTATACGCGCAGTTGGCAGCAGCCGTCGAAGCTGCTTTCACCCATCGACCACCCCGTGCGCATTGGCCACTGGTTTTGCCCCTGGTCAGCGAAAAATAAATAAACAAAATGCTTGGGCCAGCAACAGCCAGCCAGTTGGTAGCAGCCACTTGATGCGAACGTGCCCAGATACGTTTGTGGTCTGGCACCGGATCCTTCTATATATGTATACATGTGTGTATGTGTATATCCCCAACACAACATAACACACACACAAGAGTGGTTAAAAAGCAGTGGGGGGGTAGGGGCAGAGAAACTTTAAAGTCCAAAGTAAACAGTAAAACGCTGCCTAGGACTAAGCTGCAGTTTGATTTGCACAGGTTTCGGCCCTAAATGCACTCGGCTTTGATGTCACAGACCGCTTACACCGCACCGCATCCTTACCCTACCTACCCCCCTAACCTTTTCTCCCTCCCCCCTTTTGCCTGACTTTGGCTTTGTTTTAAATAATGCAAATCCTTTAAATGCGCTAAACGCGACTGGTGGTCGGTCTGCCCTGTTTTTCCTCTGTCTCTTTGTATAAGTGTGCGAGTGTGTTTATGGGTGTGTGTGTGTGTGATGTTTTTTTTTCTTTCTGCCTAAATCGAAAATCGTGAGAGCGGCACGTTTTTGTTTTCCAACTTGTTCCCTTACAAATACCGGAAACTTTAACTTTGTCATGAAATTTGGTGTAATTAAATGGGAAAAGATTATTGTAATTTGATCGCTGACATTAAGAGAAATTTGGAAGGGAAACTATTTCTATTTATTTATAGAAAAAAATGTTTTTAGAATTTAATATTTGTTACAGAGAATTATTTAACTAAAATGCATTTTATACAAACTCTAATCTATTTCAGTTCTTTTGAATTTTATTTGTTTTCTAGCATAAAAATGGCAAATTTCATTTGGAATATTATTAAATAGAATATTGATCACTTCTTGTCTTGATTTATAATCTAGAAACTGTTTACAAATTGTAAAGAAAATATATTTTTTGATATGCTGTCTATATTTGTATTTTCAATAGGTTCAAATTGAATTTAAAATATTTTCTGTTTCTGTATGAAAAATAGATAAAAAATGCTTTATGCACAATACATAATTTTCTACATTACAGCTTATCTCTATGATCCTCAGACCATATGTGCTTGTGTATATACATTTATATACATAAGTACAAATATTTAAGTAAGTACATTCATTATTATTAGAATTTAGATGGATCGTTTGGATTTGGGAATCAAATTCTATGTATCAAATTAAAATCTTTGATCGAACTTTGCTTTTTTATTCGTATATGTAATAGAACGGATTTACTCAAGTCCATTGTGAATAATTGCGTTCTATCTATAATTCTTTGCCCTCTTATCTATACAAAAGAAATTTAATCGTTTAACTACCTTTTCCGATTGACAGACTAAGACCAACTTAAGCTTCTTTGTTCAATTGTTTTGTTTAACCTTTTAGTCTTTAAGAATTTGGCAAATCCTTTGGTAAATTTTTGGACTTTACTAGTAGACTTTTTTAGAGGTATGTCCTATTGAAAGTGACTTTTTATGCTTTAGACTGATCTGATCTAACTGGTTATATGCGAACTCTAGCTAAGCAGTGGGCCTTTCTGTAAAATCTTTCTTATCAACATTAAGTGAAATTTTAGAGTTTTTATTATAACGTTTAGTGGATTTTTTGTTTACTTCGTGTGGTTATTATTCCTTAATAAATGCTCTTCATTCTATATAATAATACTTTTATTTTAACTTATTTAGCCAATTGTTTTTTTGTAGATTGAATCTAATGTATTATATCTATAGCATATGAAGATACTCTTTGGCAATTTTCGCTGTTTCGCCAGTATCAGCCAATATCCACATTGATCACTTGAAGTGATTTCTATTCAAAAATTTTCACTTCAACATACATATATTCCACAAAGTCACAAAATTTCACCAAAATACTTTTGATTTTATAGATTTTATAAAGTCACAAAACGTGCTGAACCAAACTTTAAATACCGATCGATAAATACCAAAACTTACTGCAATTTTTCTTTTTTTTTTTTTTTTTTGTGTAATGAAAGCCTGCACTTTCTTTTGATGTCTTCTCTTCGATTTAATCAATCACCTTAGGTGAGTTCAATTTGATGCCCTTAAATTGATTAGCAAAGAAGTTTTTCAACACAATCTAACTTGGAATCAGAAACTAAGGCCAAAGAGCATTTGAGAGTTTTCATGAGATTGCAAATAACTTTGTTGCCGAGACTCTACTCTACTCTTTCTGTGTTCTTTTTCTTTTTGTTGTTGTTGTTGTTACGGTTGTTGTTGGTAGTTGTCATAGTTGTTGTTGGTTTTACTTCCGCTTGCGCACCTTGGCAAAGCCAGAACCAGAGCCAGAGCCACAGAGATAGAGCCAGGGCCAGTCGACGATTTGAAATGTTTTTTGCGCCAACGATATTTTTTTTTCTTCTATTTTCCTAGGTTTTATTTTTGTTTTTTGTTCGCCTCCTTTAGTGTTTTCTGTTTTTGTTGTTCTCTCTTTCGCTCTCTCTCTTTTTCTCTGTGTATAGTAAAACTTCTGTTTGTTATTTAGTGTGCACGAAATCGTTTAGCTACCGTTAGCAACTGCCCCGACCTGGCCAACTGCCTGAGCCTGCATTTTCAATTGTTTCGCTTGAGTTTTAGCCAGGGATATTTTGTTTTTATACACTAAATTCTATCTGCATATAGTTTTTTCCTTTTATTTGGATGTTTGTTTGTTTGTTGCACAGTTTTCACTTCATAAATGTTTACATATCAATGTGAATACATTTTTTATTTATTGCAATTTGTTGCCGTTGTTATTGTTGTTGTTGTTTATCTTCGTGACATTTCCCGCTCAAAATCTTGTGCGTCTCTCGTCTGGCTTATTGCACACGCAACTGGCCTAGCAACAATTTTTCAATTTCAATCAAGTTTCGAAAATGTTTTCGGCATTCGGGCCGGGCTGGCATTAACTACACACACACACATATATATACATTTCTCTCCATTTGTATACATATATACATATGTTTGTCTGTATGTATGTATAAGTTCTGCCTCGTGGCTCTATTTTCGTTGCACAATTTTCGAAATGCTTTTCTTTCGGTTTTTTCCGTTTTTCATTTGTTCTTTTTTTTCTTTCTAGCTGATGTTGCTGTTGTTGTTGTTGTTGTTCTGCATGTTGTTGGCGCAACATAAAGTGAAGCCAAATGTGTGTATTTTACCTCGAAGTGAAAAAAACTTCATTTTTTTTCTACTTGTTTCTCCTATGCAGTTTGTAGGGGGTAGGGAATGGGGCTTGGGGTGAGTTGGGTTGAATAGCTAATAATAAAATCCCGAATACATCACACGCAGCATTGGTCCATTAGCCTCAATATAAGTACACATATATATTTTTTTTTTTTTGTATGTGGGCGGACAAACAAAAAGGGGGAGTGGAGGTTGTGGTACGTGAGGCAAAGCAGGCGAGTAAATTTTTCGAATTACATTTTAATGAATGATTGCAATGGAATGGAATGAATGTATATACGTATATAAAAACGTATAATTCCACTTAGAAAAACAAATAATAAACATATATTTAAATTTTTTTTAAATTACTCATTTTTGTTGTTTTCCTATATAGTATAGATTTGTTGTTAGGTTCCGGTTTATCTCAACGGTCCTGTGGCGCAATGGATAACGCGTCTGACTACGGATCAGAAGATTCCAGGTTCGACTCCTGGCAGGATCGAAGTTAAAAATCCCTTTTTTTTTCATTCTTCAAATTTGTTCGTTTCTGCAGTAGTTAGCTTAAATAGCCATAGCTTAGTAATACACAAAATTACTAACTTTGATTCCAATTTATATAAATTTTAACCTAAAATTTGATTTAATTTTGACTGAGAGATAAAATATTCTATTGAAAAAGTTTATCAAAAGAACTTCTATACCTGTTTAATATATTTGAATACTATAAATAAAAACAAATTTAAATTGGTTAATATGTATGTATATAAATAAACAGGATTATTTAAGAACCCTAAGGCAGATCTAATAGAATAGATTCCTATCGATTTTTGTTTACTTAAGCAACTTTCCTATTAGAAAACCTGAAAGATCGTCATCTTTAATTCTACAGAAATTTTTACTTTTAATGAAAGTACCAAATATGAACAAAATATATATCATCATCAGATCCTATTTGTCTGATCATTTATATATAACGAGATAAAGTAATTTTATGCTTTTGTGTTATGTTCTAATCCACTTGCCCCACTGCAATTGAATAAATCTGTATGATCTAGTTTTTGCGAAATATTTTCATTTGGTTTTTTTTTTTTTTTTGTTTTCCCCTACATTGGCATTCCAATGTATTGGTTTTGACCTTGCTCTATAGAGAACATTTCATTCCACCCACTCGCATTTATATAGACATAATTCTTTGACCCCCTGGGGGAAAATCGGTTCTATGTCTATGGGTATGGGTAATGGTTATGGTGTATGTATGTATTATTTTGTGGGGCCTTTTAGCCATCATTCCAAATCAATTAGTGGGCCTTTCATCTCGACTGGCTGTGCTGTGGTATGTTAGTTTTCTGGGTCATTAATGAGAAATATTCAAAATATGTAGACAAAATGGCAATATAAATTATTTAATTTGAACAAAATGACTTTAGAATTTAATGATATAATTTTTTTTTGGTTCTTCCTTCACCACCTACAATATTTACATGCGTACATTTTATCTCTGTCGGGGTCGATGTTGTCGTTTCTCTCATCGTTCGTTGACTGGCGCCGCATTTTATGACATCTAGAATTATGTATAAATATATTTAAGTGTGTGTGTGTGTGCTATAATTTACAAAAAATAGTGTCAGTTGGCCTTTACAGCAGACGTTGACAGCCAGAGATCAATGCTATATATATACATATATGTTATATCTACATATAAATATAAGCCTTGGACCTTGCTGCTTGAACTTGTGTCAAAGTGGAACAATGACAAATTTGTGCAATCGAGTGTAGAAGAAAATTTCATCTCATCATCATTTTCCTGTTATTCCAAAGTTGATTTTTGCTGCTAGTTAGTTGTTGGCCCACTTCCGGCAATGATTTGTTTACGTCTAATTGGTCCCGGCCCACGTAAACAAATGCTCAGGTGAGTTGTATTTTTAGATCTAAACAAGATTTATCTGTAAGTACGTAGATATTATGGCGTCAGATATGAAAAATATTCTCCACTTGTGATGTGTCTTGTGTCCGTTTTGTTGTAAATCAAAAAAAATAAAAATGTTCTATTGACATTTTTACTCGAGCAGCTGCAAAAATTATGGGTCATCTGGGAGAGGGTTGAAGTAGAACTTTTTGTGGTTAACCGCAAAACAATTAAATTTGATTGCCTTTTAAATCCTTTTGTGAGGTGGTGGGGAGGGGTTTTGAGTTGGGGTTTTTCCCCATCCCATTGTGTTGTGGGGTCGTGTCCTATCTTAAGGTGAAGGCGGATGTCTCGCTTTGACTCTCTAATCCGTTTGGCAAGTTTCATGTCTCGGCACGTACACACTCTCTCAGTTGCTGCTGATGTTGAGCAAATTTATTTTACCACAAGGATTGCCTTGTATTTCGTTGCCTTTGGGTTTGGTTGTGCGGTTACCTCACGGATTTGTTCAAAAAGCAATTTTGTTTATTTGTTCAAGTTTAAATTTTTGTTTAAACGTCCAGTTGTACATATAGCAAAAATGTTCATTGATGAAAATCCAGTAAAAATAATGCCTCAATGGTTTGGTATTTGCAATGAAATAAATATTTAAAGATTGCCCACGCAAATGGCCAGTTCCACAGTTCGTGACGTTACTTTTACTATATCGATTGCGGGGGTGGTAGGGAGTGAGGAGAGAAAGATTGAAAGCGGATGCATAAATTCAATGCAATCTTTAAAATATGCAAGAAAAACTTGGCCAACAGCAATTGAATGGTGTTAAATATAGCATACTTTTAGCCGTTGAAAAAAAAATAAATATTAAGTGTTTTCTGTTTAAAATAAATCTTTAAAAATCACAAACTGTATCAATTGATGGGAAAACAATCATTTACTTTTATTTTAAATCTGTTAATTCTATATACATGTGTGCATACTTCTTGTCTTCATGGTTTGTTAAGCAAAACATTTGAAAAAAAGATACAAATATTTACTTTAAATATTTTTTGTTGATGTTTTTATACTTTTTTCGGCATCTCTTAGTTATATTAATAAAGTTTATTGGAAGAATGAAATGAGAAACTAAAAAGTATAAGTCAATTAAATTTAATGTTTTTCATTAAATGCACTTTTTCTTATTTCATTCTAAGGATTATTGAAATTTTTGCATTTATTTTTAATTATAATTTTGTTTAGTTTTATAAGAATATTTCTTTTAATATTGTTTACTACATCGCAAAACTTGTCTTAAGTGTAACTACTCATTTTTTTATTATTATGAAAAGATGGAAAGAGAAACTTGAAACATAATTAAAATTAAAATAAAAATTAAAAACTTAAGTAAAATGTATCTGGTATGAAATTGTTCCTCTTTAGTATTATTCCATCATATATCTGACATTTTCAGTTGAGTGGAAGTCTTTAAAAGGAACTTATATATTATAAGTTATCTGAATGACGCCATTCGAAAATCTATCCCAAGCTAAATCAATGTCCATAATTATGCATACCAATAACAAATTTTCGCATGCAGCATAAAATAATGGCAAGCCATCAGCATGCAATTTATGGCAAATGCAACGCAGCAGCAATAAATTTAATGCAAGGCAAACAAAAATGATGCAAGGGGAGCAGGAGAGGGGAGCATCAGGCATAAGGAAGAAAAAGAAGAAAGGGAGAAAGAAATCTCATCAAAACATACAAAAACCAAGAAAAATATTGAATGCAATTTTATTTGCAGCACACAGATACAACCATAAACATACCCACACACACACGTACTCAATGCAGCTGAAGAATATTTCTGCCTGGCTAGATATATCATAAGGATAACCTGCTTCTGTGTGCGTGTAACTATGCTACTTAGTGTCTGTTGGTGTTTGCATAAGGGACTGCTGCCAGTGCTTATAAGCAACATGCCAAAAGAACCTGTCACACACACAAACACACACAGAAACACACACACACAAACAGAGCACACTCGATAAGGTGCATGCAGCAACCTGGTGAGGAAAGAAGGAGAAGAAATCTTATTTCCTGTCGCGTTACAGCGCACACAATGAAGCATACCATCAGGCGCAACTTAAAAGGCAACTCCGTCGATTCAAGGCGATTCATTTGGCCAACAACCACATGGTGCTGCTGCTGTTGCTGCATTCCTGTGATTCACTGATATGCCGTCATGGTTACCCATCCATCCGCCCACACATACGTCAGTGGATGCCGGCACTTTAAATGAATTTCCTTCTCTCCTTTTGCCTGTCAGTGTTTTTCTTTGGCTTTGCCACAAAAACGTGCAGCCATGCGAGCACCTCAATTGTTGTCCTTTTTTCATGTTGTTGTTGATGTGGATGATGTTTGTTGTTTTTCATGTTGTCCTCATCTGGTCTCTCTCTACTCCTCTTATCAAAAATCTAGTTGAAGATTTTTGATTTAATTTTGTTTTGAAGATGGTTTTGCTTACTGCACGTTTTTGTACTTTTGATTTTGTTGGCATTTGTTTGGCTTTTGCGGTTCTTGACTGAAGGCACAAACCCTAACCCTTTATGCATTTGAAAAAGGCAACGAATAAATTTTGGATTCATAATCCTAAATTGCTATAAAAACTTATTTTCAACTAATGAAATATATGAGATATTTCATACATGTTTTGTATGCAATAAACCAAAGAAAACAAATTGAAATTGAAATTTTTGAAATTGCAATTTCAAATAGAAATAGCCTCAGAGGAGTGCCAAAAGTGGAAGTGAAATTGAAATTGCTGTTTAAATATTTGATACCCTATAATTTGAGTTTGTTGTAGAGGAAGAAATAAGACATAAATAGACTTTCATTATGCAGCTGAAAGTTTTAGGCTCCTCGATTAGGGCTGACAAATTTCTTAAGGATTCTTTATTGAAAGTTTCAAGTTCAATACTTGAAGGCATTTGAAATTGGCTTGGTAAATATTTTATATATAATACATATATCAGACACAAGCCATAAAAATATATTAATAAATAATAATAATTATATAATACTAAATAAATATATAAAAATTTTATATTAGGAAATAATCCTTCTTTCAGAACTTTATTGCATTTTAAGTTCTGATTTTGGTGAACATATTTTATAAATAATTTATAAATCATTTTTGAAAGGAATATTTTCTTCTTGTAATAACATTAATTTCGCTCCAAAGTTTTCATCTACTCTAAAAAATATATTTTGTTTCTTTTCTAAAATTTTAATTTAAACCAAAATTTGGTTAAGTTTAGAACTAAGAAAACTCTAATGTTCACTCTTTTTTTCTAACTTATAACTGATTAAAGCAAATTTTGCATATTTTAAAAGAATCAAATAAAATTTAAGTCATATTTTTCAGATTATTGCTTTGAAAATGTAATCTTAATTTTGAGCATGATTGTAACTTGGGTAAAATAAAATTTTAATCAAAGCTTCATTTTTGCTGCCAAATCAAAGTCTAATCAAAGCAAACAAATGTTTTTCTGTTATATTTTTACACAAATTAGTTTCTTAATGCACAAAGTGTATAAATTTACCAACTTTTTAGTTCGATATTAGTTTTAGTGCCAGAAGTAACAACTAAATTGAAGTTCAAAATGTTTTTGTTCGAGGCAATTTCTGCTTGAGTTGATTACCTTTTACCTCGGGCACCCCTCATAGGGGCTTATTTTCACAATCAAATTAAATACGCTGCATTTGACAGCAAAATAGAAAAGAAGGAAAAAAAAAAACAGAAATAAATGTGCAGCAACAAAGTGTAAAAGTACTTTCAAGGCTACTAGAAACCAGACTAGACAGTAGTCGACCAGTATGGAAGATGGCCAAGAGGGGAGAAATGTAAATGAAATCACAGCAAATTAGTTGTAATTGAATTGCTGACAGTTGTGTGACTTTGCTCATGGCATTGTCGTTTACTTTTCATATACAAGTACATATATATATACATATATACATATTGCATATATTCCCTCTATCTGTTTAATTTTTCTATGTGTGTCTGATAATCGCCTTAAACGTGTTGATGGGCGGTGACCCTAGACAAGGTTAGGACGCCACCTGTCGACAGTTGTCAGTTGGCAATTGTGTGTTTGGTTGTTGAACTTGTTGTTTTGTTGTGTGTGTTGTGTCTATCTACTGCTACTTGCCACATTTGTTGTATTTGCTTGAAAGCAACAAATATTTGATGTTTTAGTCTAATTAAATTAGTTACGAATACCTCGCTCCAAAGGGAAACAAAACGGTATAAATTTCCGTGCGTTTGGTCAAGTTGGGGGAAAAATTTCGCGAGTGTTTACGGTATACGCACAGTTTGTGCTTGTTCGCTGTCCGAGCCTTAACGTATGCAACGGAAAATTGTATTATAGTATAGCTTCTTTTACTTCCATTTTATTTCTGTTTTTTTGCTTTTTTGTTTTATATATATTTTGTTTTGTCCAATACTAAGCCTTACATATGAAATTTCAACATCGTTGTCGTTGTCGTTGCCATTGTGCGATAAAGTTGAACAATTGCACACGTTTTTATGTGCAAGAATGCAAGAAGTAAGTGGCTTATGTGCAACTCCCATAAAGCCAAAGTGAATTATATACTACCTAGTTATAACTGAAAGGACAAAACTCTTACACATACAGAGAAACGCAGAGAGAGAGAGAGACTGTGAGCCAGAGAAACGGAGTAGCCATTGTGTGACCATTGATGTGCAAGTGTATGTGTCTATGTGTGTGTGGAATTGAGAAAAACTTTCATTTTGTGCATAAAATGTAAACTAAATCAAATACAGCTTTAATCACAAAAGCCTAAGATTATACTCTATGAGTTATTCTATTAAGACTTGCAGTTATAAATTTGTTTAAACAACTTCAATGAATAAATCTAAAATCCCAAAGAACAGTTTAAGGGACAGTTTAAGAGTTGGTCACTCGTGTGATTTGGAATTGTGTTTTGACCAAGTTGCCATGTGTAAGATGTGAAGATTAACCAAATTCTAAGAGATTATTAATGATCTTTAAATAAAATAGGAATTGAAATGAACAAACTTCATAAGGATATCCACTACAAATAACTGAAAATAATTTTAAAATTGCCAAAAAGTTTAAAACAATCAATGATTCTCCATAAAAAGATAATTGAAATGGCTTGCAATTAGCATAAAAATAAAACTTAACCAATCTTTGTAGCTGTATGGAACCATATTACTACAAACCAAGTTAAACTTTAAAAATCAGCACTTTAATTATCAGTTCCAAAACTAAATTAAAGGAAACTATATTTAAAAATTAAGCTTTGTGGTTGGCAGACTTATAAACTTTGGGCCTTAATTGAAATTCGCAAAAATATTAATATATAAAAGAAGTCTTAAATTATATTTCGAAAAGAATGGAACCCATTTAAAAAATTTTATTTAATTCTTTAACTATTTTTAGTACATAAAAAATCATAACCAAATTACTTGAACTTTTGGAGAAATTAAAAATCAAAACAAAATTACTTGACCTCATTTTGAAGAAATTAAATATGAATATATTAATTTCCTGACAAATTTGACTTCCTAACGAGAAGTAAATATTCTTTCAAATAAGAAAACTGAAAAGCTGTTGATATTTGCTTGCAATCAGTTTAAGTCACTTAAAACATTTGAATACTTATAAAAGATATTTGTGCTTCTTAAGAAGATTAAAAAAAGCATATACAGATCCGGATGATCTTTATATGAGTAGATTAAGAGTAGATTAAAATAAGTAAAATAGAAAAAACTTGTCTTACATCTGAGTTAAAGTCATGATTTCGAGTCACAACAAACTGAACTTTACAAGTATAATTATATTAAGCTATTGTTGTATTAGTCATTTCGAAGAATATATCACTTAAATCCAACATCATTTCTTGCTTATTCTTGGCACACTTAAATTAGTTTATATCACCCATTATACAAAATGGATATCTCGTTCTGGCCATCCCCTTGGGACCACTCGATTATTTGGCCCTTTAGATGGCTAATTATTCTTGTTGCTTGTACAACTCTTTATCATTTTTATTGGCTTCCTAGTTGAAATTTAAAAACTGTCAGCGAAATATATATGTATGTATATGCCTTAACGGCTAAAGATAAATATAAATTTATGATGACACTTTTATCTACCAACACTATACAATATATATACAGTTATATACAGTAATATATATGTTTGGATATATACATACATATATTTATGTGTAAAGCCAACCCAAAGTTCTCTTTGACCACTTATAATTCTATTAAACTATTAACTTAATTAAACAATACAAACAGCCAAAAGGCAGCCTTTTGTCCTCTTACTATAGCGCTCTCTATCTCTCTCTCTCTGTCTCTCCCCTCTACTGCTGCCTTTCCCTCCCTTTTGGTCAAACAGAAAACAATGACTCTAGGTAGAGGCTCAGCCATTTTTTATGGCGGACAAGTGGAAAAAGTGCAAAAGTGTGTATATGTATACATATGTGTGTGTGAGTGTGAGTGTTTGTTTAAGCCCAGTCATCTATATGCTATACATATATATATGTATATTATATATACATAGTATCTGTATTTTTTATGACCAAACGACCAGCAGCAAAAAAAAAACTCGCCATGCATTTTTACACTAGAAAGCTCTTTAGTATTGCAATCGAGAGAAAAAGAGAAACAGAGAGGAAGAGATTCTCTCTCATAAGATTTAATTATTATGTAGCAACGATTGTTCAATTATAAACAAATATTCAGGCAGTAAAATGCATTTGTATAGAAATTCAGCAAATATGATTGAATTCAAAATAAAATTAATGATTTACAGAAACAAATTTTCAATTGTAATATTTTGCCTCTGCAGTATTTGGGCTAAATTCAAAGTGCAAGCATGTAAATTGAAATTCAAGAGGAAAATTTTTGCATTTGAGAGAAAGAGAGAGAGTGAGAGAAGGCAAATTAATATTCTAAAACAGTTAAAAAAGGCTTAAGTTGACCAACCAGAAAGGAAAGAAAAAAAAACTAAACAACAACAAACAATGTATATATTATAAACAGCTTAAATGAAAAGTTTTAGCCAACCGAAAACCAAAAACCAAGACAAAAACCATTTGAAAACGGTTCTCTTCCTGCAAGTGTCGGGTGTGTGTGTGTGTGTGGTGTAGAAGGTGTGGCTGTGTGTGTGTGTGTGTGTGTGAATTTCAAAGTTGCATTTTCCTGGGCTTAGTGTTGGAGTTTTTTGGCTTAACTTTGTGTCTCTTCCTCTCTCTCTTTTCCGCTGTGTGCGTGTGTGTGTTAAGTCCTGTGACATGTAGCTACCAAAAAGTAAAACCAGAAGTTGGCCATAACTAAATGAACTACAGTGTTGAAGAACTTTCTATCAACACATAAATAACAATCAGTCTGCTGATTTCTTTGTTGCTCTTTATAAAGTGAATATATCTATAAACAAGTCATCTAATACAAAAATCAAAAAAAAAAACCTTCCTCATGGGTCGCAAAAAGAAAATTCCAATGGGCGTAAGTACAAAAGAATAAAAAAAAAAAAATGTATTAAACTTGATTAACTTAGTGTAGATTAAAGTTAGCTGCGCCGCTTAGCTTAAACGCTTCGAAATGGGCACATTTCATTTCCATACCATTTAGAGGCAAAGAAAATTACCAACAACAAAAAATATCCTTATTTGAAAGGGGGGAGAAGCCAATCCAGTCAAGCATCATCCTTCGCTCCACTTTGCACTTAATTTTCTTATATGTTTATTTTTTATTTATTTGCAATTCCGCGTTTACGCGTAAAACACACACACAACAAGAATACACACCCAGTGCACACACACACACACACACACCCAGTCTCTCTTTTAGATACTCAGAGTGCCTTCTTTTTGTGTCTTCAAAAAAAAAATCTGCCAGGTATCGCGAGGTGTTAGTGGTGGTAGTGGCGCCAATGGCAACACCACCACCACCTCGGCAACCTCAACCATCTCAAAGAGTGTGGGCGGCTGCTGTGTACCGCTGGGATTACCGCAACCTTTGCTGCTCGAGGAGAAGAAATTCCTGTTGGCTGTCGAGCGTGGCGATATACCAAATGTTCGCAGGTGAGTAAAGTGGCACGGGTATTCCGCTACCCACCTCTCTCTCTCCCAGCTGGTGCAGTTAGAGGTGAGTTGGGGTTATATGCGGGCCTTTTTTTTTTTTTTTGGGGGAAAGAATCGTGATACCCTATAAGTGCATATGTTCAGGGGGTATGCTGTGTATAGAAAATTTCATCAATATTGAACTGGTTTTCATTGTACCACAGATTGTAGTCAGCTTCATGTTGAGGGTGACTAAATATATTTATATTTCTATATTTAAAACATATATATACTCTACTATTATGCTCTAAGAGAAAACGTCGCCATAGTTCTATGTGTACTATAGTCATTTTTTTATGAGATATAAAGTTGAAAGTTATATGGAGAGAAACTAAAAGGGTTTTGCAACAAAAAATATATTTTTCACTCACATATCTCTTCTAATATTTTAATAATAAAAAGGAAACCTTTGTATTTCTGTATGTTTGTATTGAATAGGCTCAAAAACTATTGGACCGATTTCAAAATTTCTTTTACCAATACTTAGAGGAATTCTTCCAAAAATAGATAGGATTTTCCGTGGTAGTGAAAATTGTGGAGTAAGTCGACGAAAGAACTGTAGTACGTTAACGAATCTCGCGAATGCTGCCTAAATGGTTAGAGATGTATGGTTGACTTCTATATATATGTAGAACTCAAAAATGCCTACAAAAAAAGTCCGAAACAAAGAAATGTAACACGAATAAAAAACATACAAAACAAAATAAATGTCCACCCGTGCGAAGACGGGGCAAGTCGCTAGTAAAGAATATAGTAAAATGAAGTTCAATTAAAGTCTTTAAATAGAAAATTCATTAAAAAATAGATGGAGATAAAATGTTACATTGATGCTTAGCTTAAATGCATACAAAAACCTGAACACTTAAAAAAGAAAAAAATCAATCCAAATCAGTTGACAGTAAAACCAAAAAATATGCTTTGATCAATAACTTGAACGTGTTAAAGGTATGTTAGCTAAAACAGTTTTTGAATGTTTTCCAGTTATCGATAAGGAAGTTCTAATATTCTCAGTACACTATTTTTTTTCCCCCACTGTCCTCTTAATATCTCGTTTCCACTAAATTCTATTGCATTTGGTGTAAAGCTTTGCATTAGATTACTTTCAAAAAAAAAATTTTTTTTTGTCCATACATTTGCAGGATATCATTATGTTCGATCTATATATAATTTCAAATTTTATATATTGTAGGTACTCCTCCTCCCCTTTGTCTTTGTTGTTATTCTCATTTTTTTGCTGTTTTGTTTAAATGATGCCGCGTCGAGAGACTCGCTCGCAGGTGTCGATGGGCCGCTGCCGGCTGGCAAATGTCTGTGGGTAACATAAATCCCATCAACATCAGCCACCATTTTGTTGTTGGGTGGTTTCAATTATTTGCATAGCATTGCCGCCCCCTACACTTCTCCCCCCTGTCTGCCTGTTATGTCGCCTTGGCCCCCGAGGGTGTGAAATTGTTACCCAACTTGTATCTTCCTCTGTATATGTGTGTTATATCCTTATCCTGCATCCTGCTAACATGCCACTTAATAAGCTCTTCTTCCGGTCGTTTAAAATACATTTTAATGAATTTACAATTAATTTTGTTTATATTTTATAATGCATATTTATTCAAAGAGCATACAAAATATATCATCAAGTCTCTATTCACAGAGGGTAAAAAGCTATTGAAGAGCTAGGCCGAAGTTCAATGTATTTATCCTTAAATATTTCAACGTTAATGATTGGTTTTATGGATCAAGTTTACTTCACAGTAATCTTGATCATTGATGACAGGTTTTCCGCAGATCAGAATGCGATCGATGTATTAATATATGGAATAAGTGAAATACTAGCTTCTTGTTCAAATCTTGTTCAAAGCTAATGCAATGCTTCTTATTGTGAAAGGAGATGCTGTATGGGTGAAGAATCACCTATGGAAGACTTCCTCATTCAACTTACCAAAACCAAATAAAAATTCATCACTCGTTGGCAATGTGAAATTTCATTACGTTCATACCACATTCACGTAACAATATTTATTGTTTTTCCCATTGTAACTAATATACATATAATATACAACTAATATACATAAAAGGGGATTAATTATTTGGCAAGTTGAAACGTGAGTAGTACCTGTTAATCGGTTTTTGGCTAATAATTGATCAGGCATTTGGATCAAGCTGCGCATTTACAAGTGTGAGTGTGTTTGTGTGTATGTATTGTGTGTGTGTGTGTGTGGTCTACTTGGTGTATTTGGCAATTAAGATTTCAAAGAACGATAAGGATTATAACTTTTCATTTCGTCCAGTGTATAACGATACATAATCTTTGATGGTGGATCCTCTTCGGAACCAATTGAATCATCTTCCTCATGATGAATCTCAACCGTATCCACAACACCAATGCCCTTCAATTGGCATGCTTGACGATATAGCTCCTCCTCGCGATCCACATAAAATTGACAGGTTGTCGGACCCAATTGACGTTGATGATGTTGTGACGATGTGGGCGATGGTGGTGGCACCAATGTATAAACCGGAGACGTAACTGTATAAGCACGTCCCGGCGGTGAAGTTGGTGGTGCTCCAAACCAATTTTCATGTGGACTACCAATGGCAGTGCCCAGTTTTGTGGTTTGAGTTTCTAAAATGCAGCCATATGACACATGATTCAATCTGCTGTGTGATGGCTAATCGTCTTACCTTTATTCTTTTGGGCCAACTTAATGACAAGACCTTGACCTTCGGCGGAATTCATTATTTTTTGTTTGTTAATTCGTACAAATAATTTAATTGCCAAATGTTTTAAAGGTGATCCCCTGGGATTTACTTTTATTTTTTAAAAGGATATATCGAACGCGTTGCTTTTTGTTATTATAATTTTTAGTCGTAGAATTTTTTTCACAACAATTTTTGCTGGCGAACGATTGTAAAATGATTTTTCCAGAGTCAACTCTAACGCAATCGAAAACTCATTTTTGGCAGTTGAAAAGCAAAGGTAACTAGATGACAAATTATGGCAGCAAATTCAAACTGAACAACTAACTGAAACTCATTTTCTTCAAATATATATATATGTATTTTAATGTATATAGAGAAATTGGTTGGCCGAGTGCCTTTTTGGCACTCGATTGATTGGCAAAGTTTCTCTTTCCTTTTCCCCGACCGACCTATTGGTCTTTTGGCCATCGCATGTAATTAGAAACTTTTGCCTTCCAACTTTCATTTAACAAACAAAAACCAAAAAAAAAGAAGAAAAAACGAGAAGCATAAAAAATAAACAGCAAAAGACGAAAGAGAGAGGGAGAGGGAAAGAAACAAGAAAAGTTATTTGGATTTTTTTTTTTTTTCAATATTTTCGCTCTTCTTTAATTACTTGCTGCTGGCTCCGCCAGTTTTATTAAGTATTTGGTTGTTCAATTTTTCTCTTTCTCTTTCTCTTTCCCTTTCCTTTTTTTCTTTTCCTTTCCAATAAACAGGATTTTACAGAAAGCTCTGCGACAGCAGCATATCAACGTCAATTGCATGGACCCATTGGGACGCAGGGCCCTGACTCTGGCCATTGATAATGAAAATCTGGAGATGACCGAACTACTGGTCATTATGGGTGTGGAGACAAAGGATGCTCTCCTACATGCAATCAATGCGGGTAACAAACTATTCAAAAAACAAAAAAAAAAAAAATATTTAGGAAAACAAAAAGTGAAATTAAATTTGTCAAGTTTGTTCTTTTTTAGAATTGTAAAGTGCAAAAAAAGATTGGAATAATTTTGTTTTTTTGTAGACATTTGATTTTTCATATAAGAAATTTGATTTAACCCATTAAAAAATTATGAGATACAATGGATAAATTTATAAATTAGCAAAAAAAAAATTGTAAAATAATTTTGCAATTAATGAAACTGCAGTAAAAATTGAAACAAATTTTACAACAAAATTATGCATAAGGAAATCTTAGCTGAAATATTTATTTAAAAAGCCGATAAACGATAGTGTCTAGACGTAAAAAATGACAATACTAACAATTGACAGACAATCGATAGACCATAAAGGCGATTGCAATAAGTAATAAAAAACAGAGACAATCACAATGAAGAAAAGCAGAAATAAGAATATAACAACATATATTTGTTGATTCTAGAAATGCGAAAACAAATGCGAAAGCAAAGAAGTAAAATAAAAATGTGCATAAGAATACAAGAGCTGGAAATTTGGGGTAAAAAAAGGACTGTAATTTTTATTACTTTTATATGGTAAAATAACGAAAATATGAGAAATTTATATAATTTAAAGCCAAATGTAAAATATATTAGAAAAGAAATAGTTTGCCAAAGAATAAGACAATCAATAATATCAACATTCGTTTCCAAGTTAAAGAAAAATTTATTATTAAAAGAGACCAAAACTAATTGTCTATATAGTGCATTATCTTAGTTCTAGAAACTGTTGCTTGTCAGCTCTCAGGATCTGCCAACCATATTATAGATCCTTTTTATTATGAATTTTTAATAATTAATTAATAAAAAATATTTTTCTTTTGTTTTAGAGTTTGTAGAGGCTGTGGAAGTTCTACTCCAACATGAGGAACTCACTTACAAGGAGGGCGAACCCTATGTAAGTTTAATATATGTATGCACATATATGTAGGTATTTATATAGTATACTATATATGCTGAGCTCAGCTAATTTGTGGCACACTTAAACGTTAGAAGGGGGAGGGAGAAGAAGAATGCTAACACGATTTTAATCAGTTTCCGTGAGGATTCCTCGCACTCTCACAGACTCCATCTCTCTCGTTAGGCACGTACAGGACAGACGAAGGCAGACGCTTCGAGTTCGAGTTCGAGTGATTGGGAGTGTGTGATAAGCGGGCCAGGAATAGAAGGGGGAGAGGTGGGCAATGTCTCCACACTTTCGAGTTTATGCTTATGGCAAATAAAGTTGTACATACACAAGGAAAGCTCTTCAGCTACTGCTTCTGCTCCGGCTTCAGTTCCCTCTTCAGCTCTGGCCTTCGTCTTCATCTCTGGCTGCTGCCTCATATTTATGCACACGAGCACGCTTCATTAGGCAGCCATTGAGAGCAATTGAAGCGTGAAAATTACTATTGTAACGCATATGCAATAAAATCGTTTAACAGAAATGATAGGCTAGGCCCAGATTTAAGTGACTTTGCGACATCTTTTTCTCTTTTTTTTTTTTCTGTGAATTTATTTTTTGTCATTTAGATACTTGAAAAAAGGTTGACTTAACAGCTAAAGAGCGAACGGAAAGTACCAAGGCCAATTTGGGCAAAGATTCTCTTAAGTTGGTTTTTGTTATTCTCTTAACTTAAAGTTAGTATCAACTGAAGTCACCTTTAGCTTAACTTAATCATGAGTTCCTTATAACTGAAGTGAGAACTAAACTTATCCTAACAAGTTATGTTCTGTTATGTTGTCTTAAGAAGAATTGAAGCGATATAAATGTAACTTTAAGTTAACATTACCCAAAATATAAATTTTAACTTTAACTGTGTGCATATGTATGCTTCAGTTAAAGTTAAAAGTTATATTTTTGTTGATGTTAACTTTAAGTTAAGTTTAAAGACAACTATTCTTCAACTTAACGTACAATTTTTTTAAACTTGTTTAAATCCTTACTTAAAATAATAATATTTTCTCATAATCTTTTATATATCCAAGTCAACTACCTTATTCATACATTAACTCCTTCAAATTTCTTTACTTTTCACTTTAAGGGGTTAGGGGTAGTTAGAATTTTGAAAAAATTAAAATTTTTTTTTTGCGTTTTCCTAAAGTAAGATATTTTCAAAATGTTGCCTAAAAATTTGAAGTCAATCCGTTAAATCTTTTTCGAGATATACCTGCTTTTGTAAGCACTATGTCCACTATGCGCAAGGTACTTCTGAAACTTTAAATGCGTTTTTCTCGAAACTATGTTTTCCAAATCGGTGACCACTCTAGCTCGAAAACCGCTTAACCGATTCGAATGAAATTTTTAGAACTTTTGAAGAACATTCAAATCCCGGGCCGGATCCAAGGATTTTCGTTTTTAACAAAATTTCAGTTTTTTGTGAATAGCTTCGATCCGGCCCGGGATCCTTCAATTCTAAAACTAATTCTTTTTGTCCGATGGAGTTTGGATGAATCCTTAAGGACCTATCGTGGTCACCGCAAAGTTCTTTTTTTGAGAAGCGGTCAAAACAAACAGCCATAACTTTAAAAATTTTAAATATTTTTTTTTTGAAAAATATGTGAAATTAAGTTCAAACATCAAATATTATTGTTGCATTATTACTTTTTTGAAAAAAGAATTTTTACTACAAAAAAGAATTTTTTGAAAATGGTCAATTTTTTACGTCTCTGACTACCCCTAACCCCTTAAATAATTTAAAACTTTGTTTACTTTCAACTCAACTTGAATATGTTATGTAATGTTATTTTATTCCAAACCTAACTAAAGTTTAAAACTACTGAAAGAAGTTAAAGATAACAAAAACTAAATCAAATTTTAAAACTTTTACTAATCTCTTACTTTAAGTTAACTTAAACTTGCGTTAGCTGTAACTTAGCCTCAACATGTGTAGTATTATCTTATCCTAATGTGTGACAAAGTTAACTTATCTGAAACTTGTTGGACAAAGCTTTCGCAATATTTTACTTAACATAATCTGAAAATTGATTTATCTTTAAATAAGTTAATTAGAGTTGCTTCAACTTAGGCTTAACCTTAACTTTATATTAACTTTTGTATATACCCAAATCATTTCTTTTTAACTTATCTGAATCTAAGCTAACCTGTTACTATATAATAAGCAAATTTCCAATAAATTACCTCTAGCTTAACTTCATTTGGACTTAAATTTACACAAAAACTTGTTGCTCTTACTTTTCCTTTTTAAAGAGCTGGCAGAAAGTGGACATTAACACGGCAATGTTTGCTCCCGATATCACACCGTTAATGCTTGCCGCCCACAAGAATAATTTTGAGATTCTACGCATCCTTTTGGATCGAGGAGCAGCAGTTCCTGTGCCACATGATATACGGTATATGCAAAGATAAAGCTGGCCAACACACAAATCTCCTACCATTCCATCCCCCTCTCTCTCTCTCTCTCTCTCTCCCTCTAATCCCTTTAGTTGTGGATGTGATGAATGCGTTCGCCTTACTGGTAATGATTCCTTGCGGCACTCTCTGTCCCGTGTGAATATTTATCGTGCCCTGTGCAGTACTTCGTTAATTTGCCTTACCTCTAAAGATCCCATACTCACAGCCTTTCAATTGTCCTGGGAATTAAGGAATTTGGCCCTAACCGAACAGGAATGCAAGTCAGAGTATATGGAATTGCGGCGACAGTGTCAAAAATTTGCTGTAGATCTTTTAGATCAGACACGAACATCAAATGAATTGGCCATTATATTGAATTATGATCCACAGATATCAACCTATGAGCCAGGAGATCGCATGAGTCTGAATCGTTTGGTTCAAGCCATAACGTATAAACAAAAGAAATTTGTTGCCCATGCCAATATACAGCAATTATTGTCATCGATATGGTACGAGGGTTTGCCTGGTTTTCGCCGCAAGGGCGTTGTGGACCGATTCATTTGTATTGGCCAAGTGGCTGTGCTGTTTCCCCTCTACTGTTTCATCTACATGTTTGCCCCAAATTGTCGAACTGGCCAGCTTATGCGTAAACCGTTTATGAAATTTCTCGTCCATGCCTCCTCTTACCTGTTCTTTCTGTGTGAGTAAGCAGATATGTTTGCATTGCGGATGAAGGAAGGGAATTATTCTTCTCATCACATCATCACTATTTATTTTACAGTCATTCTCATCTTGGTCTCACAGAGGGCAGACGATGACTTTGTTCGTCTCTTTGGCACCAGTCGCATGAAGGCCGAACTGGATGAACAGGAGCAACGACAACGTGGTCAGGCACCCAGCAAATTGGAACTGATTGTTATACTCTATGTGCTTGGTTTTATGTGGGAGGAAGTACAAGAGATATTTGCAATTGGCATGAAAAGTTATTTGCGTAACATGTGGAATTTTATAGATTTTCTACGCAATAGTCTTTACGTATCGGTTATGTGTCTGAGGTAAGTCATTATATTCAGGTAATTGGATAATATTTTTGGTTTTACTTTTTTCTTTCTTTTGCAGAGCCTTTGCCTATGTACAACAGGCCACGGAAATAGCCAATGATCCACAGATGGCCTATATACCGCGTGAGAAATGGCATGATTTTGATCCACAATTGATAGCTGAGGGACTTTTTGCTGCTGCCAATGTTTTCTCAGCCTTAAAGTTGGTTCATCTCTTTAGTATTAATCCACATTTGGGACCATTGCAAATTTCATTGGGTCGCATGGTCATTGACATTGTTAAATTCTTCTTCATTTATACATTGGTACTGTTTGCCTTTGCCTGTGGCCTGAATCAGTTACTTTGGTATTTTGCCGCCTTGGAGAAGAGTAAATGTTATGTATTGCCGAGAGGACAGGCTGATTGGGGCTCTAACGGTGATTCCTGCAAGAAATGGCGTCGCTTTGGCAAGTAAGTCCAGTCACCAAGCCAATTACAATGAGCCCAAAAGCCCATTTATTAAGCTAATTTCCTCTCTCGCTCTCTCCCTCTCTCGCTCTCTTTCTCTGTGTGTGTTTCGCAGCCTATTCGAGTCAGTGCAGTCGTTGTTTTGGGCCAGTTTTGGCATGGTAGACTTGGATGACTTCGAGCTAAGTGGCATCAAGTCCTACACACGTTTCTGGGGTCTACTTATGTTTGGCTCGTATAGCGTCATCAATGTGATTGTATTGCTGAATTTGCTCATTGCCATGATGTCCAATTCGTATGCCATGATTGATGTAAGTTTACCCACACATCTTGTGGCTTAACATTTTCTAACTAATTACCCTCTACACCCACTAACCTATATTGTAGGAGCACTCGGATACAGAGTGGAAATTTGCCCGAACAAAGCTATGGATGAGTTTCTTTGAGGATAGTGCCACCTTACCTTCGCCATTCAATGTGTTGCCTTCAGTTAAGTGGGTAATTAGGTTATTTCGAAAGTCCAGCAAAACCATCGATAGACAACGTTCAAAGGTGAGCTAATAGAGTCCAAGTTTATGCTGTTTCTATATCTAATATTTTCATCTATAGAAACGTCAAGAGGAGGAGCAGTATAATAAATATGACAATATAATGCGTTCTTTAGTCTGGCGCTATGTGGCTGCCATGCATCGCAAATTTGAGGATAATCCTGTGACTGAAGATGACATTAATGAGGTGAAAAGTGAGATTAATACCATGCGCTACGAGATGCTGGAAATATTTGAGAATAGTGGTCTGAATGTATCATCGGCCAATAAGAAAGAGAAACGTAAGTAGTTATCCTTTACCATGGCCATTATACTCTTAAATGATTCCAATCCCATAGAGTCCCGTCCTCGTCGCATAAAAGTATGGGAGAGACGTCTCATGAGAGACTTTCAGGTGGCTCCCGTACAAGCTACCAGCAGCTGTGAGCAATTGACCGATGTTAATGGTGAGGGTGATATGCATGAGATCAAAATTGAATCGATGCCATCGAAACCAGCCAAAGAGACGGCACGAGAACGTTTTCAGCGAGTGGCCCGGCTTGTTCTCATGCAATCGACAGCCCACAAATGGAATATGGTAATCCGTGGCACAATGCCCAATTCTCAGATAGGACGTTGCGCTACACAAAAGGAGCGGAAGAATTTACAGCATTTGGGCAAGGCTATTGAGGAGGCCAAGAGGTAAGAGTTTGGGTCAAGTGTTTTTGTAATCGTAGAACTAAAAAAGGTTTTGGTTATTGATTAAGGCTCATTATGCTCACTCCGGGCTGCCCTTCGGGTCGTGAGTCACCCATACGTATCGAGTTTGAGGATGAGAAGACGAGCACTCTGTTGGATTTGCTCAATCAAATCAGTGAGGAGATTAACCAATCGGAGCGACCACGAAAGAAGCCAATTTGGCGTCCACCATTGAAAACGGTGCCAGCCAGAGCCATAGCAGCACAGAGTGCACGTTCCCATACAGCTCCAGAACTTAAGCTGGGTAGGAAGAGCCCACCGGCAACGGCTCCAATTCTCTATCCAATGCCATCCACATCGAAAATTTCAACATCGAGCAGTGGCAATGCACGTGCACGCGAATTAGCCCTATGTCCCAGCAAATTGGCCGCAACTGCCACAGCTCCGATTTCTCTACGTAAAACAGCGCCAATAGCTCCAACCCCAAAGCCTGCTCCACCCACATCATCATCGTCGTCGTCGTCTATTAGTGGCAATAAACCAACCCATACACCCTTCTCCGTTGAGTTGGCTCTAGCTGCTGGACGGAATCGTGGTAATCTTCAACATGGCGTGTCCACGAACAATTCAAATTCCTTCGACATACACGTTGTCGATCTGGATGAGAAGCATGACCAACGGCATGGAGGTGGGCCAGAAAGGGAGGAGAATTCCACTACCAAAGATAACATTTCCGATATTAGCTCCATTGCGAGCACAAGTCCCAAGCGGCCAAGGCATTGAAACTGAATGTGATTCTAGCATGGACTCTGGTGATAAGCTTCCTCCAATTGATGCCTAACAGATATACATATAAATAAATATACAAACATATATACATACATATATATAGAGATAGAGATATATATCTCCTATTTACACAGCTGAAGCAAACAATAAAATTATTTAGATAAATTTAAGCCAAATGTTGCTGATGTTGCGACAAATTTGGCCTAAAGTCCGATATTGATATACACTATATCAAAGGCAATTTTCCTATTTTATCAGATATTTATGATTATTTCAGTGAAGCCAAAAGAATCTATAGTCCTTGGGCATGCAAACATGTTGAAGGACCCTTTTGGCCAGCATCCCCCTCTCATCTCTGTCTTGAGAGCAAGCGTGCGTAAATTCCTGAGCCGGAAGCTTCAAAAGCCATAAAGGCAACAAAAAACAACAACAAAAAAGAAAAAGAAAGGAAAAGATAGAAAAAACATAAACAAGTCGCTAGCTAAACGCTGCCATTAGGGCAAAAAAAAAATAAATAAAAATAAAGAGAGAAACAAGAATTATAAATTCAATTTGATGTCATATCAATTGATTTTATGCTACATCTTTTTCGCATACCCTGGACTTTGTGAGAAAAGGAAGTGCTGGGCTGCTGTAAATTTTGTTAAAAAGTTAAGGGAATACTTTATTTTGTTTTGGGAGTTGGAATATTAACTTTGAATTGATATAATTGGTTGAATCTTTGATCTAAAACTTTATATTTGGCCAATAGTCTAAGCGTTCAATCTGATTTATTTACGTTAATATAAATCTGTTCGTCAGCTTTTAGGTTTAACTGTACCTCTTTATTGTCTATCTGTTCCTATCTATAATATCTCTTTCTTATGAGATCTTCGATATATTAAAAAGTGCATCTAAAAACTTTGCAGTATAAGCTTATCATCTCGATTTAAGAGACTTGCAATGCCTTTTGAAACTCTCATTCTAACCATTTACAAACCTTCTCCAACCTCCTACAAAAATTATAAATAAAATCTTTGAAATCTGTTTTTCTTAATATACATATATATATGCTATAGATTCCAGTTAGATTATTATCTCTTTAAACTCAAAAGCTGCAGCTACCATATAGTTAGTTTGTTTATTAAGTAATCTGACTTAGTCGGTTTAACAAATTTGCCAAACCATTTAGCCTACTTAAGCTGACTTCTTCATTAGATAGTATTGAACATCTGTCTGCATTCAGAATTACCATTTAAAAAGAACATAATTACATATATGCCGTACAGAGTCCTATCAAAATGGAGAAATGTAGAAATAATAATGGAAATAACAAAGTGGAGGAAGGTAGAGCAACCCTTCTAAGTAAGATCACAGTGCCCATGCAATGATACTTAAAAGTCATTAACAGTAGTCAACTATATAGATATAAAATGCTGGCTAACGATGATTTTGACTTAAGAATTAAAAACTTAATCTAACTCAACCTTAAAATCACCAAACATCCTCATCAAATATATGTTCAAGTTACAGGATATCACAAAGTCGTCACTTTAAAGTCTCCTTCATTTTACCAACGGCTACATCCGACGACAAGTTCGATTTTGGAGTGCTATTGGGTGAAATGGGAGGTGGTAGTAGACTCTCAGGGTCCTTGACTGACTTTTGGGTTATGGCGGTTCCCATTTTCCGTTTCTTTTTTTTTCCTGCTGACTGCGGCTGGCATTTGATTTTGATGACGCATGGCACTTTGAAATTTATGCGCTACTCTAAACATACTTTGTATGCGCTCAATGCTTTGGAAAGATGATGAACGGTTGAGGGTTATATTTTTCTCGTTTCGCTTTTTCTTTTTTTTTGGCTATGTTCCTGCGACATCCTGCTACGTGTGGTGCCTGGCATGAAATTTGATGCTTTTAGCTTGAACATTCAAGTGGGGGAAAAGCTCTCTCTCTCTCTCTCCCTCTGCTTGTGTGTATGAGAGGAAAAGTAGCGGAAATATGTCGAGTTCTTAAGTCAAATTAAGACAAATATTAATGTTGCGTTTTATTTAAGAGTATAATAATATATGTTAATGTGATTAGGTTGATTCACATTTCTTTTGGGGAAGGTCATTTTCATGCTATCATTGAATATTTGTATTGATTTCTATTAAAGCAAACAATGGATGAACATTAACAGCATGCCAAATCGCCCATAAATATGCAACACAAACTGTCATAAACTATTAGCAGAATTGTGTTACCAGCAGTCTCTCTTTCTATCTCATTCTCTATCTCTCTTCTTGACATTCATTGAAAGTCCAGACCAGACCAGACCCTGACATATATACTGGCATATATATATACATATATGTATGTACTATGTATATAGTTATGTGTGTTTGTGTGTGTGTGTATGTTGTTTAATGTTGAATTGTGTTAAATTTTGGCATGCCAACAACGTACGAGATCAAATTTCCCAAAAGTGTTTTTATCTGTGGCCAAAAAAGGCCATGGGAGGGGATATATATATATATGTTAAAGGCAGGGAGAGGAGGGGCGGGGAATTTTGGGGGGCAAATGCCATGTACAATTTCTCAAATTTGCAAAATTCCATTTATTTACACAAATTCACTTGAATTTTCCTTCCAAACTCTCTTTCGCATAATTTTGCGCTAGTCAGACAAATGTACATAGTTTTATTTTATATTTTTTGTTGTTTTTCTTTTTCTCTCTATTGATGATTGGGTTTCCTTTTTGTGTAGTTGTAGTTGGGTTTGTTTAGTTGATTACACATCTCATCATCATCCATCGGATTTGGTCAACTTCAGTCGTACGGCAATTCTACGACATTTCCACATCAATTGTGTTTCCAATATGCTAAAGGACATGGCAACAAGGACAAGACCGAGCAAGAGATAAGCACAACAAGCATATAATTGCAATTCGGGTCCGTTGAAACTGCGTGTGGGCACAAAATCACCATACCCAATGGTCGAGAGGGTAACAAAACAAAAGTATGCACCATCCACCAGTGACCAGTTCTCCCACAGGGCAAAGATCACTGTGCCGACACAAATGTAGCACATGAGTATCAGCAGAACCAAACTAATTGGCACCTGTTGCCTCTCAGCATCCTCGTCGTAATCATCCTCATCCTCATCGTTGTCCCCATCCGCACGTTCGTCTAGGTCACCATCATCCGACTCACTGATATGTCGCTTGAGTTTCTTCAATACAAATTGTTCTGAGCTGCCATGTTGCATATATTCGTCGTCATCTGAAGTCTCCGTGTTGGTGGCTGTGGCATCGTAAAGGGCTGCTGTGGCATGCCGCTGACAACGTCGAGTTAGCAACAAAGTCTTGCGGTTAAGACTCGGCTGCATGATTGTGTGGCGATGAAATGAGGAGGCGTGACGTGACTGATTGCCGGACTTTTCGTTCAACTCGTGCTGTTGCTGGGGCAGATTCAACTGCTGTCCAGCTTGCTGACTGCTGGCGGCTATCAGGGGCACTCGAGATGGTGTACCATGGGGGCAGTTGCTGTGGGAGTGTAAAATAAACCATAAAAAAGGAAATCAATTAAATAATATATATGCATACGAAATATGGGTAAAACCTATAAAAAAAGTATATTCTTGGTTAAATCCCCAAAACAACCTGAAGCCATAAAGTGCTGTGGCTCGTATTTCTTATCAATAAAAACATAAAAATTATCGAAATTAGAATTAGAAATATGAGAAGTTTAAATGCTCTTTTTTTGGTGAATGAAATAACTAAATATTTCAATCTGTTAATACAGAATTCAGAAGAATGTTTAGAAAGTTCGGAAATTGCTTGAAAATTTATTTTCTATACTAGTTTCAAGTCAATGAAAACATGAAGTCAGCTTCACTTGGCTTCGATTTGCAAAGGCTATATCTTGATTTACTTTTTGGAATCGCGTGTGTTAGGTGGCATAAAAATCTAAAAAAAAAGGACTAATTTTTGAACTGTTTTTCTTTTAAATTTGTTTGAAGATTGGTTTTTAAAGATTTTAAAGTTTTAAGTAAAAGTTTTTTACTACGAAAACTAGTGATAATAGATATATAAAGCTTCTTAAACTTAGCCTAAGAATCTAATGGATATCCCCAAGCTCCTTGGAAGTAATCACAGCTTTTCAAGGCTCAAAATTAGTTTGAGCAACTTCCTTATATGTACATACTATATCTTAGAATCACATCTTGTTTAATGAAATCGGTTGACTATGTAAAATGGTTTTTAAGCAAAACGTGGAACAAAGTCAAACACAGAATCGTAGCCTCACGAATTCCTTAGTCGACTTTTCGTTTAGTAGCAGATCAAAAGCAGAACCATTAAAGCTTATTCCTATATATATAGAAATATATATACATATGCATCTATGATTTTCCTAGCCAAAATTGATTTAATGTTCAATTCAAGTCTTTACTTTACATGTTTGACAAACCGAATGACATATTTAAAGTACTCTCGGGAAGTATTACTTGAAGCATTGATATATATATATATCTGTAAGCGTGAATAAGAACGCTTCAAGTAAAGGATGATTTGGCACAAGACAGACTGTACTTGGTGGTGGCCTCAAGTGTCCTTGCTCGCAATCAATTTGCTGTACATTTATTGAACTTGTGTGTTTATGTTGCGCTGATGGCTTCGCCTCGAAGGCAAACACTTATCAAATGCACTTCATGTCCGATTTGCTGGTAGCCAAAACAAGTAAGCCAACTACAAGACACTTGACTGGAAACACTTGACAGCCAAACAGACGGAATACATTTTGTTGCGATAGTTTTGATTTCAGTGAGCAGACTTCTGTTTGTATTTATATAACACAATTCTAGGGGGGAGTGGAAGAAAGAGAGTTGGCCAGATTCTTGAACAATTCACATGAAATTAATTGACCCGATTCAATGTGGGATGAGTGAGCGAGCAACTCAGCTTACAATTAATTACAGGCAGCAGGCTGAAATTGAAATTGGAGAAGAAATTTCTCAGCTTCAGGCGTTGGATGGGCTCACCCTATGGTGCGCTTGTACAGGTTCACTGTCAAAATTAATTACCAGCTGCTACTGCTCCTGCTGCTGCTGCTGTTCGTTTTTATTTAATAAAATGCGCAAAATGTATGAAAAAAAGAAAGAAAAAAATATTGTAGGAGAAGCTCTTGGTGCTTCTGTCAGAAAATGGCAACCGTGAAGCCAAACCACAGACGTGGCCACAAGTTCGAGGTGGAGGCGGAAAAGTAGATGAATATTGCCATGGTTTGGAGGCCACTTCAAGGGGGAAGGCCAATGCAATGTGCAGGCAAAAAAAAAAAAACATTCTCAAGTGTTGATTTAAAACGTAGCCGACATGCAGAAAACTTTTTTTGCTTATGAAAATAAAATGAACAGTTTCCGTGTGTTGGGACTTCAGTTTTCTCTCAGTATGTTGAATTATTTAACGAGATTTTTGGCATCCATGCAACTTGAATGTCATGGAAGAAACTTTGATGAAATTAAGCAAAAAAGCAAAATATTCACTAACAAGATAAAACGCTTAAAAGCAAATCATAGAATAAACTTTGTCTAATGATTTCATACCAAAGTCGGATGAAAAATTCTTGACTAAACTTTACATACCTCATCCGTTCACGTTCCAGTTCATCTTCATCCTCCATGATGTCCACATTGCCAGTTGAATTGGAGCTCAATAGAGCCGACAATGTTGCTGCTGCTGTGGTGGAGGCGGCAATAGTTGCTGCTGCTGTTGTTGTAGCTGTTGCTGTTGATGTTGGTGGTGCAACATTGCCACAGACACCTGCGGCTATAAAACTGTTATCGGACATTGTTGTTGCTGCTACGCCTCCAATTCCCCCACCATTTGTTGTTGTTGCTGCTGCTGCTGCTGCCGCTGTTGTTGTTCCTTTAATGCCTGATGAGAGTTGTGGGCTTGTCGCTGCTGCTGCCGCTGCTGTATAGGTTAACAATGAAGCCGTTGTAGTTGTTGCTGTTGTTGCGGTGCTGCCTGTTGCTGTTGGCAATAAATCATGTCTACAGGATAAATCACCCAAACCCAAACCCGATACCGATCCAGCAGTCAACAGGGCATTGATCTCATGCGGCAACGGATTGGTTACGAATTTGGCTCGCCTCACAGCTGCGGTACAAATGAAATGAAAAATTAAATGCATTTTCGGGGTAAGTAAATTTAAATTTGTTTTTAACCATCAACGACGACACAACAAAACAAAACAATACAAAACAAGTCAAAGTTATTCAGTTGGATGAGAAAGTAGAAGAAGTAGAAGCCAAAAAAAGTTTTTGGCTGGCAAATTGGCAAAGCAACTTCCGCCAACTGCCACATGCCTGTTAGCCAGGCGAAGAGAGAGAAGGTAAACCAGAAATTGCAGCAGTTTTGCCTCTTGTTGTTCTCGTACAATCTGTGTATGTGTATTTGTGTGTATTTGTGTGTGTGTGTGTGTGTGTCTGGTATATAACAAAATTATTTGCTTTGCATTTGCAAAGTTTAAGCGAACAATGCAACAATGTTGCGGAAGGTTTTCACCTCCCCTCCCCCCCTTAACCATCATACCGCAGAACCAAAAGTTTGGCGTTGACTTTCATTAGCGGCTGGCAGTGGCAGAATAGAATCAGGATGTCAGAGGGCAACATTTGGCAACATTTTGGCCACATCTCGGACATCTGGCATACGGTGCAGATAGAGATACAGTGTGTTGAAATGGAGTTGGTATGTCAAGGGAAATGATTTCAATTCCAATTATTTTGGTCAAATCCGCAAAAAAAAACATGCGAAATACCTGAACAAAAGTTTTTTTATGTTTTGCCATTGAAAAGCATTGGCAAATGTTAATGGCCAAAACTTGTTAACTGTTATTTTGGGTAAACATCATTGGGAGAGGTATTACTATATGGAATTGCTTGATTGAATTAGTTAAACTGATACTTTTTTACAAATGTTGGCTTTTTTATGTTTCTGAAACTTTGTTGACCTTTCTTATTTGACGAATAATCAAGAAAAACTGATGTTGTCTTTGCTTTGTTTTGTCTTCAATTGTGAAAGATTGAAATTAAGATACACATACAAAATAGTTCTTATAGAAAAGTTAAATAATAGATTAAGGAAATGTTTAATAAGGAATTCTTTTCATATGCATTACCAACCTATTTTCTTAGTCAATATTTTAGAACTTTCCAACAGAATTTAAAGATACAATCACTTAGTTTTCACCTAGTTTATCTACCCTTTGAGATAATAAATTTTCCATCATAAATAACAATTCCATTTCACTGTTCAAACTGGACAAAGAGTCTGCTGTGGTAGAAGGGGGAAAAAAAACATTTGGTGCTTTGGTTAAACCACCGAAAAGTGAACAGGAAGGAAGTATTACGGTATCTTTCGCTTTTGGAGTTCAGTGGTGGAAAATCGCGATGCGGTCTGGACAGGACATGGCCAATTTGAAAATATTTACTTAAAGTTGTGCTCAGACAACCACAAAAAAGAGAGAGAGACAGATAGAGAACATAGATGTCCACAAAAGACCTTCATTAGAGAAGAGGATCATACACACACACACAGCACAGCACACACACACACACACACACACAGACTGAAAGTCATTTTGCCAATGTGGTTTCTGTTGGAACTTTGGCTATGCGTTAATGGTGTGGCATGCCACTGAGGGTCCTGCCAGACCATATTAAACTAGATGCCGCCATACGGCTTTTGTGCTTTTGGTTGTTGGTTGGTGCTGTTGCTGGTATTACAATTAACACGTATAATGGATTCAATGGAAAGTTGTTCGAGGACAACCTGACATATTGGCAAATCTCACGCTGCAATTTGTAGCGGAATTAAAAGTAATTTTCCAAAAGGACAACCACGACACACACTCGCCTCTGTACTTGTGTAAATATGTCACGTGTCAGCCAACTGTTCAGTTTAATGAGTTTTGCATGCGTTGCACAAGCAACACAAGCAGCAGCAACATCAGCAATGGCAAGCAGACTACTAGAGTGGTTAATATGGAGGCGTGGCATGGCACGGCAAGGCAAGGCAAGGCAAGGCAGGGGGTGTGGCAATGGCAAAGAGTACTGAAAAATTCAAGGAAAAGACAGCCTGTGGACAGCTTGCTGACATCACCATCGTCATCGTTGTCTCCATCTACAGTGCCAACGCCAAGTGCCAAGTCATCATTATCATCAATAAAACTGTCGCACATGTCGACATTTCGCTTCAAGTGCATGTTATCCTGTTATCCTTGTTGTTGAAAAGTTTTTAATGCTTGCCATACCGTGTTGAGGCAAAGTACTACAAAAGTACAGTAAGGCGTAAAAGATGTGTCTGCTTAACTGTTCAAGTTGTTCTGTTGCTGTTGGTGTTGCTGTTGCTGTTGCTGTCGATGTTGCTTCTGGTGATAATGATGATTATGGCCACAGGGCCAACAAATTGTTATGTAATTGAATTAGTAAATGAGCTGAGCATTGCTTTCTGTTGGGACAACAGGGCGTATGATTGATTGATTACAGTTTGTCTTTTTGTTTATTCTCGAAATTTGAAAATTGTCAAATCATAGAAATTGCTTGGATTCTGCAGAATTCTATTATTCAATTAAATACAAATTAATATAATTGATTCTTTTTTTTTTTTTTTGTCATGCAAATTAGGGAAATTTATGGAAATTACTCACCATGCATATTGGCTGTTTGATATGCCGGCGGTGGTGGTAACGTTATGGTTTCCAGTGTAGATGTGGATGTGATTGCTGCTCCTGTTCCTGCTGCTGATTCAGTAGTTTGACCCATTGTTGCTGTTGGATCCAGTAGTTGGGCAGATGTTGCCGCTGGAACTGAGGTCAACAGTCGATGCTGATGTTTGGCC